>OW386285.2:405439454-406639454 GCA_936432065.2 Rutpela maculata | reverse complement strand
TCGGGGGAGAGCCGGACTCACTAGTGACCGGCGGTGAGATCATACTGCCTGTTGGTTCCACTGCGCTCCTGAACATGTCGCAACCGTTTTTACTCGACGTCGGCCTAAAGGACGGAATTTTCAGTATCACATTCGAAGGCGAGTCTTCCGTTTCCATGTCCGACTCTGACTTAGGTTTGTCCACTTTGGTGATGACCGAGTTGCTCGGGCTCGGCCTTATAAGCCTTTCACTGTCACCGTTGTTGTTTTGTCTTTTCAGTAAGTGCTCCTCGGCCATCATCCGCTTCACGAATTCGGGTATCATGTGGTTTAATACTGAACCGTCCGGTGGTTTTTGGTTGGCTAATAGGTTTTGAGAGGCTAGGAGTATGTTCTGGATGTACGGACCGACTTCACTGTGGTCCATTCCCGCCCAGCCCTCCTGCCCTTCCTTGCCCTTCTGCAGGAGGAGCTTGAGGGCGTCGGGGTGTTGATCCCTGTTCGTAAATCTGTAGAGATCCGCCATGGTCAACAAAGGTGCCTGCAACGCCTTCTCCACCTCCTTCTCCTCCTCAGCGCCTGAGAGTTCCTTTTCGTCGTCCATGACCTCCTCCTCCTCTAGTTTCAAGGGGGTGGAACTGTTGAGGTGCGACTCCCTCTCGCGTTCCAAGGCAAGTTTGTAGACTTTATTGCGTAGGGTCGATCGGGGGATCCCGTAAATGACGGCGGCCCTTCTCGTCCCCAATTTACCTGACTGGATGTCCCTCAGGGCTGCTTGCAGTTCGTCCTCGGTGTAGGTCCTCCTGCCGGCAACTGCGGACATCCTAGGCTTCGCTCTAGAATCAGAACTGAAATTATAGGCTCGTGAGGTGTTGTTCAAGCCCTTTTTGTCATAAACAAAAAAGAAAAATTTAATGAAAATGTATGCTAGCTTTATCATACTTTTTTCAAATTCATTATTTTTTATCATACTGTTTAGACCACAACTACATTTTTTGGTCATTTTTGGCCATTTCTTGGCTATAATATTGAAATATCTATATTAATCAATTGTGTATGAAAATACAATCTAATTAGCTCCAAAACAGAGCTGGGTAATTACTTGTAATTTAAAAATAATTACAATTACAAATTACTTTTTTAAAAAAGGAACTAATTACAATTACAAAGTACATATCTTTAAAAAAGAGATTATATTCATTTAATTACAATTACATGAAAAATGGATTTAGCAATTACTTTTCTAATTACTTTTATGATAAAGTGAATTATAGTGACCAAACAGACAAAAAGGTAAGCTAAAAATTTTAATTAAAAATGTTGTGTAATATTGCTTTTTAATATTTATTAGAATCGTTATTAGAATGTTTTTTCTTGAAATGAAATAGAAACAAATAGGATGATGCGATTTCCAGAGACCGAAATTTACGTAAGTCTGCAAATCTGTTCTTCTCTGTTAAACCACATACGCATGTTGTAATTGTAATTGGAAAAAGTAATTTTACTTATAGAAGTAATTTGTAATTAGATAGTTCAAATAATATAATTACAAATTAAAATTCCTATAACAATTTTCCTGCAACTAAAATTTACTTTAATAAAAAAAAGTACTTAAATACAATTACAATTACACGAAAAAAAAGGGGGAATTGTAATTGCTAACTACTTTTTCTCCAGGAATTACCGAGCTCTGCTTCAAAATGCCGTCGCGTCAGTAGATCGCACGAGAAAATTTTATAAAACATATATTGAAGCTTACGAAATTTCCTATAAAATCTTCAAATTATTCTTTCATGTATTTTTAATATTATTATTGATGTGCGTAAATTTTTTAAATGTTTTCACCACTGAAAAGCTCAATTTCAATCGGAAAAAATATTTAAATTTTTTTTAAAATAACTGAAAATTACACCATCAAAAAGCTGAGCAATTTTCTTTTAAAATTATATACCATTAGTGGAAGTAAGGAGTCGGAATTTTCCCGAAAAAAAGCAAAATCGTGCTAAAGTTATGAAACCTATTCCCTCTCCCCCCACAGTTTTCGTGGCTGCTGAACATGAATAACAGGGTGAAAAAGTTTTTAGTCATGCGCACCCCCCGAAACGGCCAAAAACCACCCCTTTTTGCTTATTTTTCATATGACAGCTTGGCTTCGTCTATTTTTGCAGGGATTCTTTGTTTTTTCATTGAATATAATAGATGGCGAAAGATGATGTCAGGTAGTAGACCGCGACCGCCCTTAGGGGTGGAATCTACCCTGTCAGGAGGTGTAAAATTGTTTCTTTTTTTTTCTTTTTTTTTTTGCAAATTTTGAACCTCAAACTCAATCAACAACTTAAAAAACATTATAGATAACAATTTCATTATTTAAATGTTATTTTTTTTTAACTGTTTAACGTCGGCCTATTTCCGCTACCAGGGCCTATCACCGACGCCAGGAGACGAGCTACCCCCAACCTGGAAATTTTGCCGAACCTCTTCCCTTAAGAAGAGTAGGGATCTTTTACTTGCCTAACATTTAATAGACAAGAGACCGCCTGCTTTACATCCCCTCCGAAGGATGGTATATCCACTACGTAATCCTCGTCTGAAATTACGTAACTTCCGAGTATACACTGATATACAGCCTCTAGAAGGTGGGACGAGAACGCTGTATTTCCCAAGATGGGAGCCCATCCAAGTACTAACCGCGCTCGACGTTGCTTCAACGGAATATCGACTGATATTCACATTGAAGTCGCCTCTACGCTCGCCCCTAAATGTTATTTAGAAAAACGTAATATGTTATATACTTTTTATAAACAATTCAACGTAAGTTCGTTATTTTTAAAGATAACGAAACTAAAGTTAAATGAACGTGCTTTAAAAAGTTATACAGTGCGTGTAATTTCCCGTTAGGCATGTACATCCACGTAGCGCGATAGATTTGACAACATAGCTGCAGTAAATTCCTCCGTCGAGCGGAGCATTCCAGTCTGTTATTTCATTTCAGCCAGCTGGCACGCGCGATGTTGTAATTTTACTCCCTATGCCTAGCGTTCGACTACACACACGGTATAAGGTCAATTTTTAAGATATGGTAATCAGTCAGGGCTCAAATTAAAAATCTTTGTATGAGTTAGTTACAAAAGAGTTTTTTTACGATTTTTTTGTATTTATTATAGTTTCCCTATTGTACAATTGTTAATTTATTGTTTTTTTTTGCTTAAACAATTAAAAAGTAAATTAATTTTAATTTTTTTATCTTTCATATTTGAGCAAAAACAAATATGAAAGTTGAAAAAGTTAAAGTGTGCGTACGCTTTTAATTTTATAATTGGACTGTATGGCCCACATTTGTAATTTTTGACGAAACTATTTCTCTAATTTTTTAACATAGTATTCAATTTTAACGAAAAATATTCGACTCTATTCCGTTCAATACCCACCACAGTTCGATGAAACGATAAAAACAAATACGTCCATCAGTCCCCATTAAATTTTAAACAATCACCGGACATTTTAATTGTGTCAATTGTTCGACCCTGTACGAATTGGTACCACCGCATTATGAAAAATATACAATTTACATAACTGTCGTCTAATCTACTAACAGGCCACACAAAGTGGCAATTTTGTTTTAGTATAATCCTAACGTATGAGATCATACTTAATATAAAGACATTCGAAATTATATATTGATGAGGTGCAATTATTTTAGCCAGTGCAAAATTGTTGGTTAGAAATTAGTGTCAATGCATTTCTCATAGAGGCAAATATCGAGAAGTGGGACAAGGGCAGAATTGCATTATCTCAAGCGCTGGCATGCAAACAACTTATATCTCATTTAATTCAGCTAAATTCGGTGACACCATTATAGTTGAAGAACGTAGCCTCAAAATTCTCATACATACAAAAACAGACGATTCTTATGTGAAAATATCTCACAAAACATATTTTTGAGATTGCGATTTTATTTGGATTGGAAAATTGGATAAATTGCGCTTTTTAATCTTTTTTTTGGATTCATCCAGCAGCTCGTAATTTGGACGAGTACGTTGGATAATCAATAGAAAGTGATAGTATGAAAGCCAAATGCAGAGCTCTCCAAATAACAAAGTTATAGAGAAAACCGTCTTGTGCATAAATAAGTCAAAAAATAATTTTGCCAAAAAGTCGCTCGAAAGCGAAGCGGTGTCGGTTTTCCTATATTGAACCTGCATAGGGACCAGTAAGTCGTGAGACTGACCGAGAGTTATCTAACTTATGTTAGTCGAGCGCATTTTTGAACTCTTGTGAATGACAATCACATTCGAGAACCTTAAAGCTAATCACAATCGAACCAAAATTTTGTAAGTGATAGTATATTACGTAATAAGTGTTGTAAGAAGCATATTACGCACGAATGGAAAAGTTACGCACGATGCCGCGTAGCGGCGAGTGCGTATTTCCATGAGTACGTAATTGCTTTACAACTCGAATTATGTACTATACTTTACCTACGACTACTACTGTAAATAGTAAAAAACACATTACCTGCCATCTATGAATTGAATTTTACATATTGTAAACAAAACGCACTTTAAACAAATCTCACGGTAAACAAAACGCACGGAACACGCAAATATAGGTGGCTTAGTTCGCTGACGCGGGGTTTAAAAAGACAAATGAGCCTACGTAATTTTCAAACGCTGTCAAAACTGACATAATATTTGTTGAATAATATTGTTGACAAGTAAACTAAATTCAGATTTTACTAAATAAATAAATATAATCGTGGGTAAAGTATAATACACAACTCGAGTTGTAAAGCAATTACGCACTCATGGAAATACGCACTCGCCGCTACGCGGCATCGTGCGCAACTTTTCCATTCGTGCGTAATATGCTTCTTACAACACTCATTACGTAATATACTATTACCTACGATCATTATTTATTTATTTATTTAGTGAAATCTGGATTTAGTTTACTAGTCAACAATATTATTCAACAAATATTATGTCAGTTTTGACAGCGTTTGAAAATTACTTAGGCGCATTTGTTTTTTTAAACTCCTCGTCAGCGATATAAGCCACCTATAATTGTGCGTCCCGTGCGTTTTGTTTACCGTGCGATTTGTTTACAGTGCGTTTTGTTTACAATATGTAAAATTCAACTTACTTAGATGGCAGGTAGTGTGTTTTTTACTATTTACAGTAGTGATCGTAGGTAAAATATTTTAATTTCATACTGTCCGGTAAATGACTATTTCCCCGACTCATTTGCGGCTGGTAAATCAAACATTACAGTATCTGATACCGTAATGTGTTACCTGCGAACATTACAGTATCTGATACCGTAATGTGTTACCTAGCTTAATACAAAACAAAGCAAACATTATGGTTTTATTTATTTGACAGTGACAAGCTAAAGACAATCATAATTAGATATGGAAAACAATGGCTACAACATCATTAAGGTGATGCGATTGTTTGATTACGAACTGAAATTTTTTGAATTTCAATAACTATAACTTTTTATTCATTTTAAAAAGGATTATAAAGACAGTATGAAATAAGATGTTATACGATACACGTCTCGTAGGTCTCATTACACTACTCGTTTACTTTCCGGACTCGGCTCCTGCGTCACCTCGTCGGTAAAACAACTCGTACTGTGATAAGTCTCCTACCGGACTTAAAACGTAAATTACTATTATATTACATTTCACCCGTTATACTAGTGGTGCGGGAGCTAAGTGGCTCTTTCGGACACTCATCGTCTCACTCATTCTATCGAACTTAAATAACGACAAAGTAGACTTCTGGCATATGTCAGCCCGTCGAGTTGGCAATGGTTCAAGATATAAAAATCAGTGAATTTATATCATCGTTACAAAGCCAATTTTTTTTGTGTGTACACATTTTATGTTTAGAATGAATAAAATAAAATCGCCAGAAAGTGTGGGCCATCAGGAGCGCAACCAGAAAGGTCAAAGAGGTAAAAAAAAACGGAGTTATATAACATCATCGTTACAAACTTTTTTAAGGTTGAGCTTGTGTATTTAAATGTTTTGAACACGAAAAAAATTCCCAGAAAGAAACTCCCATCAGTAACGATAGCCAGAAAGAAAATGTTTAGGATTTTTGAAGAAAATTGGATTTTTTTCGCATATTTCATCTCAGAACTCTAAACTCATCGTTACAAGTTCTGGCTCCTTTTTAAAACGTAAATATAAGCTCCTTCAACAATAGAATAGCCTCCCCGTAAAGTTCTTAGTGTCAACAAAAGTACCATAGGCTCTTAAATATACAGGAATTTAACACTTTCGGCTAACTTGACTCCGTACCATGCCTCAGATGTATTATATCATTATTACCTTTCTGGCTGCGCCTCCTGACGGCCCACACTTTCTGGCGATCATATTTTATTCATTCTAAACATAAAATGTGTACACACAAAAAAAATGAGCCTTGTAACGATGATATGATTTCACTGATTTTTAAACAGTGTTCGTGACGCTCCTGATAGGAGGTGCCCCGCCAGAAGTCGATTTTATGAGTCGTTATCATCCATTAAACCATAAAAATATCTCAAAGTTCATAAAACGATGAGCTGCCGAAAAAGCCACCTAGCTCCCGCTCTATAGTACCGTATCTTCAAAAATTAAAAAGTTTCCTCAATACAAACTTTTCAATGTCGCTACTGAAAAATCCATGTGAACTCGAATGTAAATAATTTTTTGCACCAGATATTTTATCTTCATCTCAATTTTATATATGGCTATTGATTCACCATGTTTCAGAATGTGTATCTAAACTTTTAAGCCAAGTTATGGGGAAGAAATGTAAGATACTCCATTTTCGAGAAATTTTATAAAAAAGTGGAAAAGTGCGATTTTTTCCGATTTTGCATTTCCGAATCAAATTCGGCATTTTACATAAGAATATGTCTTCAGTTTTTGTATGTTCGTGAGATGCATAGGCCACCTTTGTTTTGTATATTTCGAGTGTCAGGCTCTCTGACTATTATTTGTTTTTTCTTTCAATTTAGATAAATACCTCGTTCGCAAAATATAAAATTTACTGTTTATTATTATAATGTTGGTTAAGAAGTCCTGTGGCGAGACAACATGGTATTTTACAATTCAGTTACCTAATCATCCTCGCCTCTCGCAGTAATTTGACAGGTGTAATTGTGTTTTCTACGGTAATTTATTACACGTTTATGGGAAGCTCACTTGGTAATGTCTAGTTTCTAGTTAATAATAAACCGCTTAGAATGATCACCGGTTAATCTTTTAAGCAATCAATGGGATAATATTTTGCCCTTAAATCAATTTTCTGCAGAAATAATAGTACGGTAAAAATAGTCCCAAGCACTATAAATTGCGGTACGGTATTGAGACCATAACGAAAAAAAAAAATAGTTGAAATTTTAGCTTAACGTATGCCGAAATTTCAACATAATGAGTCCATAAGTTATTTAAGATGTCACTATAAAAATTATCAAGAAATGCTAATGGATTTTGGTTCTTTGAGAATTGAAATTTTTGAGGATAAAATTTAGCTTTTTTGTTAACAAAAATTTGGATTTGCCCTTTTGGGGTGATTGTGAACAACCTTTCTTAATCAAATCACCTTTACTCCAGTCAAATAAGGATAATTAGAGCAAAAAAAAACTTAAGGTCTATTATTAAACATACTAAAAGTCCCCAACTCAATCTGTTGCGGCTCGAGCCGCCATCTTGAAAAAATGGTGCTCCGATTCAGTTTTTTGCTTATATTTCGCTAACCGTTCTTTAAATATGATTGATTATTTGGGTGGCCCATCTCTATAGGGTGAACTTTTTTTTTTTGAATTTTTTGCAGTCCACCCCACGAAAATGTTCTATCATATTTGAACCATAAATTTATTATGTATTCGGTAATATTTTTTCTTGGAATATTGGAAAGGAAAAATGTTGATGGTCTTATATACTTACCAGTGGAAATATTGAGCAACTTCTTGGAGTACCCGCTTTGTCGAATTCAACAGGAAAAGAACAAGCCGCAACCGTTTATGAGGAGCTTACCGAGTCGAATTTTTTAAGATAAGTAGCCTTGTGGTGTGACAGCACTGCATCCAACATGAGTTATTTAAATTAGACAGCAATATTTCAACAAATATAAACAGGGTAAAAGAGTCCATAAAATTGGTATTTAGTATATACAAGAGAAGCTAATGTCTAAACAAATGTTTTGGCATTAGCCACTCCCATTACAACCCCCCACCCCATTATAAAAGGGGGTGGAAAAAAAATTGAAAACACGAGGATGAAAGGTCTATGTGACACTTCCGAAAAAAACCGAATTTTTTATATGAATGAAGGCTATAAGTATACAAACTTCCCTCAAGTACATTACATTTTTTTCTAATGCAAAAATATCTGATTTATAAATTCATAAAGGATCTATGTACTGTTGAAGTTGGTAGGTTGTTAAAAATTTTGAGATCAGTTATCTGAAAATCACTTTGTTGAAAAAACCGAGTTTTTTATATGAATGAAGGCTATAAGTACACAAAATTCCCCTAGGTACACTAGTATTACTATGAGAAGATGCCAGGGCGGAGCCAAAATGCGCGAATATTTTTACCAGTGGCATAGCTTTATCTGGGGTATAGGGATGTGTAATTGAAATAAAAGTTTCGCGGTGAAGTGAAGGAACTGTGAAAATGGAGTAGATTAAAACTTGCCAACTGTTACGAGTAACCTTTGTTCAGGAGAAGTGTAAGAATAGTAAGTTCTACTAAACTTTGCCTAATAAAGTTGTTTTATTATTATTATTATTATTATTGCCGTCGCCGCCCCTCTACTGCAGGGTACCGCCACCACTGGTGTTGACATTGAATATCACGTAATTCTTTCTCATTGGCTTAGAATGATGGAGAGCACAAACTCGGTTCTGCGCATATTTTTTGCTGTCATCTTCTCATAGTAATACTACTTTACATTATATTTGATTCTAATGCAAAAATATCCAATTTATAAAATAAAGCTGTTACATAGACCCTTCATCCACTTGTGTCTTCAATTGTGATTTAGTGTGTACAAGAACCAAAGGCCTCAAAATATTTTTTTTACTTCATTCATCCCCACTACCACCCCCTATCTCTACCCCCACCCCACTACCGATGTGGGATATCGTTTTAGCGGTTTTTTTGAACGTGTTTAGAGAAGTGCGTTTAGAGAAGTGCATCTGGTCTAAATGCACCACTATTTAACCGCTTTAGTAAACACTGGATTTCAGGTAGAAAAAATTAAACACATTTTACTCAGTTAAAGCTGACATTGCAAATTTCGTACATGAACAACCTACTAAATGGCCTTTCTTCGTTCATGTGGATTTCATCACGCACTTTGGATTTCCAAAACAACTTACTGTCTAAAAGTATTATTTTTTCAATATAATTTAAGCTAACTCGCAAAGAAAAGACAAAAAGAAGCTCTACTGAATTATATGTCTTTTTATTGTAAGTAATAAAATAGTGAACCATTTGTGGTACCTAAGAATGTTGGTTTATCTTTCTTTGATGACCGTATTTCGGTTCTCAGCAAGTGAAGTGAGAGGCTGCGGTTGAAGTTTTGAATAAACACACACAGACACCAAATGAAGAAAGTATTAAACGACTTATAATTTATGACATTAACAAAATTAAAAACAAGGAAGTTCAAGCCTTCATATGCGAGAACAGTAAACAGCTGACAACCCTTCTTTTATATTCCCTGAATAAAATTTTGCAGGGGTGGGAAATTAAAAGTTCCTAATTCGAAAAAGATGCGCCACCCTATTGATTATGACCATGATACTATATATTTCATAGTATCATGGATTATGACGAATTATGAAAGAAGTAGTTAAGTTAAGTTAAGTATTTCCTAATTTTATCAATGTTATACAAAAGAATCTTCGCTTGACTCCTTGAACATATTTCGTGCAAGTTTTGCCCATAATAACCCTTATCTCCCCGCTTTTGGGGTGGTTTTAGTGTCAGAGGATATAAAAGGGCTTGAAATGGGTTCAATAATTGCAGTTTTGTTGTGATTCTATGCATTTTATACAACAAAAAAAAACTATTTAATTTCCTACTAGCCTTAGAAAACCCTTATCCCTATATCGTAATTTAATCGAAATTCCGCAGTCAAACATAAATTCTGATATGAATTTCGGATTCAGCGCACCAAAACACATAAAGATATAAGTAAAGGTGTGACCTCTGGGCGTAATAATAAAAAAATTTAGATTTGTTTTCAAGGTGTAAAAAAAATGCACAGCATTTAGTCCTCAATAATGCGGAAGTCAAAATGTATTTTTAAACCCCTGTGCTGCCGTAACTCTGCGAATATGAAAAACATGTTATGGTCAGTAGATCGTATAAAATAATACCCAGTATTGTGTGAAATTAATTGCCTTTTGCAATATTCAATGACGAAAAAGCACTAATACTGCCACTTATAGATAAAAATGTAATCAAATAAAATAATATTTTTCGACTAGCAAATTACGTTTCTTGCCAAGGTCGAAAAATACCTTCGGATTATTGACAAAATGATTAAAACGTATTTTCGGCTGAGTCTCGTTGTTATCGTACACAAAAATAAGCTAATATAGCCGTGATTAGCGTGAAAATTTCGTTATCAAACGTTATCGAGCAAACAAAGGCAGATAACAGTTTACTAACCTATCCCACACAAAAACAAATTGCGCAAAAAATTTCGGTTAATTTGATAAACAATCATGACGAATTCTCGACGGTTCTGGAATCAAAACAAACTGGTAGATTAATTGAATATGTTGCTGTGAATAATTAATTAACAGCGTTTCTCTTTATTAATACAGAGTGAGTAAGTTGAAGCGACGAACGTCAAAAGCATTCCTAATGCATTAAATACAGTAAAAAAAATCGGCAAATAGGCTAATGTAACTGGTTTTATCATGGTACAAAGTACTTAATCTTCAAGAAATCGATGTGTCTCGAATCAGTTCAAATTCTAATACACAGGGACATATATAAAATTTGTACTAAATTTTAAAATAAGACAAATTTATCACAACGTGGAGATATTACAATTTAAAAATTCATCAATATCATAGATCATCTTTCTTTAGGAAATCCTTATAGAAGACATACTTTTTGCAACTAAATTTCATTCAGTCAGCGATTTTCCAATATAAATTTTCTGAAAAGTGTAAAACTTTGATTTTCATATTTTATCCGTATGGAAAACATGATATCAAACAACTTTTATTCTTACCATCTTTTTTTTTTTCAGAAAATTGCAAGAAAAAGAAATAATTAACATTATACATAATGTGCAATTTTTCAGCTTTCCGAAAATATTTCACAAGGGCCCATTTTTGAAAAATTTGGACATTACCATCGTGATCGGCACATTTTTTACATTTAAAAACATATTTATCCCAAGCCAAAGTGATAAAATTTTCCAACCTGTACTCCAGCTCCTCCTTCGTCTACTCTAGTATTATATATTTTAAGTTTTACCATGAAAATTATTCAACGTTCCCGCCAACCGCCCCGCGCCGTTTGCATTTTCTTACAACCACCAGAAGCGCGTCAGTTCTAGTCCCAGTAGGATGAGTTAAATCCTGAAGACTGGGGATGGAAGATCATCAACAACAGATTGGAACCTATTCAAAACCTCTTGTCACCGGCTCGCGATCAGTTGATCGATACTATATTCTGCAACTGTACCAAAGACTGTAACGCTAGTGTAGCTGCAGAAAACTAAGTCTCCGCTGTTCTGCAGTATGCGGGCATTGCCGTGGGCAATCTTGTTTGAACGCCGCGACGGAAGAAATAGATAGTAACAACGGAGCTATAGATGAAGATATAGTTGAAGATACGATACCATCAACCGATCAGCCAATTGATGAAGCTCTTTCTGAAGAGGACGATGAAGTTGACACCGAATTAGATCTGCTAGAAGAGAACGAATGATTTATGCAAAGGGCTGTTTTGAGTGTCAGATGTGGATTAGGCCTACTGTTTGTTACTGTTAAAAAATACAGACATAACTTTTACTCAAAAACGATTGATACTACGAAAAAATTTTATAATAAAAGTTTTTGCTCATAACTATTTTTGTCGAGAAAGTGATACTTTTCGAGATAATGGCAAAAAACTGAAATTTTCCCCTTTAACCCCCTCCCCCTAAAAAAAAACCATGACTCAAATTCCTCGAACTTCTCAGGATGTACGAAGGGCACCTCAATGAAGGTCTCCACAAAAAACAGCTTTCTCGTCATTTTTTCCAGTCGAAATGTCTTCATTTACTGGGCTAATAACCGTAATCATTCGACTTTGATTTGTTGTGGTCGATAGGATTTTGTAGGGTGAGAGGGAAATATGCGTTTATTTTCGATTTATTTAAGAAACCAAACATGGTTTAATCTTAAAACTGTTTTAGTACTTGCTACTGTTCTAACGAATACAACTTTTTTATTGTAAATTTCTGTTGTACTTGAATATTGTAGTTTGTCTATGAAAATAGTTCCTTATTTCATTATTAGAGCATGGCATTTAACTGTATACAAAGTTTATCATATGTATGTGTTTGTATTCCTTAGAGCAATGGGAAGTACCTGATTCTATTATTTATCATTTTTAAAATATTTATAATAAACTGAAAATAAACGCATATTTCCCCCTCACTTTGCAAAATACTATCTTTAAACTCATGTCTTTCGAACATTCTTGTAAATGAATTATAAACATACATAGATACGGATGAAATATTAATATATTTAGATCAATGAACTTTCATTTAACATCATCTCTATATTCCAAGTTTGAAATTATTCTAACTGCTTTCTTCTGGGCAGAAAATATTCTTGGTAGCTTGAGATGCATGCCCCCCGGTTAACAGCCCATGTACAATAGAGGATGCAATTCAAGCGTGATAGGCAATATTTAAAATAGTCATTTGAATAATATTGCTCAAACTCAGGATACAAATATTTTTTTGCTCAATTTATTTGCCAGGTGACTTCAATTTATCTTTGAGTCGAGATGAAGTACAAAATATTTGATTTTTTCTGGATTTTCATAGCTCTCACAAATGACAAATATTGAAAAGTTCCGGATAAAAACACCCAAGTAGCAAAATAAATAATTTATTTTATAGTAGTTTATACAGCCTTTATAAAATTAGTTTGCTACTAGTCGGAGAGCAGCCAATCTGTAGGAAGCATTTTAAAAGTAGTCTATACAACTCGCGAACACCCACCTAAAAAACAGATGATATTATGTAAAATGACCTTCTGGATTTGATTTTTGAGTTCGCCCATTAATTTGAGATTGCCAAATCGGTCAATTCGCAAATTTTTTGAAAAATTTTAAAATTATGTGTTAATTTTTGTTTTGCACATAACACATCATATCTTTTTTATTTTAATTCAGATTTTGACCAATATTTTACACATTATCCCTCCAATATTCTTGGACAAGCTGATGGCAAAGAATATAGTGTAACTAATAATATAGTGCCTAAAAAAAATATAATTACCCTCTATTGTCGCGGTTTTTTAAAATTTGCGTTGAAAAATACCCGATCGAGGTAACTTTTTTATTTTTAAAGAGAGAGTTATAGTATAAACGAGAAAAATGTTCCATATACTTTAAACAAACTTTTTTATAAAGATATTTTTTGGAAATTCGGCTCATGTAACGAGATGACGCTGTTGGAAGCGGCCGCGCAACTCGTCCGCATTAATTTAAAGCATAACTTCTGTTAACGTCGCCCATCTGTGGTGTCGTTTAAGCGATCAAGTGAGTCTACGGATTATTTAGTTTCTATTTACAATTAAATGTTATAAAATTATGTAGATAATCTCGAAACATACACATTAAAAAATATATTTTCATTAATTATAACAGCAAGTGGGTACTAAAGATTACATTTTCCTTCGCATAAACAACTTATGTTACATTGCGCGTTTGCTTTGCTACACTTGCAGCTTGTAGTACAGTTATATAATTTACATTTACAAAATGGAGTTAACTCAATAAAATTGGGTTTTGGGCTTTTTGAAATCATCTCTGGAAATAAGATTCCTTTCCTCCTTTAGGTACCATCCAAAATCTAAAACATTTGGAATTCTGGGCTTAATTTGGTAGGCTGTCTTGTAAATAGCACATTGCAGAAATGCCCTTTTTACTTGTATTCTCTGTACTAGGATTTACAATTTCTGATTTTCTTTTATAAGCAGTTCGGGTATATGATCTTCTACATTGTGCATGGTAAACTGGATTTAGTGATAAAAATAAATTTTTCTGTTCTAAATATTGTTTTAGAGCCACAGAAATGTCATCGGATTTTGCATTTGATCGGTACATTTCTAAAGCCGTAAATATCGCTCGCAGACAAAAAATTTTCATACCATTGTGTTAGTGAACGAATTCTGAACAACTTTCAAAATGTCCGTCTGTCTGTCCGTCCGTCACGTTTCTTGTAAGCACGATAACTGAAGAAAGAAAATTCCGATTGTACTGAAATTTGGACAGTAAATTAGTGTTAGCTAGAAGAAGAACCCTATTTGAACAAAATCGATCGATAAATAAAAATGTTATTACTTAATGATTTAAATTTGATAAATTAACTCCTATATAAAAAAGTCTATTTGACAGTCACATTTTGTCACTTTGACAGCGATAAAAAAGGTGCATCGTTTCTTATCACGATAAATTAACTCCTATATAAAAAAGTCAATTTGACAGTCACATTTTGTCACTTTGACAGCGATAAAAAAGGTGCATCGTTTTTTATCACGATAAAAATGCCTGTTCCTCAAAAGCAGAGTATGTATCTAGTAGTCGCACGTCATTTTAAAATCTGTACTGTCGGCTATAATGTTTAAGTCTTGTGGAAACTATACTGTGCGATATGAGTCGTTTTGAGAAAATTATAATTATTTTTAATTGTTGTTGTTCGTTCACATATTCTGTCGTTAATTTATCTTGCCAAAAATCACTCGAGCTTTTCTTTTATGGATAAATTTCTTTTTAACTCAAATTTTGCCAATCAGTAATTTTGCTCGAAAAACTGACATTTGACAAAATCGCTCGACCTCCGGTCTCGCGATTGTTTCATGTCAGTTTTTCTCATAAAATCACTGATTGGCAAAATTATTTCGTTACAAAGAGAAATTTATCCGATAAAAAAAAAGCTCTTGTGATTTTACTGTTGATAAAAATACCTGTTCCTCAAAAGCAGAGTATATCTAGTAGTCGCACGTCATTTTAAAATCTGTACTGTCGGCTATAACTTTTAAGTCTTGTGGAAATTATACTGTAGGTACGATATGAGTCGTTTTGAGAAAATTATAATTATTTTTAATTGTTGTTCGTTCACATATTCTGTCGTTAATTTATCTTGCCAAAAATCACTCGAGCTTTTCTTTTATGGATAAATTTCTTTTTAACTCAATATTTTGTCAATCAGTAATTTTGCTCGAAAAACTGACATTTGACAAAATCGCTCGATCTCCGGTCTCGCGATTGTTTCATGTCAGTTTTTCTCATAAAAGCACTGATTGGCAAAATTATTTCGTTGCAAAGAGAAATTTATCCGATAAAAAAAAGCTCTTGTGATTTTACTGTTGAAAAAAATTTTTTTTAATTTTTATGTTTTTGTAATTGAATAGAAATCTGGTGAAATATTTCATTTTAATATTTCTAATTATTTATATATTTTACAAATATACATTTCATAATGTAATATACAACCGTGAAAATATAATTTTATAGCTCGTGTCTTATAATGTAAAAATTTACATTCTTCTACGTGTAAGGTGGTGGTGTAGTTCTTTTGACTCGGAATCGAAACCCAAATGGGGTTTGGTATAGTTTTTTTACCAAGTCTTTTACCAACTAAGATCGTACTATAAAATTAAAAATGTCTAAAAGTAACATTATTTACAAAAAACTGCGAAAAGTATCCTATTGAATGTATAACAATTATATAAAAATCCAGTTAACAGGCGAAGAGTACGTTTTTAGCTTGTTTCCTTTGATTTCCTATCCGAGTAATTATAATTTATTATGCCAAACTATGTGTTTATAACGCACTAAATATAAGGACTGAGACAAAAGCACTTTCAACGGATACTGGAAAATAATAATCACCCGGCACGTGTCTGCGTTTAGCTCTAGATGCGATTGCGGCCGATTCATAGTAGCGCGCATTCGTTCGGACGCTGAAACAATTAACGAATATTTCGATAAGGGAGCAAAATTTCAAAAAAAACTTCTTATAAAAGATTTTATTTAGTTCATTCGGAACATTTTCTTCGATTATAGTAGGCACCTAACTTTAAAAATAAAAAAGATACCTCGATCGGACATTTTACTCTGCAAATTTTAAAGATTTTGCGTCAAAGAAAAGTTGTTATTTTTTTTGGCCAACTAATTATTTTTTAGGTAAAGTTTTTTACTTTCAACATATTAAAGAATAGTTAGAGAATATTATGTAAAAAAATTAAAAAAATCTGAAGTAAAATAAAAAATATATGACGTGTTATATGAAAAACAAAAAATAACACATAATTTTTATTTTTTTTAGAAAATTGCCAATTTGGTCATTTTGGCAATCTCAAATCAATGGGCGAATTCAAAAATCAAGTTTAGCGGGTTATTTTACATCAGATTACCTATTTTTTAGGTGGGTGTTCGCGAGTTGTATAGAGGGTATCGAATTCAGAGGGTCTGGTCTTCCACTATACTTGGGAATGGTGTAAAAAAAACATATGCCGGGTGACTTCGACAAAGCGGCACCGCCGGACCTGACGTTTCAGATTTTCGCACAGCACAAGGGAGGCCCAAGGGGGGGGGGGGGCAATTGCACTGGATCCGCGCATGCAAATTATGTGAATCGCCTTTCCGGAAACCATGGAAGCGTTTATCTAATTTAAACGAGACAAATTTCTACGGCCGGTGATATAAATTTGGGTTTATTCTTTTTACAAGCTTTTATTTAACTTGCTTTGTATGTTAGTCAGGATGTTTAATTGAAATCTTGTGTTTAGATCAAATCTTGCGAGTCAATTTTGAACCACTTAACGACGTCCAATTGAGCTAAAATTTTGCATACATGTATAGTTTTGATGACAATACAATACTCAACAATAATATAATGGAGCCCCTTCGAGTTTGGGCTCGTTGAATTTGCCTCGATGAGTACTCTGGTCCTTGGTGGTATTCAGGGTCTAATGATAGAACCAGAAGGTGGTCGATGCATCATCAGAAATACACGGGTTGAGACATAACTAAAAATTTGAAAATAAAATTATACAGGGCGATTTACAATGACATGCGGAAAATAAAATGGTGTACTAGTCTTTTATGTGAGAAAGTCCCTGCAAAATTTTAGAGTGATCCGAGATAATTTAGTAATTTTTGTTAAATTAAAACTTGCAAAGATACGCGACTGTTAGTTGTCTGTGGTCAGTACATTGTTTACATTTCCTTAATTGGCATAAAAAGTTAAGCTGACGGGCGCGATCAAAGTGCCGCGTTTCTTGCTTTCGGTCAAACGATCAAGACACAGGTATAAAGTGCAGCCGAAGTTTGGTGTTTTTGTGTTATTGACGGGTTTAAGTAAACATCTCTTATATCTAGTTGTTGTTGTAGAGTTCACTAGCATAGGGTCAAATGTCTTTTCGACTTGTTTCGCTATTTTTGTAGTGTGATTTGATTAAAACCAAAAAGTCACTTCTATCTCTCTCCAGCTTTGCTGTCAATAGTGTCAATCAGAAAATGGGATAAAGAGGGAAGGTGGTTGTACCGCGTTACGTCATTAAGCCATTGGTAGCGCATTTCTACAAAAAAATAAGGTAATTTTTTTGGTCATATTTTTTTGATTTTTCATTTTTTTAACTCTTTCATGTCATGGTAAATCACCCTGTATATGTAAAAAAATCTTAAAAACAAGCTTTGATCATTATTTAGGTGTACTAAAATGTAAAAAAATAATATATTATGTTGAATTAATTGTCTTAAAAGCTTTTGAACAGAAAAACTTAGATACTTTCTTTGTTTCTGTCAAACAAAATTAATACCTGTATGAACTTCTCGCGCGCGGCAAGCATTTAAGCCAATTAATTCAACATAATATGTTATTTTTTGTTTGTTTCAGTAAAATAATAATTAAAGCTTGTTTTTAAAAAGTTTTTTTTTACACATAATTTTTTCAAATACATTTCAAATACTAGTAGTGTATGAGTTCAGCCAATGTTAATGTATATTAATTTTTTTTTTGTCATATCCATTAATCTGTATTTCCCGAACCACTTCAAACAGTATATTAAATACAATATCAAATGAGCTAGCACATGCACCTTACGAATGGAACTATCCGCCGTATACGGTGGTCATTGAGCCTCCTCCTTATAAATTAGGTATTCAAAAATATGATTCTGGTTGTAAAATGATATTTGCCACTAGCAATCCTTAAGACACCGCCGTCTTCCTGAAGAAGTGTATTTATTATACTCCTGGGTACGAGTCAAAGCTCTGACAGATGATAATGCCACTAGGCCAGGCAATGAATATACAACATATGTTCGTGTTGGTTTCACATACTCTGTTTTTAAATTTGATGACGTTTTCAAAACAATTGCTAGCGCACAAAATTAATCAATTAATGTTGGGTGCAGTTCATTAATTCTCCTTGAATTTCACACTTTTTACCAAAAATTCGTTAGAATTTCATTTAGGTCCATTTTCCCTCGTGGGATTTGGGACAGACTATCGATAATACATGTTGCGGTTGGGAAATAGTTTCCATAACAAACTTGTGTTATCTAGTCAAAATTGTTATTAAAATTAAATGCATTCAGGATATTACTACTGATTCCACGGGTATATGGAGTATTTGATTATACCATCTTTCAGAGACCGACAGGGAGGTCAATCATAATTCGGGACATCGTTGTTAATTTTAGCGAAAAAAGAATAAGAAATGTGATATTTTGATAACAATGAAATGGTGGTTGGCTTGGCCTAAAATGTTAAATGGAACAAGCACTTCTTAAGGAAATGCAAAAATATGCAAGCCAGATTTTTTAAATCATTGACATTTAATAATTAACTGTAAATTTAAGGTTCTATTAATATATCTTTTTAATGAGTGAGTACGTCAAAATTGATACACATGCACCCTAAAGGGGAAGGGCCTATAAGGCCGGTTTTCGGCTCTTTATTTTTGGTAAAAAAATTTCGAATTTTTTGTTTTTTCATATATATTCAATATCTAATCTATTCCATGCCAAACGGAACTTCCCCAACCCTACTTCCTCCATGTAACCCCAGTAAATTATTATAGAACCAGTTTACATTAGCATACATGCTTAGATGTTTTTGAAGTTGAAAATCATATTTCCTTTAAATAAACTGCTCCCTAAGCTCCCCCTATTACTATACAATACCCCAACACCCCCAACCTCCAATGACAAGCACCCTCTCCTCCCACACCATAATGCTGCTACCAGAAATAAAATTGTTTTAAAAGGACTTTTTATTTACATCATTAATAAAATGCCAATTCCTCCCAACATCCTCTCCCGAAACATTCTGTTGTGTAGAGAGGTTTAGGTTACAATTTTTTTCGTTTTTTTGTCTGTTGATTTAGAGCTCATAGTAAATGTACTTTTGTCTGATTTTTTTCAGAACTTAGAGCTTAACAATCTTTCTTCGTATTTTTGTTGCTTTGGACGTAGGGAGAGGGAGTAAAACGGGCGCAAGGTTATATCTTTCGGCCATTAAAAAGAGTATAAGAAAAGTCTTTGTCATACCATTGTCAAGCTTGTAGCAGTATGATGATGGTGGGAATGGTTCGGGAGAGTGGGTGTTGGGTGGGGGTATATGAGGAATTGACATTTTATTAATAATGTAAATAAAAAATCCTTTTAAAACTATTTTATACCTGGTAGGAGTATGAAGGTTTATATTAGTGGGGGTAGAGGGTGCTTGTCGTTGAGGGTTGGGGGTGTGGGGTGTTGTATAGTAGTAGGGGGAGCCTAGGGTGCCGATTATTCAAGGGAAATATGATTTTCAAGTTCAAAAACATCAAAGCATGTATACTAATGTAAACTGGTGCTTTAATAATTTAATGGGGATACATGGAGGGGGAGGGAGGGGAAGTTCCGTTTGTGGTGGAATAGATTAGATATTGATTATATTTTAGAATTCAGAAATTTTTTGACCAAAAATAAAAAGGGCCATTACACCTAATTCAACTGTAATGTCATCAATGAAAATATTGGAAAATAATAGAGCTAACACAGAACCCTGGGGCACACCCGAAGTAGGCAGAACAGTATTCGAAATGGTGTGTCTATTTTCAAGATGCGATTTGAAAAATAATAAATTTCCTGAGAAGCTAAATTGATGAAATTTTAAACATATAATACTCGTATTGAGTCTGTTAAATACTTTAGTGAAGTCTATGTAAATTATGCCACAAGTTATCGTCATTAGCGCCAGATATACAAAAATATTTATTGAGGTAGATCTTCTCTTGAAAAAATTCTGCTTGTATTCCGTAACTCTGCATAAGAAAATGTTGGTTCATGTAACAAAATATTGAAAGCTGTGGAGAAATTGTTGATAATCGTTATATATCTATCATTTTCAATATTACTTTGCACCTTTTTCATATATGGGAATTATTTTAGAACATTTTAATAGGAAATAAATTAGATTTAATGGCCAAATTAAATAAAAATTAGAGAGGAATTGTGAACACACTAGATATAATGACTGATAATAGGACTTATTAATTCCAAAATTGATGGAGTTATCCTAGGTAATCGGCGTCGATTCCCTAATAGTGGCTTCTGCGAGTCGGACAGACACGTCACTAATTTATAGCTTAAGGAGACTATGTCTCCCCCCTCCCCCGTTTTCAAGGATGCTGAACACGATGGCGGTGGTTTAAACTCTTTCCGAGTTAACCCCACCCCCAAATGGCCAAAAACCACCCCCGATAGGGGTTAACGCGGCTACGCCGTCTCATACCGACAAAACCTGCGTCACCCCCCGTTTTCGAGGATGCTGAACACGATGGCTGTGGTTTAAACTCTTTCTGAGTTAACCCAAACGGCCAAAAACCACCCCCGAAAGGGGTGAAACGCGGATACGCCGTCTCATACCGACTAAACCTGCGGCACCTCCCGTTTTCGAGGATGCTGAACAAGATGGTGATGCAAACTAACCTCTCAAACGGCCAAAAACTACCCCTTTGACCCGGTTTTATGAAGTGCACCGGATAAGAGAAAATGAATCATGTTCACAGATCATTGAATACACACCGGATGATGATTCCAGGTTTCTTGATTGACTGTTCAATTGAAAAAATAGGCGCATACTTCGTGTCTAGTTTTTAGGTGGGAAAATCAGGTATATGGAATCACTGGTACAATTTCATTTATTTTATAATAATAAATAATGAACCATTTTATTGACGCTTACAATTACTTATTTACTATATATACTTATTTACTATATATACAAGTTGAACTGTCAATCAAGAAACCTGGAATCATCATCCGGTGTGTATTCAATGGTCTGTGAACATATTATTCAATATTCTCTTATACGGTGCAACTTCATAAAACCAGGTAACAAAGTTTTTAGCTGTTTGAGGGGTTAGTTTGCTTCGGGGAGAAGATCCAGCATCACCATCGTGTTCAGCATCCTCGAAAACGGGAGGTGACGCAGGTTTAGTTGGTATGAGACGGCGTATCCGCGTTTCGGGGGTGGTTTTTGACCGTTTGGGGGGTGGGGTTAACTCGGAAAGAGTTTAAACCACCGCCATCGTGTTCAGCATCCTCGGAAACGGGGGGAAGACAGTCTTCTTAAGCTATAAATTAGTGACACTTTTCGAGGTTTTTTCCGACACACAGAAGCCACTATAATGCCCAAAAACTGTTTTAGTATTGCTATAAGTATACCTAAAATAAAATAAAAAATACCCATAATTTGTTTCATCTGGGAGCACGCGTGATGACATAGACGCTCACACCATAACGTATATATTTTTTTTTTACTTAATCCGTTGTGACCAAGTTAGTTTCAGCCGGCTCACTCTGTATAATGAAAAGGTATCAACTTTACTGTAGCACTTTACACATTTCAACGCACACTTGTGAAAAAACAACGAAATTATTTTTGCAACGTGCCTCTTCGCAAACATAGACAGCAAACAATGTGATACAGATATAAAAAACAAATAGACCATATGCACCGAGCGAATGGTGATTGACCCCGCTGATAGCAAGTCTAAATAATCAGCCTATTAATCGTTGTTTTTTTTCGTGACAAATAGAGCGAGCAAGAATTGAAAATTGAAGTACGAGCCATTGAAAAGATATTCAGGCTGTTGATTTATGGATTCCAGTGGAAATTTATGTCGAACAACACTTTTGTTGGATTTTAAAGTGTGCTCTACACAATTTATTATGTACAATGTTTTCATGAGAATGCGATTTGAATGCACTGCTCATAAATGTTCCTGGAACAGCCAGCTACATGGTTGAAATGCGAAAATAAAGTATTGGGAGGCTATGATTCAGATTTCCTGTAAATATGTACTTTGTTGTCATCATTAATTCCATTCATATGGTAAACATAAATAAAAACATTTTGCCCTACACTGTTAAACTATTGTCTTCTAGTTTTACCACATGCCTTCTAAATTTAAAAGAAAACAGTAAATCTGATGCAGCAACGTCGATATATCAATGGTCAGTTGTTCTCATCGGAAAGAATCAAATCAAAAAGAAAATATTTTCAAACCGTAATTTCTTTGCATTTTAGGTGTATTTAAACATCAAAAACGGCGCGCAGAAACGACCTCATAAGTGAACGTAGAAAAAACAAAGAGGTACATTTAATAATAACACAAACCCACAAAACAAAATTCGTGAGCGAGAATTAAGACCCTTTTTCCTTATGTTTTTCGGGGCGCTGAACACGAATCTGAAGTCAGAAGAGCTGTTTGTGGACGAATCTTCGATCTAGAGGTAAAAATTGGACGAAAATCGTGAATACTCGGGATTTGTGATATTTTCAGGTTCGAAATGAATAGAAAAAAATTGGGAGACATGGAAATATCATTTTTGGGAGAAAATGTATTCCATTAGTTGATCAAACCTCAGGTACGGTGAGTTCACTTTGGACCGCACTATTATACAAAATTTCCGAGGATATTGCTCCCAACGGTGGTTTATAAACAATACATGAAGATTGATTTGGGATTGTACTTGTGTTAGCGGTGCTGAGCAGAACTGCACATGCGAGAAGAACAATGAGAAGAGGCAAGAATTATATCTTGTATGGAACACTCAGCTTGTGAGATTGGACCCTTGCCAGAATCGACTATCTGCGAGCGCAACTCAAGTAGTGGCAAGGATACTCCCCATAGACCTTTTGATAAATGAAAGGAGAAGACTCTATGAAAGAGAAGACGGGGGTACGTTATAAGCCAAGAAAACGGAGAGAGAAACCAGCCTGGTAAGATGGCAGGCGCGGTGGACGGACACACTTGATGTAGCTCAGTGAACTAAAGTTTTCATACCCGACGTGAGGACATGGGTCAAGTGCCGACATAGACATACGGACTATTTTACAACTCAGATGCTGACTGGACACGGATCTGTCAAAGTCTATACGCACAGGATAGGCAAGGCAGAAGAGGAGATATGTGCATACTGCGAACACAGGGACACAGTAGCACATACAATGTTCGAATGCATTAGATGGGAAGTCGAAAGACGGAGGGTAAATCTGGAATTAGGAGTCATATTAAACGAGAACAACATCATTGAAGAAATGATGGAGAACTGCGAAAAATGGAGCTCGATAGAGAAATACATCAGAAAAGTGATGAAATCAAAAGAACAGGAAGAGAGGGACATGCAAAGGAGACATGAGAATTAAGGCAGAATCTCCCACATTCAGATGCATGCTGCAAAGCGATTCCAGGGTGTGAGAGTGAAGATGTAGGGGTTTTTAGTGGCTGGAAATCCCACACTACCACGGGCCGTGGTGTCTTTGAAAGATTTTCCCCCACCGAAAAAAAAAAAAGAATCGATTTGTGATGAAACCTTTTGAAACCTGTTACAATCATCTTTTACTTCCTCATCCAGTGGAAGTATAGTAACGACACCAATCTACAGATGATATTGAAAAAAATAAAATATGAAGAACATAAGTGGCAAATTTGTCTTAAAATTACTTCCATGATTTTAGGTCAACAGTCAGGATTTACAAAATATTCTTGCTTCCTTTGTGAATGGGATAGTAGAGGTCGAAACAATCACTACAAAAAAAAAGATCTGGCCCACACGATCGTGCCTCTTAACGGGTGATAAGAATATAATAGAGCAACCACTGGTTGAACCGTCAAAAATTCTCCTTCCACTCCTTCATAAAAAATTAGGCTTGATGAAGCAGTTTGTAAAATCGCTTGATAAACAGAGTGGCTGCTTTGAATGTTTGAGTCGAACATTCATTCAGTTGTCGGAAGCTAAACTTAAGGAAGGATTTTTTGATGGATTCGAAAGATTTTGAAGGATGATATGTTCATTACAACAGAAGAGAAAGCCGCATAGGAAAGCTTTAAGGCAGTAGTCCATCAGTTCCTAGGGGATCATAGAAGTGATGACTATGGAAGCATTGTAGCTGAGATGATCAAGAATTACCAAAAATTAGGTTGTTTAATAAATTTAAAATTACATTTCCTTGACTCGCATCTAAGTTATTTCCCTGACAATCTAGATAACTTCAGTGAAGAGCAAGGCGAGCGATTTCATCAAGATAACAAGGAAGATGGGATATCAATATGATGGCAGACTTTTGTTGGTCATTAAAGAGAGACTGAAGATTGAGAGACAAATTCAGACCGATAAATGTTGAAACGCTCAAATAAAAAGGTGATTGTAACATCACAAGTCGATGCTGGCGAGGGTCCAATCTCACAGGCTGAGTGTTCCATACAATCCCGAGATATAATTCCCGCCTCTTCACATTGTTCTTTCCGTGTGTGCAGTTCTGCCCAGCACCGCGAACACAAGTACAATTCCGAATCAATCTACATGAATATGTTTATAAAACACTGTTGGGATCAATATCATCGGAAATTTTGTATAGTAGTGCGGTCCAAAGTGAACTCACCGTACATGAGGCTCTATCAAGTAATGCAATACACTGGAAAATACCATATTTTTACCCAAAAATGATATTTCCATGTCTCCCTTCTAATCATTTCGAACCTTCGAGTTTTCATGATTTTCCTCCAATTTTTACCTATAGCTCGAAAATTCGTCCACAAATATGCCATTCCGACTTCAGATTCGTGTTCAGCGCCCCGAAAAACAAGAAAAGTGGGTCTTAATTCTCGCTCACGATTTTTTTTTTGTGGACCTGTGTTATTAGTGTTTTGAACACCATGTATACTGATAAAATGAACATGCACTTTTGTCCTTGGTTTAGTAGCATTGTGTGCCAAATTTTATTGGTGTCATCAATTATCACCAGGCCACAGACAACAATAGATAACAGCGCAGTTTTAAAAGCAGTCATTAATACATTTAGGGGGTCATAAATGATTACGATAGTGGCAAATCTCTGTGTCGAGTATTCTTGGTAAGCATATTACTGATATTATTTGGAACACTGAATAGGGAGTAATTGCGAATTAATAGATAGTTCTGTTAAAACGAACATTTTATTTTGCAAGGTAGGAAGTGTTCTTTAACTCTGCAAGCAAAATAAAATTAAAAATAAAATGTTAACATGTATACCATACAATAATTTTTCAATGATTGTATTTTATTGCATTTCGATAAAAATATTAATTCAAAAAATCAAATTTCGTTTTTCTGTTTTGATCCTTTCTCAAAACTTAATTTCCAAACAAACATCGCTTATTTTATAGTGCAGGAACAACTGAAATCGATTATTAGTTACCCCTTTGATCAATGTTATTTTAATATAAATTCGTTTTTCTAATTTCTGCCTATTTTTAACGGACTTCAAAAAATTTACAAAAGGAGGATGTTTTAAATTCGGTTCGTAAGTAAGCTACGTATAGTGCAAGATGGGCAAAAATTGAAAACAAGATTTTTTTTATCTGAAAATGCTCCAATATTTAGGAGTCCAGTGTTTAGGAGTAGCTGATACTGAATCTGACCTAAAAAATTGAGAATTCAAAACGGTGTATCCAATACAGTAGATATGGTGAAACATTATTGCAGATTTACATGAAATACGGATTTACATGAAATACGGAATGACTAAATATGAGGTTATACTTTCACTCTCACATGAGAACAGCCCAATTCCCTCATAATTTACCAAGAAGAGCAAGTTCCCTGATTTTTATCGCGATTTGAACGCCCATATGGTTAGAGAATACGCTATTTTGGTTTTCAAGAGAACTTCGCCCACTTTCTCATGAGATGTGCTTTCACATCAATACAGAATAGCCGTCCTCGATATTGAAGTGGTTGTTTTGCGTCATCAGCGTAAAGGGACAGTGTGAGTCTAAGGTCTTAGGGATGTGGTATGTCGTTTATGTACGTTAGAAAGAGGATAGGGCCGATGAATGAACCTTGAGGGACACCAGAAGAAAATGGGAGATGTTGGAGAGCACTGTCGACTTCTATTCGGAATTGGCGATTGGTAATGAATGACTGTGTTATTTTAGAAATGTGTTAGAATGCCCGCGATGTGGAGCTGATAAAACAGCTCGTAGTGCCAAACTTTGTGAAAAACTTTTCGAGGTCAAGGCACAATAGAATTGTGGGAGGTTACTAAAATTGGTCCAACACAATTGGTCCTGCATAACCGATAAGGCATAACCTATTAAAAGTGACAGTGACATTAAAAGTCTGAGAAACTTGAATCCATTTCCGGCACAACGCCCGAAAAATTGCTGGCAATCACAACCTAAAAAACATTAACATAACCTAAAAACCAAACCAAGTACAATACCAACCTAAAAATTTTCGACAACTATCAAAAAATAAAATCCCCAGCAAAGTTTAGAACCAGGATTTTTGACAGCTGTCAAGAAATATTCTTCTGAAACCTTTTGGCATCTGTCAGTTTGACATCTGACATTTGTGACAAGCAACCAAAAAAAACCTTCCCCGACCGATTTAGTGAAAAATCGGTCGAGGCCACAAGATAAAAATAATATTTCTCAGATCAAATTGAAAAGGTTCACTATGAACACTTCACCGGCCACAACTGACAGAGAAGCTGTCCATAAATAATTATATGGTTTTAATAAATAAATAAATAAATATAACTAAATGAGATCGTTCACATTTTACTTCCACATCCAGTGGAAGTATAGTAACGACAAAAAAAAATTTGAAATTTTTATTGTTCGAATAGGCTTAGAATGTCACGAAACGTCGAGATTTTAAGTTTGAGCGAAAAAAAAAATTCTGTCTGTCGGTCTGTCTGTCTGTAACTTTTTTTGTGCGCACGTTTACTCTGGAACCGTTTGAGATATTGACTTGAAATTTGATACACATATGTACTTTAACGAGATCTAAAACTAGATTACATTTTCATCATGTTCCGTCAAAGGGTTGGGGGTAAATTGGGGAAAATAGGTAAATCAAGCAGGTAAGAGTCCATAAAATTGGTATTTAGTATATACAAGAGAAGCTGAGGTCTCAAAATAAATTTTGGCATTAGCCACCTCCATTACCATCCCAACCCCATTATTAAAGGGGATGAAAAAAAATTGTGATTTAGAGTGTGTACAAGAACCAGAAACCTCAATGTGGAAGTAGTGATTCCTTGGGCAGCGGATTTTTAGTGCTCTTTTCGAAGATCCACCGGGTGGGGAGGTTCCAGCCGCGTTCCGTAGCTGCCGATTTTTTATGAGGGGTTTAGTTTGATAAAAAACGAACATATTATATAGTAAATTTCATTAAGAAATCTACTACCGGTAATTTATAACCTGCTGTACAAATAGGCGCGTGTTTGTTTTGGCACTGTTAAACTTTGTTCAAATTGCATAAACAGTTTATCTAAACAATATAAAAACGAATCTACTCATCAACTGTAAAAAAATCATTTATTTGAGTGCCGCTCTTTCAGCGCATAATAAGTGATAACATTATTATCGTAAAAAATAAACAATTCGTCATGTGCAGCAAGTATTAAAATTATAAATATAAACGAGTTGTTGACAAAACTCGTGACAAAATATTTTCATAAAAATGCAAGCAAACACGATAAAAAAAGTAAATTAGGTAGTGCAGACCTACTAAAATGGAGCACAACTGTTTATACAAATGTAAGTAATCATAAAAAATAAAGCAAATAAATTAATGCTCATATCGTCAGTGGCAAAGTACTCTCAAGTGAACTATTGTGTTAAAATTAGATATTTTCTTCTTTAATACAAAAAACATTCAGTTAAATGAACTCGCAGTTTTAATCTAAAAGAGGTCAATAACAAATAAATGCACATTGAAAACATGGTAAAGTAGTTAAAAGTTTAAGTACTTTTTTTCTCAGAAGAAATTTATCGGTCACAACTTCTCTTATCGTACAATTCTATTTGTTAGTCTTGTAAATTTTATTTTATACATTCCAGGAATGTTTTTGCTTTTTATCTTTATTCTATATCAATTTGTCACTAACTCCAGTGCAGCTAACTTTTCACAGCACTATCAATTAATAAAATCATAAACCACCGACAAAGCAACAATTTTTTAATAAATAAGTCCAAACAAAGTTCTTCACAATTCTGTAGAGACCCGCTCAAGGTTCACTTCACACGCGACAGCGTACTTGCTATTGTATCCTGCAAAAGATGTTTCCTGAGAGATGAAACGATCACCAAGATCTCCCGACCTTACCTCTCTATTTTTTTCCACTTAAAATGCTTACTAAACCAAACTCTTCACCAGAGAGGATTTAGAAAAGAAAGCAACTTGTAATGACATTTTCCCTTAGTTGCTGCAAAATACCTGGAATATTTTTGACACTTGCCGGCAGTAGAAGACATTCAATTATCTCGTATCATATAAAATATCTCTAATAAAGAAACGAGTGGCTTGGATCTATGAATTGTATCAGGTGTTCTGCAACAAAGAACCAATACACATTGGTTACTTATTAGTTATAGTGCCTCATCTATCGAATGAAGTTATTCAAGAAAGAACCAAGCAGGGTTTGTGTTACGCTGTTGGTTTCTTTCTACCTTTGGGACAGGCAAATAATGGTAAGAATGAACAACACCTTATTCGAACCTCAAAGACTTTCAGCGGGGTTCCCTCAAGATTCCGTGCTCTCTCCTTTCCTTTTTAACCTATACATCTCCGACATTCCTACTCATCCTACCACAAACCTCCTTCTCTACACTGACGACACGACTATTTACTCCAACAGTTTTTACGGACAAACCGCAACTCAATAAATAAAATATCACAGACAGACAGGCGACTTATTACGAACAATGGAAAATCAAAATAATTTTTTCCAAATCAGAAATTATCACGTTTCACCGTAAATTTACAAATATCAAAACCTTTTCAAAACTAAAAATAAATAATGTGGTAATTTCTGAAAAGAAAACTGTTAAACTTCTTGAACACTTCACCCAAGACTCACATTTATTACCCCATATTACTAGAGTAATAAATAAAGCCTATGCAACTCTTAGTTAACTCTATTCTTTAGTCAATAGACAATAAAATATGCTTATATGTCTTCCGACCAATGGTGACCTATGTCTGTGTGTCTTGGACTTTCATTTCAGACACACAGTGCCTTAGGTTACGGCGTACTCAAAATAAGCTGCTATGTCTATTAACAAATTCGCCCAAGATATATTACCATAGAAGATTTGCATAGGCTTATACGGGGGTGCAAATGATACGACAATACATCGACGAGACTGCCTAAAAGTTCCTACTATACAAACCTCTTAATTCTGACTTAACTCGTGACCTGACACATACAAGAATATATGACAACATTCCATACGTCCACAAACTTCTACATGAACGAATACCACTCTACGATTTACCCAGAAATGACTGACGTAACTTCCCTCCCTAAAACCCTCACCCTCTCATAAACATAAATCCAACATACACAATTCCATATCCACTTCCCATTTCCTGATACTCCTTTGAACCCCTCGCTGAAATTCCTTAACATAGAAATTACGGTCATTGTGCAACAACATGTTTTTATGTACTTGACTTTTTTAAATGGGGTTATTATTGATTTTCCCTATACAATCTCTTCTATGACAAAATAACAAAAGCTCTAGTCATCTCATTTTCACAATTCAACATCTAAAATAAAATGCAAGCGATCTCTATAGAAACTAGCTAATTGTCTCTACTTTTATCATGTCTGGAGAATTTCTGCCACAACACCGGGCCGCTGCATGACATCGCGCGGTTCTCGCGTTGTTGTTACGTAGCTCTTTCACATATTGTTAATACTAATGAAATAAATGCAATGCCTTTTTGACATCTACCTATACTTAAATAAAATAAAAGATATTTAAATTGGTAAATTGGTTTCTTTCTTTTCCTACTAGACACCTAGTGATCCGCGCCAAAAATGTGATTCCCGCAAATGTTTTAGAAGGAAATAATAGTAGTTGCCATTTATTAGTTATTGTTATCAAATAAGTGCAGTAACAGATATCAAAAACTTATTTAAGTGCATCAACATTTTGCTTTATTATGTTGATGTATTTAGAAAAATGTTCAAAATTCATGCTTGTTTTCAGTGTTCTAATAATAAATTACAATGAAAATACATAGTGTTTTACTTGCACACTGATTAAAGAGTTTCTCATTTTGCAATAAAAACTCGAGCCACATTTTATTATAATTATTCTACTCCCATAATTTAATTCGTTGATTAGACATTCCCTACCTGTACTTTAATGAGATTCATTAAGATACAAATTTTCCATTAAGGATAGGATTTTGCAGAGTAAGAGGGAAATTGCGTTTATTTTCGATTTATTATAAATAATTAAAAAACTAAACATAGTATAATCTTTAAAACTGTTTTAAACAATTGCTATTGTTCTGACGAATACAACTATATATCTTTTACTTCCACATCCAGTGGAAGTATAGTAACGACAAAAAAATTTAATTTAATTTATTGTTCAAATAGGCTTAGAATGTCATGAAACGTCGAGATTTTAAGTAGGTAAATCAAGCAGGTAAGAGTTCATAAAATTGGTATTTAGTATATAAAAGAGAAGCTAAGGTCTTAAAAAAATTTTTGGCATTAGCCACCCCCATTACCACCCCCACCCCATTATTAAAGGGGATGAAAAAAATTGTGATTTAGTGTGTGTACAAGAACCAGAAACCTCCAAATATTTTTTTACTTTATCCATCCCCACTACCACACCCTATCACCACCCCCACCCCACTACCGATGTGGGGTATCGTTTTAAGGGTTTTTGGGGTAGACGATTTCAAATATTATATTATTAAAGTTCCATAAACAATTATTTTCACATACAAAATTTTTTCGTTATGAGTGACCTGGATAAAAAATCTGGATGTGGAAGTAGTGATTCCTTGGGCAGCGGTTTTTTATTGTAAATTTATGCTGTTCTTGAATATCGAAGATTATCAATGAAAATAGTTCCTAATTTCATGATTAGAGTATGCCATTTAATTATAATTTATTATAAAAACTGTATATGGTTGTATTCTTTAGAGCAATGGGAAGTATCTGAAACTATTTTAAAACTTATACCATTTATGATTTTTTTTAATATTTATAATAAACCGAAAATAAACGCATTATTTACCTCTCACTCTGCAAAATCTTATCCTTAAGATACAAGTTTACAACCAATAGAAACGCGACACACAGCAATATTCTGTCATTATCAACTATTGCATTGAACATATGACAGATCTAAAATTCATCAATTTTGACAAGTCATACTTATCGTGCGAGAGCCCACCGACAAAAATGGAACACATTTTAGTAGGAATAAGTCTTTTGACTGATGTCTATTACAATCAAAATCTTAGCGTTTTGTGGAAATACATAGTTATTGCACTTAACGCGACCAGGCTTGTAATTTGTAATTCAGCGCCCGGCGGGACATTAGTCCGGAGAATAGCTGTTGGTTGCGGTCTTGTTTTTATCCCTTATATATTTAAGGAAACGTATAGAGGAGTTCGACAAAAATATTTCACTATTAAAAAAAGGCAAAAATTAGTGGGGATGCTTTACAAGTCATTCTCTGAATGTGTGTAGTCGGTCACGGTCACAGCAATCCGGGTTGCAGCGGCGCAGGAGCAGTCGTTTTAATGGGTTTTTTTACGGGGTAACATATTTTGTTATATAATCAACTTCTCTTTTTTTATAGCGGAAGTTTAGTTTTCATAATATTTCCTAATTGTAATCTATAATACATTTCAGAAATAAAGTGTTAACTTTCTGTTTTATTATGACTGGTCGTAGAAAAAATAGTGTATGCAACTCACATTTAATGGCTATTAAGAAATTCGCCATAATGACATACTGGTCATGTCATAATTTTCATGGTCGTGTCTTAATAGCCATCATTAAATGGTCGTTGCATAATATACTATTTTGACACAATAAATATTTAAGTCATATAATACATTGATGAACATTACTGGTGGTATGTGGAGTAAAAAACTGCAATTAAATCCTATCATGTGAGTATAACAAATATAGGAACACACAAACTTTTACACGCCATTATCTCAGATTTGTGTTCATGTGGGTTGGATGCCTGTTGCATAACACCATCCATCTATTAAACTATATTTAAAAAAAAAGCTGCCCAAGGAATCACTACTTCCACATCTAGATTGTCTATCTAAGTCTCTCACAACGAAAAAAATTGTTTGTGGAAATAATTGTTTATGGAACTTTAATAATATAATATTTGAAATTTTCTAATGCCACATCGGTAGTGGGAGTAAGGGAGGGGGGGGTGGATGAAGTAAAAACAAATTTTTTAGGCCTTCGGTTCATGTACACATACTAAATCACAATTTTATTTTTTTCACCCACTTTAATAACGGGGTGGGGGTGGTCAGGGGGATGGCTAATGCCAAAAAATTTGTTGAGACTAGCTTCCCTTATATATACTAATTACCAATTTTATGAACTCTTACTTGCTTGATTTACCTATTTACCCTCAACTCTTCAACGGAATAAGATCAAAATAAAATCTAGTTCCAGATCTCGTTAAAATACATACGTGTACCAAATTTCAAGTCAATATCTTAAACGGTTCCAGAGTAATCGTGTGCACAAAAAAGTTACAGACAGACAGACCAATAGACAGAACGACAGACAGAATTATTTTTGCTCAAACTTAAAATCTCGACGTTTCGTGACATTCTAAGCCTATTTGAACAATAAAAATTTTCAAAATTTCTTTTTGCGTTACTGTACTTCCACTGGACGTGGAAGTAAAATTATAAATGATAATTTTCAGAATTTGCTGTCTTGAAATTTTCAATCTATTTATTATATTCCCAACTTAAAGCGATTGAAAATTTCCAGTGTCCTTAATATATTCTCGATTGAGAATGTTTTACATAATTTTAAATATGAAAATTGAAAAAAAAACGTACCTTTTCTTTGCCGGCTTATCATCAAATTTCGTTTCTTTAACGTGCAACGAGTATAAAAATAATTCCACAAATGCTGAAGAAATATCTTCTATTCCACTACGTTTAGAATTAAACAAATTTTCATACAATTGTTTAATTATATGTCAAAAAATGCGGCAGATATACGCAATATACGACTCCTCACTTAACCGCATCGTTAATACATCACTAGTCTAATTAATTATTAACAACTCTAGAAATTTCACAAAATTTAACATTAGGTATTACTTCTGGTGGTATCTTTTATAGGAAGTGGTCACTTTTATCAGAAACACGTGTAATGATTCTACGAATTTTGTAGAAATTTGCAGAACAAATTTCGCAGAACACGAATTATTTAACCGAATTTCATGAACGAATGCGAAACTCGGCGCACAGTGGAAAATTTATGACTTTGTTGGACAAAAATTGAGACGCGGCTCATTTCACAGTCGATTGTGGTAATTTTTTTTTAAATAATCCTCAAGAGCTGTAGTTTACTCTACCACTGCCAAAATTTGGAAAAAGTCGATTCTTATTTTACTTCCACGTCCAGTGGAAGTATAGTAACGACAAAAAATTTTTATTGTCCAAATAGGCTTAAAATGTCATGAAACGTCGAGATTTTAAGTTTGAGCAAAAAAAAATTTCTGTCTGTCGGTCTGTCTGTAACTTTTTTTTGTGCGCACGTTTACTCTGGAACCGCTTAAGATATTGACTTGAAATTTGGTACACATATGTACTCTAACGAGATCTAGAACTAGATTATATTTTCATCTTGTTCAGTCGAAGGGTTGGGGGGTAAATTGGGGTAAATTTGGGGTAAATGGGTAAATCAAGTAGGTAAGAGTCCATGAAATTGGTATTTAGTATACACAAGAGAAGCTAAGGTCTCAAAAAAATTTTTGGCATTAGCCACCCCCTTTACCACCCCCACCTCCTTATTAAAGGGGATGAAAAAAAATTATGATTTAGTGTATGTACAGGAACCAGAAACCTCAAAATATTTTTTTACTTCATCCACCCCCCCACTACCACCCCCCTATCACCACCCCCCTCACCCCACTACCGATGTGGGGTATCGTTTTATGGGTTTTTGGGGTAGAGGATTTCAAATATTATATTATTAAAGTTCTATAAACAATTATTTTCACATACAAAGTTTTTTCGTTGTGAGTGACTTGGATAGAGAATCTGGATGTGGAAGTAGTGATTCCTTGGGCAGCGGTTTTTACTTTTGACCCTTATTGTAATGCGATTATCCCTGTAAGGATGGAAAGCCTATTTTTCTTATCGTGTTATCACAATTTTAAAATAGTATTTTGACAATTTAAATGTCTAAATTTATGTTTTTATGGTCGCGAATTAATATCTGATGTCAAATTGCCGATATTGACAGTTGACAGCTGTCAATTAGCTCTCAAATAGCCACAAAGAATGAAAAAATTTAACATCCTTATATAACTTTATGTTTTTGAGGTCGCTGAGTTTGTATTTGATGTCAAATTGACAATATTGACACTTGACAGCTATCGAATAGCCATATATTATTAAGAAACTCAATATCATTATGTTTTTGAGAACACTAAGTTCTGATTTGATGTCAAATTGACGATATTGACAGTTGGCAGCTGTCAACTAGTTGAACTCAAATAGCCATAAAATGTTAAAAAACTTAACATAATTTATTAACTTTATGTTTTTGATGTCGCTGAGTTCAAATCTTTTATTTTTTTTTAATATTTTTTTTTCTAGCGTTACCTACATTGACGAGATAACAACTCAAGAGCCTCTGCTGTTAATTCCTATTTTTTTTCTACATTCATGAATTCTGAGATCACTAATCAATGAATCAGACGTAATTAAAAGTTGAGTTAGTTGACTCCCTCTTAGCCTAGGAAATAGCGTGCAAGTTCGACGACCAATGGTTACCGTCTGCCAGTCGGTAATCGAAGAGACCATATAAGTACATTTTTTCTCTCTGGAACTTTTTGGTATGGTGGGGGGATAGGGAGGGGGGGGGGCATTTATTCTTTAATCGAATGATTATCGATATCTGTCCACATAGGTAGTTAGTATATGTACTTCACATACCCTAATTACGTTGGCAGACGAAACTTCCGGTCGGCGCGCACGTTAACCGGAAATAGATACTAAATTTTTTTTTCTATTTGAGGTTAACCCTCTCCCTATCCCCTCACCATACCAAAAAGTTCCAGAGAGAAAAAAAATTTGTACTTATATGGTCTCTTCGATTACCGACTGGCAGACGGTAACCATTCGTCGTCGAATTTGCACGCTATTTCCTAGACTATCTGATACATCCTACTATGATGGGCTCGAGCTTTCCTAAAAGTTTTATTATTGGCCTCCTGGGCCTCTTTAGGGCCACCTAAAGGTGTTCCTATTGACTTAGCGATTTCAGTCCCATGAATTCTAAATATCGTCAATTTGACATCAGGTATGAACTCAGCAAGCTCAAAAACATAAGTTATACAATGATGTTAAGTTTTTAAATACTTTATAGCTATTTGACAGCTAGTTGACAACTGCCAACTGTCAATATCGGCAATTTGACATCAGATATTAATTCGCGACCTCAAAAACATAAAGTTAGACACTAAAATTATCAAAATACTTTTTTTAAAAATGTGATCAAATACGATAAGAAAAATAGGCTTTCTATCCTTGCAGGGATAATCGCATTAATGGTCAAAAGTAAAAATAAGAATCGACTTTTTCCAAATTTTAGCGGTGGTAAACTACAGCTCTTGACGATTACTTAAAAAAAATTACTGCAATCGATTGTGAAATGAGCTGCGTCTCAATTTTTGTCCAAGAAAAGCCATAAATTCCCCACTGTGCGGCACATCTAGGTTCATATTTAAGACAAGACATTTTTTTTCGATGCAGTACCTGCTACGTGAAATAATGTAAATAAAAAAAACCGGTCAAGTGTGAATCGAACTCACGCACCGTGAGTTTCCTACTGTAGTAGATAAATTAGAGAAAAAAGTGTATAATTTTTTTTGAGAAAACACATGTCAAAACGTTCATACTGAATACCATCTTTTGATATAATTTTTTACATTGTCTTGTCAAGTTTTCACAAAGCTATGACGTGCCAATGTTTATTTTAATTAACAACCCCCATTTCTTGTTACCAAAGAATCCCCGCCATAATCTTATGGAAATTAGGTTTCAGCAAAATTGTCTGGATTTTTTAAATGTTGTAGCCCTTGTCATCCTGAACAAAAGTCTCCATGGACAGAATCTTCCATATTGAGTATTTCGGCTACTAGAGACCACCATACTTTCATAAAAAATCGATAATTAATAAATAAATCAATTGGGTATCTGAAATTTCTCTCTCAAAATGGTTTACCGTGGTCTGCTAATAAATCACAGTCACAAAACAATCTTTATTGTACAACACTCGACGTATTTACTAACGTAATTTTTGTCGAAATCTATGCATTTCCTTAAATATACAGTGTGACTCACTTAAAATGAAGACACCCTTATAACTTTTCTCCTCCTCCCCTGAAACGGCAAGGCTAGGGGTGGGGACTTTTAGTATGTTTACCTCGTAACTAGCCCCAACACATTCGTTGACTGGACTATAAGGAAGCTAAAGCCCTTTGAATATGGAGCCCTGGAGTAGATTTTTTCTTTAATATGTCATAAATCCTTTGTCCTAGAGTGATCAGATTCAGTGTGTTATTTGTTATTGTAGAAGAACGCACTACTGGGCGTCAAAATGACGCGACACCAATTTATTTCTCAGGGGGCGCCAGTCGCGTATTACCCCGTTCTTCTACCTCCCAGGCGGGTTCGGATAATGGACCAAGGCTGCACTACCACAGATCGGTAATGACGCTCTCTCTGGACATGAATTCCCTCGTTAGGGGTTTAGGTACCTCTTAATTTTCTGGATTTTTGCATAAAAAAATCCCAACCGAAGAATGTCTCTGCGGAGAGATTGATTTTTGTACGCGGTATCCACGTTTTGATCTGCTAATAACGGGGATTTCTCAAAAAACGCATAAAAAAATCCCTATCGAACCTCCGTAAAGCAACCAGAAGGTCGAGTGTTAATGTAAATTAACTCGACACATCCAGTTTTCGATACGAATGTTCCAGGGTTTATAGACCGTCAACAGGCCTCAAGATCAATTAAGAAACAATATTCAAAAAATCCGTTTATTTAACAGAAATGGTTATACAAAATTCTCAAGATAAGAATCGTGCCTTCCCCAATCAAGGTAATGGCTTTCAGACCATACATACAAGCGAGAGCGCTTACGCTAACGATCGATTAGGTAGAAAAGATTCATGCATGCTTCTCAGAATCAAAATACGAGCTTTTTTTAGAGAAGTCTGAGACTATTTGTAATTCATAATTACAGCTGACTGATTTTAACTTAAAAAAGTTTTACTAAATGAATTTAGTTTCGCTAGAGATCACTTAGCTTTAAAGTTCTTGTATCGTGGCGGTTCACGTACTCAAACACATTCGTGAGGACTTATAACTGCATAAGTTTAACAGCGTTCGATCAGTCCACGATTTACTTGCTCCTATGCAGTTGTTCAATATTATCGATATGGCAGCACCCACCTTCGAGCGACTTTTAGGCAAAATTGAATTTTTGGTTTTTTATGCACAAGGCGTTTTCCTCTGTAACTTTGTCATTTGGAAAGCCCTGCTATTGGCTTTCCTACCATTGCTTTGTCTGGACCACTCAACGCGCTCGACCAAATTGCGAGCCGCTGAGTCAATCCAAACTCTTTCTATGCGAGAAACCGGCCTTGTACATGTGCATTGATTTTTATCAATTTTTGCTTATCGGCACTACGCCGGCTTTGTCAAAATCTTCTATTTTGCCTTTTGGATGCAGTGCATCGCTAAAATTTTATGCTCATACTTTAGAATTGGGCTTTCAATGACCGTACATCAAAGGTCAATGTCTTTGGTGGAGGAATAAAAAATAAAAAATATTTCAAAGTATATTTTCGTGGTACTTTTTAAACTGATTTTGTGGTACTTTTGAAAAATCTATTTTAAGACCAATTTCGGCGTAGTTTTGAAAAATTAATTTGCGGGTGAAATTTTGGCGTACTTTTGAAAAATCAATTTTCAAGCCAAATTTCAACGCAATTTTGAAAAATTAATCTGCGGGTGAAATTTTGGCGTACTTTTGATAAATCGATTCTCAAGCCAAATTTCGACGCAGTTTTGAAAAATTAGTCTGCAAGTGAAATGGCGTACTTTCGATAAATTGATTCTTGAGCCAAATTTCGACGCCCTTTCAAAAATATTATTTTTCTCCAATTTGTGGTACCTTTGAAAAAGTGTATTATTCATAAATCTTTGTCATTATATACTTTTGCTTTCATAACCTGAACCAAAAACATTTTTCCTAAGTGAAAATTCGGTGTTTCTTCGAATTTTCACCGGGTCATTTCCAACGCCTTATATAGAACCCAAAACGGTCCTTATGGACTGATCTGTGCCTCTGCAGACTCTTAAAAATGTCTTTAAATGAAATTTTTGCCTAAGTCGAATTTTGATACTGTCTTCAACTTAGGACGATTTTGGAGAGTTCTACAACATTATCATGGCATTGGCCAAAATGAAATTCAGCCAGGGGAGTAGAGAAGGTGGGGGGGTCCCCCTTTTTTTTACAATCCAAATTTTTTTTTCCTTTATTTTTTTAAAATTTTGGTGCAGGAATATGGTTCCCTGATACGATTTACACAAAAAGGTCCTCTTTGTTAAACACAGTAGGACTAACCGTTTTTCTTATAAAGAGTGGTTTGATTTCAATCAATAATTTAAATTCTGGCTTTAATTTTAAATGTCATAGTTTGAAAACTGAAAAGTTATTTTTTTAAATCTATTTATTTAACGCCGGCCTATTTCCGCTACCAGGGCCTATCACCGACGCGCGACGCCAGGAGACGAGCTACCCACAACCTGGAAATTTCGCCGAACCTCTTCTCATAAGAAGAGTAGGGATCTTTTACCTGCGTAACATTTAATAGACATGGGACCGCCTGCTTTACATCCCCTCTGAAGGATGGTATATCCACTACGTAATCCTCGTCTTGAAATTACATATCTTCCGCGTATACACTGATATACAAGCCGCTAGAAGGTGGGACGAGATCGCTGTGTTTCCCAAGTACTAACCGCGCTGCACGTTGCCTCACTGGAATATCGAGATACACACAAAAAAAAAACAAAAACAAAACAGATTTTATTCTTAAGTTTAGTACAACTATGTGCCTTGCCGGATCCTGTCCCGGAGCCAACTAAACAACCACGGCACATAGTGCTGTGGTGAATGTAAGGTTGGACGAGGCAGGTCCGGTTCGGCTTAACGATTAACGTGGGGGATTAGCTCTTCTGTTTGTTAGATACATACACAGTGAAGATGCATCTACGCTCGCCCCCGGATGAAAAGTTCAGATGCATAAAGAAACGTTTAAGTTCTAAAAAATCTAATAAAAATTGAATAAACCAGATTATCAATTAAAATCGTGTCACAAAATGACCCTGCAACAACTCTTTTAAACCATTATTTATAAAAACACGGTTGGTCCTACAGTGTTTTAACAAAGAGGACCTACTTTGTGCAAATTTGATCTGGAAACCATATTCCCGTATCAAAATGTTCTCGTATTTTTGCAAAAACTATCACCTCTCACAGTTTTCTGATGCATTTTTCGAACACCCTGTATAAAATAACCCATTGCACCAAATAATATATGAGTGTCATTTTTTTCCCTGTTCAGGTACCTACTTGTTTTACGTATCGACCTGGCCTAGTTACATAATCCGGCGACCTCTTGTTACGTTATTCTTCTTTTCCAATTTAATTATTAACTCTGCTAAGAGAGAATATGTTTTTAAAGTAAAATAAACCAAGGCAGTGTGCTCTCGGGCTGCTGCAAATCTAAAGTACCTACTACGTCATTACTCGACATAAACATGTCTGTAATGGTCTCTATTGTCTGCTGACACTGACACTGTACATGTTCAAGACAACAATGGGTGTTACTATTATAGTGGAATCTTATTTGTTTATTCAGTCAATATGTAATATGGAATAAGTTTTCTCGGAATGTTTTTTTTAAAGAGGTTTATTGATGTTTTCCCATTCTCATACTTTGGATGAGTACGTACCGTTAGATTTATACTATGATGGTACTTAATTGTGTTATTTGGGTACATTACGTAATTGGCTAATAGAGGAAATTCAGTGCCAAAAAGAAATCCATTTATTTCCATTATTGCAAATATGATGTACCCTGCGGCACTCCTTCCCTTTATCTTGTCTCAATATTTTACAGGGATTATTTTTTCATCAAATGAAACCATTTGCAGGAGTGTGAAATTAAAAGGTCCGATTTCGAAAAAGATAGGCTAAAGGATAAACATTCTGTTAAAAATTGCGAATTGTACTTTTATTTTTACTCCCACATCCAGTGGAAGTATAGTAACGACAAAAAAGTTTTTTAAGATTTTTATTGTTCATATAGACTTAGAATGTCATGCAACATCGAGATTTTAAGTTTGAGCGAAAAAAAATTTCTGTCTGTCGGTCTGTAACTTTTTTTTGTGCGCACGATTACTCTGGAACCGTTTAAGATATTGACTTGAAATTTGGTGCACGTATCTATTTTAACGAGATCTGGAACTAGATTATATTTTCATCTTATTCCGGCTTGGGGGGTAAATTGGAGTAAATAGCTAAATCAAATAGGTAAGAGTTCATAAAATTGGTATTTTGTGTATACAAGAGAAGCTAATGTCTCAAAGAAATGTTTGGTATTATCCACCCCCATTACTACCCCCCACCCCATTATAAAAGAGGGTAAAAAAAATGTGATTTAGGGCCTCAAAATATTTTTTTACTTCATCTATCCCCCTATCACTGCCCCCACCCAACTACCGATTTGGGATATTGTTTTATGGGTTTTTCGGGTAGACGATTTCAAATATATATTATTAAAGTTCCATAAACAATTATTTTCACATACAAGATTTTTTCGTTGTGAGAGACTTGGGTAGCAAATCTGGATGCGGAAGTAGTGATTCCTTGGGCAGCGATTTTTATTTTTATTATGGGAAGCCCAAAAATACAAGCGAGGCTCTTGGCGACCTTCACTTATATTATTCGTGGAGGTTACAGCCTGTTGTGACGAATTGGGACGCCAACCCCCTAAATTTGTCTGCTGCGCTTGGACTATAGGTATAATGAACCCAGACAATAGCCTCATTTATGTGACAGGAAACATGGCAGGTTTCGTCAAAAAAGAATGATAATATTCACTAAATATAGCAACGGACACCACAAGGCGATTAAAAAGTGTTCATTTGTTTTAGGGCATAGTCTAAAATGTGGTTTTGTGGTATTTGGCACTGATTAATTAAACAAATGATGAATTATAATATCATTGGTTAGATAAAAGTTGCCCAACTTGATAAAAATAGAAAATATAAAGGAAAAAATGAGGGAATCAATGAAAGTATATTAATTTGTGCTTACTCTTCCAGGAACGGATGAATCCATCGCAGGATCAAGGTCAAAATTTTTGAGGAAGGAAGAGGGAAGATTTCTCTTTTGGGTTTTAACGAAAAATGTCAACAGGTCTTTCTTAAATTTTATGACGTAATTTCGAGACGTGTCCCAATATGTCGAGATAATAATTGACCGACATATAGTGTTTTGAATTTATGACCTTTTTTAGCCCTTTAAAGGCCTTTATTTTCGCAATTTACTCAAAAAACAATGCGTTCTGCGTCGAAAATACTTTATATAAAATTAGAAGCTTATTATATAAATAACCTTTGAGGCAAAACATTCCCAAAACGTGACTGTTCGTGAAAATTGAATGTTCTCTTGCTCTCTTTTATTAACTGACTAAACTAAAATTTAAAAAGGATGAGGTTCTGGATTAGCCTAAGCGAGTTCTAGGATGTCTTTCTCAAACTTCAAAGTATAGTTCGGCGATGGTTCTATAATAATTTCATCATTTTATCAAGCAAAATCCAGGGCCGTGGAGATCTGAATTTTTTTTTAAATGATGAGCGGGGGGAAGAAAACACTTTTTGTCAATTTTTCTATGAGTGGGGGGGAGGGAGCAAGCGGTGGACTTCGATGAGCGAGAACTGGGCCCAAAGAACAAACCCGGGCCCGAGGGGAATCACCCTCACACCTCCCTCCTCCCCTCTCCACAGGACTGGTCAAATCTAGGGTACTAAGGTGAGCAAAAGTCTCTCCTCCGCAATCCCGACTCTCACCTCTACGTAGGTGAATCTCGGTAACCTGAGCAACCTTGTGGAACACTGGTAACCAACCCCTGTGGGAAGCAGGGTCAGGGCTGACGAGAGCGGGAGAAATGGCCCTCCAATTTCGAGAGTTGGCAGTATGCTAACTACCTGCTCCTTAAAAATCAAGTAGTCGTGAATCGTAAACAATTGCCCCGGAATTCTGGACGGAACTCTCGGAAAATTACCGCAATTTCGAAAACCCGTAAATTAAAAAAAAAAAAAATAAAATTTTTAGAAATCTAAACGAAAAATAGAATTATCGGAATTTCTAAATATTTCTTTTAAGAAAATAATGATTGTTACAGTTTTCGAGATTGTTTATGCAGAATTTGTAAAAAAATTAACTTTTTAAAATTAATTTGAAGATGGCAGAAGCTCCAAAAAGCGAAATAAATCAAAGAAACGTTAACTAATACAAATACATAAATTTCTTATGGAAAATAATTTATTACCAACTTATGGTAAATAATAATTATTATAAATTTTAATGACAAAAATAATTATAAATTTTTATTACAAGGATAATAATTATGTAAACTAATAGTCTTCGACGTTTTCGTTTTCGATGTCATCTATTAATATCATTATTGGTGAAGCATTTAAACAGCTAAGTCCTTCACATAGTAAACATGCTATAAATCAATTTAACACACTTTTTCTACGTCCACAAGCAGAGCCACACCCAGTTTTACATGAACAAAAAATTATTTTCAATAAATTTTCAGAAGCTGCTGGTTGGTTCATTGTAACTGGTACTAGTGAATTATCTTTTTTTCCATCCCCATTCTTTTGGCAACTTATCATGTTCCATCCACAACTGTACTTGAAGCCAAGTTGACACAGGTATTTTTACTTGTAGCTTTAAGAAACGATTAGTATGGAAAATTATTTATATTTTCTTGATTTTTAAGAGCACCATATACTATTAAAATGCATAAAATACCCGATTGCAAAATAGTGACGTCAGCATTTTTAACTGTAAAGATAATAGCAGCATCTTGTAAATCTGTACGATTTTCGAATAATTTAGCAGAGTGACCGCAAAAACAGGCCCAAATTGCACCCCCAAATTTTACTGTAAATAATGTGCTAAATGATTGTTTACAATTAGAACATGCTTCTGATAAAGTTTCGAGTTGAGCATATAATTAGTTAGTGAGATATGAGTCATAGAAGATGTCTAATTTAGGTAATTTGATTCAAGAAATCATTGTAAAGTACATACATGTACTACCTTTTTTGGTATGTATTTAAAAAAAATACCATGAACATATTTTGATATGTATTTACGTTTTGGAGGTCACTGAATTCAAAGCCGAAGTCAGAATTGCGAAATTCAAGATGGTGGATCCAATATGGCGGACTGAATTGTCGAAAACTTCGATTATGACCACAAGAACATATATAACGGGTTCTTTTTGTGGTTCAGCAACAAAATTGCATATACTTAGATTTTGGGTTGCTTATTACAAACCTGAAAACATAATCCTAAAATTCAGTATGGCGTATGTGGAATTCAAGATGGCGGATCCAATATAATGGACCAAAAATTCAAAAACGTTCTGTTTAGTCTCGAATCATTCTGACGGCCTGATTGATTACGAAAAAAAAAAAAAAAAACGAAAAATCTATTATAATGATTTTAAGGTCGCTAGGATCAAATAGCTGAATTAAGTAGCTGGATTTTTCATCGACCCTAACGTATATTGTATTCGTGATTTAAGAAATAAGAATAATGCGCGGCCCTTTCTATATCATTTAATACGTTTACTTAAAAAAAAAAATGTATCGTAAAGTGAAGAATTTTTTTACTGAGAGTTAGTGCATTCAAAGAATTTTGGCTTTGTTAATCACTAACCCAAAAATCCTAGTATATAACTTTTCGAGACCAAACACAAAATTTTTTACTTTTTGTCTACCATATTGGATCCGCCATCTTGAATATTGGATCTGCCATCTTGAATTTCAGAATGCTAACATCAGATTCGTAATTAGCAACTTTAAAAAACTTATTTTACATTTTTTCGAAACCAACCAGACCGTTTTTGAATTTTTTCTGCCAAATTGGATCCACCATCTTGAATTTCAAATGCACCATCTTGAATTTTAGAATTCTGATTTCAAATTCGTAATCAGCGAAAGCCATGTAGAATGATTTGAGACTAAACAGAACGTTTTTGACTTTTTGGTCCATTATATGATTTCATGAATCAAATTCCCTAAAATGAGATATCTTCTATCACTCATATCTCACTAACTAAGGATATGCTCAACTTGAAACTTTATCAGAAGCATGTTCTAATTGTAAACAATCATTTAGCACATTATTACAGTAAAATTTAGGGGTGCAAAAATGGGCGAATTTTGCGGTCACTCTTTATTTTCATCTTTTCTGTAAAACGCTGAAGTTGTATCACATCTAAAAATTAGAAATGATTAATGAATGACATCGAAAACGAAAACGTCGAAGACAATTAGTTTGCATGATTAATTGATTATCCTTATAATAAAAATTTATAATTATTTATGTCATTAAAATTTACAATAATTATTATTTGGCATAAGTTGTTAAATTATTTTCTATAAAATATTGATGTATTTGTATTATTTAACGTTTCCTTCATTTATTTCGCTTCTGTCATTTTCAAATTAATTTTAAAAAGTTTAATTTTTTTACAGATTCTTTATAAACAACCTCGAAAACCATAACAATCATTATTTTCTTAACAGAAATATTTAAAAATTCCGATAATTCTATTTTTCGTTGAGATTTCTAAAAATTTTATTAATTTTCTTTAAATTTACGGATTTTCGAAACTGCGGTAATTTTCAATGGGTAAACTTTTTAGTTTATGGCATTAGAAATTAAAAAATATATATATTCAAATCCATTCATTATAGCTGAGTTCCGAGGTATAAACCTAATTACACTGGACTAGATGACTACCTATAATTTCATGATTTTTTCTCTACGAGTGATATTTACGGTTTTAGAATGTGTGTCGATCAAAAGCAATATACTTTTCGTTTTCGTATTTGCGAAGAATTTTAATAAGAGCTTAGTTAAAAGCAATTTATGTATTGTACGTTGTTTTTGGAAACCAGGTTGCAACAATGAATAAATAACACAAGTAAATACAGTATTAAAGTACTTGGAAACCATATGCAAAGTTTTAGCTAAAACACCCCTCAAAAGAATATGAAATGTAACATAACTTTTCATTGTTATATAATAGTATGTCATTAGTCGTTAGTCGTTCTAAATATTCCTCGTCCTTTTGTTATTTGTCTCTCTTTGGGAGTGTGGACGAGAAAAACATTGCTATTAGGAGAAACACGTCATGTATTGCACTAAATTACAAGCTGTAGCGTACAAGTTTTATTTTAAAATGGCATGTTATTTTAATAATTTGTATTTTAAAATTCCAAATATTAAAACGGAAGTTCTTTTGTCCGCTGTCCGCGCATAAACCGAGAATGGCGACAAACGATTTATAATTCTCCCACTTAGGTTTTAAACATTACATATCTGGACTGCTATGGTTAATCAGATAATTACGTCATTTTAATTGTGTATACCAGTACATTCATCAAATTATTTTTGAGTAATGACGATTCATTAGAGTTCTGGGTATCACGATACTTTCTTTCACTATCGACGTTAGGTGAAGAGCGACTAAAAAGGCTAAAAATGAATAAATACCCAAACCAAATGTATTTTTAAATGACTTCAATATCAATATTAGGTAATAAGGTCTAATTTACCGGGTGACATTAGTACTTACCGCTCAAATTCAGATTAAATAGAAATTGGAGTTCCCCAAAGATCAATGCTTGGGCCTCTTCTCTTTTTACTTTATATAAAGAAATTGCCAGTGATCGCTGAAGAAACAGATTGAATGTTGTTTGCTGATGACGTACTATTTTTCATAAGCGATTAGTTCGCGGATCGACGCAATTTCAAGTAAATAATAATATTAACCAATATTCGGAGCCTGTCTGACCTTACATATGGCTGAAGATGAAGGTCACCTACCTACCAAAAATAGGAAGCATATCAGGCCAAAAGCCCAAGTTATTTAGATCTATAAACATGTCCTATTTTCTACTTAAAACATTGGATGGCCTACTGGACAGGTATATTGGAGAAAAAATACTAAGGAGAAAACCCCCTTAATAAGCGTCAATATGCATACCAGCCGGGGAAGTCAACAGACCTTGTGCTGGATAATTTAAATGCGAAACGCAATAACTAACGGATGCTATGTTAAATGGAGGTATCCTAACAATATTCTGCGAGTGGATTAAAACCCTCCTAGAGAAGAGGATAATAGAATCGAGTCTAGGTGAGGCTACCATTGAGGCAAAGGTTGAGTACAGGCCGCCCTCAAGGAGGAGTACTATCTCCACTGCTGTGGACAACCCTGGTTGACGAACTCCTCTGACAAAATTCTGCGGAAAGCTTTTAATGCCTAGGATATGCTGACGAACTAGTGATAGTAGTCAAGGGGCGATTTGCAAATACCATATCAAAGCGTTCGCAAAGAGCGATAAATATTGTATTGTATTGTGGTAAACTGAGGAAATACTTTATAAATCCTCACAAAACTACAGTGGTCACTTTTCCACTCAATGGAGTGGAAGGTCCATTTGCCAGAGAAGTTAATCAAAAGTCATTTTCGACCAAAACTGACATGGAATAAACAATAAGGCTAATAGTGGCGTACAAAAGCTTGCTTGCCAGTGTGCCGAGGGGCTATAGAGACTGCTACCACAGTTCCTTTTAGACCTGCCACCACTACATATATTTATCCAAGGGGCAGTTCGTTCAGTAGTGCCAAGGATTTTGCAAGGCACAACGCCCATAAGGCAACACGGGATAGAGCATTAAAAGTTACACGTAGAGATAAAGATAGATCCCATTTTATGAATGCCCATGGCTATCATAATCCCAAAGTATAACTTCAACAAAAATTTTCAAATCAAAATATCAGACAGAGAGGACTGGAAAAATGGTCCTCAAATAAAGGGCACAAATAGTCTGGTATACGGACGGCTCTAAGATAGAAATCCCGATCAGTCTAGGAAGACACGCCACATTATTTCAGGCTTTACAGTGGCGTGCAAAGGAAATAATCAGGCAAGGAACTCTGTTAACCAGTTCTGCCATTTTTTTCGATAGCCAAGAAGCACTTAAGGCAATCGAGTCGATGCAATTCGATTCAAGTATGGGATTGCATAATGCCCTTACGGACCTAGGAAGTCAGAATAAAGTGACCGTTGCGTAAGGCACAAGGGAGACAGGCGAAATGAAAAGGCTGATGAACTGGTCAGGGATGGAGCATCTATGACCCTAGCAGGATCCGAACCTTTTGCGATGTGGCTAAGTCATGCATATACGCATCCATTAATAAATAAGCACAAAATAAATCTCTATAATGGTGGAAGAATTTCCACGTCAGAGACATTAAAGAACGATTTACGGAGACTTACACCAAAATAGGCAATTAGGATAATAGTGGGTCCAGTTAGAAGGACATTGTAGGCTTAACAGACATGAGTCAACGGACCTGATTGGAGAAGATGCAACATGCAGATTTTGTCAAGAGAAAGATGAAATCTCAATACATGTGCTATACTGTATGGTACGTATACGTGCCAGTGTGACGGCCTAGCTAGACTGAGATTCCAACTAATTGGCGAAAAGCAACCAGGGTCAGATAGCTATACCAAGAAGGCCTTATTAAGGTTTTGGTGATGCAAAAGATAAAGCTGGGTAAAGAGCTATAAGTAAAACTAGAACAGGATGGTCTAGATCAATCAGCCATCTCCTCTTTTCGAATGTGAACCTAATATTAAGCAAATTACAAACTGGTGTAAAAGGAATCAAATTCAGCTTAATTTGACTAAGCTAAATGCGTCCATTTTACGGTAAGCAAGGATAAAGTACCTTTAGAAAATATGAAATTTGATATACATTGACAAAGTAGACTTTTTAAGGTTGTGTCCTTAGCAAGAAGCTACCATCAAGCTGTTCTTTGTCCCAGGGCAATGCCAAAAGCCTTTGGTCTGTGAACCAAAGTAACTATTTTTTAGTGTTTTCATGTCAAAGGTGTGTTAATAGCATCCATGTATTGTGGCAGTTCGCTGAAAACTGACAAAACTGTATTCGGCTTTAGCATAAAAAATTACAATGAATTTCTAATAAATTTTGGGAAAAATAAATCACTAACAATCAAAAGCGGTAACCCTTCCGAGGGTCACAGAGATCTTTCTCTTATTCACAACGTCTTGTGCTCAATGCATTATTCTAGTTGGCCTCCGCTTGCTATATGGCACGTCTAACAGTATCGCGTCATCTGTCAGGGTTTCCTGTTAGACGCACATAAATATAAATAAACTAGTGCAAAGTATAACGTTTACATCTAGTTTTTCGTGCTTTTCCCCAAGCGATTAACTCAAAATGTCTACAACATTATATCTTTAAACTTAGCTCTTTTATATTTTTTAGTAAAAAGGATATGAATAAAAAAATGTTGATCAAGAAACGTGGTCATAGTGTAATGTTTTTACAATACTTTAATAGATATGTCCGTCCGTTGTCTGCTAATATTTAATAGCGATATTTTTATTGGATTTGTTACATACTTTTAAAATAATAGTAAGTACCAAGAGGTAAAAAATATGTAAGAAACCGCTGCCCAAGGAATCACTACTTCCACATCCAAATTTTTTATCCAAGTCACTCACAATTATGTATGGAACTTTAATAATTTATTATTTGAAATCCTCTACCCCAAAAACCCATAAAACGATACCCCACATCGGTAGCGGGGTTGAGGTGGTGATAGGGGGTGGTAGTGGGGGTGGATGAAGTAAAAAAACATTTTGGTTCTTGTACACACACACTAAATCACAATTTTTTTTCATCCCCTTTAATAATGGTGTGGGGGCTGTAATAAGGGTGGCTAATGCCAAAATTTTTTTTGAGACCTTAGCTTCTCTTGTATATACTAAATATCAATTTTATGGACTCTTACCTGCTTGATTTACTTATTTTCCCCAAATTTACCCCCCAACCCTTCGACTGAACAAGATGAAAATATAATCTAGTTCTAGATCTCGTTAAAGTACATATGTGTACCAAATTTCAAGTCAATATCTCAAACGGTTCCAGAGTAAACGTGCGCACAAAAAAAGTTACTGTACTTCCACTGGATGTGGAAGTAATTTCGGAATAATTTCAAATGTAATGATAATTTTTTTATTGGTTATTATTGTAGTAAAAGGTATCGTCTTCAGTTTCTATATGGTCTGGATACTTGCTCTTACCCTCAAGGGATGAAAACCACCCCAAAATTTGAATATTTGAAAAGGTTTTACTAATTTATTTTTGAAACGTAGAATAGTTACGTTTTTTTGGATCGCTGATTCCAAATCTGAAGTCAAAAATAAAAAATTCAAAATGGCCGCTCTAATATGGCGGATGAATTTTTTTTCTAAAACAAGTGTTTTAAATGGACAAAAATTGAGCATCTAGGTGATGCCATATATTAACGAAAAACAACATTTTTGAAAAAAAAATTAATCGGCCATAACTTCTTTATTTTTTGTAATGTAGAAACAAATAAAAATCATTTTAAAGATTGATTAATCATCTTTAATTTTGTCCCTAAGAATTTTTTATGGAAGTGTCACAGTTTCTAAGGTATTCAACATTTTAAACTAAATACTTCATCCTAAAAACGGGCGGATGACATCTATAAAATTAAATATCTCTGAAACTATCGACCCTACACAAATATATCTAAAAAACAAATTCATTCTCAGTTTATAAGCTTCATTTTTGATGTCCACTATATTTTCTCTAAAACTAATATTTATTGAGATATTTGCAGAGAAACAAAAATATTACGTTATTTCTAAAATTCCTTTCCAGATTAAAATGCATTTTTTTTCTAAGCAAGCGCTGTAAGCGGACGAAAAAATTTGAGCGTCTAGGTCATATATTAACGAAAAACAGTATATGGGAATATATTTTCTTAATTACTGATAACTTGCATTAACGAAATGGCGACATTTTTATTAAAAAAAAATTGAAAAAGTACATTTTTTCTGTCATAACTTCTTTGTATTTTATGCTATAGAAGTATTTAAAATATCATTTGAAGGTCTAATTAATAGTCTTTCATTTTGGTTCTTACCGCTTTAGATGTAAGTGTCATAGTTTCTGAGATATTTAACATTTAAACTAAATACTTCATCTTATAGACGTTCGGACGCCATCTTTATACTTTCAGATCTCTGAAAGCATTAACTCTACAGAAATTAGAAAAAACGGAATTCATCCTCAATTTAGTAGCTTTCATATTTCCCTCTAGCATGTTTTCGCTCAATGTAATACTTTTCGAATTTGACGAATATTGTTTTGAAATACCTTTTTTTTAAGCTAAACTCCCAATTTTCAAGTCGTTAGAACTTAAAGACTATCAATTTTTATGAAAAGTTGTATAGAGCCTTTTCTTCTTAAAATTATATTTTCTTTCAGCTCCAATGTTTTTAATTTTTCTTAGTTGCCACCCACCCCCTGAAAAAGGGTGGCACCCACCCCCTATAAATTAGCAAGTCGCCGCATAACATAGAAACTTTTCTTTGATGTATTTACTATCAAGTTGCCAAAAATGAACGAAATCCTGTAGGTACTGTACTATAATATTTGTACGTCAGTTGATGTCCCAGATTTTATGTTTAAATCCTCCAGGACAGATACAATTAAAGCTATCTTGAAAATAATGAGTAGTTTCAGTATTACTTTTATGTACCATTTTCTCTTCTCTTTCTATTTTAAACGTTTAAAAATTTCCGAATTAGAGGAAAATATCGCAAGCTATATGTGTTTATAAAATTTCTAGAAATGGCGTTTTGAAATCGTTTTATATATCATTTTATGCCCTAGGGGTATAATTTTAAAAGTTAAAAGTTGCCATTAATGCTGGTATTGAAGATTTATTGTTGAGACATTTAATTTGACCATTACTGTATGGTACGTATACGTGCTGGATTCTAGGTTTAGTTTTCATATATATAGTAAAAGATTGAAGATAAATGGTGTAATAAATGAGAAATATCTAGATGATATGACTCCATTTTCTGGAAATGGGATTTTTATGACTTATTTTAGTGTACACGTTATATTATACAAGAAACTGCTTTATTTCAGTTGTTTTTCCTCCTTTTATTATGCTCTATATTCGGAGTATGAAATATAAAATAATGTCATCCGGAACTATTATAATGAAAATGCTGGAAAAGTAAATTGGCTGAAAATATAGGGTTGGAAGTCGATGTCGTAGAAAAATCACAAGCGTTGCCTTAAATTTATTTTTGTTATCGCGATTTTATTCTTTGAAGGTTCAAAAATATGTAGAAAAATTTATAATGTAACAGTACAGAACACATTATCAAGTTTCGCTTCATCAGATACAATTAAGTTTCTCGTAGGTACCTAATGGGGTTATTTCATAATTTGTATTTACATTAAATTGGCATTCTAGGACTAGTAATAGCTAAGTATATGTAACGGCAAATTTTTTTAGGGACGTTAAATAATTTTAAATTCAACTTATAATTTGAAAATGGTAGTTCCCGCTAAAACCCCTGATATGACTTCAATGGTTACACATGCGCAGTATAGTTCAAGCAGTAAATTTGTATGGTAGCCATGAAATACGAACTTCACCGAACATTACACTGACATGTGTGACTGACATTTTTCTTTGCCATTATCGCTAAATGTCAGCAAAATGCCACTTTTGATTCGTTCGTGCCGAGCCGAATTTTTTATTTGCCTTGTGCAATTTACGATGCGGATCAACTAGAACTCTTCCTATTTGCGTCGCGACATCGTACTTCCCTCCCGCAGGTGTTTTTTCTAAAAATATGAACGTTTTAAGATGTTTTTGCGCTATTGTCGGTTCCGAAATGCATGCTTTTTTTACTATTTTTCGACGATATCTCTGAAACGGTAAGAGCTAGCCCAATATAAAAATACCGCAAAACAAGTTCGTTTCATTACGAATCTTTTGGTTCCATCGGAATTTTAATTTTTTTTTTCGTTTCGGAGATACCTATTTACTGAAATGTGTGGCAATGTCCGGCAAAAATCGCATATTTTCTTGTCTTCTTGGTTCGTAGACCAAAAAACTACTCTAACGAATTTAAATAGAATTAAATTTGCTAAAAAATTTTTTATTTTTTAAATGAGGGAAATAAAAGGGGCGGAAGTGATAACACTACCAAAAGCAGGGTGCTTTTTCATTTGGGGATGAGTTTCACACCAACTCAAGGTTTCGAAGAAAAAAAACTGACTATTGGAATGTGTAGATCGCCGAATTCTACCCCAAACAATCACATTTGCGAAAAAGTTTGCCATAACAAAAAAGCTTATGAAATAACAAAAATAGTCCATCAAATACAAATTTGTTTAGGCTCATCGTTACCGAGATACAGTTAATATTAGATGCCTTTGAACGTAGCAGTCATAACTGACTGGGTTAAAAGAACCTTTTAACATGTACCTTGCATCAAATCAAAGCTTATTACAGTAGCTTAAAATTGGCAAATTTTGATATCTACCAAAAATCAAAAATGATACATGGAAAATAAAATCAAAATTTTAATTTTGGTTCCAGTAAATTCAAAATTGAAAAAAAAATCCCACGTAGTGTTTTTTGTTAGTCCCAACTATTACGTATACGCTTAATTTTTGCTGATTGTGATGGATGCATTATTTAAAATATTTTACATTTAATGTATTTTGAAAATTTTCTTGGTTTTAAGGTTAAATAACTTAGCAGTGAAGCATCTTAGCTGAATGTTACTAGAGATAACAATGGCAATAAACTAAGGAAAATACTTTTTTATTTTTTTGGTAAAGATAATAGCTTAGGAGATAGAAGTGTTTGAAGTTAACTCTTAATGTTTTTTTTATTCACGAATTTAAGATGAATATAGAAAAACTGATAACCTTGTTTGTAGGAAATCGCTCTCTGAACAAGTTCACTTATGTTCGTTTAGCCGTTAAAATGCATAGTTTTCGAGATACACAGTGTGTCCCAGGATGGATGTAACAAGAGGTGTAATGGACCAAAAATTTTGAAATTTTGGAATGGTATTTGGGGATTAAGTCCTGCTTGTTATAAAACTGAAGTATACCAAAAATGACTTGATTTGGTGTTCTACAGGGTGTTTTATAAGCAAAGTTGTAAAAATCACCACTAATAAAGTACCTTTATTTTTCAAAATATGAAAAGATTCCACTAAGAAAAGTTCTTTAGAATGCAATTTTATACCTCTATACCAAATTTCAAGAATATAAAATTATTTTTTTGAAACTTCCCATTTTTTCAATAAATTAGTATTTTATTTTGAACCATTCAAATAAAACTGCATAGAAATTATTTTTTGTGAATTAATATTTAAAGTTATGTAGAAGCTAAAAGTAGGTTATGAGAAAAGCAGTGGATACACATTTATCATTTATTATTGACACATCTGTCAAACGTAGTCAATATTATCCTTAATTTCTGTTTCAAATTAACGAACCAAGCATAAAAAATTGAGTGAAAATGGTACTCATAGTGCGTGAAAAAATTTATATTGTGCAATGCTACGGAATTGGCGGTGAAAACTCGTATATTCAATTTTTTATTTACCAATAGCCTACTTTTTGAGATGATTAACATTTGCTCCTACACAACTTTAAATATGAATTCAACTCTTAATTCGCAAGAAATGGGAAGTTTCAAAAAAATAATTTTATATTCCTGAAATTTGGTATAGAGGTATAAAATTGCATTTTAAATAACTTTTCTTAGTGGAATTTTTTCATATTTTGAAGAATAAAGGTACTTTATTACTGGTGATTTTTTCAACTTTGCTTATAAAACACCCTGTAGAACACTAAATCAAGTCATTTTTGGTATACTTTAGTTTTACAACAAGCAGGACTCAATCCCCAAATACCATTCCAAAATTCCAAAATTTTTGGTCTATTACACCTCTTGTTACATCTATCCTGGGACACACTGTATACGTCCAAATGAAAAAAAAAAACACGAAAAAACGTATAATATATGTGTGTATATCTCAAGAGGCATGTCTTTTTTCTGCGCATAAGCAAAATATTGTTCTAAAAGTTGAATACTTACTTCCTATGCCGAGAAACTGTTGCTCAAAATTTTTCCCTAAAACGGCGTTTTTTTTTTTAATTTGAGTGGACTAAAAAGCAAAACGAGTTTTATTTGAACGTCAAAGTTAACCACTTGATGGTTTAAACCAAATTTTCTCGTTTACGCATGCGCAGCACTGATTACAAATGACAACTTCAAAAAAATGTCCACTCAAATTTAAATCCATATTTACCGTTAGAAATACACATACACAATAGGAACACTAAGTCTGTATAGTAAGAATTAACTGTCCAATAACATAGCTCACTTTAAGTTTCCACTTCCTTCGGCGATACAAGTTACTCACAAACTTAACCTCAAAAAATAGTTTTGTCAGCTCTGTTAAATCAAGAAAATTAGCTTGAAAGTGTTGCCAACTATATAAATTCTCGGGTTAGTTAACCCAACTTTCTGATATGAGGTTTAAATTACTGAAAAACTTGCGTGGCGAAAACCTAGTTTAAAATGTTGGTTAAAATTTAAACTCGTTTAGTTAATACAAATTTTAACCCGACACTGGAAATGTGGCTGTAAGAAAAAAAATCTTTAAACGAAGTTGCCTCCAACGTACTGGTATCGAAACAAAAGAGGCACTGATTTTAAGAAAAAAAGTACTGATGTAACTAAAATTGATGAGCGGAGAGAGAAATCCCAAAAAAAAGTAAAACTTCATACAAAAAATTTAAATAGCACTGATATACTGATTGTGGTCAAAATGTACTAATTTCAGTACGAATGTACTGACACTGCACACGCCTATGTGACGTAACGCACTGGAGGTGTGTGCTATCATTTTCAAAATACTAATTAGCATATCTAAGCGATAAACTTTCTTCCGATTTTTGATTATATTTTATTATACTTACATTTTATTTTAAAATCATTGTATATATTAATATTTTCTGCTACCGAACCGCAGATAATAACCACTTCCACCGTCATTGTAGCTCGTCCAAAGTTAAAAAAATTCCCGAAACTCGTTTAATTTGTTAAACCACTGACGAAATAAATTTACACATTGCATCAGTATCTACTATTTCATTCATACGTTATCAGTTCTCGCGAATAAAAGTTTTTTGAAACTCAACGTATGGGGATTTTTGTAATGTTACGAAAGAAATATAAACAAAGACAAATATATATCGCGGGCTTTGGAATGCTTTCCATTATCTGGGATACTTTGTTTAACGCTAGATATTGTCATATAGGTTCTAAACCCAAGGAACAATTTTAGTTTCTTAAATATATACAAGGGTGCTATAAAACTATTTATAAAATGCTTTGAAAAATCTATTTTGCTGTAACAATATCCTTAATACCATCATAAAGCGAATTGTAGACTAAAAGGGCCCACCCTTATGAAGGTTGTTAAGATCTTTTTAAATTCCATCATAAAACTCCTCTGTGAGGCATAGTGCTGCTCTTGAAAACCTTGTTCGGGCCGTTTTAAAACCTTTCTTAAAACCTGTTTTAAAGCTGTCAGAAGCTTTTCTATTAGCTTCCTGCATTTCTAGAAAACACCTAGAAGGCTACCTTAAAACTGGTTTCTAAAACTCTTATAAGTCCATATTAGAACTGAGAAGCTATAAGAATGTCCACGAAAGAATCCAAATAATTTTATTACTGCATTTATTTTTTCTAAACTGATTTAAGCAAACACACCATCAGACTTATTGAAGATAAAATGGAATTTGAAATTTATAAAGCGTAGAGTGGCACCATAACCTCTCTAAGGCCGATTTGAAAAGTAATAAAAAGACATCAAGGTATGACAAAAAAAACTACATAAGAAAGGCCCAAAAAACAAGGACTTCATACAAAAAATTTAAATAGCACTGATATACTGATTGTGGTCAAAATGTACTAATTTCAGTACGAATGTACTGACACTGCACACGCCTATGTGTGATTTTAATATCCATACAAAATTTGCATAGACACGTAATCAGCAAATTTAAAAAAGTGGCCTGTTTCTCGGTTCCCACGGTAATTTTTAGTCGTTTCTTGTAATTCTACCTGCAACTTTCGGTTCGTATTGTGGTCCATATCTAGGGAGGAGGCTAATTAGTTTGTTGGATTTCTAATTTTGAAAATTCGTATCAAACTCGCGCTGTTCTTCAGCCTCATCATAATTTGTTCCGAATTTGATATACCACGGATGGACAACTTCAAAGCTCCATAACTTAAAAACTATTAATTTTTCGGCCTTGCTCCCAGGGAGACTTTTATTCAGGATGATTTCATAAATAACATATTTCAATTTCAACCAAATCTACCGGGCATTATTTTACATAAGAAACGTGGTGGGGGGGTCCTTTAGTAAGTTGCTGTCCAGACAGGTATCATTACTTATAAATTGGTTTTGATTGTGTGAATCTTTGCTTTTTTGCTAATGATCCATCAAAATTTTTGTTAGATTTATCAAAATAAATTTTCTCTAATTGCAAACAACTCATCTGTTTTTCATGGCTTACTGCAATATATGGACACATAATTCGAAACGCTTCTACAAAAAGCTTAATATTTATTTTAATTTATATTCAATTTTTAATCGGAAAAAACCAGTCTAAAGCAAATTTATTGCTCCATCTGATAAAAAAACAAAACATACAGGGTACTATTTGAAATAACAAACTGAATTTCCATGAAATGGAAAAATGGGAAAAACATTTCCAAATCCAAGCAAGTGAACAAAAAAGGCAAATTTTACATTTAATTTATTGAGAAATACCCTTTTATTCAAATTCAAAGCCTACTTCGAATTTCCAAGCAAACTAGAAATAGCAAATAAATGCCATTTTCAAGGTTATTTTTCATCCGTTTTTTTAAATCTGAAAAAAGCGCTGGAAAGAGAAATTCCAGCTTTATGAGAAAAGTGACTTAAATATACAGGGTGCTATTTAAAATAAGAAAGTTGTGGCAATTTTCGGCCATACCGGAAGTGATTTTTTTACCACCGAATGGCCAAAATGTGGCCATTGATACCTATATTTGATTTCCCAAATTTCAAAATTTTATTCTAAAAACTGTAGAAAAAAGTGGGGGGTAGGTACTTTCTGCGTCACCCGGTATACCAAATATTAATAAAATAAAATATATGTAATATAATTTTTTCTACTCCCATGCTTTAATTCGTTTATTAGACATTCCTTACCTGTGCTTTAATGAGATTCATTAACCTACAATTTTTCCATTAAGATACAAGTTTATAACCAATAGTACGCGACACACAGCAATATCTTGAACATCTGGCAGATCTAAAATTTCAAGTCATTTGTCATGCTATGTTCACATTTCAGAAATAAAGTGTTAACTTTCTATTTCATAATGACTGGTGGTAGAAAAAATAGTGTATGCAACTCACATTTAATGTACTTAAGACACTCGCATTCATTACTACATCCGCCTCATGGCTCATGTCATAATTCTCATACTCATGCCTTAAGGTCGTTGTATAATATACTAATAGTTAATTGGCGAAGTTCATTTATTATTGAAGAAAGTGCTCTTCCACTTAACCATACAAAATTGTGAGATTTGACAGTTAGAAAGCATAGAAACCATCCATATTGTTGCGAAGATTTGGAAGATTAATGTTAGGTAGATTTTGACGTTGAAAGTTATAAAGTTAGTTTTTGAATGAAGGTGTTTAATTGATAGAATTCAGATGTTAATTATCTTACAATATCATAATAAAACATTCGATAATACTGTGTAATTAAACATATGCACTCTTAAATATACCCATCTTGAGTAAAAATGCCACGAAAAAAGTTCCCCGTACGACTAATTAGTTTATCTTGATCTATGAAAATGAGGCGGTCTTTGTTTTTTATTTCGCAATTTTTCAGTAACTATAAACTAAGTGCTGTAAATATTCAAAAGTTAACGTAAAAAACAAGAAAAATACAAATTACATTACGATTATTTTATTTTACTGAAGATTAGAAACACGTGATTCGGAATACAGTGTTTTGTTTTCCATACATGCACGTGACTCGTGCAAATAATTTAAAACCATATAATTTAGATTGTACTTCGATACTGATTTAAGGTTTTCACAGCACACTAACTATTAAAAAAATGTCTTCTTATTTAAAATTGTTGTAAGTATGTTCCGCTATATTAGATAAAAAACCAAAGGTAATGCCGTATAACTCACTAGTTCTTAGTCATTTTAATTTTGCAGATATAGTTTACCATCCTTGTTCAACAAAAACAGACGAAATACGAATACTACATGTGCAAAACTCTTGTGTAAGGTTTATTTTTGGAGTAAAAAGATATGATTCCATATCTAGTAAGATTTTGGAACAATAGATGATAATGCATCAAAAGAGAATATTCCATATTTGTTGCTTCTACCACAAACTACTGGAGCACAAGATCCCGCAGTATTTATTTGATAAAATAGGACCGCGAGGTACTGTGCATCCAGTAAATGCTAGAAATAGAAAGGTTAAGTATATGGAATTGGGCCCAGCGGCTTATTGGGCTATTCATTCACATAAATGTTGCTTCTGACTAGGAATACTCAATAAAATATATAATAAACCGTTACTTTAAAATTAATTTTTTTCAAAACTATTGAAGATAATTAATTGAAATTAATAGGAGACGTTGATATAAAAAAATAGCTTTATATTTTACATTTTTTTTACATTCCTATTACGTCATTTAATATATAAAAAAAATAATTTAATTTTTCAGGGTGCTGTGTTTATATCAACCCCTCGCGTGACACCTACCAAAAAAATATATATTATTTTACACTAATACATTTATCGTGTGTAAAAATTACTTCAAGGTCAAATTGGGAGAAGATGCTTAAAAATATAAATCTAGGTAATGAACACAGGCACCATGGGCGCAGCCAGGGGGGGAGCCATGGGGCCCGCCCCCGCCCCCGCCCCCCCCAAGCCGTCTTCCATGAGCCAAAAAATAAAGAAGCAGTACAAAGCAGTATCTAAATTATCCCTTGAAATAAATATTTTGTAATTAATGCCAATATTATCCAATAGAGGAATCTACATACACATCCGTTTTCAACCATTTTCTGAAAAATTTTCCTGATCCTCTGGGGAGGCCGGTTCCCAAGGAACAATTTAAAAGTCATTTGGACTTGAGGAGGTTTTAAGAAAGGTTTGTCAAGGTTAGGAAATAGTCATGTGCTTTATTGATGTTGCAGTTAAGGCCTTTTAGACTTCAAGTATACTTGCTCTTAATAGTAATTTTTAAAGCATCGTGTAAGACCTAATTATTAAGCTAATTTGCTTCTAGGATAATATGTATCTGTAATGGATTTATCATAACCTACATAAAACTCTCCATAAAGCTAATTAGTTTTATGAACGTCTTAAATTCCATTTAGATTTAAAGAGGCTTTAAATTATTCTTTATGGTTTTAACATATTTGCAATAAATGCATTTTAAATCCTTTTTAAAACTAGACATTTTCAGTGCTTAGTACTTATTAAAGGCCATTACAAAACTAGACTCTTAAAACATCCTTGATAAATATTGTGATGAAACCGTTATGAAGAAAAAAAGGCCTCTATAAATCTAAAAGGCAAATTTTAATTCCATAAAACACTTTCCGAAACCTCAATAAAACATTTATTATAAAAATAATAAACAATATGTCTGCCTGAAGTGTCGTTGATGCATGTGTGTGTGTGTGTGTTAATTAAAAGCATTTCACGACTTACTGATGTGTAATTAAGTCTTTTTTGGAAAGGTGAAAGAAAATAAAAAAGAGTGGCCATTTTAAAAGGACTGTTAAAACACACACACATACAAATTATTTTGAGGTTAAGTTTTAAGTTTTTTGTATCAAATGTCAACGTCCCAAACGTTTTATTACAGCTTTTATCAAGTCCATGTGATCTTCGCCAAGTGCATTTGCATTTTTGTAAGGAAGGGATTATTTGTGATAGTACACAAAAAGACTAAAAGGGCTTCATTTAGAGTAAATGTTCTAGATCATTACCATTATTAGAATATATAGTTTAATGAGAGGACCAGTGTTGCCAGATCAAAATTTTAAAAGTTATCAGACGACGCTTTAAAAAGTTACTAAATCTTACTAAAATTTCACTAGATTTGAATTTAAAGCTCTCATCTTTAATTTTCAAAAGTTGCAGTGTCTGTAGGACACGTAATTTTCTTGAGCTCTCTGAGCACAGCATAGCTTTGAGCGTCCTCTATCTGATTATTTCGTTGCCAGACTTCGTACTCTGTATTGTATTAAATGGTTTGTAACTAGAAAGTACTGTTTGTCTACGAGACGCTAGAGGGCAACGAGCCCAGGCTATTCGAATGTAGCGATTTACGGTCAATAAACTATACGGTTACCTCAATTAGCAGCTTTTAGACGAGAGAGACGCGCGGAGCGGGGAATCGAATGAAAGAGATTCTGTTAGGGTCTACAGCCTATGTCAGCTGTAGACACTACAAGCATCTTTGTCTGTGTTTTTTGCACGGAAATCAGATATGTCTGTCTCTTTCATTCGAGTCCCCGCTCCGCGCGTCTCTCTCGTCTAAGAGCTGCTGATCGAGGTAACCGTAGAGTTTACTGACCGTGGTAGCGATTAACGTGAACAGTTCTGTATTAAATGGATCGCAACTCGAATTTAATGTTTGTCTACCTACCAGCAGAGGGCAATAAATTGGATGATTCAAAAATCATTAAAAATGGGCATTTTCATAAAAGTTTTCACTAAATCACTAGATTTTAAAAAAATCACCAGATCTAGTGAAATTTCACTAGACCTGGCAACACTGGAGAGGACTGTAAAATGACAATTAGGTAGTTGGCCGGCCATGCTTTTCCTGTTATATAAAAATATTCAAGGTCAATCTCACAATTATAATTATCAATAATTATCACTTTTTCGTTAGCAAATTAAGATAGAATTACAAGAAACGACTGAAAATTACCGTGGGAACCGAGAAGCAGCCCACTTTTTTAAATTTGCTGATTACGTGTGTCTATGCAAATTTTGTATGGATATTAAAATCATTATTATTTCTGAGGGGCTCTTGTTTTTTGGGCCTTTCTTATGTAGTTTTAACGATAAACTGCCGTTGGTTTTAATTTTTTTGTCATACCTGATGGCTTTTTATTACCTTTTAAATCGGCCTTAGAGAGGTTATAGTGCTCTACGCTTTATACATTTCAAATTCCATTTTATCTTCAATCAGTCTGATGGTGTGTTTGCTTAAATCAGTTTAGAAAAAATAAATGCAATAATAAAATTATTTGGATTCCTTCGTGGAAATTCTTATAGCTTCTCAGTTCTAATATGGTTTTAAAAACCAGTTTTAAGGTAGCCTTCTAGGTGTTTTCTAGAAATGCAGGAAGCTAATAGAAAAGCTTCTGACAGCTTTAAAATAGGTTTTAAGAACGGTTTTAAAATGGCCCGAACAAGGTTTTCAAGAGCAGCACTATGCCTCACTAATGAGTTTTATAATGGAATTTAAAAAGCCCTTAACAACCTTCATAAGGGTGGGCCCTTTTAGTCTACAAGTCGCTTTATGATGGTATTAAGGATATTGTTATAGCAAAATAGATTTTTCAAGGCATTTTATAAATAATTTTATAGCACCCTTGTATACATTTAAGAAACTAAAATTGTTACTTGGGTTCTATTGCCCCCCCCCAGATGAATTTTCTGGCTGCGCCACTGACAGGCACACAAAAAATTTAAGTGCGAAGACCTAGACCACTTAATTTCTAGTCATTTGGAAGCTAATAATCAAAAAAATATGCTACTACTTTTAGCTTGGCTCTCAATTATTTTTTTTTGCTTCAGAAGCATTGATTTTATTAGACAATACGGTTAAGCCATTTTAATAAATCCACAATAATATCTCTTCAGGAAGGGACACTAGCGAAAAATGATTCAGACAAAAGTTGTTCCGTTCAGAGGGGGGCATCTTTTGGGTAGAATAATTTTCCACTTCCCACCCCTGATAAGATTGGGGTGGGGGTAACTTTTGAATTTTTAATGGCACTCTTCACTTTTGATCGAGTATTCTGATTCTACGAAAAAAATTACATAACATTTGTACCAAACATTTTTTTCTCCCTCCCACCCTGATGAGCAGGGACGGAGGTGTAACTTTCGAATTTTCAAAAACTTGCAGAGGAACATCTCTGAACTAGGGCATTTTTAGGTAAAATGTTTCAGACAAAAGTTGTTTAGTTCAGAGAGGGGCATCTTTTGTTTGAAACATTTTTCCTAAAAATGCCCTAGTTCAGAGATGTTCGCCTGCAGGATTTTGAAAAATCGAAAGTTATACCGCCATCCCCGCTGATCAGAGTGGCGGGGAGAAAAAAATGTTTGGTACAAAACTTATCCAATTTTTTTCGTAGGATCAGAATACGCGATCAAAAATGGAGAGTGCCGTTAAAAATTCAAAAGTTACCCCCACCCCCCGCTCATCAAGGGATGGGGGGTGGAAAATTGTTCTGCCCAAAAGATGTCCCCCTCTGAATGAAATAACTTTTATCTGAAACATTTTTCGCTAATCTCCTTTCCTGATGAGATATTTCTGTGGATCAATTAAAATGGCCTAACCATATTGTCTAATAAAATGAGAGCCAAGCTAAAAGTAGTAGTATATTTTTTTGATTACTGGCTTCCAAATGAGTAGGAATTAAGTGGCTTCGCACTTAATTTTTTTTGTGTGCCTGTGTTTATTACCTAGATTTACATTTTTAAGCATCTTGTCCCAATTTGACCTTGAAGTAATTTTTACGCACGATAATTATGTTAGTGTAAAATAATATATATTTTTTTGGTAGGTGTCACTTGAGGGGTTGTTATAAAAACAGTACTTTCAAAAATTAAATTATTTTTTTTTATAGATTAAATGACGTAATATAAATGTAAAAGAAATAAAGCTATTTTATATCAACATCTCCTATTAATTTCAATTAATTATCTTCAATAGTTTAAAAAAAAATTAATTTTAAAGTTGAGGGTTGTTACCCCCATAACTCTGCTAATATGGGGGATAGGGGTTTATTATATATTTTATTGAGCATTCCTAGTCGTAAGCAACATTCATGTGAATGAACAGCCCAATAAGTCGTTGGGCCCAATTCCATATATGCGAGACCCTTTGTTAACGTCGCGCCGCCGCTGCACACAACCGCTTTATATGAGAGATCGTTCTAATATACCATCACTAAACTTTATAACCCTATCCCACAGAGAATAAAGATTCTTAAATATAGTTGTTTCAAAAGAGAAATGAAAAAATACATAATGGATATGAATTATGATCATTAATATAATAAGTCATACGCAAACCACATATTTTCATTTTACCTTTGTTAATTTTAAGCTTTCGCAGATACCGTTTTTTATCGTCGTATTTAATATTTATAAATCAACTGTTTATTTAAAAATATTTGTATATTCTATATTTGTATGTTCTGTATATTGTGTTTGTATACTGTACTTTGGTTAAGTAATTTTCAAAGGAAAATGAGTTTTTCACATTGAGTTTTCAATAATGCAAATTTTTAATTTGTATTATTGTGTATTATAATTTGTTGCTTAACAGTTACTTTGGTAACTGTTATGGGGGAGCAAAATTATGACTGAAGGCGTAGATCCTACGATTTTTTAGAAGAAGCCTTGAACATTAAGGAAATTGACTCAGAAACTGAAGATATCGACGTATAATTTTCTTATAGTCCGGTAAACTCTAAGGTGGCGTATGTATGAGTTGGTAACACGACGTACGATCTGATATGCGAAGCGCATAAAGCTATCGCAGTGACATAGAGATGAACTAGTGCTAGAGATGGTACGAAAGAACCGAATCTGTTCTTTCGGAACAGGTACGAGCTAACAGTTCCGCGGAACAGTTCTCAGATTTAGAAAATACTAGTTCCGACTCCGCTGGACTGTCATGCGTTTGAGCGGACCACTGAGCACATGATAACGTTGTAAGGTAGTATTACTATGAGAAGATGCCAGCAAGAAATATGCGCAGAGTAGAGTATTACTATTCTTACACTTCTCCTGAACAAAGGTTACTCGTAACAGTTGGCAAATTTTAATCTACTCCATTTTCACAGTTCCCTGACCGCGAAACTTTTATTGCAATTGCACATCCCTATACCCCAGATAAAGCTATGCCACTGGTAAAAATATTCGCCCATTTTGGCTCCGAGCTGGCATCTTCTCATAGTAATACTAGTCTACCTTCGGACACGGAGCCGGAGTGGAGTGAGCAGATCAGACTTGCGGACTTTTTGGTATTGGTGGTAAGTGGTAGTATTTGTGTGGGATGTATATAATAATAATAAATTCTGTTTAATTAGCGTTAAGTATTACAAAAATGTAGCTCTAGCATTTTTTAATTCGAGGAGTTTTAGGAATAGTTTGAAGCATTAGGTGAATATTTTGACTTATTTCCATGTAACAATGAAATGAATTGAAGAAATGGTAAAACTTAGAAATGAAATACTCATAGTTCTAAATCGCATTACAAAACAAATTAAAAGTATATTAATTTATAAGACACCCTCTACTCTTATTCAGAGTTCAAATACTAGTTCATATCGGTTTTGATATACAGGACGTATTTTGTATTGACCGGTTTCTTTTCAAGAGCTTGGAGATTTCAAAATCAAAACATTGAATGGAGCATATAATTGACATGTCAGTTTTCAACCTTCATCAACCAATCAGCATTATTGTTTCAAAAAAATCAGGACTCCAAGCACTTGAAAAGAAAGCGGTGTCATTATGGAGCATATGGAGCTGCGAGTGCGAAAGAACGGGCAATAACTAATGCCGGACTCGGAGCAGGTCGGAATCGGAACAGGTTTTTGGAACTGGTATACTTTTTTACTCGGAACAGTTCCGACCTGTTCCGAGAAAAATCCACTCAGTACCATCTCTACTAGTTGCGTATGTCTTATTCGCTTAGTTTATATGATGCAGCGACTTTTGGACGCGCCAGCTTAGAGTTTACTCGACTATATCAGCCATTTTTACTTTTGTACTATTACTTTTACGAAAAAAGTACACAATCTTCTTTGTTGTGGCATCTATAAGGACTTTTGACATTTTATTTAAAATGTTGAAAACATTATTCAAAAATTCAGCTGGTAGTCCACTCAAATTAGGAAAAAATGCCGTTTTAGATAAATATTTTGAACATCAGTTTCTCTGCATAGAAAGTAAGTACTTAACTTTTAGAACAATTTTTTGCTTATGCGCAAAAAAATACATGATTTTTGAGATATATATACATGTATTAGTGTGTCTTACTTCGATATCTCGAGCTCGAGTTCTACGACAGCTAGAAATTAAAAACAAATACAAGTAAACTAGATGAAAAAACCGGAAATTATTTTCGAACATACAGGGCGAACCTAGACGAAATTACAGGATCAAGTGCCTTTTTTTTAAATGGAATGCTATTGTATATCAGTATATTTTTTAAGCCCCTTTCTAGACTCCATTCATACCTATATTATTATTGACTATCTCCTAACCACTGAATGAATATAATGAATTTTTTGTTGAAGTAATGCCATCTGCAGCTGCATATTGAAAAAACCACCAAAGTCACAATTACGGATTTTAAGAAAAACTTATGTGAATGCTAGTTACGAGACATCTAATTAATGTTTTTGAATCATTTTTACTTCCTAAAAGTGGACAGGGTGGTTCAAAAATTATTTTTCAATTAATAACTTTTTAAATTGGATTTTTCAAATTTTTCAAATGGAATGTGATGAAGATAAGAAAAACGAACATTTTTGTAAATACTTCAATATGGCTAATTGCAACCATTTTTGTTTTATTGAACAATAAGTACTAAATTCGAGAATAAACTTAAAAAAAATAGATGTTTGTTCAAATAATCCATTAGAAAATATTATAATAAATGCTCTACATGTTGCCCATTTTGATCGGCACACATCTATGCGCTCTTGAAATGAGGTTTCTACTGTTCCTAAAATTGTCGGTGTGACAGATCTCAAAGCAGTTATTATCCTTTCCTTCATATTTTGTACTGTTGTTGAGGAGTCTTTATAAACAATTTCCTTCACCTATCCCCAAAAAAAGAAATCCATTTTTGTAAGATCTGGGGATCTAGCAGGCCATTTAGTGGGTCCATTTCTTCTAATCCATTGAAGTGGGTAGCTATTATTTAAGTGGTCTCTAACTGCATTTAAATAATGTGGTGGAACACCACCTTTCTGAAACCACATCCTATTTCGAATCCTTTCAGGAAGATTCACCAATTATTGTGACAGATAGTTTTCCAGAAAATGAAGATAAATAGCTCCAGTCAATGTCAAAAAAATGTGGCCGCCCTATTACATGTTCTCCAATAATTCCTCCCCAAATGTTTAAAGACCATATGCGCTGGTTATCAACTTGCCTAAAAAAGTGAGGATTTTCCGAAGCATAATAATGGAAATTGTGTCTATTAACAAATCCATTTTTATGAAAAGTTGCCTCATCAGTGAATAAAACATTATGAAAGAAGGTAACATCTTGCATTTTATCTCTGATGCAATTACAAAACTGCAGACGCCTTTGAAAATCGTCATCAGATAATTCCTGGTGCATTTAAATATGATATGCATGAAACTTATTTGTCTTTAAGATTCGACCAACAGACACCATCTACTTATTCCTACTATGAGCTCACTTTTCTCTGACTAATATGGGGATTTTCAACCGTTGCCTGCACCACAGAAAACTCATTTTCTTCATTCAGAACACGTTTTATTCTTTCACTTTTTTTATATTCGACATTTCGAATTCCCACAAATCTATTGAGAAGGTTTTGTGTAACGGCCATTTTTAAATTTTGATTAGAATTCGTTAAATTACGGTATTTTGTATTTTATTATAGGATTTACTTATTTTTGTTGATTTTATAGAATAAATTTGACGCCATCCCTGTCCAGCCTTTGATTTTGTTTATAATTCAGCGTTCTAGAATATTTCCTAAATTACGTGGCAAAGTTGTTGCATGGTCCCGCAACGCAAATAAAATCCGGTGAAGGGATGACATCATCCTTCCACATAAGGTATTGAGGATGCACGAAGAAATCTGATTGGTGACTTTCAACACTGATGCGGTCTTTGCACCCTCTCCGTGGGGGGCCATATAAATATAAAATTTGAGCGAAACGAGGTTAGATTTGGTGGGACATGGGACACGATCCATATCGGCTTTAAGCCGGGAGGATGGTGCCAGTCAAAAATGGCTAGAATTTGGGCCTTCAATGTGTTTATGGTATTTACTTACCGCTTAATCTGTGTTATAAATACAGGCATATTCTAAAGAATTTGTTAAAGGATTATGTTTGTTTTATTAGAAGTAAAATTTAAAATAACATTCCAGTGAATCTGTGATGTATACCAAAATGTATACCTGTGCCTGCTGCAGAACTATTAATGTGATGGCGATCATGTGTTTAGTGTCTACAGTACTTATGTTCTGTAAATTTCGTAAGTAGACAAACATTTTTCCTGTCCCTTGAGAGAGACTTCAGCTTGGCATCTCTACAATTTTTCGCTAGTGTAGTGCGTAAATTGTGATTACGTTTCCGTAACTTTACATACGTTATCTCTTCGGTTAAGTTTTGCGTAATTACGTATATAGACTTTCCGGAGTTCGACGAATTTACCTTTACAAATTATGTAACTTTAAAGTTTGTGTAATCACTATTTTATACCGTTTATGTTTGTTAACTTTATTACCTTTTGTACCTTTTTCGTTAAATTCTCTTATATTACCTTGTGATGTTTAGTTAAACGAATATTTAATTATTTATTCGTAAACCATTTGTTTGAGACTCTTTATTTAGTACGTGAATGAATCATTATTTATTTAAAATCGTTTTAACTTAGTACCTACCTACTTGCGTAGTTCGCCAATCTCCATTTAATCTCTCATTTTTAATGTCTTGATGTTTATATTTTAGACAGTTACATCTGTCTCTCTGTGGGTACCTCCTATGTAAATATCTGTTGTTTTTTTATCGTTGGCACAATTTTTATTTAACCACAACTTGTTTTGTCTCAATGCTCTCCGACATTCAGTTTTGTTAATAAATTTTGTTATTAATTATTAGTGTTTTTTATTTCATTAGCCGGGCATCACTTTTATTTTTTTGAGACCTTTTTGGTAAAATTAATTACCTTGCTAAATAGTGAAGCTATATTTGGAAGCTGCTAACAATCCTTCTTTCAGGATACCTTTGTTTATAAATTCTAGTGGCAAGCAAACAATTTCTGTCCTACTCGCCCAAAACTCGAACTATCTTAAATTTAATGCAAATAATAACTGACGATCAAGTGCGATAAATGTTCATTTGTACAAGACAATTTATACTAAACTAAGATTTTATTGCTTGTCGAATAACAAAAAAATTTACAAAAAAAACTATTACAGTAAGGGACCAGTGAAATACCATTTACCCACTTCAATGGATTGGAAGAAATGGTCCCACTAAATGGCCTCATTTCAAAATTGCATAAAGACGTCTCTCAATCAAAATGGGCAACATGTAGAGGACTTATTATATTTTTTTCTAATGAATTAGTTGAAGAAACCTCTATTTTTAAAGTTTATTCTTGAATGTTGTACTTATTGCTCAATAAAACGAAAATGGTTGCAATTAGCCATAGGGAAGTACTTACAAAAAAATGTTCGTTTTTCATTTCTACATCACATCGTCGAAAAATATACAGGGTGTTCCATTTGAAAAGAATGAAATAATTCAAGTTAAATATTTCTTACTTTAAAAATAATTTTTTGCTACCCTATACATTTTTAGAAACTAAAAATGATTCAAGAATATTAATTTGATGTCTCGTAACTAGTGTTCACATAAGTTTTTCTTAAAACCCATACTTGTGATTTTTTCAATATGCATCTGCAGAGGGCATTATTTCAACAAAAAAAATTCATTTCATCCAAGTGGTTGGGAGATAGTCAATTTAAAAAAGAGGCACTTGATCAAAACAATCATAATAATACTAAAACCCCAACAATGATTCTAACTCCTGTGGATGAAATACTTGTGTTTAATATCATATCCAACTTAAAAAATTCAAACTCGACAGGAATTGATGATATCAGTACTAACATTGTAAAGTCATGTAAAAATTATTTATTGAAACCTTTGGTATATTTAATTAATATGTCTTTTTCTCATGGTGTTTTTCCAGAAGTTTTAAAGATAGCCAAGGTTATACCGATATATAAAAAGGGAGATAAAAACTGCGCTGAAAACTATAGACCCATTGCATTATTGTCAATTATCTCTAAAATATTGGAAAAGGCAATTTATATTAATATTTATTATTTTCTCGATCAACATAATATTTTAAATTGTAAACAGCATGGTTTTAGAAAAGGCAAATCGACAACTTCGTCCATTTATGACTTCTTGGAAGTACTATATAAAAATTTAGACGAAAATAAAAAACTATTGGAATATTTATGGATTTAAGTAAGACCTTTGATCTTGTTGATCATACCTTGCTTATTAAAAAAATGAAAATATATGGCCTGGTACATTGGTAAGCTATTGACCTCATATCTGTCAGGACGCAAGCAACTCGTTGACATTAAAAAAGTTAAATCGGAAACACTTGAAATCACTTGTGGGGTGCCGCAGGGGTCAGTCTTAGGGCCTTTGTTGTTTCTCCTATTTGTTAATGACTTGCCCTATATAGATGAATTAAATAACTTAGTAATGTTTGTTGACGATAACAGCTACCTTTGTTATGAAAATACGACAGACGAAGTCATAAATAAAGCCCGAATTATGCTTAATAAATTCGTTACATGGTTTAACTCAAATTTGTTATTTTTGAATAAAAACAAAACAGTTTTTATTAATTTCACTCCCTGGAACAAAACTATTAATGAAAGTTATTTAATACAAACTGACGGCAAAAGTATTGAGCAAGTCACAGAAACAAAATTTTTGGGTTTATTTATTGAAAACAACCTTAGCTGGGAAGTAAATGTTGATAATCTGTGTAAGAAACTATCTTCTGTATGTTTCGCTCTATATAGATTAAGTCAAGTTAGTAGTGTAAATGTCATGTTATCGTATTATTATGCTGGCATGTACTCTAGAATAAGATATGGTATTTTATTTTGGGATGTTCGCAACATGCACTTCGAATTTTTCGCTTACAAAAAAAGGCAGTCAGAACAATTGCCGGTGTATCCAGATTTACGTCATGTAGAGATATATTTAAAGAACATAATATATTAACTGTACCTTGTATATATATTCTAGAAGTTTTGCTATTTGTTAAACAAAATATGGGCAAATTTAGTACCAATAATAGCTATCACGATTATAATAGTAGAAAAGGGACAAATTTGTGCTTGCCAAAACACCATTTGACAACTTATGAAAATAGTCCCAGTTATATAGGCATTAAACTTTTTAATAAATTACCGGATAATATTAAGATACATGGTAATTTTATACATTTTGAAAATACTGTTAAACACTTTCTAATTTCAAACTGTTTTTATAGTGTTGCTGAATAGTTAGAAATAAGATGAAACTTTTTATAGTCTTGCATATGCACCTGTGTATAATACAATGTGTATGTATTGTTCGTAGAAGTATGTTCACGTATAATGTATGTGTATGTGTGTATATATGTATATATACGTATTTTTTTTTTAATGTTTTCGATCTATGTACCTATAATTGTAAAATAAGAACTATTTTTATTTGTATTTGACTTGACGTATCATATGCCAATTGTAATGGTCTACTGGATTTAACAAATTATTATTATTATTATTGTCATCATAATTTCGTCTTGGCTCGCCCTGTATATTTGAAAATAATTTCCGGTTATAGACTTTCTTATCCAGTTTACTTGTGTTTTTTTTTTTAATTTCTAGCAATCGTAGAACTCGAGATATCGAAGTCGACGCAGTATTGCCCACCCTGTAAATATATGTATATATCTCAAAAATCATGTGTTTTTTTTTCTGCGCACAGGCAAGACCTTGTTCTAAACGTTGAGTACTTACTTCCTATGCAGAGAAACTGCTGTTTAAAATTTTTCTCCGCTTTTTCCTAATTTGAGTGGACTATGGGTGGAAATTTTCATTCAAACAAAATTTAATTTAATTTGAATATAAGCGTATTTATAAGTATATGCAAATCTCGACAAAACATTCAACATATACATACTGACAAAATTTCCACACCTAAAATATATTTTGATGTGGAATTCCCCATAACCACTTATGAAACGTTTGCACGATGAAATTCCACACCACCCACGTACAGATAACAGCAATTCGATTTACAAAATTCTACTTACTTGAATATATGCTTGGTATCCAGCGTCGGCAGCCTAACATTAACATTATTCCCGACGCTGACTTTTGGGTCGACCCCGATGGCGTTGTTGTTATTGCTGGAGCCCTTGCTCAGATCCAAAGGTTGTTCCCCGGTGCTCTTGTCCACCTCAGGAACGTTCTGGAACGTCCTCGCCACGTTGGCAAGGTGGTACCAATTATGCGTCAGCATGTTATGGTTGTAAAATGGCAAGTGGGGGGTGGGAGTTCCGGGACTGTTTGCTCCTGAGAGGGCCGCCACCGCCAGGGCGGCCATGGAAACGTTCTCGATCGTGGTCATGGCTGAGGGGGTGACCGGATGATGAACGCTTGGCCTGCAATGGAAAAAGAAAAAGGATAAGACGTGGAAACTAAAGAGGCATTCTTTTATTAAAATGTGTCTTGACGTGGTTAAAATTGATTAATAGTTATTGTGCTTTTTTCGTGGTTGTTATCCGTCATTTATGTCACCTCAAATTTACAAACTATCAAATAGCGTCATGATGATCTAAACATACATTAATACAACCGCTGAGCATACTTCTGTATGTCATTAATTTACCAGAGATTCACCCATTTGGATGTTGTTGGTAATTGTCCAGTGATTAAAAAAATTGTTATGGTCTGTGCTAGTGACCATTTTGGAGAATCGACGCCATCTTTGATTCGTATTGAAAATGCACCGCATAGGCATGTGAGGTATCATTTTACATGTTTTTTAGGGTGCTGAACACGTTCCCGATAGTATAAATACTGAAAAGTGGTTACTAATCATTAATTAGTAAGACAGATACGAGTTAACATCTTTTATCTCTATACTAAGCAGATTTACATTGTTTTATAAAACACAAAGTAACATAAAATGAACAAGTTAATGACATCACTAGTTTAAGTACATGACATCTAATATATAACAAAAAAACAATATATGACTCCTTATATCTATAATTTTAAACAGCAGACGTAATAATTTACGTTGCAATATTAGAAACAATACTTATTACGGCAATCAATGAGGGCTACACTTCTGCAATGACAGTAAATGTAACAAGATATTCCATTTGAAAAACATAAACATGAATCTCTTGCACACTTTGGACATCAGTAACTAGACACAAGTTCGTTGCTGGGAGGAAACAATGAAGTGATACGTGAGGGCTGTAAACAATCACCTACATCTTCGTAACCAAACTGTATAAAATCAAGTTGCGTGATATCATCTTTTAAACTTGTTATATACTAATGTGTGTTGTAGTAGGCCCTTAAAATGTGTGATCTAATGATGCACTGGTCGGTGGGAGGTCTTCCATGGAAATGTTTTTCCATGTGTGTAAAGAAACATTCGTAATTCGTCCTTTTGTTTTACAAACTGTAGGTAGGAGATATTTTTCTGCTAATTGTATCGACTGCTTCATTACTTCACTCGCAGGAATTCCGAAGTTTGTGAAAAATGCTTCGGGTGTACTTGCCATTCCAGCATGTTTTGTACCTACTTGCTACTGCAGTCTGACCCAGTTAGAAAGTATAAAGCAGGAAGTACATGGCATATTGCAATTCGTTCAGCCATTATATGAACTGAAACATGGCGCGTCATGGCTCCAACACTTAGACGAATTCACAATTCCTTCAACCTAAGATTCTTGAAGGTAGTTCAATGATATAACAGAAGAACCAGAACGACTGTATCATTCGATAGTACCATCACCTCTGTTGCATGTTTAATATGGGAAATCTGCCTCCTTTACCATGGCAAATTATAGTTCGTGGGATTGTCTTAAATTGATTTGCTGTATGGACATGCATGTGGTTGGGTTAGGAAAAGATGTTGCACTACAGAAGACCTGCATATTTGGCCATATATTGCTGCATTTTTCTAGTAGATACGATTTGAAACAGTCTTGATGTTTGACTTTGTTGGAACGAACACCAAAATTTGTCTTTTTGTACAGGAATAGGTAATGGAGTGAAGGTTGATTGATTCACATGTGCCACTACGAATTCGTTCGAAACTCTTTGGCGACTTATCGAAGTAAGAATAAAATATGAAGTCAATTCTTGCTGCTGTATTTGCTATAATATTTTTCACATATAAACAAACAGCCTCTCAGAAATCTCCAAATGTTTCCAAATCTTTCAGAGAAATCTTTCTAACGCAAGCCATGAAATCCACAATATAACAATTTGCAACATTTGATAAGTTTGCTGAACTGCCATCTGTTTTGGTTAATACCTTTTCAAGTTCTGAGGATAGTGTGCTCATTTGTCTTTGTAAAGAACCAGTTTTCATGGAAAAGGAAAAAATTGTCAACTAACTATCTCATATTTTAACAGTTTATTAATAGCGTAACCTCTCTCTCTAGCTAGTTGAATGGTGTGTTGAGCCATAGCTTGTTTTTTTTAGGTGTCTCGGTCTCTACAGTCTGTTTCTCTGTGAGGATGCTATTAGTGGGTGGTAAATTCGTCCTATGGATGGTATCTGAAATATTAGCTTTCTTATCAATGAATCTGTCTTTCCTAAATGTTTCATACGTTTCATTTCCTATAGTGAAGATCTGAAGTAACTTATTTTTCACCAATAATTATTTGACATCACAGGAATCGGTTTCAGTTTTATATATTTCAATTATTGTTGAAATGTTTTTTAAATGTCTTCAACGTGTTCACCACCCTTAAAAGCATGTGAAATGACTCCTCACATGCTTATGCAGTGCATTTTCAATAAGCATCAAAGATGGTGTCCATGTTCCAAAATGGCCTCTCGCACAGACTATCACCTATTTTTTTTCAATCATTACCCGATTACCAACAATACACAAATGGATGAATCTCTGGTAAATGAATGAAGAAGCATTCTCAGCAAATGGACTACAGGTTCTCTCTTACGTCACACGCTTTTCACTATAGTTTAAGTTTGATGGAAGCTCCAAGGCGAATTGAAATCTCCCCGCTAAATGAGGTTTATTGTGACATCACGTTATTTGGTGGGGGGCTCAGGGGAATCAGTTTGGATCACGAAGTTGTACTCAAAGCTGAAGACATATCCCATTTTAAAACTACCCGCAGACACTATAGTCCCAAAGTATAAGTATAAAGACTTCCAAATTAAAATACCAAACAGAGAGGACTAGCAAAACAGTCCTCCAATATCGGTACAAAGAATCTGGTACACGGATGACTCCCAGACAAAACAAGAACTCGGAGCTAGGATTTATGGGAGAAGGTCGAAAACAACCATACCGATGAGTCTAGGAAGACACGCTGCCGTATTTAAGGCTGAAGCGACTGCTTTACAATGCAAAGGATATAATGAGGCAAGGAACAGTCAACTAGTTAAAGGCCATTCTTTCCGAGAGTCAAACAGCGTTAAAGGCAATCGATTCCATGCAGGTCTATTCAGGACCAGTATGGAATTGCAAAAATGCCCTTATGGACCTAGAAACTCAGAACAAAATAACCGTGAAATGAAAAGTCTGATTAACTGGCCAGGGAAGATGCATCCAAGGCCCTAGTAGGACCCGAACTAGTAGGACCCAAACCATTTTGTGCTTAAAGACACTATTCCTTCCAGCAATCCACAATCGAAATTGGTAACATATTAGCCGATTGGGATTAAATTATGAAAAAGTCAAATGAGGAAAATTACAAATACGGAGTTGTCAAGATATGGATATAACGGCTCAAAGAAATACTTAGCAGCTAATATTTGATTAAATTTAAAAAACAATAAAACCACCAACCATTCTATAACAATTCTAGCACCGTATCAAACTTAGCAAAAGCAGGCATTTCTAGCAAGAATTGAGCAAAAGTACTGGACATGTCAACACAAAATCAATTATGCCTTATCTTCAGTTGGATAGGCCACTATTTAAATGTATCCAACCTAAGATAGCCCAAAATTAAGTACCTACATCGGATAATTCAGAAAAATCTACCAAAAATTTAAAATTAGTCAACCCCTGCTAAAGAGTCGACTAGTAATAACATATTGTATATAACAATTTCACATTTCATGTGCAAAACATGAATATTGGAAATGACGAATTCCTACTTCCCTCGCTTACCGTAGGTTAGTATTGCAATCTTGAAAATACCACTCTCAGAGATTTCTTCAGAATTACTTAGAGACAATATAGATATAATTCACATGCTTTTTGAGATATATCGACCTACATTTAGCATTTCTAGTTTTGTCGGGAATGATATCAACTTTGTGAAGTTAAATAGAATAGCCTGTATATTTCCGGAATCAGTAGAATAATCAGTATTTTGGAGTTTTTAAGCCAAATTGCATTTGTAGGATTCTAATTTAAGATTGTCGTATTATATCTTTAAAGCAATACATATCACTCGACATATCACTTAACGAACATTTAAAAAGATCACAGAAATCTGAAAGTATTTAAAAATGTTCCTTACCTGCGGTGGTGGTGGTTGTTGTTAAGCAACCCCCGGGAGGTAGGTGTTAAAGATGCGGGCACTTCGCTGTCACTGTGACTGTCCGAAGTGTCCGAATCCGAAGGGCGGGGACTCTGAAAAAAAAAAAGAAGATATTAATGACTGCTAATAGTAGTGTAGTTTTTAAAATTTATAGAAAACACTTTCAGGCACAGAAAAATATATTTAAGTGCAAAGACCTAGACTACTGAATTCCTCATTTGGATGCTAATAATATATACCGTGCGTGTAGCGGAGCACTAGGCATAGGGAGTAAAATTACATCGCGCGTGCCAGCTGGCTGAAATGAAATAACAGAGCTGGGATGCTCCGCCCGACGGAGGAATTTACGGCAGCTGTGTTGTCATATCTTTCACGCTACGTGAATGTACATGCCTAGTGGGAAATTACACGCACGGTATGACGCTTAGTAATAGAGAACAGTATTAAATTTAAAATGGCCTACCCATATTTTGTCTAATAAAATCAATACTTGTTAAGCAATAAAATGAAAGCCAAGCTAAAAGTAGTAGTATATAGTTCTTTGATTACACAGACACACAAAAAAAAGTGGTCTGGCCTGTGGACCAGACTAGTGTACCCTTATGTATTTTGACCCTCTGAAACCGAATCTGAAGTCAGAATTGTCAGATTCCTGCGGATCAGATCAGTGTATCCTTATGTATTTGAACCCGCTGAATCCGAATCAGAAGTCAGAATTGTCAGATTGGTTCATTTTTCACCCCCAACCCCCAAAAACACCCACCCCAAAAATGGTCTGTCCGGAGGACCATACCAGTGGCAGTGTATCCTTATGTATTTGGTAAGGATACACTGGACTGGTCCACTTTTTTTTGTCTTGGGGGTGTTTTTTGGGGGTGGAAAACGAGCGAATCTGACAATTCTGACCTCGATTTCAGGGGGTCCAGATACATAAGGATATACTGGTATGGTCCGCAGGCCAGACCACTTTTTTTTGGGGGGGGGGGGTCAAATACGAGCCAATCGGAAAATTCTGACTTCGGATTGGGTTTCAGAAGGTCCAAATACATAAGGATACACTGATATGGTCCGCAGGTCAGACCACTTCTTTAGGGGGGTGTTTGTTTGTGGTTGGGGGTGAAAAAAGAAGCAATCTGACCATTCTGACTTCGGATTCGGTTTCATACAGTGGTCTGGTCTGCAGGTCAGACCACTTTTTTTGTGTGGCTGTGTTATTAACATCCAAAAGAGTAGGAATTCAGTGGTCTAGGTCTCCGCACTTATTTTTTTTTGTGTGCCTATGTTATTATAAATTGTCAAGAAAATGTTATATCTTCAGTAAGCTTTTGCTACTGCAGTGTTTGCCACAAAAGTCGCAGATTCTACATCTACGACTTATATCAAACTTTATTTCAAATGCAGTGGACGGAAAAGTGTGGATGAAAAAACGTGGCTAATATTACATATTTTTTAATCCAGCAAATATCACGGAATTGCTCATCAAATGAACAATCAAGAAAGACCTTGTAGGGTACTAGCCTACACACTGATACCATCACCATGGATAATATATAATAACAAAACAATTTATTACAAAAATTTATATTTTCAAATTTGAATACAAATATTTCTTTAAACAGTTTATCTTTATTAATATAGCTACCAATAGTGTTATATATTGGTGACCCCGAACGTCTTCACGCATTGTATACCTCCGGAGAGTTAAAGACAGTTGTCAAAAATTAATTATGAAGACTGAAGTTTAATAACTTTTGACAGTGTTGTTAAATAGTTATGCCGAAAGTAATCTCCCATGGACATTCTAGACAGCTTTTCCAGTCGCGACAAGAATATGGGGCCGAACCAAACTGCTTGTGCTGCTAACTGCTGATGACGGACGACGTCCATAACGAAGACAGCCAGCTAAAGGTCGACCGTTCCATAGATATCTTCGCTAGACACGGATTCCTCAGTCTCTCCATGAAGATAGTACCGAGATACGAATCATACTAGATTTTCAGAAGACTTGTTATTACTTACTCAATTATGTACATGTATAGGTAAGTACTCTGATATATGACTCCCTGCAATGTAAAATCAGCTTATCAAGTGTATCAATTTATTAATTATTCACTATTTTAATTGTCCCGCCAGCTTTTCTTTAGCCAAAGCTGCTATAGCTGGTGCGACAACTTTTTAGAGAAGCTCAATCCAATTATGATTGCAAACTCATTCCCTATTTTAATTGTCTCGCCAGCTTTTCTTTAGCCAAAGCTGCTATAGCTGGTGCGACATCTTTTAGAGAAGCTCAATCCAATTATGTTTGCAAACTCATTTCCTATTTTAATTGTCCCGCCAGCTTTTCTTTAGCCAAAGCTGCTATAGCTGGTGCGGCATCTTTGAAAGACGCTCAATCCAAATATGATTGCAAACTTTCATTCACTTAGCACAAGCTTGCTATTTTATTTCAATTTATCAATAACATATAACATACATTAAGGATAATGTTATTTCAAAAATAAATGTCCTTGTTTTACGTTATTTTGTCATCTATCAATCAAAACTGACTTTTCTTTTATAAAATGTCATCTTAAATATTGATACCTTGGTAAGTTGGTTTATTTGTTGTAGGAGGGGAGTATATGTAGGGTACTAGCCTACATACTGATACCATCACCATGGATAATATATAATAACAAAACAATTTATTACAAAAATTTATATTTTCAAATTTGAATACAAATATTTCTTTAAAAAGTTTATCTTTATTAATATAGCTACCAATAGTGCTATAGACCTATTATTTTTTGTTTGTTTTTGGATGTATTACTAACATTAAATTATCATAAATACGTTCTTTTTGGGACCTTTTGGCTAATTTCTAACATAAAGGGATGCGGCAGACCTCAAATTATATTCCTAACTGAATACGCTTTATGTAGAATATTTTTGACGTAGGAGGTATTGTTTTTGAGTAAACTGTGAAAATGTTTCACAATTTGAGTTCAAAGCTATAAATTAATTTTTATCGAAAACGAACCTGACTTGCCGCAAATCAACGATAATTTCATGCACTTTAGAAAAGATCACGTAACATTTTTCGATAAATCGCCCATTTTCCAAGATATTTACTAAAAACTCAAATGAATATCTTCATTGATTCCATTTATCCTCTAATTTTTTTCTCTATGTTGTAAATTTAACACTATTTTTACCGCTCTACATATTTAATATCAAGACTACGAAACCTTCTCAAATCGATTTATCGTATCTTATACAAGTAGCACCATATAATTATTTGTATACATAATTTATTCGGATAAAGTTATAATTCACTTACATAATGTACGAGTATGGGCACAAATAATGCAATGCATGGTGCATCATTAATACATTAACGCTCGACTTACTTGGCTTACTGCCAAATTATCCTTACTTAAACAGATTTTACATAAAACCCAACAGGAAGAGCATTTGTATACTAATTTAATCAAGTAACATTTAAAAATCGTGTTGTGTTTATATATATCCAAACCGCAGACTTGTCATAAATATTTTACCAAATATATAACAATTTTTTCGTACATACCTATAGTGGAGTCAAATTAGGACTAAAAAATTCGCAATGTGGATTGTCGGGTCAGGGAAGTTTTACTTCCACATCCAGTGGAAGTATAGTAACGACAAAAAAATTTTTAAAAATCTTTATTGTTCAAATAGGCTTAGAATGTCACGAAACGTCGAGATTTTAAGTTTGAACGAAAAAAAAATTTCTGTCTCTGTCGGTCTGTCTGTAACTTTTTTTGTGCGCACGTTTACTCTGGAACCGTTTGAGATATTGACTTGAAATTTGGTACACATATGTACTTTAATGAGATCTAGAACTAGATTATATTTTCATCTTGTTCCGTCGAAGGGTTGGGGGGTAAATTGGGGTACATTTGGGGAAAATAGGTAAATCAAGCAGGTAAGAGTCCATAAAATTGGTATTTAGTATATACAAGAGAAGCTAAGGTCCCAAAAAAAGTTTTGGCATTAGCCACCCCCCATTACCACCCCCACCCCATTATTAAAGGGGATGAAAAAAAATTGTGATTTAGTGTGTGTACAAGAACCAGAAACCTCAAAAATATTTTTTTACTTCATTCACCCCCACTACCACCCCCCATCACCACCCCCACCCCGCTACAGATGTGGGGTATCGTTTTATGGGTTTTTAGGGTAGAGGATTTCAAATATTATATTATTAAAGTTCCATAAACAATTATTTCCACATACAAATTTTTTTCGTTGTGAGTGACTGGATAAAACATTTGGATGTGGAAGTAGTGATTCCTTGGGCAGCGGTTTTTTTGTTTTAACGTGTTCAGGGGATCAACTTAAGTTCACAGTTCAGTTTTGCAGTTTCTGCGAGGTCGGCGTGTTGTTTATTTAAATAATTTAATTTTTTAGACCGTTTTTTCCATCGGTTTTCTCTGAAAATCTCAAAATCTATAAGGCCTATGGAAAACAACAAAAAGAAGGAAAATGTTCGTTATGAGCTGTGCAAATAAAAGTACATAACCTATAATTCATTCCAATTGTTATAGTCCAATCAATGAATGCCCAAAAGGGGATTGTGGAGAACATTTAAGAGGGGAATATTTTCCTCTTCAGGGATGTATTGGGGGTAGTTAGGAGGTAAAAATACTAAAACTCCCCGCCCCTAGCCCCGCCGCTTCAGGGGGGAGGGGGGTGGAAAGGTTCCTTTTTTCGATTCTTAGCTTATAACTCGAAAACGATGCGTCGTATGGAAAAAGGTAATTTACGTAGGTAATTAAATTTTCCACAAGAATGTTTATATTCATTTTCTTTCTATGTGTTATAGTTTATGAGATACTCGCCAGCGAAAATCGATGATTAAGAAAAAAAATCAATTATGTACCTATCAAAGCGGTTTGCCGTGGTCTGCTAATAAATCACAGTCATAAAACAATCTTTATTTTACAACACTCGATGTATTTACTAAAGTAATATTTTGTCGAAATCTATACATTCCCTTAAATATACAGTGTGACTCACTTAAAATGAAGATACCCTTATAACTTTTTTATTTTGTTTCCGATTTGAATCAAATTTTACTCAAGTATAGAACAAATTCGAATCTACTTATGATCAGAAAAACATTCGGCTGTTACAAAGGCAAAGCCACCTGCGGTACCAAAATATTCCGAAAAGAATAAAACATTTTGATTATTAGAAATTCTAAAAAATGTAATTCGACGCCATAAACGTACATACATATAAAATTTGATTTGGTTATTGATGGGGGATTTCTCATACATAAACTCAGCTGGCAAAGGAAATCCTCAGTTTCCGCAATTTATGGTGGGTACGTGAAATTCGTCATCAATATGATTTTTAATCCTTTTCCGCATATTTTGGTACCGCAGGTGGATTTGCCTTTATAGCAGGTGAATGATTTTCTGGTCATAAGTAGATCCTAGTTTGATCTATACTTGAGTAACATTTGATTCAAATCGGAGACAAGATGAGAAAGTTATAGGGATAAGGATAAGGATATGTTCTGGCTGGTAAAGAATACAAATGATGCTGGTGTGGCAATTAAGTATAATGAAATGAAAAAAGTACATAGAAAAAATATTAATAGAGCCAAATTAAATTATTATCAGAATGCGTTAAGTGGTATAAGTAACATTCAACATAGACAAAAACAAGTATGGAATTTAGTGCGTAAAAAGACCGGTAAAATTAAGACCTCGCAGTCAATAAAAATACAAATTAACAATGAAGTTATAAACGACCCTGATAAAATTGTCAATTCATTTGCTGAGCACTACTCTACCGAGGTCCCAAATAAAATAAAGTATCACTTTGGTAACCAAGTACCACAAAAATGTACTACAATGCCCAATAATAACAATACATTTTTCTTCACGCCTGTTACTGCTGAAGATATATTAAACATAATAAGTCAATTAAAAAATACCAATTCTGTAGGAATAGATTGTGTGTCCACAAAAATCATTAAATCTATTGCTCAGTTTATCGCCGAGCCACTAGCCCACATTGTCAATCTATCTGTAGAACTGGGAAAATTCCCGGAAGAATTGAAAATAGGGAAAGTAATTCCAATCTACAAAAACAATGATCCACACATAATAGATAATTACAGGCCTATCACTGTACTCACTGTCATATGCAAAATAATTGAACGCGCTATATATAACAAAATATTTCCATATCTAACTAAATATCAAATTATTTCCAGATGTCAGAATGGATTTCACCCTGGCAGGTCAACTGAGAGTGCGGCGGCTGACTTTTTGGAATTTGTGTACAATCGCGTGGATGACAGAAAGTACGTTGCTGCCCTTTTTTTTTCCTGTCCAAGGCTTTTGATTCTATAGATCCGACATTTGTGGCAGATAAACTTTCTGCGATGGGATTTAGAGGTAACTTTCTTTCATGGATAATATCGTACCTCAGCTTTAGAAAAATTTTTGTAAAACTAGAAGAAGCCACTTCAGAGAAGTATTGTATTGATCTTGGAGTTCCTCAGGGTTCTGTACTGGGGCCACTTATTTTTCTTTTATTTATAAATGATTTACCACTTCATATTGGTACTGAATGCGTTGTGCTGTTCGCAGACGACGTCTCCATAGCAGAGGAGGCAGACACTCCTGAGGAGCTGCAGGATAAGCTCAATACTCTTTATGAACAATTTATCAACTGGTGTGGTACTAATAAATTGATTGTTAACACCAAGAAAACTATTTTGCTACAGTTTTTTGGTAGGAAAAGTCGTACAGACATAAATGTTACATATAATCAATTAACAGTTGCTCCAAGTGAAACGACAAAATTTCTTGGTATCCATATTGACAGTGATATGAGTTGGAGATATCACATTAATAATGTCTGTCAGAAAATAAGTAGTGGCTATTATGCAATTTTACAACTGAAAAGTGTATTGGACCAAAAAACACTAATAAATGTTTATTATGCCCTCATAAATTCAGTGCTGTCGTATTATGTCATTTTGTGAGGTGGCGCTTCTGATTGCTCAAAAAAGAGTTATACGATTAATTTTCGACTTGCAGAAAACTCAGTCATGCAGAGTTTTCTTTAAGCAACACGCTATATTGACATTTCCTTGCTTGTATATATATAATTGTCTCATATATATAAAAAAGAATATTAGCAAGTACGAGACAAATTCGCAACTACATAATTACCCTACCAGACATGGTAATTTACTAAAAATTCCAAAACAACTGCGCTCTATGAAAAGTCTCCACTATTGGCTGGAATAAAATTCTTTAATTGTCTACCTAACGAAATTAAAGAAAAAGCTTCCTTATATTCCTTTAAGAAGGAATTACGGAGCTATTTAATAAGTGGCTGTTATTATTCAGTCGATGAATTTTTAAATCATACATTTTATATCTAAAAAAAAGAGCTACCTGTTCTGAGCTGTACTACTGTATATTTTTGTGTATATGTGCATATAGTATAATTAGCCATATTATTTTATACTTTATTCTATTTATTGACATGTCCTATTTCATTGTATTGTGATCGAAAGGATGAATAAAATTATTATTATTATTATAAGGGTATTTCATTTTAAGTGAGTCACACTGTATATTTAATGAAATGTGTAGATTTTGACAAAATATTGCGCTAGTAAATACGCCGAGTGTTGTAAAATAAAGATTATTGTGTGACTGTGATTTATTAGCAAACCACGGTAAACCGCTTTATTGATAGAAATATTCAAGGTACATAATTGTCTTTTTTTTTTATTAATTATCGATTTTCGCTGGCGAAAATCGTAAACTATAACACATATGAAGAAAATTAATATAAACACTCTTATGGGAAATTTAATTACGTTTAATTTTGCATAGATTACTTTTTCCGCACGACGCATTGATTCCGCGTTATAAACGAAGAATCGAAAAAAGGAACCTTTCCACCCCCCTTTCCCCCTGAAGCGGCGGGGCTAGGAGCGGGGATTTTTAGTATGTTTACCTCCCAACTACCCCCAACACATTCCTGAAGAGAAAAATTCTCCCCTCCTCAATGTTCTCTACAACTCTTTCATTGACTGGACTATTATTATTATTTAAAAAAAATATAATATTGCAAAATTATGCGTTTCTAGACAAACCACTGTTCTTGAAAAAATAATGGATAATAGTCAATGAAATTGAAGACATATTACCTCTTATAAAGTATAATCTCCCCTTAAAATTTCAAATCAAAATGATTATTAAAACGGCTCAAATATACAATTGTTGCTAAAACTTTGCACCCTTGTAAAATCCTGTCATCAAAACCAAGAAATGTGTCCGTTGGCTAAAATTGTAGCCTTTTATAAGTACTTTAAGATCACGGAGAGAGATTTTTTTTTCTTATAAACAAATTCAAATAATTCTCTAGTTTTTTTATGAATTAAAAAACAGTAAAGGTGTAATGAAAGTATATTAAAAAAGCCAATAAAAAATTAATGCTCTACTTGCATTTGGAGTTGAGATACGTTAATTTTTACATTTAGGTTACTTACAAATAAACAAATTGATATTTGGACTGGTAATTCTACAATATATATTATTTTGTCCCTGCTACTTCAAAGTAATCCAAAGCTACAATTGTTAAAAGATACGGTATAGAGACCCGAAAGTGGGGTCTTTAGCGATTTTGTTAGAGATCCGAAAATCACCAAATATGTCTAAATGTTATATTATGTTCTTACAAACCGGACTTTAGTCGCTACCTAGCCTACTGGGTAAGGCGACTAGCACTTTTTATTCAGAATGCGGGCATCTTAGGTTCAAATCTTGCTCGCGAATTTTTTTTTTTTTAATTGTATCAGTAATATTAAAAGTTTGACTAAGCTGTCTACATGAACATAAGGGTAGTTGTTCAAGTTGGTTAACCACTTTCGTGACAAAAATTAAGAAAGTTGTAAAAGAATTGAAAATGTGCATGTTCTCAAAGCCACTTTATTCGATGTTATTTTAAGAATTGTAGCTTTGTATTGTCTTAAAATAGTAGAAACAAAATATTAAGCATTTCAAGAAGAAATATCGATTTGTTTATTTATAAGTAACGTAAAAACTAACGTATCTCAGCTACAAATGCAAGTAGAGCATTCATTTTTTTTTCAAAAGTTGGCTTTGTTAATCTACTCGTTTACAATTTTTGATTTCATAAAAAGACCAAAGAGCTACTTGCATTTGTTTACGACTAAAATTTAGAAAACTATAAACAACTGTAATAAAACGGGTTTAAATTGTGAAAAAAAAAAAAATGTTTTTCTCCGTGATCTTAAAGTATTTATAGAATGCTATACATTTCTTGATCTTGATGGCAGGATTTCACAAGAGTGCAAATTTTAGCAACAGTTGTATATTTAAGCTGTTTTAGTAACCATTTTGATTTGAAATTTTAAGTGGTGACTTTTTTAAATAATAATAACAATTGGAATGAATTATAGTTTATGTACTTTTACTGTACAGCTCAAAACGAACATTTTCCTTGTTCTTGTTGTTTTCCATAGAACGATTTCGAGAAATTCAAAGAAAACCGATGGAAGACACGGTCTAAAAAATTAAATTGTTTAAATAAATAATACGTCGACCTCGCAGAAACAGGAAAACTGAGGTGTGAACTTATGTTGACCTCCTGAACACGTTAAAAGAAAGACTGCCCTGACCAGACAATTCACATAAAATCCTAATTTGATTCATAGCACAGTAACAAGAGGAATAATGTTATATGGATTAGATCTAGCTTTCATTTTGACAATTTAATGATAAATGCATTATTTCTATATTATGGGGTGCGCATGCCACCCTCTTCGGGGGGTGGTACCTAAAAAAATATATTGGAGCTGAAAGAGAACCAAATTGTGAGAAGAAACGGCTTTAAGCAACTTTTCATACAAATTTATAGCCTTTAAATTATAACGATTTGAAAATTACGATTTTAGTTTGAAAAGAAAGGTATTTCGAAATGGTTTTCGTCAAGTAACTCGAAAATTTATGCTAAAAATATGCTAGAGACAAATAACAAGTAACAAAGTACTAAAATGAAGACGAATTTCTTTTTTCATTTTTGTAGAATCTGGAAGTATACAGATGGCGTCCAAGCAATTATAAGACGAACTATTTAGTTTAAATGTTTAATATCTTATAAAGTATGCCACTTATATCGAAAATACTATAAAGAAAATAAAATTAATTGAATTGAATCTGCGGTAGGTTCTTGATGAAACATATTAAATAAAATTAAGAAATTTAAACACTTGGTATTTTGTTTCACTGGTTTTTATTCAGATTTTTCTGACATATGTTTCGGTCTCACGACCATTATCAAAGAGTCTTAATAACTAACCTAAAAGTGACCGCTTACAATATATATGCACATTGTTACCTACAATAAGCTTGGAATGGGATGATAGCTAATTTTAATTTTATTGCAATTGATTAAATTTAATCCTACCTGGTACTAGGAACTTAATTATCTTACTAGGAACTTACTTAATTATAATTTTAATACAGTGTCTAGTACGGGAGTATTTGCAAATATAATTTGTGTATTTGTAACATTTTTGTGGTTTTTTAGGGCCCTCTTTATTTCCAAAATTTCAAGCATATCTAGATTATCTCCTTTATTGACCTTATGTAAAAGTTTAACATTACTATTGCTAAAGAAATGATTTTGTTGAATACAATGTTCTGCAAACCCCGTGGATTTTACGTTATCTAAAATTGACTTTTTATGTTCCTTGACCCTTACTTCTATGCTTCGACCACTCTGGCCTATATATAGGGCATCGCAATCGTCACACTTTATTTCATATACCCCGATTTTTCTATATCTTCTGTTTTTTCTTTATTATTAACTAATTAGTTAGTTATTAACTAATTAGTTAGTTAATAATAAAGAAAAAACAGAAGATATAGAAAAATCGGGGGTATATGAAATAAAGTGTGACGATTGCGATGCCCTATATATAGGCCAGAGTGGTCGAAGCATAGAAGTAAGGGTCAAGGAACATAAAAAGTCAATTTTAGATAACGTAAAATCCACGGGGTTTGCAGAACATTGTATTCAACAAAATCATTTCTTTAGCAATAGTAATGTTAAACTTTTACATAAGGTCAATAAAGGAGATAATCTAGATATGCTTGAAATTTTGGAAATAAAGAGGGCCCTAAAAAAACCACAAAAATGTTACAAATACACAAATTATATTTGCAAATACTCCCGTACTAGACACTGTATTAAAATTATAATTAAGTAAGTTCCTAGTAAGATAATTAAGTTCCTAGTACCAGGTAGGATTAAATTTAATCAATTGCAATAAAATTAAAATTAGCTATCATCCCATTCCAAGCTTATTGTAGGTAACAATGTGCATATATATTGTAAGCGGTCACTTTTAGGTTAGTTATTAAGACTCTTTGATAATGGTCGTGAGACCGAAACATATGTCAGAAAAATCTGAATAAAAACCAGTGAAACAAAATACCAAGTGTTTAAATTTCTTAATTTAGAAAATAAAAGGTTATTAATTAAGCATTCAAATGGTTTTTGACTGTTTTTATAGCATACAAATTTAAAGAAATTATGCATTATTCACGTCTCGTTCTTATTACTACAAGTAGTCAGTAATTAAAAAAGTATCATTTTCAAATAGTGTTTTTCGTTAACATATAGCTTAGCATGACCTAGCTTATTTTTTTTCCATTTACAGCACTTGCCTTAGAAAAAAAAATGCATTTTAACTATAAAGAGATTTTGAAAAAAACGTAAAATTTTCGTTTCTTTTCAAATACCTATGTCAATATTATTTTAACGAAAAAATGGTGGAGATTAAACATTAAGCGTATAAATTGAGAATTAATTTGTTTTTTGTATTTAATTTAATTAATAGTTTCCGAAATATTTAAGTTTAAATATGGCTTCAGAACATTTATCGTTTGAAATATTTAGTTTAAATGTTGAATGTCTTAGATACCATCACACTTGCGTTAAAATTATGAAAACCAGAATTAAAGATATTTAATCAAACTTAAAAATGATTCTCTGTTTGTTTCTATATCATAAAAAATAAACAAGTTGTGGCCGAAAAAAACATTTTTTTAGCAAAATGTCGCCATTTTGTTACTGTAATTGTCCAGTAATTAAAAGGAATCTCAGAAATACTGTTTCTCGTTAATATATAGCTTCACATGGATGCTAATTTTTTTGTCGGTGTAAAACAGTTGCTTTAGAAAAAAAATCATCCGCCATATTGGAGAAGTCATTTTTAATTTTTTTATTTTCACTTCAAACTCGTAGTCATATATCCTAAAAACACAAATATCCGTTTCAAGAATAAATCAGAAATACTTTTTAAAATATTAAATTTTTACCGGCTCGGTGGCGCAGGGCTTATGGTCTTAAGCTTGCGCCCACACAAAACATCCCACTGCACCCCAACAAACACACAACCCCACCAACACCCCCTCCCCCAAATTTTCCCCCTGAGGAATCCAGCGAGAGGAAATATTTTATCGCTACACAATACAACACCTAATTTGCGTCATAGATCTTTTACCATATTACCATCCTGCAGTTTTATTACTTTGACAGAAGTGTCGTAAAGCAGGTTTTTCCTCTAATTTTTTTTCCTGCATATTTTTAACCTTAACTGTTCAACACAACAAATCTCAACCTATCTTTTAATTAACTTAAACGCCTGTATATTAAAAGAAATTCGCAAGATCTTTTCGTTTCGGAGTGCGATTAACTTATATAAAGCTCTGGCGGCTTGAAATTCTCCCTCGCCTAACATCGGCGGATTGGGACGCTTCACGTCCCCGCGACGTATGTAGCGTTCTAATTAACTAATATGTGATTGTAATAATGAGATACACGAGGTAATCAAATATAGCCCATGATATGTCAACTTAAAAAATATCTAATAAATACTTTAATCGTTAATCGTTAATCTTAAGCTTGCGACCACGGGGTCCCGAGTTCGAATCCTGTCTAGGGTATGGATGTGTAGTTGCGTTTTTCACGTGTTGCCGAGACGGTAGCAGTGGTTGAGATCGGATTACGTCTAGTGCCGTTTTGGCACAACAAGTTGTTCATTTTACATTAACTTAAAATTTTTAATCGACCTATTGAAAAGTAGATAACATTCTGATTTCAACGATATATCACACAAGCATTTTGTCGATTTTGTTTCCGTTAAAAAAATTAAAAAACAAAATAACAATCTATAAACAGTCACACTTCTTGTGTATCATATATTTTACAATCTAAAGTAACTCTCTGAATGGAGTAGCGTGCTGAAGCGAGAGACATTTAAATCATACCCTTTGTAACAACCCTCCTCGACGGCGCGGCGGTCAGACCACGAGATCGTCATTTGTTCTAACGGGTTTTTTCGTTTGGTTCTGTTTTTCCGTATCAGCAATCAAAATTTCATAGTGTTTGCCAACGAGTGTAGTTTATAATGTGTTATTGTTATTATACTCTTCGCAAAAACAAAGAGTATATTGAATTTGATCGGCACGTTTCTAAAACAGTAAATATCGCTCGTAGAGAAAAAAATTTTCATATCGTTATGTTACTGAACGAATTATGAACAACTTTCAAAATGTCCGTCTGTCCGTCACGTTTCTTGTAAGTACGATAACTTAAGAAAGAAGAGTCCGATTGTATTAGCGTTAGCTAGAAGAAGGACCCTATTGTTTTAAAAAAAAATCAATCAGTAAATAAAGAAGTTTTTAATTGAAATAAAAAAAGAATTCTTAATTTTTGTCACTTGTACTTAAATTGAAATCTTGCGAAATGTTATTCTCTATAATTTTTTTTTGTTTTTACATTTTACTAATATATATATTTCATAATAATATGTCTAATCCGTTGAAATATAATTCTAGAATGGTACATATTACAGACATTCAGTTTTTTTAAAAACCACAATTTTATTTCCACCCTACCTTCCTTGTCGGCGATCAGACCACAAGGTTGTCATTTGTTCGAACGGGTTTTTTCGTTTAGTTGTGTTTCCCGTATCAACAATCAAAATTACAAAGTGCGCGCCCGCCTACGATCCTGGTTTTCCCAATGTTATTGTGTTTATTTTTAATTTACCGTTAGGTCCATATGAACAAAAATAACTTTAATCTAGTTTTTAAATCTGCCTGCGGCAGACAGGAGCTTCTAGCCCCCACTCGAACTTGTCTCCAAGCCAAACCGGACCTACCCCGCCCAGCTTCACAGCTATCTCGGCGCCACTCGCCGTGGTCGTGAGACTGGCACCGGGCTAGACCCCGGCGAGGCACATATATTGTTTATAATTTATTATTTGTGGCATATTCTAATTTAAAATAAAATATTATTGTTGTTGTTGCAATCCAAAGGTCTTGTGTTCGAATCCCTGACATGGTGGTTGTTTTTTTAAATTTTTTTTAATATATTCTTTTTTCACAACAAAGTTGGTATCACAAAATTTATAATGTCCAAAAACTAACATTATTTACCAAAAAAATGCGAAGAGTATTCTATAGAATGTGTTAGAATTATATAAAAAGCTTAGTAAATCGGCGAAGAGTATAACGCTTCCACTAGTTTTTAATTAGTTTTAGGCTCATATAAGCATATTCTTTAACTTTAATCTAGTTTTATTTTAAATCCGCCTTACAGGACCTCTGGCCAACAAACCACTGCCGTTAAGCCAAACAGGATCCACCCCGCCCAACCACACGTCCACCGCGACGCTACACACCGCGGTTGTCTGGTCGTCTCCAGGAGGAATTCCGGATAGGCGCATTACATGTGCAAAAACCTTAAATAAAATCTTTTTGAATTTGAAGCGCGAGAGTATAAATTTTAAACTTGTGGTTCGCTGGTTCAAATCCTATCGATCGCAAGATTTTTTTAATATGAAAAAATATTTCAACTTAATAAATATATTTAAACGAGATCGTTAATATTTTGTGTTCTTTTAAGCTTCAAAGATCCATCGGGGAGGTTCCAGCCGCTTATAGTAGCTGCCGATTTTTTACTACTGTTCACTAGTCACCGTCGACAAGATTTTAAGTTTTTAAGCTAATTTCTGTGTCGGTCTGTCTGTAACTTTTTTGTGAGCACGATTACTCTGGAGAGGTTTATGATATCGATTTGACTTGACATTTGGTACGTCTATGTATTGTAATGAGGTCGGGAACTAGATTATATTTTAATTTGATTCCGTTGAACAGTTGGGGATAAATTAGGGTAAAGGTAAAGCAAGCAAATAGGAGTCCATAAAATTGGAATTTACTGAGAAGCCAAGGTCTCAAGAGCCACCCCCACTATCACCTCCATTATTAAAGGGGGTAAAAAATAAAATTGTGATTGACTTACTGTGAGCACAAAAACTAAAGGCCTGAATTTTTTTTGCCTCTACTACTCCCATTACCGTGTTGCATATCGTTTTAGAGGTTTTTGGGTAGACGATTTCAAATATTATATTATTAAGGTTCTATAAACAATTATTTCCTCACAGTGAAGTGCAAATACAGTATAAACATTTTTTTCATTGTAAAAGACTTGGACAGGAAATCTGGATGTGGATGTAGTGATTCCTTAGGCAGCGGTTTCATGAAATGTAGTAGCCTACAAAAGCACTTAGTGGAGTAAAAAACAAGGGAAAAGTCGCTTCCTTTTCGAGTTTTTTTTGTTTTTAATCTTAGAACAAACTGAGACATATACCATTTCGTTAAGTAGGTCGATGTTCATTAGAAATCATGAAATACGACATTTTTTAGTGGTCACGGACATTGTTATTTTTAAAAAGGAGTGAAATTTTGTTTTTTTTTTATCATGTTTTTTTGAACATCTAATGCCATATCTCAAAAACGAATAAAGATATCCACATGAACTTTTTTTTGTTATAAAACACACACTTAAGCGCTTCTATCTGTGTATAGTACTGTTAATTAAAACATTTTTAAGCATGTTAAAAACTTAGATAACCTTGAAAGTTCAGAAAATACGCAGTCAAATTTCTACTAAGCTACAAACTTTTTTGTTTTTGGAAATTTTGTATAACATGCTGCGAAGAAAATAAAGCCAAAAGACCAAAAAAGTTTTTTATAGCATAATTCTTATTGTGTCTTTGATAGTTTAGGTACAATGATTTTTTTGGAATGCGCGAATTGCAGAAATTGAGTATTAATACGCCCGAGTCCACTAAAACTAACTAGTCTCAGGGCGGTGTACGATCAACGTTATTCGTTTTCGTCGAAGGTCAAATTATCAAACCGCTGCCCAAGGAATCACTACTTCCACATCCAGAACTTCTATCCAAGTCTCTCATAACGAAAAAAATTTGAATGTGGAAATAATTGTTTATGGAACTTTAATAATAAAATATTTGAAATCGTCTACCCCAAAAACCTATAAAACGATATGCCATATCGGTAGTGGGGCTGAGGGTGGTGGAAGGGGGGTGGTAGTAGTGGTACACACACTAAATGACAATTTTATTTTTTTCGCCCCCTTGAATAATGGGGTGGGAGTTGGTAATGGGAGTGGTTAATGCCAAAAAATTTTGAGACCTTAGCTTCTCTTATATATACTAAATACCAATTTTATGGACTCTTACTTGCTTGATTTGCCTATTTACCCCCATTTACCCCCCATCCTTTAACGGAATAATCTAGTTCCAGATCTCGTTAAAATACATAGGTATACGTGTACCAAATTTCAAGTCAATATCTTAAGCGGTTCCGGAGTAATCGTGCGCACAAAAAAGTTACAGACAGACCGACAAATAGAATTTTTTTTTACTCAAACTTAAAATCTCGACGTTTCATGACATTCTAAGCCGATTTGGACAATAAAAATTTTCAAAAATATTTTTGTCGATATTATACTTAGATACACTAGATGTGGAAGTAAAATGTGTAACGCTATTCTTTCCCTTATTACCACTTGTATTATATTGTAGAACGTACGGCCATTGTGCGAATTGTGCGTGGATTATCTGCTAAAAAATATTTAAGATAAAAAATCAATCTAAGTTTCATTGTAAAATGGAGTGGATTTTATGTGGCGTAGTAATAGAGGAGAACGATAAACTTGTGCACAAGCCATATAATTAGGGCTGCGGAAATTAAAAGACTTAATTTAGGATATTTTTTTCTTTTTTGTTACCTAATTTAGGCGAAAATAACACGTTTACTCAATTATTGTGTGGATCTAGGGTAAAAATGCAATGCATGGGAGTTTCGAATAGGTACTCTGTCTGACACAGGAAATGTCGGATACAAATATTAAGATTGCCACGTTCAAAAAAAAGTGCTTTAAGAAACTGTCTTTTCTATTTAGCTCCAATAATAATGCAAAAAAAAGGAAAACTCGATAGTTTACTTCTTATCAAAACACTCCAAAATTATTACTTTTCCTAAACTTCTGTTTATGGAATTTTATTAGCCCCCTAGTTGCGCAACTTTTTTTTTCATTTCCTCTTTTTCGCTCCTCTAACTGTAATGTCGGTAACGCTGTATATGAATAGTGGCGTATTTTTTGCTCTACTGTCTTTTTTGGAAGTACTATAGTTTTGAAATGAAAACATTTTGAGGAAGCACATATTTTTGAAAGCTGTGTATTTCACAATTTCTTCCCTGCTCCGCCGACCTAGTACTATAACTAATAGTTTAATAAGAGTTATTGTGTAAGTTATAATTACGAACTTATAAGATTTATATTACTATTTTATTTATTGCTTATAAATTTAATCTGCTTATCGCTGGGATAGGCAACAGGTTTATATCTAAATAAAGGAAACGATCAGCGATCATGACAAAAACTAACAGTTTAATTTATTTTATTCTTAACCTTCGCTCGAATAGCAATAAATAATAAAAAAATTGCCGTTATAATACGCGTTTTGAGAAATTATTTTATTTCTTATTATTCAGCAAATACAAGTTAACGTATACAATGAAATAAGTGATACATAATTAGTAAATAGGCAATATTTTTCTATAAATTGCATCTTCTTGGTATAATATGTTTATTACAAGGTTTGTCATTTGGACAAAAGTTTAAACATTTTGAGAATTAGAATCTTAATATGATCCTGTATACCCACCATTAAAACTGTTGTAAGATTATTTGTAGTTATTATATTAATAATGGAGTCAAATTAGGACTAAAAAATTCGCGATATGAATTGTCTGGTCAAGGCAGTTTTCTTGATTTAACGTGTTGTACACAGTTCAGTTTTGCAGTTTCTGTGAGGTCGGCGTACTGTTTATTTAAACGATTTTCAGACCATCTTTTCCATCGGTTTTCTTTGAATATCTCGAAATTTATAAGACTACAAAAGGAAGGAAAATGTTCGTTATGAGCTGTACAATAAAAGTACATAAACTATAATTCATTCCAATTGTTATTATTATTTAAAAAAATTGAATATTACAAAATTATGCGTTTCTAAACAAATCACTGTTCTTTCAAAAATGATGGAAAATATTCAATGAAATTTTGAACCATATCACCATGTCACTAGTTTCTCCTTATTGGATATCGATCTCACCTCTCTCATTAACATAGTTAGCCGTGAGCAGAGATTTCTCGTGTTTTATGATTGGGATTCATCCTAGACATAAACAGGTGCTCGAGAGTGCCGAACGCTACGTTAATTCATCACCCTAAAAACATCAGGCGGGTGTACGAATGTAACAAACTATGGGCCGTTATTAATAGTCCACTCTGTATATGAACTATTTTTGTAAACAACATCTGAAATAAGTGGATAATTGAAAGACTTACATTTTCGAAACCTGCATCATCTAAAAGAACTCGTCCTAAAACGAGGGAAGAGAAAAATCATAAATCGAGTGTACAGAGTGAACCAAATTAGATGGGATTTGGTGATTTCTCTAAAACTATGGATAGACAAAAATCAATTATAGGTGTTCTGAGCTCGATTGTCGAGAAACAAACAATGGTGCAAACCACTGACAGGTAAAAATAAGGATAGTTTTTTATCCAGTAAAATAATATTTACAAGTGTAAACGCAACTAGTGACGAGTATTTGGAATATCGTAATTTTTAGATCAACCCCCGTTTTCATTCCTTCGAAGGATCGATAGGATGCGAGTAAGATTAAAGATGAGATCAGCATTAAAAAAAAACCTGAAGAACAACTTTTGATCAGTTAAACTTTATTTCACTTGAATCTTGAATTTTCACCACTTTAAACCTTCTCCTATTTTAGCCCCTAAAAAGGGTTATGGTTCATACGTTAAAAACGATTCAAGAAACTAAAAATGAATTTGGTATCCAATCTACATTACACTCAAAGAAAATGATAGGTAAATTCAACCAAAAAGAGCATATGAAATCGCGCCTATCTAGTTTCATAGTTAAATAAATCAGAAAAGAATATAGTTATACAACTTTATTTGTTTTCGTAAACAAATAGTAGTTTAATAATCATATCTTCTTGTAACAAATTAAATAGTACAATGACATTTTTTTATGTTCACTAACCATTTTCAATTTGGTCTAAAATTAAATAGTAAAACGACTTTGTTTTTTGTTCACCAAATTAGGTTGATCTACACTTTATTGTATGATGAAGTTTTTTTTGGTTTGTCAAAATCTCAGTATTGAGACATCAGACTACCCAAACTAAAGATTAGAGATCGTTTATAGGATCTATCCAAATATATCGATGATCCCTGAGAGAATTTGAACATTGCAATCATGTTATTAATTTTCTATAAATTCATAAGAGTATAAGATAATGCATGATTGATTATTGTCAGTGATTTGTATGTGGCGTCATCTGGGAATAATTTCTGTAATAGACTACGTGGTAAGCAAGCAAATTTTATAGTAATTCTTTTAGAACTTCTAGAAGACGACAATAATATTGGTTTGTCTACCAAGTATAATAATACAGCGAATTAATACTGGGTTAGAATTACAATTCGATAATAGATAAAAATAAAATATACTATTATCTAGTTTAATTTGACAGAATTCAACTAAATAATAGTCAGACGAACAAAATAATAGTCTATTTTTTAAGTTAATGTTTGTTTTGTTGTACGACAACTTTTTATTAATTAAAATAACAATCACCTCTTGTTAAAAATACCATCAATATAATTTAGTTTAACAAAATTAACGACATTGTTAGTTAACCATTTTTTTTTTTTGTTGAATTTACCCATACTATTTCTTTGAGTCTAACACTACTTCGTTTGTTTGTGACTCTCGACCAAGGAGGTAAGCGCGGAATAAAGAAGAATATCTGCGATTTTTAAGTTAGGTTAACTCAAAGCCACTTTGTCGCAGTACTGCTCTAATGTACATAATATCTTAATGGTATTTTCCATTTCTTTTAATTTAAATTGATTGATATATCTAGTGTCGGCAGATTTTTGTCCAAAAAGGGTACTTTTTCCCACCGTGCGGTGGTCTAGGGCCCCCCGACATATTTTTCCCGGTGGGTCCTTACGCCCACAATCCGACGCTGTTCAAAAGGCTACAACAAAATTTAAAAGAGTTTGGATCATCCGTAAAACTTCAAGCAAAAATATATGATAAAGCAAATAAAGAAACTGTAGAAAATATTGTTTTAGAAACTATAAGAGGAAATCCTAATATATCGTGTCGCGAAATACAGGAGAATTTAGGAATCCCAAAAACAAGTGTGTTGTGTTGCTTAAAAAAATAAATTCAAACCCCACAAAATTAGGATTAGTAGCACCTATACTCAAACGACTTTCAAGGGCTTCTCGATTTTTGCCAGTGAATTTTGCGTCAGTGCAATAAGTGCCAGGATTTGAAGGAACAATTACATGGACAGACGAGGCCCATATAAGCAGTACCGGAATTTTTAATCGGCATAATAACCACCACTGGGCTCATGAAAATCCACAGTTAATCATGTACCTGAAGTTTCGAACGTTCACTTGAACAAATTTCATATGAAAAAGAAAAATTAAAAAAAACTGCACTTCGATTTAGGTCTAAAAACTTAAGTATTGTGGATATTATTGTCAGCAAATGTGGCAGTGAAGTGTTTACGCCTAAATGTGGTTTTTATTAACTTTTCTTTTTCATCTAAAATTCGTTCAAGTGAATGTACTTCAGGTACATAGTTAATCGTCAAGGACGATTTGGATTTGGTGTATGGTGTGATTTTATTGGATACTACATAATAGGTCCTCATTTTTTTCACGGTAGTTCGAATACCGAAAATTTTAATAACATTCTACGAGAAGAAATAGAGCCCTTTGTAGACAATATAGTGCAGTACCTAGAGGTAAAAATTATGCAAAACTTCGGAATAATGTCATATTGAACGGATTTCGTTCATTTTTGGCAGTATAATAGTAAATGCTTCACAGAAAGGTTTCTATATTGTGCGGGGGCTTGCTAATTTATAGGGGGTGGATGTCACCCTCTCTCAGAGGGTGGTACTTAAAAAAATATATATTTATTGGAGCTGAAGTAGAATCAAATTTTAAGAAGAAAAGGTTCTATGCATAAATTGATAGTTTTTAAGTTATAACGACTTCAAAATTGCAATTTTAGCTTAAAAAAAAGGTATTTCCAAACGGCTTTCGTCAAGTATCTCGAAAAGTATTACTTTATCGAAAAAATGTTACAGACCAATTACAGAAAGTACAAACTGGGAATTAATTATATTTTTTGTTTATTGATGTAGGATTAATAATTTCGAAGATATTTAAGTTTACATTTGGCATCCAAGTTTTCATAAGATAATTATTTAGAGTGAAACTGTGACACCTACGTCAAGGATGCTAATAGGTAGAATAATAGGTTATTAATTAAGCTTTCAACTGTTTTTTCATTTGTTTCTGTAGCATAAAATACACAGAAGTTTTGACCGAAGCAATGTGCGTCTACACATTTTTTTATTAACAACGCCGCCATTTTGTTACTGTAATTAGCCAGTAATTAAAAAAAAGGAATTTCAAACACTGTTTCTTATTAATATATAGCATGGCGTAGATGCTCAAATTTTTTTGCTTTGTATACAGCACTTGCTTTAGAAAAAAATACAGTTTAAACTATAAAGGTATTTTCGATAAAACGTAATTTTTTTCCTCTTCCAAATATCTCAATAAATATTAGTTTTATTGAAAATGGGTAGAGACCAAAAATGAAGCTCATAAAGTGATACTGAATTTCGCTTGTTTATTTATTTACATAGATTTAATAGTTTCGGAGATATGAAAGTTTACAAATGGCATCCGAACGTTTATAAGACGAAAAATGTAGTTTAAATTTTAAATATCTCAGAAATTGTGATCACGCATGCTAAGAAATAAAATTAAAGACAATTAATTGCGCTTTCAAATTATTTTTTACTCGTTCCTGTAGCATAAGAAATAAAGAAATTATGATGGAAAAATATGCGTATTTATATTTTTTTATATAAAAAGATCGCCATTTTGTTACTCTAATTAGCCTGTAATTTATAAACATTATCTCAAATACAGTTTTTCGTTAAAATGTAGCGTTACCTAGATGCTCAAATTTTTTTGATCGTTTAAAGCACTTGCTTTAGAAAAAAATGCATTTTAAACTTTAAAGATAATTTCGAAACACTTAGATACCAAATGTAAACTTAAATATCTCCGAAATTATTAATCCTACATCAATAAACAAAAAATATAATTAATTTCCAGTTTGTACTTTCTGTATTGGTCTTTAACATTTTTTCGATAAAGTAATACTTTTCGAGATACTTAACGAAAGCCGTTTGAAAATACCTTTTTTTTTTTAGCTAAAATCGCAATTTTGAAGTCGTTATAACTAAAGAACTATCAATTTATGTGAAAAATTGCATAGAACCTTTTCTTCTTAAAATTTGATTCTATTTCAACTCCAATAAATATATATATTTTTTAAGTACCACCCCTGAGAGGGGGTGGCATCCACCCCCTATAAATTAGCAAGCCCCCCGCACAATATAGAAACTTTTCTGTGAAGCATTTACTATTATACTGCCAAAAATGAACGAAATCCGTTCAATATGACATTATTCCGAAGTTAAAACCTCTAGTTACTGTACTAATATGCCTGTAAGACAATTTCAAAGATTAATTTACCAACACGATGGCGCCCCAGGTCATGAAACACGAAATTATTTAAATGCTTCATTTTAGGAGGATTGTATAGGTATCTATCAGTCAGGACTAGTTATCAATGTCTAGTCTAGTCTAGCCAAGTTAACTAAATTGATATCTAACAATTAATTAGCTAACTGGACATTAATAAACACCAAAGAGATTTAGATATTGTTTAATTTTTGGCAAATAATGGACTTACTTTGTGGCCAGCTAGATCTCCCCTGCCGACTTTTGGCTTTGGGGTTATTTAAAAAATATTATATATAGAGAACAAATGCTGTAAGGAGAAGGTGTCAAAAATGCATAGATGTTAATGGAAGACAATTCGAACATTTTATTTTTGGCAAAATTATTTTATATTATAAAAAGCGTTGTTGTTGTTAATAGTTCTCCATGGCCTCCTCACAAATATTTTAAATTTTTCGAAAATTAACCAGTTTTTCTAAAGATGAATATGACATGATATATCGTTGGATAGCTAATTTAAGTTGTGATCGAATAATGAAATCATTTACAGGGTGTTCCATTTAAAAAAACAAAAGTTATGTCTATATCTCGAAAACTGAGGCATACATAATTTTCTTCTTATCAGCAACGGATTCTACTCAAAAAAATTCCATAAAAATGTGTTACTCGATTTTCGATTCGACACTTGGTAACTGAGATATAGAGGTCATGCAAAAATGGCAATTTTCTAAAAACACTATGTAGCCCGGTTGTCGAAAAAGATAGGCGATCGCGGTGTATTTCTCGAAAATTGAGCTCAGGAACCTATATTGGTTTTTGTCTGTCTGCCATAGTTTTAGAGAAAACCCCAATTTTCGGCTAATTTGGTCCACCCTGTACGTTACTTTATCGTTTCATGCGAATAAAGGTAAGCAGACATATTCACTTCTAATTATTTTTTTTGTATGAGATTAACTAGCTTTTAGAGGCCATAAACAACAATAAACACCGTGCAAGAACAACATACAATTAACGCTAGTTAACCTTTTTAGTCCTACCCACCATCATTTTCGTAATGGTACGACGTGGTATGTACTTTTTAATTAATAATAGGTGCAAGGTGTTATCGCATATTAAACATTTAGGTTTTTTTCCTGCCGGCAGTTTAAATTAAAGTCCTAGTTTTCCTTGTTTTCGAGTACAAAGTAATTAAACGAGTAATTAGAGCCTAACGGCTGTTACGAAATTCCAATTCATATGTGGACAAGACCTTGTTTCTTATTCGCTGAATGGGTAATTAGTTCAGAAATAGATATTAATCAATTTATATACCATAAGTTATACATGTAATATTCCCGGTTACACAGCACGCGGAGTACTGATTTACGCAAAACGCAAACTGAGTTTTAAATTACTTCAGTTAGTCTGTCGAATTTTAGGGTCTGAAAAAATATTAAATTCAGGACAAACTCTTTGATTTTGTAGGGGGTAGGACTACTTTATAATGATAATAATAATAATAGAAATAATAATGTTTACTTATCTCTAAAACAATAGCAATAGTTTACAAATCATATGGAAAAGGTACTTTGACAGAAGCCCGAAGGCTTGATTGCAAAAGGAGGGATAGCAAAGCGAAAATAACTTAAGTGTGCGAGCCTGAACTACAATGTAAATTATTAAGCGTTTTATATTGTTATACATATAAAATAAAATAATAACAATAAAACTTCACTGGATTTAAATCTAAATTAATTTGATTGTCTCGAAAGCTTCATGTAATTTTAATTGTTTTATGGATGAATATGTTTGATAATGTTTGTTTTTGAATGTTTTTTGACAATTTTAATTTAGTTATTCCGTTTCTACAAACCTATGAATACTTTTATAATCTGTATTTTTTTACTTCAAATTTATAGTGTTTAAAATAGTTTGATTGTTTTATTTCATCTGCCATAAACTATATAGTCTGGGAGCTAAATAGGAATAGTGTAACGAAGCTATTTTCGCCACCTATGTTTAAGGCATTTAAACTCTGACCGGCTTCTTTACGTGCCCGCATTAACATATAGAATCTACCCACATAAAGGTAAAAGCACGCAGTTTTAGCATTACACACACCGAGCGCGCTACTTATATCTCGCCGATTATATTTGAGTAGACAGTATCGTATACCAAAAATTAACTAGTGTTTATTTGAGCAGAATTAGATTCTTCTCCAGTTGCTTTGAGTACCAACAAGCCGAAACCAAAATAAACCTCTTTCAGCATCCAGGGACAGTTTAGGAGTAAGTTATACTTGTAAATTTTGATCATTTTAACTACAGTCCGGGCACATAGGCCTGACTAGCAGATCGTTTAGTGCAAGTGGGAAACCCAGTAATAAACGATCCGCAAGAGTAAGAAATAGTTTTCTTGTTACCGCGAATACCCATTTAGCGCCAGAGGGGAAACCAGGAGTAAATAGTACGTTTTTTAGTTCCCGTCACAGGCTTATCCGCTTCCAAGAATATCTTTCGTTTGCCGCGTTTTGCCATAACCGTCATCACAAACGAAAGTAATTCCACCGATAGTCTTTTGTTTGGTTTGAGATTAGTCCCTAACCGCTACTTTACCGCATTTCCATAGCTCTCCATTTTTTTTTGCTTGTTTTTTTGCTTACTTGCACGTTATAGATAACATCTCCGCTACATTGCTTGTGCTTTGTCTTTTGCTATTTGCTTTACTTTTGTTTACCTTATCTTGCTAAATAAATCTTGTTTTCTTGTTGTTTTCTAAACTGATTGCTTTATTTGTGCTCTGATCGCCTAGTCAAAACCTTCACTGATAATTACTACCCTGGTAGCGTGTTTCAGTGCTTATAATGGGGAATTTCAGCATTTTTTTTTTAATTCAAAAATGAGTTCTCTAGATTAAGAAAAAGAGACCCGTATTTTTTTTAAAGCAATATAAATGTGAAAAAAAAATGTTTAAAATTTAGTTACATATTTTCCCCTAAAAATTTATGACGTATATAAACGTAGTTAGAAAATTTTAGGCTTGCTATAAAAAGGATACCTACCCTGGCTAAGGAGTTGATAAGAAGAAGATAACCTAAAATTCTTAATTGTCATCTGAATTTTAATTGCTGTCAGTCTCGTCTCGGTCAGTGTCGTTTTTATTATCTTATGCTTGTTGTGTTTATTTGTCACATAGTTAACATAAACGTATTAATATCCGGTAAATTTTCGGAACATGCTTCCACAAAACCACTTTCCGTTCCTTTTTTGATAATTAAGAAGTTCAAAAGCAACAAGAATTTACAATTAATTCACCAACAGGTTATTATTTATAAGTTTTTTGACAGCGACAAGTGTTAGTCTGTCAAGATTGGTAGAATATAAGGTGGCCTAATAACTTACAATCCCCACCACAAAATGGCATTAGCCAATGAACAGCTGGTGTGAAATCACACCAGATGCAGGGCCTTATTCAAAATATTATAAGAATTTGTATTTGTTGTTAAGCAAAGAACCCGTAACTGGAACGGGCTCTAATGACTCGCTTTTAAGGTCGGTGGTAATTATCCTCGCATTTTGAGTCACTGTTCTGCATGCTGCTAATGAGGATAAGTTGTAGAATGTAACACTACAGAATACAGATCATAGTATACGTGAGACCATATTTCGGGCTAGTACGGACGGTTCTTCTAGAGTGAGATAACTGTCCCGCTACTGCGGGTTCGAAGAACAACGATAGTCTGATTTTTTATCTTTGCATTCACTTCTCACAAAACGTTTAGTGACTTTTTGAGACCAAAACTTATGGGGCTTTAAAAAATACAACGAACTGAAAATAATTGTTTAAAATATTACTGGTAAGTTTGGAATATATTATGTTTTCATATTAATACTATTTACTTTTAAATATTTATTCTGAACTGAAATTCCCAATTCTGAAACTGGCGCCCGAGCTCGTAACTTTTCGTTACTCAGGGGCGTCATACTGACGGCGACAGCCGAAAAACGCGTCACAATAGTGTTTCATTCCTATTGTTTCTGAAGCCGGTTTTAAATCACTGTGGCCAGAATGAAGCACTAATATACAGAAAGTAGTAATTTCGTATTAAGTAAAAAGGTGTATAAGTTGTGATTTGCTTAATACCTAAACAATATTTTCTAATCATGATGAAATCAATTAAATAAAAAATAACTAATTGTAAAAATGTTAATCACCTATATTCTTAAAATGCGTATATTTTAAGATATTTGCAATATTTGAGAATTTTGCAGTCATCCAAATTTATAAAAAAATGATTTTCAAACAACAGATTTTTTTCATTACAAGGTTTTATTTTTAATCGTACTCGTAATCGTATGATTACTGGTTTCACAATCGTAATCATAATCAGTAACAGGAATCGTTAACCATTGTATTGTTTAGTTCCAGTTCAATCAACCCTTTGTAGACTGATAAAAAACGACATGAGGTACGAATATAGCCAATATGAACCTTATGATTATCATAAATATAATACGTAAGGATGCCTAGAGATTTTGAGACTTCCTATCTGCGTTGGAAAAAATTTTCGTAATTTCGTGAAGGTTTGCCTACCAGTTCTACTAATATCATTATCCATTTTTTTTTTCGTTGAACACTTTGTGATTCAAATATGTTTTACTGGTGGATCTTCAGTGCTGCGTACCTCTGGGAGATCATTGTTCTACCGAATACATACAATTAAACAACTGTTGATAAACGATTCTCAATATTATTTCAGATAATGAAAAAGAAAAAAAATGCTTTATTTCTTTTGTTATAAAATTCATTTTAGCATACATAAGGTAGTCCACACAGGGGCGGATGGGGTCAGTCCAACCGACCCTGGCAGTTTTAGGGAATCGGCCCAATCAAGCGTGGAACTAGAACCTCAAATTTGAGTGGGCCAGGGAAAAATATTTTTTTTTTGTGGGTGAAGGCTTGAGAGGGAAAATGCGTCGCAGGCGAAAATTTTGTATTTTTCAAGGTCAAACGCTCTAAAATGAAAAGATAGAAATTCGAGTAGCAAAAACATTTTCTTCGAAAAATAGGTTTCGTCAAAGGAATTTTCCTTTTTTTCATGCAATTGTAAAAATTACGTAAAGGTTCAAAGTACTAACACGTAATCTGACAACCACGGTCTAAAGCAGACTGCTACCATCTTGGTAATATTTTTAGAAACGCCACTAAACATCCATACTCTTTATTAAAATTTATTGACATTGAAAGACAAAGAACGAAATAAAAAATTTAAACATTTTGACAGTATAACACTGAATAATAAATCAATAATAATAATAATTATGACTAATATTGTCTACATAAACATCTCGAAACATTAAAAAAAAAAACAAAAAAATTTCAGAGGTCAAAAGAAAAAGAAATTAATACTTAATACATCAGAACTTTCTTAAGCAAATTTGCAGAATTTGGAACGAACATGCAAATTAGGTTATTAAGTTAATAACTTTTTATAAATGATAAATGACATTTATGGCATTTATGTCAGTGGCCGAGATAGCAGCCTGAAAATATTTCGTTCTAAGTAAGGATTAAGGAGAGAAAAGAGCTGCCGTTTAAATTTCTTTTGGCCGTCGGGTTTTTTTATCCGCCGGTACAAATGCCTATTTACCTCGGACCGGCCCTGCCCGGCCCCAGAGCCACCGACCCGACGGGCATTTGCCCGTTTGCCCCCCTTCCCAAATGGAAATATATAAAAAGCATTTGTAAGATTTTTAAGTAAAATTGTTTACAAGATGATTAATGCCATAAGTTTAATTTCAATATAACATTAACGACAAGGAACGCTATATTTATGCGCGAACGCCAACTGACGAATTTCGACGTGACATTATTCTGTTTTTTGATGTTTTCATTCATGTGTAATCGTAAAACTTAACATTATTTGGTTTTCTTTCTTAAGGAAAAATTTGTCAAAAAAATGAAAGTACAAAACATATTCTAGTTAAATTGTTCTTCACATATAAATCTCCTAGTAATTTCTGATATATCAATTTCACTCCTCGTCACACGTAAACATTTTCGCTTTTTCTGTAATATAGCGCTTGAGCCCCTTAGTAAGTAGTAATGATACGAATATTTTTTATTGACGGCGACTGGCACTGAGGTAGTAAAGAGAACTTTGAATACTTATTTATCTTTCTTTTTCATGGCAAAACACTGAATTAAATGCTAATTTAACCATTTTTACACAGTTGTAAGTACAACTGTCTAATGCATTTTTAATTGTATCATAAATAATTATTAGTTTATATATTTCTAGGTGAGACATCTTGAAGTAATCATGACTATTCAAAAACTCTATTTGATTCACTTGGCGCAGAAATTTTCTTCATTTAAATTTTTTTGCAGAAATGGCAGAATAAACAACAAGAAATAAGACATTATGAATATGCCACAAATGAATAATTAGAGACAATATCTAATTGCGGCGTATTTCTGATCTCGGCTATAGCTTCGATCAAAAAGCCTACGCTTAATATGAATAGAAAACACTTCTTTCGCCGATTGATAGCAAAATACTAATTTTTTCTACTACCGTCTAAATAAATGACCTTTGTATGAGTGACATCTTCAACACGTATTAGTGCTCTCTCCTCTATATCAAATTGGTAGAAGTTTATTATCTTTCAGAAACCGACCGCAGTCTTGCAATGCCGATTAGTTGCATTATGTCACAAAAATAGTTCTTAAAATGTTTTGCTCTAACGATCACCAGTGCCAGCAAGGGAATTGAAGTTTTTAATATTGTCAATAAATCTGTCATATTTTTTACTCGAAGCACAGAATTGCTAGAAAATTTCAAAACAGCATTTACACTGTTGTACTTTTCAACGTTATTTAATCGAACGGTACGGTACACTGTTGAGTTATTTCCATTTTTGTATCATCAAAAATATCACTATGATTTGTAAGTGATTCAAAGACGAATTGAAGCTGTTCGTTCTGTACTTAAAACACGAAGGGTTTTACTATTTTTTTACTGCCACATATATGCGCCAGTTTTTGCTCCGGCAGACCAACATATTCGTTTAGAAGATAGTTTAAGCTTTCAAATAAAAGAAATAACAATGATGTTGGATGACGCACAGTGGGACGAAACCTTAGTGTAGACTTGTGTTATTAAATGGGAATGGCATTATTAAGTTGCCAGAAATTTTGACAGCTTCCAAAAGTGAAAATTTTATTTTAATATCAATTATGGAGCTATAAAGTTTTAAAACAATTTTTCAACTCACATGCTTTAATTCGTTTATTAGACATTCCCTACCTGTACTCTAATGATACTCATTACGATACAGATTTTTCATTACGATACAAGTTTATAACCAACAGAAACGTGACAAATAGCAATATTCTGTCAATATCAACTATTGCCTTGAACATCTGACAGATCTAGAATTCATAAATTTGACAAGTCATCTGTAATGTCATGTTTACCTAACAATTTCAGAAATAAAATTTTAATTTTCTATTTCATTATGACTGGTCGTAGTAAAAATAGTGTATGCAACTCACATTTAATGGCTATTAAGACACTCACATTCATTATGACATTCGCCTACGACTCATGTCATAATTCTCATACTCGTATCTTAATAGCTATTAGTCCCTTCAAATTAGTCAAAAAATCGCTGTTTTATGGAAAATCTTCCCACAGTTATGAGACCTGTAAGAAGTGAAGTATTTGGGTTGTCTAAACATGATTTTCACACCCCGCAGTTCTAAAAAAGGCTGGTTTTTGAGAAATATCTACATATACATGAATTTTAGCGTTTTTTCTTCTTTTTCTCTATTTTGAAGAAAAACTATGCACTTTGGTGAAAAATATCAACAGAGCAAAGTTGTAGAACATAAAATGTCCTATAAGTCTTGTCTCTACTTTTCCGCATAGTTTCGCCGCTAGATGGCGCAAAAGAAATAAATATACATATAGACTCTCAAATTCATATATATGTATATATTTCTCAAAAAAAAAAACACCCTTAGAACTGCGCGGGGGTGAAAATCATGTTTAGACAACCCAAATACTTCACTTTTTAAGGGTCTCATAACTGTGGGAAAATTTTCTTTAATTTTTCCTAATTTGAAAGGACTATATCATTAAATGATCGTTGCATAATATACTGTTTTATTTCTTCTTCTATGAAAACTTACATTACTTTCAATATTAAGAATAAAAAAAAAGGAAACGAAAAATCTACTTTGGCAGATCGATTGTGTATTTGTAAAGTAAAGATTTAAAACTAAAATTATACGAATATTTATATATTTGAGACTTCTAGACTGATTTTAATTGATAAAAAAAAAGATATTTTTTAGTAAAAATTCAATTTGAATAAAAATTATAAAAAATTATACCTTTAAAAAAAGTTTCTGACAAGTTTAACTTGACGACCTGTAGAGTAATCTGGGTGGCACAGTGGGGTTTCGTCCCACTGTGACACATAAGCGAAATGCAGAAAATGCGTTTTTTTGAGGAGGTCTACTTGGCTCTTCGCCAGGGCAAGGCAAGGTAGACTAAGATAATTTTCAGCAATTAATATTTCTGTATAATACATTTAAATTTTAGCCACATATTTTGTAGAAAACAAGCTTTCTTTTGCTCCGTTATGAGCTCAGTCGGTCGAGGGGCAAACGGCGATGGAAATCTGGTAGGCGCTCAGAAGGAAATCCGAGAAAATCTGAGGAAATCTGGAGGAAATCTCAGGAAATATTTAAGAAAATCCGAGGAAACTTGTGTAATCTCAGTCAAAGAGGAAATCTAGTGTACAAAATTTTGTTTGCGGTTGACTCCTCGCCTTTAGTGTTTTTTGGTGCACATTCCATCGAATCTATCATGAATTAGTCGGGTTTTGATGACGTAGGATTTAGTGCGGTTGTCTCTCGGTCTATTATGACTATAAATCTTCCCAGGTATAACCATGCATTTTATTTAATTTTTAATTACTTATGCAAACATTTTTTTACTTCTGTGCTTGAAAGCAAAGTATTTTTAGTCAAGTATTATATTAAAATCATCGAAATATTTTGCCTCTTGACACTCGCTTATTTCAGAGAACTTTCCTTATCACCCTAATAAGCAGCGCCGCGTTGTTGCAATAAAAATGCAACAACAAAACTAATATTCGTCGGTATACGTTCAGCTGCAACGGAGCGAAAATAGAAAACCACTTATCTAAATCTGGCAATGTTGGGCAACGCTCTAGTGGTATTTAATACATAAACGCACAAGGAAATTGCTTTCCATAAACGGGCCACGATTTATTTATTGAATTTATGAGGCAAATCTATGTCATATTGGGAAACCAAGTTTACTAGATCAAATGTCAGCACATGTGAGTAAGTAGTTCAAAATGTGGTTTGATTTTTTTCAGATATAATTACGCGATATAACATATTTTTAACGAACGAAGGCATAGAACTTGTTTAACGCAGACTTGATTAAAAATTTATATAGAAAATGAAATAGATAAACTAAATGATTTTGCAGTCTTGAGCATACCCGATGCGAATATTTATTTGACTAAAATTTCGCTCAAATGCTTGGCCTTCCAAGCAAGAAAGGTACCCATTTCAGCTTAAAGAAGATAGATAAATAATAATACTGCCAATCAGATATTTAAGTAAGTAATAATAATTTTTACTACTGCTACTACTACTAATAACCTTTAAAAATAGTGAGAAAATCATGTTTACTACACCATATAAATCCGTTTTTTCTCGTGCATTTTTCACACAAAGAGTGCAAGCATATAACATGTTTGTATCTGACCTTCACAGGTCGTACTTTTTAAAGTGTATTTATTTTTCAATCCTCTCAAATCTAACCCCTCATTGCTTGGATTTTTTTATTATTTTCAGCGAATTCACGGATTAAATATTATCATGTCCACAAAGTTTCCGAATTTTAAAATAATATTTATCTTTCAACCCCCTCAAAAACAACTACTACTATTTCTAATTTTTTAACTATTTTTGATGTACTCACAGATATCATATTATCATATTCACAGAGTTTCCAGACCTTAGAAAGCAAGTTTATTTTTCAACCCCTCAAAAACCACCCCCTTAATGTCTAGAATTTTTTCACTATTTTTCCTGTCTTCTAACAAGTATTTTAAGCTCATTTAGAAATTTTTAGAATTTTGTCCACCTAGAAGTTGTTTGTCCACCTGAATTATGAGTTTTTTAGGTTATTTTCGCTATTTACAAAAAAATGGTAGGGGATGGAGCCTGATTCGTGTTCAGCACGTCAAAATACATGGGGGTCACCCAAAAGAGTCCCAGAAACAGACCACTTTTTTTGAGGAGCTGTGCTATCATTTTATATAAGAATTGAAATGAACTTTTTTCCTCAAAATTTTATTCTCTTTCAGTTCCCATGGTAACTTTTTTTGTGCGTGCAATACCCTTAAAGGGAGTGCATCAACCCACTATGAATTAGTACACCACCACATAATACAGAAATGTATCTTTGACGCATTTACCATTAAATTATCAACCAAAAATAAAAAAAAGAAATGTAATTCTTATGATAATGTTTCTAAATTAAAACCTCCATTTACTGTACTAATATCACAGAAAACAAGCATAGGGAGTTATCACATTGTGAAGCATTAGGTGAAGTATTTAAATTTATACAGAAGCTATAGATTATTGATATACCAGTATAGTATAAAGGAAGTGGGAAAGCAAATTGATCCTTTCAAAACTCATCCTCTTTTGATACTGATATGTATGGGAAAAGCAACATTTGGTAATAACTCACAAAATTTATAAAAGACTTATTTATCCTCCCTTACAGGGCAAGTAGCGAATTTTGGAAAGTTGTAGAATATTATTTAATATTACATGACTCTATGAAATGGCGAATGCGCCGGTCATTGATATTCAGCTAATATGCTTGTTTAGCGCTCTTATTTCTACTGTAAATCTCACAATGACTTGCACAAAACAAACAATGTCAATATCAAGGGATCAATAAATTTAAAACCAGTGTTGGTTTGTTTTAAAACACTTGTTTCAAAACAATGATTTAAAACATGTTTAAAACAGTGAAAAAACCATTAGTGTTTTAAAACAATTCTTTAAAACACTGTTTTTATATTTTGCTGTTTTATTTGAAAAAAAAGGCAAGGATGGCTAATATTAAATTAAGAGTAATAAAACCCAAAGCAAATATAGTAAAAAAACTGTATTCTTCTTCATGTACACCCCAAGGTATGTAACAAATATTAATAAACAAAACAAATAGTATATAAAGTGTTTCCTTTTCTAATGAAATAGACGAAAATAAAAGAGATAACAGAAAAAATGAACTTAAACATTTGTATACACCAATACAGGCGGTATAATAAATATAATGATTTAACAACTTCAACTTAACAAAAATTCGACATTCTTGTTTAAATGTTGAAAAACTTTGCAGCTTTTTCCCCATCTAACCTGTTCCTTAATTTTGTGTGTACTAAACCAAATGAAGAAAATAGGCTATTCACTCCACCAGTGGATCCAACTTCTGAAAACCGTTGGCTTGTTCATGATAATAACTCAGTCGAAATGAATTGCTTCTGAGATTGCCACCATGTGAAAGAACTAATATTTTCTATGGTAACTTTAGCAAACAAACATTATTTGAAAGGTGGTGCTACGGCACGAAATGTCAGAACTTCCGGCATTAGTAAATAAGTAAGTAATAGACCAGGAGCTCGCCGACCACTAATTGTGTGTCATAGATTTACTCCCAAAATGTGTGAATTGTTGTTAATTTGGGGTAGTAGAGCACAAAAATGTCCATTCCAGGGGCGTATGGCAGGTCCCCAAATGTGTAAGGAGTATGACTTGTAAAAGTAAAACAAACAGCCACAAAAGATCAGTGATGTGCCATCGGCATATAGAATCATAGTTGAGAATCATAGAATCATCATGTGGAACTTCTTTTTTGACGTTTACCATTTCAGATTTCTTTATATCACCACTTGATTCCCATTCGACAATAGTGTAGCGGCGTGAGCCCCCAAAGATGCATATTTAGTGAGCAACCTATCAATGGAGTAGAACAAAAGAAACTATATATGAAAATGTAGGTCATAACTTATTACATCAGGAAATGCATGTTATCCAATCTATAAGTTGGTATAAGGGGTAGTTACAGCCCAGAAAGTAATTTTTTTAAAAACATGTGTTTTTACTTACCATTTTTACTCTAATTCGATAAAAATTCATGACAGAGGATATTTCTTTATGCCAAAATGTTCACAATTATGTGCTGAATTCGTCCATATATACCAACTATATAAAAATCGCAAAACTAATCATTCACGGTAAATCAAAGGGGGAGTAACAGCGCGTGTGCTACGGTAAGTCTAAACTTCTATTAGCCATAACTTTTGATTTCACGCTTACCAAAATTCTGATATATACATAGAAAACTTCGTTATTCTCTTAGCTTTAATTTAAGTACAAATACATGCAGCTGCGTATTTCATTTTGTGATAATAATAGTATAAATTATATCGCAATGTCACGAATTTCTGCGCACCAAAGCTAAGTCGGTTTTATGAATACATGGCCATGCGCGCTCCAAAAATCGACCTTATTGCTGATTTGCATAAAGGCATGGAAGGGAAATTATGCCGTTAACTCATGTTATAGGGTTTTGAGCTGTAATAATGAACAATTAAAATTAAGTATGTAGAGTAAAATGTTTATCTCATCTCAATATAATGATTTAACAACTTCAACTTAACAAAAATTCGACATTCTTGTTTAAATGTTGAAAAACTTTGCAGCTTTTTCCCCATCTAACCTGTTCCTTAATTTTGTGTGTACTAAACCAAACGAAGAAAATAGGCTATTCACTCCACCAGTGGATCCAACTTCTGAAAACCGTTGGCTTGTTATAGGGTTTTGAGCTGTAATAATGAACAATTAAAATTAAGTATGTAGAGTAAAATGTTTATCTCATGACTTTTTAAACATATTAACACTTTTACTTAATAATAAATTGACAGTTACAAAATAAATAAAAAGTTATTGTAGGACACAAAACTTAAAAGCGATTTTACATTTTTACATTCCGTACATATAAGTCTATACAGCAAAAGCTGTATACAGCAAAAGCTGTATAGACAGATTTTATGAACAAAAATAGCATTGCTTTAATTTGTTCATTCAAAATGAAAATGTTTATTTCTAATAGAACTTATTTGCGATAATGTCAAACAGTCAAATGATAAGGAAAACCATCACTAAACCTCATTTCATGCAATATACATATGTATAAAAGAACAGAGGTGTCAACAAATATTAGGCTACAAGTATGAGCGTCCACAGAAATATTTTCAGGGGGGAGCATAAAACTAAAGTGAAAAAACTAAATAAAAATAAAACTAAAGTAAACAATAAGACATCTACTAAAATTACTAGTTCGTATGGGGTACCACAGATCGCAGGGCAGTGTGCTAGGGTCTCTTTTATTCATTATATATGTGAATGATATAAATCATGTCCTAAGAAGTTCATATATAAGCCTCTTTGAGGATGAGGAATATATGTATCTGAAAAAAATCAAATTGAAATCACAGATATAATGAATAAAGAGCTTTGTAAGTTATATATATGGTTATGTACAAAAAAAATTGAAACTCTATAATGACAAAACTAAATGTATGATTCTTGGAACTAAAGCTAATTGCCGAAAATATTTAAAGGATCAACTGTTTCTGTACATTAATAATGCGAAAGTTGAATTTGTAAGTTAAATTAAATATTTAGAAATTATTTTAGATCGATAGTTGACGTTTTCAAAATATATTGATTATCTATGTAAGAACATTGGCAAAACCAACCAATTGGGTTGAATTTCAGTGGAACAAAGTATTGAAACAACTTTAATATATAAAATCGAGAAAAATCTAATACCTACCCACCTTAAACCCTTCTTAGTTAAAAGATCGAAACAATTATTTGGTAAGGTCTGCTGAAGACTGCAAAATAAATACAAAAATATCATTCTTAAAAAAATCAACTGTTAGCGATGGCCTACGCGTATTCAATGCTTTGTCCACGGAAATCAAATATTTAGTAATTTAAAATTGTTTACTAAAATGTTACTAAATTATATATAGACGACAGAGCACAAAATAATAAATGACTATGTACAAATATATGTTACTTTTGAAGATAGCTTATGCTAAATAAACTTTATTCTATTCTATTATAAATACATATTCACCTACGACATATAAAATACGACTTATAAAATATATACCAATTCGTAATAATGTACGGATTGGTATTTGCTTGTCACTGCCCACCATACATGCTTTAGCTGGATGCAACATGACTAGTGCTTTATACGGGATTGGAAAAAAAATTGCATATACCTTTTTAAAACAAAATAAGAGCACGCTTGAACTTGATAAAGCGACAGCCTTTATAAACGATGCCGTCAAAATTGCTCGTAGATATGTTCCGTTGCTATACAAATCAAAAACTTGTAAAGATGTAGATGATTATAATCTTCTTCAAAATTCGACCATTGCTAATTTTCCACCAATTGAGGATTCGTTTATACATCACGTAAGACGTTTCTTGTTACAAGCAAAAATTTGGTGTAATAGTCATGACTCATCGTATAGGGCAAATCCTGTTGGAATGGGATGGTCCTTTGATGGAAATTATATTTTACCAGTGACGTCTATTTGGAAACAGCGCATAAGGAAGTACGCGAACTTACCTATATTATAAGGACAAGGATGCATGTGATATTTTAAAATGTGAGTGTTTTAAGGCTGGTTTAAAATGTAGTGATATATGCAAATGTCCCTTATTTTGGAACAATATGGAATTGGAGGTTTTATACGCATCTAGCAGCGAAGATGAATTTTAAACTGTATGTTACATCTGTAGACATGGTTACACAGAGCAAATCTAGTTATTTGCGATACTGTTAAATTTTTCAGCAGATAGGGATATATTTTACTCTAATGTCGTAGGTGAATATACATATTTGCTCCCCTTAAGAATATTTTTGTGGACGCTCATGCTTGCAGCCTAATATGTGTTGACACTTTTTGTTTTTTTGTTATGTATGTGTATATTGCAAAAGATTTAGTGATGGCTTTCCTTGTCATCTGACTGTTTGACATTATTTCACATTAAAATATTATTAGAAATAAACATGTTCAACTTGAATGGACAAAATAGAGTAATAATGGCTGTCTGTACAACTTTCGCTGTTTGATGCTTTTACTATTCGAGAATTTTCATTACACACTATATATACGAAATAATAATTCTAACAATGTAAACTCGCTTTTAAGTTTTGTTCCATATACATACAATAATTTATACTTTTAACAAGAACTTTTTGTTTACTTTGTAACTGTAAATTTATTAATAAAAGTGTATATATGTTTAAAAATCATGAGATAAAACATTTTACTTCACATATTTAATTTTAATTGTTCATTATTACAGCTCAAAACCTTATAACATGAGTTAACGGCATATTTTCCGTTCCATGCCCTTATGCAAATCAGCAATAAGGTCGATTTTTCGAGCGCGCATGGCCACGCATTCATAAGACCGACTTAGCTTTGGTACGCAGAAATTCGTGACATTCGTTACAATTTATACTATTATTATCACAAAATGAATACGTAGCTCCATTTATTTGTACTTAAATTAAAGCTAAGAGAATAACAAAGTTTTCTATGTATGTATCAGAATTTTGGTAAGCGTGAAATCAAAAGTTATGGCCAATAGAAGTTTGGACTTACCGTGGCACGCACACTGTTACTCCCCCTTTGATTTACCGTGAATGATTAGTTTTGCGATTTTTAAATAGTTGGTATGTATGGACGAATTCAGCAAATAATTGTGAACATTTTGGCATAAAAAAATATCCTCTATCATGTAGTTTCATCGAATTAGAGTAAAAATGGTGAGTAAAAACACATGTTTTTAAAAAAATTACTTTTTGGGCTGTAACTTATACCAACTTATAGATTGGATAACATGCATTTTATGATGTAATAAGTTATTACTAATATTTTGATATATAGTTTACTTTGTTCTACTCCATTGATAGGTTGATGTTACAATTTGAATGGGCGGCCGCTGCATTACAACACATCGATTTCAATTTTCTAGATAAGATTCCATCAGTTGTAAGGCCACATCCCTGATGCCGTACAATTTCAGCTTGCAAACAATTTTGTGGTCCAGAAAGGTTTAGGACTCACTGTAACACTTTTTTTGTTATTATTTAAAGACTCAAGTGTTTTTACCATTGTTTGATAAATTCCTCTTATTGTAGATTTTTCCCTTTCTAAATCCGTTTTGACAGTCAGATAGAATAGAGTAGTCAAAAAACTCTCTATTCTCACATACATAAGTTTATCAATGATTTTGCCTGATATTTGAAAGACGCGATAATGGTCGATAGTTTTTAAACTCATCCTTTTCTCCTTTTTTATAGATTGCCTTTACGTATGCTATTTTAAGATCTTTAGGAAAAATTCCAGAACTGAAACTTAAGTTTATAATGTGTGCAATAGGATGAGTTATTTAGTCCGCAACTTCCTTTAATAGGCAGATAGGGATTTCATCATGCCCAACTGACTTTTTATTTTTTAGATTTCTTATACAGTTGAAGACCTCAGAAGTATTAACGGGACTTAAAAAAATGCCAGGAGTGGATTGTGTGATTTTATTGTAATTTACGTCAGAAGTTGCGTTTGTGTCTGGGCAGGAATTTATAAAATAGCTGTTTGCGTTATTTAGTATCGCTACTGCGTTGGAGTCTGTATTCTTAAAATTCCCTAACACATTGTTTTTGATCGCGTCATTTGGTTTCCCCGTAATATTTTTTATGAGAGACCAAGTGGCTTTAGTTTTGTTTTCTGCATTTGAAATAAACTCAGCTTGCTTTATCACTTTTTTCAAAATCTCTGTGTATGGCTTATAAGTTGCGTTGTTTATTTGTCCCTTAATTGTTTGTTGATATAGGAAATGTTTCCGTTTACATAAAACCTTTATTCCACTTGTAATCCAATTTCTAGAATTTTTTAAATTAACCCGTTTTTTGGGGAAGACCCTGAACATTGTATTTCTAAGATTATTTCTAAATATGTCGTAGGCCTCGTTAGTTGTATGAGAATTTAGGACATTGTCCCAGTTTACATAAACCAATTCTTGTCGATACTGTTTGAGTTTATTTTTTGTAAAAACTCTTTTTGATACCTGTGTCATTATTTCGGTTACCCTCTTAAGTTTTACATTTATAGTTTGGGCATAATAGTCTGATAAGGCTGAAATTATAACTGAGCTATTTCCGAAATCAAAATTTACAAATATGTCATCTAAGAGGGAAGAGGTTTATTTAGTTATCCCAGTTGGCTCAAATATTGTTTGAGAAATGTTATAAGTATGTAACAGGTCTAAAAATGCTTTTGTCTGGTTATTATATTGTAAGTCATTACATTTGGGTAAAAATCTGAAATATTAAGCATCGCTCTGTCAATCTCGTCAGTTAATTTCGGACCGGAATATTGAGGATCTAACAAACAACCATAGCCAGTTGGAAACGTGCTTCTACCTTCTCAACTTTCTGATGATTACTGCAACCTGTAGGTTGTGCTTCATTTTAAAAAAGTCAAATGAGTCTTTCCAGATATCTGTTGTATCAGCGATAGTGCAGGTATTTCTTTGGCATTTATCCAAAGTTACTGCAATAACTTTCAGCTTTGCGAGATAACCTTGCGCATTCATTTTGATATTTAAATTTTCAACTGTTAAAATAATTGTTTTATCAAAAGTCAATTGATTTTCAGTGCAAATTTTGCTAAGAATGTGCCAGGCACAGAAATTCGTAAAATATGTTTTAAAACATTTTAAAATACTGTTTTTTTCGATAGTAAAAAAACTGTTTAAAAACAAAAAACACTGTTGTAAAACAAAGAAAAACAGATTCAGGAATGTTCACTTACTTATAATTCCTGAAAAGATGTTATTGAGCTTTCATTATTGTTTCTATTATGAGAAAACAGATGAGTTAGACATGATGAGTTCAGCAGCTATAACGATTTTACTTTTATGTAATTAAAATTTGTGATTTGTAATGGCTTTAATTGTGTTTACGCGTGTAAAAAGTGACGCGAAGACTACAAGAAAAAATATATTGGCCAAGGCCGTGTTATGCTATTACCATAATTATTTTAAAATATCTAGCACTCATAGATTTTTATAATTTTCGCTAATTAAGGCATTTAAATGTAAATATTTACTTTGTGGAATTGATAATTTATTTGAAAAACTCGTTATGCTTTACGTTGAGGAAGGTTAGGCTGATAAAAATAGGAATATTTATATTGTTTTCAAACATTTTTTGTATTCATAATTAACCGAGTATAATTATATTATCATCGTTAAAACTAATTATTGTTTGTCATTCAAGGTGCTATTTAAGTAGCGAAATTAATCAGAAGGTGAATTTTCCTAAGCTTATTTTCCTCATATCGAATTTAACTAGGCGGTAATTAACATCCATACATGGAATAGGTATTTATATACCAGGTGCCACAGGCTATTGACTCACCCCTATATTGCCTTTATTTTTTAACTTATCCATTTAAAATTTGGGGTGCATAAACTATCTGTAAAAATAGATTTTTGGACATAAAAACGGTATGAGACCATTTCTGGTTTACCCGGAAATGACCACAACTTTCGATTTTTAAATAGAATACCCTGTATATTTTTACATATTTAGATTCAAGACAACATTCTGAGTATACTATGAGACTTTCGCGAATTTTTGAGCCGATGTTCAGTTATTTTTAAGCATTTTAAGACATTCGTCTAGAATGCTTTGGAATACCAAAATTTGTTCTACGACAGGTAAAGTCCAAGGAAAAAATATAATTTTTCGCTTAGTTTCATTAATAACAATTTACGAAGCTTCAAAAGTTGAACATATCACTTTTTTATCGAAAACTTTTTTTTTCAAATGGGAAGGTGGTGGCTCATACTGTTCAATAAATTATAGATTTTTATCTGAATTCATTGATATCCATTTCAAATCTATGCTATTTGTTTTTCTATTTTATTTAATTTAATTAAAAATAAAAAATCACTTCATCAAAATAATTTTTATTGATCCTTATAGTTTGCACTAATACTTATACCTATTAAGAAACAAAAGAGAGAACTGAAAGGGGATAAACTGGAAATGGTCTCACACCGTTTTTATATCCAAAAATCCATTTTTACAGGTAGTTTATGCACCCCAAATTTCAAATTCATAAGTTAAAAAATAAAGGAAATATAGGGATGAGCCACTAGCCTGTGGCACCTGGTATAAGCGTCTTTTTACAAAATCGAACTGCTGCCGACGAATTACAGTGATGGTAGCTCAATACCAGGTATTTGTTTTTTGTTTAGATAATGCGTTAAATTAGCCTACCACTTACACATTGACAATGGGCTGACTTGTTATTTAACGCTAATTGAAACTCATAAATTTACACACTTAAACAGTGTTTATGAACATAATTATTATAGTTATGTTTTCATTGAAAACTATCATTACCTATAATTGTTTGGCATCTTATACATTAGCAAACGATAATAATCCAATAATCACGCTAAACCAGCAAAGGACCCCCCAATAATCTTATGGAAATTTGGTTTTGCCAAATTTGTTCATAGTGCGGGATTTTGTAGATATCACGGTCCCGATTAAAAGTCTTCATGGGCACATTGCTCCAAATGCCTTACTCCTGGAGTTACGGATGCTTGATAGTTAATAATCTGTATTTTTCATATAATATACATAGGTCTACAAAAAAAAAAATCTGCTCCAAGGACTAAACCTCTCATGCCCAAGTATTTTTGTGTGCTGAATCCGAATTTTCTACTAAAAAAAATTCTATACCCTGTAGATTTTGAGTAAATCCCGGTTTTTATCGTGAAAATGCCTATGAAGACTTTTAATCAGGACTCAATTTCTGCAATATGGATAGAAGCTTTTGAAATGTATACTTCCAATCCTGTGGCGGCTGGTGAAATTTCAATATTTTTTTTCTCGTCTATGGCGCATGGGACCCATACGAAATTTGGGAAATAACATCTAGAGAAGCACTTCTCTAATGACCCCTAAGAAATTTTGAAAAAGCGGTTTGCGAAAAAATTTTTGAAAATTCGTTAGCCTCCCCTGGGTCTAGGAGCTCCTGTTTATTTTTATTTTTTTGTCGTATGCATTTGACTTTTCATAAAAATACAACAACAGATTTTGGAGTTTATGAAAATATTTTCATTACTAACTGAAATACAATGAACTGAAATTTTGTAATTTACAATTTAACAAATTACAATATTTCAATTCGTTGTATCTCAGTTAGTAATGAAAATATTTTCATAAACTTCAAAATCTGTTGTTGTATTTTTATGAAAAGTCAAATGCATATGACAAAAAAAAAATAAAAATAAACAGGAGCTCCTAGACCCAGGGGAGGCTAACGAATTTTCAAAAATTTTTTCGCAAACTGCTGTTTCAAAATTTTTTAGGGGTCATTAGAGAAGTGCTTCTCTAGATGTTATTTCCCAAATTTCGTATGGGTCCCATGCGCCATAGACGAGAAAAAAAATATTGAAATTTCACCAGCCGCCGCTGTTCCAATCTGTTATCTTTATTTTATTTTAAGATACATTATCTAGCAGAATATTCCAATTATAGGGTAGGAAATATTAGTAGAGTGCTCGGAGCCCAGATATACGCATAAAAATAAGTTCTGTGGGGGTTTCGTTGTTACAAGCTGAATTTGATATAAAATTAATGATGATATACTGATGTTTCAAAATCTCAAAGCCGTCAAAAAATATCCTACTCAAAAGGTCATTATAATCAAAAAACGAGTTATTTCTTAGCGAATTAGGTGTTTTGATATTTCTACTTTTGAGTAATAGCAAATCCTTTTAACCATGAATAGAACTAGTCAAAATAAGTAGATTTTCGAACAGACCCACCCCGAAAAGTCATTATTTGTTTGTAACAACAATAATAAATTATTTTAAGTAAATTCATTATGCACATGTGCAGCTTTCTCTTTGTACGCTACTGACGGCTTTATATAAACAAATAACATACCAATCAATAGAAAAAATAATGGTCTTTATTTTGATTTATTGGGCCGTTTTAGAGGTTTAGTCGTTCTTGGAAGGCTCCTCACTCTTTTTTTTGCTGTGGGGCCTTAAAAAAAAGAAAATAGCAAAAAGTAAATGGAGGGTCTTATGCAAAATTTTATACTCTATCGAATGGAGCCAAGATCATTCCTCTAGCTCCTACCATTTTTGAGAAAAAAAAATATATAGGCAGACACAGGTAGCTCCTTGGAGACATGATTTCTCGGGGTGGGTCTGTTCGAAAATCTACTTATTTTGACTAGTTCTATTCATGGTTAAAAGGATTTGCGATTACTCAAAAGTAGAAATATCAAACCACCTAATTCACTAAGAAATAACTCGTTTTTTGATTATAATGACCTTTTGAGTAGGACATTTTTTGACGCCTTTGAGATTTTGAAACATCAGGATATCATCATTAATTTTATATCAAATTCAGCTTGTGACAACGAAACCCCCACGGAGGTCACAATAAGCGTATTAATGCACTCTACTATACATAGTCACAATAGTTTAAATAAAGATGGAATTATACATGCATAAAAAGTATCTAAGCTATTAAATATTAAGATTTTTATCGTTACTATATATTTACTATATAATGAATGTTGTCAAATAAATCTAATTTGCAATAGTTTCCACACATTTGGAAGAGAATAACTAAAATGTTGATGTTTCTAAATAGAAGTTCTTGTTAATCTATACCTTATCTGGGAAAGGAGGACAGTGATGAATGCAAATGATTAGGGCGTGCAACAAATCCGATTGGCGTTTAAATTTGGAAGGGGAGTGATTCAAAATAACGTTTACAAAAGCTTATCAAATCAATGTTGCTCAATGACATGTGCCGCTTGAACCTATTGACAGTTCAAATCATCACTATCCTCCTTTCTCGGCTAAGGTATAGAAACATGGACAATAGACATACCTACAAATATTCCATGTTAATTATGTTGTGCTAACTTAGATAAAAGATCTAAATAACCTGGTGACCTTCAAAGGATCGCAAATAGAACCTATCTAGGAGATATGTTTTGGAAAACCTAATAAGGAGGTAGGTACCACGTTTTTGAAGAACAAAAATCGCCTTTAAATACATTCAAGGCTGTTTATTTGCACATTATAATTAGGGTCCTACATATAAGAAGAATATTCCAATCTAGTTCTTAAAAATGACATAATAATTGAAAAGTGTTAACAATCTCCACGAGAGTTGAAGACGTAAGATTAGACACATTCAAGGAATAACTAGTACAGGAAATGTTATCTAATTTGAGGGAGAAAGATTACATTGCGTTTACTAACATCCAATGATAACAATATAACAATTTAACAATATCAAAAAATTAATTAAAAATTACCGAACCAAGTACTGATATGAATATTAAGACCTCAGATATGAATATGAAGACAATGCTGTTGATTACAGCTTTTTACATAGTCTCAAGCTAATACGTAAGCATTCAGCATTGAATTTATTTATAATGAGACTCAAAAGGTAGGATTTAAACCAAGTTTGTGGCAAACCAACACTTTGATGTGTTTCTTAATAAACATTTTCCCAATTGTCACCACGAAATAAAGTTAGTGTGTCATCTGAATACGAAATCACTTAAAGCTTCCCAGTTCGTTACTGTACACTACAAACAAAACCGGGCCCAAGACAGTCCCTTGAGGAACATCCTTTACAATTATTTGATCACAACTTATACGTTCTTTACTCCTTAAATTTTGTTTATCAATTAGTAATTTTCAAACAACTCCAACGAACCTCTCCCAATTCCTACATCATTGCATTTAGCTAATAAAATTCCATGGCTCATGGTGCCAAAGGTTTTGGTTAAATTCAAAAATACTACTAATGATTTTTCAGTGCTATTATGGAGATCAATGTACTACAATAATATTCTAGGTTATTATTATCGCTACTAATTACCTAGGAAAAACTAATGTTTTTGAATTTGTAACGATTACATTTTTAATTCGTGTATTTTTAAGAGCGGATTCATGTAAATTAGTCCATACAAAACTTGCAAAAAAAGTGTAAAACCAAGTGCAAGGATAGCAACGAAACATGACTACTCCCCCGTTTTCGAGGACGGCCAACACAATGGTGATAGTCGCGCGGTCCCTATCCCCTTCGAACTACCCCTTTCAATTTTTCGTTGTTAAGCTTGCGAGGACTTGTTGGATCGGGTTTTTTTGAGGAAATTCAATACGTCCTGTAAAATTTTGCAACCTGACATCCTAACGACCCACGGGAGTTGAAACCACCCCCTCCCTTAATACCGAAACATGCAAAAAACATCCAAACTGCTGAAAATTATTTTTTACACGTTTTCAAGGCCGGGGAATACGATGCTGATATTATTCAGCCTCCCATTCCTAATCAACTACTCCTAAATCCATAAAACCACCCTTTCTTCCCATTTTGTGTTATCAGGCATGCGAGGACTTGTTGGATCGGGGGTTTTCCAATACCTACAATACTATTATGATGCATGTCTAGCATAAGAATAAAAATCATGTACATAATGTGAAAATAAATACATAATAAAAAAAGTCGACTATGCACATACATGACTATATATACATGCGCATAACCCGTCTTATCAACCTCCTCTTAAGCTGCAATAAAAATAATTATCTCCCTAGAAAACCTGATCCAATGAGCGCTCGTGATCTTACTATAAGAAAAACCGATGGTTTTGGGCATGCAAGGGTCGTTTTTGAGGACTAAGCCAGTACATGCCACTATCATGTTCTCCACCCTTAAAAACGGGGGATACCTTCTTTAAAACCTTCTCTTTGAGGGACACTTCAGGATTGAGGGAGGGGGTGATTTCAACCCTTGGGAGGTCGTTAGGATGTCTGGTTGCTAAAATTTACAGAACAAAAAAAAAACCGATCCAACAAGACCTCGCATGCCTGATAACAAAAAATGGGAAAAGGGGTGGTTTTATGCATTTAGGGATAGTTGGCTAGGGGTGGGACGCTAAATAATATCAGCATCGTATTCCCCGCCCTTGAAAACGTGTAGAAAACATTTTTCAGCACGTATGGATGTTTTTTGCATGTTTCGGTGTTAAGGAAGGGGGTGGTTTCAACCCCCGTGGGTCGTTAGGATGTCTGATTGCAAAATTTTACAGGATATATTTAGTTTCCTCAAAAATAACCCGATCCAACAAGTCCTTGCATGCCTGACAACGAAAAATGGAAAACAGGGGGGGTTTTTGCGTTCTGGGGTAATTCGAGGAGGTAAGGACCGCGTGACTATCACCATCATGTTGGCCGCCCTCAAAAACGGGTTGGTAGTCATGTTTCGTCGCTATCCCTGCACTTTTGGGTTTTTGCAACTTTGGCATGGACTAAATTTTCTTGTTTTCCTGAAAATTTATACATAAATAGTTCTACTTTATTAATAGAATTATAAATTTGAAATTCATCAGGAGTCCATCATTATTAGCGGTAAGCGATCAAGCTGCCATTACAAAATTAATATCTTCAATATGCACACGTAACGTTATTAATTGCATTTATTATTATTAAAACGATTGTTAGGACAGGCGTCAGAGATAATAAAATTCGCCTAATTGGAAATACATTGGTAAAAGTTGAAAAAGTTCTTGATGAGTTTATTGTGGAAGTATAATTAATGTAATCTTAGAAACACTTATTTGTCATAAATCATTTGGAGCTAGTTGTACTGGCGAAAAGGCAACAAATTATTTTTTAGATTTTATTTTTTGTATAATGAATACCTTCAAAGTATCCAAAAGTATTCAAAAGTAAAATTCAATTTCGCAGCATTTTCAGAAAGGAATTCCGAGAAACTGGTATAATAAGTTTTATTTTTCAATTTTTACGTGAAATAATGTAAATATTTAAAAAATCTGCTTTAAAGCTGAAAGGTCATTTAATTTTACTAAATTAAAAAGTATTCTACATCTCCCCCCCCCAAAGCGTTTTTACCAATTTCGCGAGTAATGACCGAAATAGTTTTCAAATTATTGGCATAAAATTAAAAAACTGAAACTTAAAGATCACACTTTTATTAGCTACAAATAAGATTCTGAAGCATATTTTGGCATTTATAATTTCCCACATAGATATAATGATCCCGCCTATAAGTGAATAAAAATCTAGTTAGAGGGCGCATATATCCAACCGATATGCACAATGTATATTAAGCAGAAAGTACTCCCTGAAAGGTTAAATAAAAAAATTGTATGTACAAATGCATTGTTTTGATTTCCCGAATTAATAACGAGTTGTGATTTTGTGATGAATTGTAAAAGTACATTTTTACCTTATATCTTCCAAGAACGTTGTGTCTATATGAGATATATCTAGCTTTATATAATTCATATCTACACGTGTAATAGTAGATTTACCGGCTTAGTAAGTATTTCCATTTAATTTCAGTAGGCGCAATGATAATTATCGTGTAACTATATTTTTAAGCCATCGAAAGATATGTTTAACTTGTCTCTGTATGAGTTATATCTACCGTTACATGCCATCTTTGCCTAAAGCATCTTCTGATTCAATTGTAGAGAAATTGGGATAGATACAGATGGGAATGGCACAATCTGTAATTATTGTATCTATGGGAATAACACGTTTTACAGCGATAAAACAGTAGGTTGTGCTTTACAGCAATAAAATTATATGCTGGTATTCTACCGGTGCTGTAAAAGTCGATCTAGTAATTTATTTATTTATTTATTTATTTATTTACGTATAAATAAATACATTTACATAATAATGTGGTGATACTAATTCCAAGAACTTAACAACAACTAAAATAAACATGAAGAGAAAAAGCGAAATACAAAGATAAGATTAAAAATTGAATAACAACAATAATAAAAATTACTGGAGTATAGCACGTTTAGCCTGGTTTTTAAAACCATCAAGAGATTTACTAAATAAGTCAAGTTCAGTAGGTACAGTATTTGTTGACTGTTGAACTTATTCTATTCATCGGACTGAACATAGCGTAAATTGTTCGACAATAAGGTACAGACAGAGTGGATATATTTCTAGTGTTAAATGATGGTACATTAAAACGCATAGACTCCAAGCAATCAGGAGAACTGATGTAGTTATTGCTAACTTTGAAGGCGAAACAAACATCGTAATATTGGCGCCTGCTATGTAAGGAAGTAATTTCCAAATATGATTTTGCTTCCTCACAGGTTAAGAATATACCCCTCGTGCTCAGTTTATAACACATAAATTGGACAAATTTGTTTTGTACAGATTCAGTCTGTTGATATGTATGTTACAGTACAGTGACCAAACAATATTCCAATATTCCATAATGGATCTAACTAGAGAAATATATAAAATAGTTAATGCTCGAAGATTTGAAAGGTCTGAGCCATTCTCTTGAGAAACCCCAACATTTTACTTGCCTTCTCGATCATATGTTCGAAATGATCAAAACAAGAAAGTTTAGAGTCAAATGTAACACCTAAATCTTTTACAGTGGTTACGTTATGCAAGTTCACATTATTAATACTGTAGTCAGGTCTTATGGGTAACAACCTGCGACTGAATATCATGGAATAGCATTTATCAACATTAAGATACATGTTGTTGTTTTCGTATCATGAATAAATCGAATCAAGATTTTTTAAATCTAAGCACAGTCATTCAGAGAATAAATATCGCTAAATATATTCAGGTCGTCCGCAAACAGTAAAAATTCACAATCAATATTTTTGGCATTATTTATGAATAAATTAAACAATAAGGGACCAATATGGTAGCCCTGGGGCACTCCGGATGTTGCAGAGAATGTATCCGAAGTATATCCGACAACAAGAACCTGCTCAGAGAGATACGACTGAATCCAAAATAATAAAGGAGCACCGACTCCGATTTTATGGAGTTTCTTTATAAGGAGATAATGGCATTTGAGTTGTACAATGGTCTCAAAAAATAATTTTTGATTGACTATTATGTTGAGTGATATAATGGTCATTTACTTACCAAGACCCCGTGTGTTGTGTGTTCACTATCCAGCTTGCCGTCCACACAGAAGTAGCACTTGGTTTGTGGCGTCCAGTCTTTGAGTCTGTCTTCTACTTCTAAGTTGGTTTTTTCGTTTTCCTTCTGGTGTTCCTGTATACCTTGTCCGTCTTTTCCGCCGTCTCCGTTTGTCTCTTTTGTGTGTGCCTCGCGCTGCTGTTTTGACTCGCTTTTGTCCAAGTCCGAGTCTAAACTTACTTGTGACTGCTTCGTGTCTTTGTGATACTCGCCGTCTGATGGGTTTGTTCTTTTTATATTGTTGTTCAATGGTTGTAGATAACTTCTTGACATGGATTCTTGGTACAGTTTCCATTTCCTTCGACCCATCAACTCTTCAGCGATTCGTTCCAACCCTGAAGAAAAAGAACGTACATTTCTTTCTGAACAATAAAAATATTTCTAGCGTCTAAAAATTATATTCGTGCTGTCGAAAATAGTATTAGGGACAATCTAATGAAATTTAGGGCTTTTTTAAAAAATAAAAGGGATCAACTAACATTTGATATGTCATGCAATACAATGATTATGAATTAATTGAACCGGTCCTAATAGCAAATGCTCGTAATTCTTTTACGCCTCTTAGTGAGTGCTTGGAAGATGTAAATAATGCATATAGCATTAATGATAATTACTCGGTAAGACATCTGAAATTAAGGAGGATAACGAGATAAAAACACTAAAAAATAAAATGACCACTGGCCCAGACGGCACACCTGCATTTTATTAACATATTGTGCATGTATTTTTGCTACATCTTTGGTAACAATTTTTATTTAAATTTAAAAAATGATTATTTTCCGGATACGTGGAGACGTTCTACGGTTTGTCCCATTTTTGAAAAGGGCGACAAATCTGACATTTGAGACTTTCGTGCCATTTCTACTACACGACGTTGTTTATGATAATAAAATCAGTAGCAAAATCACTATTCATCAACACGATTTGACAAATGGATGCTCTACAAGCACCAATCGATTTTGTGTTACGCAGTTTATTTCGGAATCCATCGACGATTGATTAGTCTAAGCTGACATAATTTATACTAGCTTTTCCAAGGCACTCGACAGACTTGGGCCATATGTTGCTTAAAAAACTAAATCATATCAGACTGTCCGACAACAACGATATTATTCAGAGATTACTTGTCAAACAGAGTTCAATATGTCACTTTCAATGGATTGAAATCCATCGAATACGTTGTACCTCCGAGGTACCACAAGGGTCGGTGCTTCGACCAGTTTTTTTCCTTATGTTTATCAGTGACATCGCTGACGAATTAACAGACAAGGTTAATTACTTAATGTGTGCTGATGGATGAAGCTTTACTTCTAGAATTTATACCGTTGACGATTGCTTTCACTTGCAGGAAAACTTAGGAATTGGTGTACTAAACTGCCTTCCATTAAATCCGCAGAAATCCAGTGTTATGTCTTTTACACGTAAATCTATTCCTACTTATTTTTTTAAATTCGCAATTTCACAATTTTTCCGTAATTATAAACTAAGCAATGCTATAAAACATTCAACATAAAAAGTCGAAAAATTTGCAAACTAAGGGATGAATTGATGAGTGATGAAAATACTTTTCTATGGCAATGTTTCTTGGTATTGAAGATTTTATAATTCTAAACGCGTGATTCAGAAAACGGTGTTTTTTTATGTAGTTCGTGTGATTCGTGTAAATAATTTAAAACCTTATAACTCTAGAAAATAAGATAAGATAAATGTACAAACTTTCAATATATAATAAGCTTTTTGTACCTAATTCTCTTAGCATAAAAGAAACTGGTTTTGAGTAGGAGCAAAAATGTTAGAGGCGAGCGCCCCTCCTTTATCTGCTCCAATCTTACATTTGTGACGCTGCGCAGATCTCATGTGCATGTTATTGGTTTGCTTGCCTACGTGTAAGAAGATGTCAGCTGTAATTTTTTTTTATATAGGAGTTTTTTAATTTCGAGTTTCTCTAATTTCATTTGTATTCTGAATTAAGTAATTTTGCTTAAAAATTAAGTATAAGGTATTTCATGTTAGTGCTTGAAAATCGATTGAATATAAACTGTGCATTGTACATTTGAAGTTTATATAATTATTTTAACAAGGAACTCGTATCGTGTTTGAATTATTATCACTTTTTACACAGGTAAGGTACAATTATCTATAGAAACAAAATACCGTTTACCTTTTATAAAAAAAAACATACATTATATGTAAGTAAAATGAATATTTACAATAAAGTGAAGTGTTAATGCGAATAGTTTATGAATTTTATATTTGAATTATAAAGTAATTCAATTAATCTTTGGCGCTAACGAAGAACGTGCTTATTAATGTTCAATACTGTATTATCTAAATAAACAATTTTTTTATTATAATATACAAATGTAAAAAAAATTACAATTTTTATTATTAATTTTAATAATCCGTTAAAAAATATTCCTAAGCGCATTATTTTCAAAATTATTTACGAAAAATATCGTTTGGTTCTTATTATCCTATTATTCTGGCGACTTCTGGTCGAAGCCGGTACTTTACTACTTTCAAACGCAGGAGAGTTTTTCTAGTGGCATGTCGACTAATACAGCAATACATTCTTTTGCAAATAAAATTTTAGAATTCATTGTTGCGACAGAATGTCCTCTTGGCATATTTTGTGATCTCAGCAGGGCATTCGACTGCATCAATCATAGTCTATTAATATCTAAATTATTTGATTATGGTATTCGGGGTCTGTCATTAAATTGGATCACTACATTCCTCGAAGATCGGAGGCAATATGTAAGTTTAAAACACAAAAATGATAACACCGTATGTAGTGTTAATGTTGTAGAACTCTCCAAAATCGTCCTAAGTTGAAGACATAATCAAAATTCGACTTAGGCAAAAATTTCATTTAAAGACATTTTTGGGAGTCTGCAGAGGCGCAGATCAGTCCACAAGGGCCGTTTTGGGTTCTATAAGGCGTTGGAAATGACCAGGTGAAAATTCGAAGAAACACCGAATTTTCACTTAGGAAAAATGTTTTTGGTTCAGAATATGAGAGTAGAAGTATATAATGACAAAGATTTATGAATAATATACTTTTTCAAAGGTACCATAAATTGGACTTTGAAAAATAATATTTTTGGAAGGGCGTCAAAATTTGGCCCAGGAATCGATTTATCGAAAGTACGCCAAAGTTTCACTTGCAGACTAATTTTTTAAAACTGCGTTGAAATTTGGCTTGAAGATCGATTTTTCAAAAGTACGCCAAAATTTCACCCGCAGATTAACTTTTCAAAAGTACCTTGAAATTTGGCTTGAAAATCGATTTTTTAAAAGTACGCCAAAATTCCACCCGCGGATTAACTTTTCAAAAGTACCTTGAAATTTGGCTTGAAAATCGATTTTTCAAAAGTACGCCAAAATTTCACCCGCAGATTAACTTTTCAAAAGTACCTTGAAATTTGGCTTGAAAATCGATTTTTCAAAAGTACGCCAAAATTTCACCCGCAGATTAGTTTTTCAAAAGTACCTTGAAATTTGGCTCGAAAATCGATTTTTCAAAAGTACGCTAAAATTGGTCTTAAAATGGATTTTTCAAAAGTACGACAAAGTCAGTTTAAAAAGTACCACGAAAATATAATTTAAATTATTTTTTTTTTTATTTTTTATTCCTCAACCAAAGACATTAACCTTTGAGGTACGGTCATTAAAAGCCCAATTCTAAAGTATGAGCATAAAATTTTAACGATGCACTGCATCCGAAAGGCAAAATAGAAGATTTTGTCAAAGCCGGCGTAGTGCCGATAAGCAAAAATTGATAAAAATCAATGCACATGTACAAGGCCGGTTTCTCGCATGGAAAGAGTTTGGATTGACTCAGCGGCTCGCAATTTGGTCGAGCGCGTTGAGTGGTCCAGACAAAGCAATGGTAGAAAAGCCAATAACAGGGCTTTTCAAATGACAAAGTTATAGAGGAAAACGCCTTGTGCATAAAAATCCAAAAATTCAATTTTGCCTAAAAGTCGCTCGAAGGTGAGACGCTGCCAAATCGATAATATTGATCGACTGTGATAAGGGTTAGTAAGTCGTGGACTGATCGAACGCCACTCAACTTATGCAGTAATAAGTCCTCTGAATGTGTTTGAGTACGTGAATCTCCACGATACAAGAACTTTAAAGCTAAGTAGTCTCTAGCGAAACTAAATCCATTTAGTAAAACTTTTTTAAGTTAATTTCAGTCAGCCTTAATTATTCATTTACCCAGAGTCTGAAATGATTCTAAAAGCTCGCATTTTGATTCTGAGAAGGTATGTATGAATCTTTTCTACCTAATCGATCGTTAGCGTGAGCGCTCTCGCTTGTATGGTCTGAAAGTCACTACCTTGATTGGGGAAGGCACGATTCTTATCTTGAGAATTTTGTATAACCAATTCTGTTAAATAAACGGATTCTTTGAACTAATATTTCTTAATTGATCTTGAGGCCTGTTGACGGTCTATAATCCCTGGAACTTTCGTATAGAAAACCGGATGTGTCGAGGTAATTCGCATTAACGTTCGACCTTCTGGTTGCTTTACGGAGGTTTGATAGGGATTTTTTTATGCGTTTTTTGAGAAATATATTCCGTTATTAATGGACCAAAACGTGATTTCCGCGTACCAAAACTAATCCCTCCGCAGAGAAATTCTTCGGTTGGGATTTTTTTATGCAAAAATTCAGGAAATTAAGAGGTGCCTAAACCCCTAACGAGGGAATTCGGGTCCAGAGAGAGCGTAGTTTCCGATCTGTGGTAGTGCAGCCTTGGTCCATTACTCGGCTACCGAAGTGCATCTTATCTCGAACCCGCCTGGGAGGTAGAAGAACGGGGTAATACGCGACTGGCGCCCCCTGAGAAATAAATTGGTGACGCGTCATTTTGACGCCCGGTAGTGCGTTCTTCTACATTAATTCAGAACGTTTAAATTCAACTCTAATGTGTTCCACAGAGCTCTATTTTAGACCCTGTGCTTTTCATTTTATTTATTACTGATATTGATTTTTTTTGCCATCAACCGCACATTTTACAATGTATGTTGACGACATTTTTGTGACAATATCAAATCCATCTGATAATGTTTTGGAACAAAATTGCAATGCTATTTTAAACACTTTAAACCATTGGTTTTCCCATAATACCCTGTATCTCAATACCGAAAAGCTCAGATTTCACGGTAGGCGATAGGAACGAGATAACTTCAATATTAAAACACACAATACAAATATTTCTAATACTGAGGAAAATGTTAAGTTTTTAGGGGTAAATTTGGCATTTAGGGGTATATTTGGACGAATGTCTAAACTGGAAACATCACTGCGAAAGTTCCAAAGTTTCTTGTTACCTGTTACGAAATATTAGGGGGGGGTTCTATCAAGACAACAACTTAAATTCATATTATGCCCAAATGATTCAGGTTTAAGGTATGGTATCTGTTTTTGGGGAAACTCCACCATGTCTTCAAATGTATTTATTGCCCAAAAACATATCTTACGATGTATATTTGGCATACCGAAAACTCACACGTGCAAGGATATCTTAGAGAAAATAGAATTATCACCTTACCTGGCATTTATATTTTCGAAATTTTTTATGTTTTTAAAAATTGAATTAGTTTTATTTTAAATAGTGAAAGAAAGAAAGAAAGTTCGTTTAACCAAGTTACAAAAAGTTTTTGGCAAGTCAAAAATTATAACAAAAAACATAGAAATATAAACATACAATTACAATAACTAATAAAATCATCATATAATAAACAACTAACCAACTAACAATATGCAAATACTTAGCCACTAACAAAGAAAAAAAACATTATACATTAAAAGAGCAAAAGAACATAAAAATAGGGTAGCAGACATTTTATAAAGTGGGAAATTCAGTGTTAAAATACTCTTCCACAGAGTAAAAACAGAAATTCAAGAAATACATTTTTAACTTGCGTTTGAATACATTATAATGAAGGATTTTTATGGAATTTGGTAAATGGTTATATAGCTGAAGGTTCAATGAGTTTCTTGAAGATTTAACAAGTGATTACCATAATGTCAATACAAGACAAAAAAATAAACTCCATGAACCTTGTGCCAGACTAAAAATCACAAGTGAGTCTCCAAGATTCATAGGTCTGAAACTATTTAACCGTCTACGGATGACATAAAACATCAGAAAAGAAAGTATTTATTTAGAAAAAACTAAAGATGTTTTTATCAGATAAATGTCATTATTCTATATCGAAGTTTTTCTGTATAAGTCTAGTAATACACGCAAGTTAACATAAACCTATTCTCCCATTTTTTTGTCCCAATTTTTACTCTTGTTTTGTTTACAAATTTTATATTGTATATTGTACATTTTCAATGTGCTTTGTCTTCGTCTTATACTGTTTTACACGTATAAGCTTTTATATTATTTAACTACTGTGTAAAATAGTGTTAAAACTAACGTCGAATAAATGTCCAGAAACCGGCTCCAATAGGGTGCAGGATTTAAATTATTCCCATTATCATGACGGTTCATTCTAAACAATCATCATTCTTCCATTTTTGCTAGTCAGCGACAGATTTCAACATACCGTTAGTTATCCAACGTATATATCACGTAAAAATACGGTTCTAACATTTAACGTTCGTACTTGAATCATTTTAGGATATTTGATATTTAACTCGAACTTGCGACGTGGGATAAACAAAGGTTGAAAGTGTGTTGGCGAATTAATGGCTACACGTAATTAGGTTAGTTGGTGGGATGAAGTAACACTAAAGCGTTTTTTTTTTGTTTATTTACAAAGGGGCTCTTAAACTGTTGTGGTGTATTTCTGTCGGATAAAAGCATCTCTACTTCCTGTTGTACAAAGAAATTTCCATTGGGTGGTATTGAGCTTTGCTGGCTTGGCTTTAACCTATATATTCCAATGAAAAGATTTATGTAGTGTACACTCTACGGTTGTATAGAGTTAAAGACTTTGCGCAATATGAATATATTCCTGCTTTATTTGAAATATTTCCATCATTTCGCATGTAGACGATTTAATACTACATAAAAAAACAAACGAAACTGTTGGTTATACATACTCTTTCAAATTGTGGCAGTAACTCAGTCGGAGATACAGTGCCTTTGTAATGCAGTGGGTAAATTCGCTAATAATGTACAATTTTTTTTTAAATCACTCGGACTTGTTTTTAATAAATGCCATATTTTGATATGCTTTTTAAATTACTTTGTCAAGTTTAGTTGCGTTATTAATTTCTTTTTTCTTTTCTTTTCTCAGGAGGGAATTTTTAAGAAAAACGATTTTGAAATTTAAAAATTCTACTAAAAATAAAGAAATTTTAAAAACAACTAAATCAAATGTTCAAACTGCGCTCCATTCGCAGAATGACAATAGTCAAGACGGTGAATGAACTCTTTTTGAACGTTGTTGATAATTTCAGGAAGTAATCGATAAGCGTCAGATCTAGCGATCTGGCTGGCCACTCAGTTGTCCTCCTTCCAATAAAACTCCCTCTCGTTGAAAGACGAAGTTGTTTCACTTAGAAGATAGCATTTTTATGGATCTGGATTCAAAGTTACCAATGTGGGGATGAGGAAATCTTGAAGAAAATGCAAATAACTCCCATCGGTTATAGTCTCGTCAAAGAAATAATGACCTAGAGTCCTTCCATCAATGATACCATACCACACATTAAATTGTTGAGGATTGTGACTCTGATACTCCATCATCTAATGGAGATTCTCTGCATCCCAATAACAAGTCTGCCTATTGGCATTGCCGCTTCATTCGAAAAAAATATTATTTCTACCAAGTTGCATTTTGCCGATTAAAATTGTCTTCAGACAGTTCATCAACGACAACGGTACTTTGCTTTATTGAGTATTTTGTGGACAGTGGACACTGCCATACTAGAATTAAACGCAACGTCCTTAATGGAATGAGGACTTTTTTGCCTTGTCAACAGAACATTAAGCTGATCTTCTTGTGGTGATGACCGACCAGATTTAGGAAAATTGCAAACATGCCAAAATTTCCTGAATTTTGACTCTATTTTGCTTACCAGGCAATGGTTAATAGGTTTTCCATCAGGTAGAGTTGCATTCAACTACTTCTGTTTGAGTGCGCATCCTGCTACCAAATCCAATAGTGGACCAATAATTTCAGTTCTTTCAGGCGGTCCTTTGTCTATTAACTGTTAGTCAAGTAAAATATCCCTACTTTTCTCAAGATGAAGTTCGGCAAAATTTCCAGGTAGGGGGTAGCTCGCCTCCTGGCGTCGGTGATAGGCCCTGGTAGCGGAAATAGGCCGACGTTAAATAAATAGTTAGTATTTCCAGTATTGTATGTAAAATAGTGCACTCTTTCCTATACATTAAGAAAAAAATGGGGGTTGCCTTTTAAAAAAATATTGATGACGTCATAGCTTTGTAAAAACTTGTCAAACAAGCTTAAAGAATATGTCAGAATATAATTTCGACATGTCAGAGCCATTTTGCCGAAAAAAAAAATGTACAAGTTTTATCGAATTTATCCACGACTTTACGAAAACACTGTATATTCTGGTAAACTATTAAATTCAACAGTTCCCTTGCCGTATGTATTAATCGGGATTTTTGTTTTCATCAATTTAAAAGATTGTATACTTATGTGATTCTTTCATCTGGTTCATCATGTTAGTAGCAAAATTATTACAAAGTTTGTATAAAAATATTAATGTCTTATATTTAATATTATCTTTTACAGAAAGCCAGTTTAATGTACGTTGCATGTTGGTTATACTTGCGTATGTACTACATTTTAATATGAATCGCATGCACCTAAGCAATTGCAGCTTAGATGTATTAGTATCATTGCACATATATAAAATACTTAGCAGCAGTCAAAATGTGGTTTTATTATAGCATTGTAAATCGTCATTGTGTTGGACAATGTTTAACACAGTACGCAAACCCAAGTTCATTTTTGCAAATACAGTTAAATGTGGCCGCTAAATATTAATTTCTGGTCTATAGTAACATCTTGTTATTTTATAATCGTTACCTTATCGAGTTCTTCACCACTATACTTTATACATGTACCATTAACGTTTTGACTGTTGGACCTTACTGTCATATATTTGGATTGCTCGACATTCTCCATCAGTCTGTTTATTTAGATAAATATATTGTACTAACAGAGGAACGCAATTTACATCCCCGAGCTAAACAGGAATGTCATTAATGAAAAGAGTGAAGGGTATAGGTCTCAACACACAACACTTAGGAACTATTATTATTAACAAGTTTTGTTAGCTTTACACTATTTATTTCAGTTTGCTGTCCATACAAACACAGACATGAATGCAATCAGTCATGTTCTGAGTTAAAAAGTTTAAAACACTAGTAAAGTTTTTAATAAGATATGTCTTCAAAGGCTCGTCTTAAGGCTACAACGTGTGTCAATGGGTTATTTAAAATCGTTAATTGTTAATAACTTTTATTAAGACTATTTCACATGAATGATTTTCCCATTGTATATTAACAATAAAGAGGAATTGTAACGGAGGATTAAAGAGGCACAACATTGAATTAGAAATGATGCTGAGTTATTTTTTCTTGTCAGACAAAAGGGAGAACGTTGTCAATAATATGTTGAGGCAACACATTTCAAGATATTCAGCAAGACTTGAAGTTAAGATAGGGTAGCTAGCGGACACAGATCTTTCACGCCGAGGTGAAGGGCGACTTGCTGAGAGTGTACAAACAAGATGGACCTCGGAATAAGGGAGTTTTTAACACAAGAGAAAGCCAAGAGTAAGTATATACTAACATATACATATTAAGCAAAGCCCTCCTATGTACTAACACGCATATAATAAATTAATATATAATTTGCATGAGAAAATCTGCTCCGATATATCTATAGCAAAGGACTGTATAATATCTAATTTTCTTTATCATCCATTTCCTCGTCACAAACATTTAAAACTCTTCAAGAATTGTCATAAATTAGAGATGTTACGGATACTACTTTATTTTCATATGAATGACATTTTTTAAGTAAAAACTATTTGGTATACTTTTCACTAATTTAATTTTTAACAAGTGCATTTTCGTTAATAATGCATTTTGCTGATATTGTTAGTTGGCTAATCAATTACACTAGTTGCTATCTACCTCATTAGTTAAAGAAAACTTATCGATATAGTTGGTAATATATTAGTGCACATTTTACTATATAATTTATACAATTTCAAAGATAACACTGTTTTAAAAAAGAACTCTAAATATAAAAACTTTGTACGGTTCTAATATTAACGTAAGCAAGACAAAACTACTACTAAGGGAAATATTATTTTAGTATATTTAATCTCTTCCTGATGTCTTACATATACGTAATAATTTTCATCAAACTTAAAGTTATCCCACTTAAAAGAGAAGTTTGACAAGGAACAATTCATTATCTGTTAAAACTTAGAAATACCCAAATGAAAGAAAATATGCTGAATAATTTTCAGTGTAGTTTAAAATATATATATTTATAGATAGCAGAAATGCCTGTCTTTGCACCAGTATGTCAAAGTTTGAAGTGTGTGTGAAAAAAATTTGTTTTAACCGCAATATCTGTGATTGTACCAAATGCAAATCCTGGTGATTAAAATGTTGTAATCATCAACGGTTTAACCCACACCCCCTCAGAATCTATTTGTCACCCCATTGAAGAATTTGGGTTAACTTGATGGGAAATATCTACTTCTCCCGCCGTTAAGAAAATATTCCGCTTATTAATTAAAACAAACATTGCTAAGGTACCTAAATAATTTTGAAATAAAAAAACAAATACACAAACACAGAAATATGATAGACAAAATAATTAGAAAAACAAAAAGTGAATATTACAAGTCCAAAAAGCTGCTCCTGACGTAAAAGAGTGTGGGAACTAATAAGACAATCAACAAATAAAAGATTAGACAACATAAAACAATAATAAAGTGCGTCCGACTTAAGGACTAGCCACCCCCACATTACACATTACTTTTGTATTATTTAAATCATTTATTGATAGAATTATTATTGTTATTTAAATTTTTATTTATTTCGAAACCTTATAAATAATCACCATAAACCTGCAAAAAATTTAGATTTTTAGATTTGTAAGAACCTGGGCGGTTTGTTCTATTAAAACCTAGCACAATTAATTAATTAATTAATGAACTTAGTTATTACGTATTATTATAATAATGGCTCATTATTTTTTACAACAAAAAGTGAAAGTTGTGCGTTTAGTTAATTAATTAATTAACTAATTGTGCTAGGTTTTAATAGCACAAAACGCTCAGGTTCTTACAAATTTAAAAATCTAAATTTTTTTATAGGTTTATGGTAAATATTTATAAAGTTTCAAAATAAATAAAAATTTAAATAATAATGATAATAATAATAATAATTTTATCAATAAATGATTTAAATAATACAAAAGGTTCTTTTACTTTAAATTTTGTTATTTTAAAAAAATACTTCTAATGTTTTGGGCCACCCTGTATTACTATCACGACAAAATTGGTACAATAGGTATATAGGAATCCGTTCCAATATTCTGAAAAAAAAATCCCTAATAGTGCTTCTCAATATTTCGCCCTTAAACAATGGTCGTAGTTGACCGTGGCTTCGAGTTCCGGAATGTTTCTAAAGCATTTTTGCGATTAAAAAAAAAAACATAAAAATCGGTTCATAAATAAAAATGTTACGAGGGTGGCTAGTCCTTAAGTGAGACATAGTGTACGAGCAGCGGACGTATTATCCACCATCATTTTAACAGCTGACTAGGATTTTTTATCACTTTATAACATTATTAAACAACATACAAAATTTCAACTTTGTTGGAAATTTTTTTATTTCTATAAATTTTTTACGCGTGGGTGGTGGCGTTCTCGTAGCTTCCCCCACCACGGGTGCGCCAGCTGACCGCCATTTCTTGTATGTACACGCAATAAACTACTACATTTGCGAAAATCAGCCTTAATGAAATGACTGGCTCCAAAAGGTCACTGCCTCCCGGGCTAGAGGGAGTCCAATAATTATTGATGTAGTTTCATATTTGGCGGATCTTTATTTTATCTTTATATTTAAAATTATCTGCAGTGAATTTAAGTTCATCTAAATATATTTAAAATTATCTGTTTCTTCCTCCTCCTCCTCCTCCTCCTCCTCCTCTTCTTCTTCGTCTTCTTCTTCTTCGTCTTCTTCTTCTTCGTCTTCTTCTTCTTCACAACATCTTACCTTACGTGTTGTGTGATACATGGCTTATTTTCTAGTTCTTCTATTTAAAATTATTTGAATGTATTTAACTGTACTTAAAATTATCTAACTTTATCTAAACGTAGTTAAATGTAGGTATCTAAAATTATTTAAATACATTTACAAGTATTAAAAAATTGTATACGCCTCGTAAGGGAGGCTTCTTATAATATGCTAGTAAGATTAGACTTAGATCATCAGTATATAGAAATAATGGTTATTTTTTTTGTTTTTCATACTGAATGTTATATATTTAGTGTATAAGATGTTGATAATATGTTTCGTAGGGGATAACTTCTTGTTGATATACTGTCGTGATAAGACTTGGATCAATAGTGTACAAAAAGAACGAATGGTTTCTTTGAAAGTTATCTGCTAAACACCCAAAATAATGTTTTTTAATAATAGGATCGTTTCCTTCAACAAAATTTACAAAATATTGTTATATGATCAAAAAGTATATTAAATATACATTTTATATATCATATTAAAAAAAATTCTAATCATGTCATGCAGGAACAAATTGGCTTTGAAAATAAAAAGGCGGTAAATAATGACGTATATAATGAGAATTCAATTCTAGAGAATTTTCATGTTTTCATTTATCATGTTGGTGGTAGTGCTCTGTTGACTTGTTGTTTACGTTTATATTGTGTGTTTAATATTTGTTTATAATGGAACCTAATTTTGTGAAAGGTACTTCGGAGAATTTACTCATAGTGGATTTTTATATGGTACATGAGTTTTGTGTAGACAATTTGAAATATTTAAGTGCCGAATCCCGAAATGTTAAAAATTTGAGGTTAGTATTTCTTGACAATGAGTCACATCGATACTAACATTAACAGCAAATAAGCAAAGCAAACGACGCCCGTCGATTATTCCTTTATCTAACTGCGCGCGCCTCACATCTGACGTGGCGATGGGCGCGAATTCAAAATTGCTTAATTTAAATAATTAATTTCACTATTAAAATGACTTGTAAAATAAAAAAAATACGGGTCAAATAAAATTTAATAAAATACTTGAATATAAAATCTTTAAAAAATGATCAATGACCCTATTATAAGTATTTATACAGTGTGTCCCCGGATGGAGTTGACAAGAGGAAAAACATCTCTATTATTGATTTTACGACGAAAAGTCATTATTTATAAAAAATTCTGTTTGTCGAAAAAATGAATTTGCCATATAAAAATCATAAATCAGACGTACCGGGTGTTAATAAATTAAGAAAATATCAAAATGCCTCAAGAGAAAAGTATCTTCATTTATTATTTTGGACAAAATGTTTATAAAACAAAGTTGTTTATAATCCAAAATAAAGCCTAAATACAAATTATGAAGTCTAAATTTTGACTTTTACATTTATGTCAACTTACATTTTTTTCAAACATTAACATAACATAAACAGTAACTTCAACGATTGTGGAAAAACAATTTATTTTACATAGCCTCCTCCAACCTCAACACATTTCTCCATCCTTTTAATAAATTCACCATAGACCTAACGAATGGTTGAGGGTACATTCACTTCATTCACCGTGTCTTATATTCGTGATTTTAGTGTTTCTCGATCATGTGGCAGGTCATCTGCATAAACTTTCTGTTTTAAAACACCCCACAGAAAAAAATCCATTGGGTAAGGTCTGGTGATCTTGCAGAAAAATTAATTGGAGCATATCTTCCCATCCATCTGGCTCCTAAGTGATCTGTCAACCACTGCCGTACCAAAACTGAGGAATGAGCTAGGCAAAAAATGTTACGCCTTACTTCCGGTTGCAGAGTGTTTATAAATGGCAATACAAAGTTTTCCAAAAGGTCCAAATAAACATGCTGATTTAAATTTTCTTCTAAGAAATATGGACCAACGATTCGATCATAAAAATCCCACACCATACATTCACTTTTTTATAACGTTGACTTCGTTTGTGAATGACATTGTTTGGATTTTCAAAAGCCCAATAACGACTGTTTTGTGATGAAACGTGGCCATTGGTATAAAATGTTGTTTCGTCAGTAAAAAAAAAACATTCTGTGAAAACTTCTATCTACGAGGTAATACTCACCGACCCATAAACAAAAATCCAATCGCTTCCCTTCATCTCTATTTTCAAGTGTATGTCTGAACCTTGGCTTAAACGGTCGAACTTTGTTTTCCATATAAATTCTCTGTAAATGACTTTTACTTATTTCCAGTCTTTAGACTAGTCTATAAGCTTCAAAAGGTGTTAATTCTACATACTATTATTACAATTATGTGGTTTAGCTCATTCGATCCGGAATGATGTCTAGATCATTGTGCCAAATAATTAAATTAGCCCATAAAAAATTCCAAAAGTTATAAACAATTAAACACCTTCAAAAAATAGTGTTTGGTTTATAGCTAATTATTCGTAAATTATAAATATTTTCGAAATTTGAAAAAAAGATCCTTAAAGAGGAGGAAATTTAGTAAAAAAAAGTTCCAACTCCCGGAACTGTACCTCCATTATTTATAATTTTAATTTAACGCTGAAAATAGCCCTCCGCGCGCCATTGTTAGGTTGCGCGCACGGCCTCGAAAGTGAGTACGTCACTTAAAAAAATTTTTTTTAAGTACTTAAAGTTAATTGAAAAATCTAAAAAAATTATAGTATAATCTAAACACTTTAAAGAATTGATTCCCGTTGGAATTTTTCATAAAAACAAATTTTTCAATATGCTAGACGATTGTTAATTAACAAAATTTTTTCAAACTTCCTTCATCGTTCTAAACTAAAAAAAATGTTAAAATAATTGCCGTAAAATTATTTCGCTTTGTGGAGCTCTTCTTATATACATACAAAACAAGATTGCGTTATCAAAGTTTTAAAAATGTTAATACTTTGTTTATAATAATTTTTTTAAGTTAATAAAAAAAGAAAAAACACAATAATGTTGTAAAGAAAATTTTTTTCTTTATTTATTATTATATTTTCGTTTTTATGTCAATAAAAGACATTTATTAATTAAAAAAAATAACTTTTTTCTCCATTTTTTTATAAAAATTTTATAAACAAATGGACTATTTTTATATTTTTAAAAAAATTTTTTTTCTAATTTTATAGAGAACTGCCAATTATGATTTTTGAAAAAAAAATTTTTTCTTAATAATTATTTTTAATTGTTTATAATCGTTTTTTCAATATATTTGTTGTTTAAATTATTAGTTAAGAAATTTTTTTTTTTCTAAAAATCATAATTGACTTTTCTCTACAAAACAACAAAAAAAAATTTTTTTTTCATTAACAATTGCATTGTTTATTAACTTTACAATTTGTTATAAACAAATTCTCAACTTTGTTTTATTTTTTTTCTGAAAGTAATAATAATTACAAAAAGATGATGATGGGCAAGAAACCAAAAATCGGCCGTGTAAAAAAGGCAAAAGGATGGCTCATTTACTTTCAGATCCAAATAAACCTAGTACTTCAAAAACTTCCCCTTCTAAAAAACGACGAAGTTAATTAAAAAAATTGACAAATATTAGTATTCTTCATATGATAAATACGATTATTATTAACACTAAATTTAATATTACCATAAAAATATTTGTATTTGAAAGAAATAAACGGTTTCCAGTCATTTAAATATCAGATCAACTTAAAAATATTATTCAAACCTCTTAATCTGTCATTGTTAAGTACATTTCTTGCATGTTTTTCAGATAAAAAATCATTGTTTATATTACAAACTGAAATACAGCTGGAGAGTAGTAAGTAAATCATCTAGAAATAACATAATTTCCAAAATGTAGCGAAAAATAGTAATAACTGATGATAAAATCAAGTAAAAAATAAATAAACAACTGCAACTGTAACATAATTTAAAGCTTAACAAAATTGCCTTGAAGTTCAATAACCGAATTCGCATTATTTACAGAGCTAGAAGCCGCAGAAGTTCGAAAAACCCCAAAAAATCTTCAATTTTTATAAACAAATGCGCAAAACAACAAATGAATAATAGGTAAAAAATATATGACTGACATAATCTGAAAGATAATTTTATTGTCTACAAAAATGACCTGAATGTTAATTGTCGTATCTTTAATAGTTTAAAAGTTATATTAGCTTTAAAGTCAACAAATGGATCAGCTGCTGCAATTTTTGTAGCACGTATATTTTCAAAATTACATAAAAAATAAAATGAAATTTTTTTCGGTATTTTAATGCACGAGGTCGTTTTTGTAATTATTATTACTTTCAGAAAATAAATAAAACAAAGTTGAGAATTTGTTTATAACAAATTGTAAAGTTAATAAACAATGCAATTGTTAATGAAAAAAAAAATTTTTTTTGTTATTTTGTAGAGAAAAGTCAATTATGATTTTTAGAGAAAAAAAATTTCTTAACTAATAATTTAAACAACAAATATATTGAAAAAACGATTATAAACAATTAAAAATAATTATTAAGAAAAAATTTTTTTTTCAAAAATCATAATTGACAGTTCTCTATAAAATTAGAAAAAAAAATTTTTTAAAAATATAAAAATAGTCCATTTGTTTATAAAATTTTTATAAAAAAATGGAGAAAAAAATTATTTTTTTTAATTAATAAATGTGTTTTATTGACATAAAAACGAAAATATAATAATAAATAAAGAAAAAAATTTTCTTTACAACATTATTGTGTTTTTTCTTTTTTTATTAACTTAAAAAAATTATTATAAACAAAGTATTAACATTTTTAAAACTTTGATAACGCAATCTTGTTTTGTATGTATATAAGAAGAGCTCCACAAAGCGAAATAATTTTACGGCATTTATTTTAACATTTTTTTTAGTTTAGAACGATGAAGGAAGTTTGAAAAAATTTTGTTAATTAACAATCGTCTAGCATATTGAAAAATTTGTTTTTATGAAAAATTCCAACGGGAATCAATTCTTTAAAGTGTTTAGATTATACTATAATTTTTTTAGATTTTTCAATTAACTTTAAGTACTTAAAAAAAATTTTTTTAAGTGACGTACTCACTTTCGAGGCCGTGCGCGCAACCTAACAATGGCGCGCGGAGGGCTATTTTCAGCGTTAAATTAAAATTATAAATAATGGAGGTACAGTTCCGGGAGTTGGAACTTTTTTTTACTAAATTTCCTCCTCTTTAAGGATCTTTTTTTCAAATTTCGAAAATATTTATAATTTACGAATAATTAGCTATAAACCAAACACTATTTTTTGAAGGTGTTTAATTGTTTATAACTTTTGGAATTTTTTATGGGCTAATTTAATTATTTGGCACAATGATCTAGACATCATTCCGGATCGAATGAGCTAAACCACATAATTGTAATAATAGTATGTAGAATTAACACCTTTTGAAGCTTATAGACTAGTCTACTTTGTGAGCGTTTCCGTAAAGATAATTTCGGGTTTTCTATTACTGAATTTATTGCCGTATCGTCTTCATTGTACTTTTTCTTGGGTTTTTTGACATCCAATACAAATCCAGTTTCATTGAATTTTTTTACAAGTTTACGCAATGATTGGCACGATACCGCTGTGTTAGGGAACTTTTGGTGGAAAAGGTTAATTGCATATCGATAAGAGACGTCTCCAATCCCATATTATTTGATCAAATAAATTCTTTCTTGTTTGGTAAACATTTTTTAAATAATCAACAGAACACTAATAAATGCAGATGTAAGATAGTAATATTCTACACAATGTCACAATGACGTTTGTTAGTTCAATATTATTGACAGCACACTGTTTCTTAATTTGAATTCTTATTCATATTAATAAATTCAACGTAAAGAGATAAACACAATAAAAATATAAAAGTCAAAATACAGACTTCATAATTTGTATTTAGGCTTTATTTTGGATTATAAACAACTTTGTTTTATAAACATTTTGTCCAAAATAATAAATGAAGGTACTTCTCTCTTGAGGCATTTTGATGTTTTCTTAATTTATTAACACCCGGTACATCTGATCTAAGATTTTTATACAGAATGACTTTTCGTCGTAAAATCAATAATAGAGATATTTTTCCTCTTGTCAACTCCATCCGGGGACACACCATATATATTTACGTGTATTTAAAAATATTTAGATATACCTACACGGTATATCTAAATAGTGGCTAGTCCTATTATTTAATGCCGCCATATCTCAGTGCAACTTCGTCAAAAGTATATTCAAATTATTAATAATAGAAAATGCTAATAACACTTTCCGACGAACCAACTGCAAATTATAAACAATTGCAGGACATATGCAGTAGTTCTAAATGTGGCCTTGAATGTACATTTAAAAACGTGCATTATGGGCGACACGATTTCGAGGCATCAAATTCATCATTATCAACATAAATTCTATTTAGCGCATATAGATACAAATTACGCTGATCTGGAATTCTCGGAAATAAGTGTGCGAAATAGCGGCAATATTTAGACATAGTTTTTATTTAACAGATTCGAATCGTGACTTGGTTTTAGAAATTTCGCCGAAAGCTTTAACATCTATAAAACACGTTAGTTACTGTACCCACTGATTCTGCTTTCACTTAAAATTTCAACTTTCGTTGAAATAAATATATTTCATAGAAAATAATTTACTTACATGTTGAGACAGTGGTGGCGCTTGGGGGATAAATTCTCTATTTCTTTACATGGTAGATAAGTAGGGTGACCAGATGTTTGTAGTATAACAGGTTGTTTATATTTAAAATTCAATAATCGTTGAGGGTAATATTGTTTAGGTTATAAACCAGAGTTGGGCGTCTTGGAAGTATAAACATGGACTGTGACTGACTCACGAAAGGATCACACTCAGCATTCGGTTGTGGCCAGTTATACACATAAGTATTATGCATTTTATTAACAAAGTCTTTAACATAGTTTATTCAGCGCCCTATATTTATTTTGTTTGGAGGTAGTTCACCCCCTACGGTTACATTTCAGAAGTGGTATACTACCCCTGTTTAGTTTAGTGTGTTGTGTTAAGCCCGACATAAAAATCATGGTGAGTACAGGCTCTAATAATACATTTGGTGGTGTTTTTGTAAGGCCACATTGGTATTATTTTAAAACGATGGGCTTCTATCTATCTGATTTTCATATATTTCATGATGCCACAGAATGTAAGGCATATCGTGGACAAAATTTATGCGTGTTGTTTTGATAAATTAACAAAATTAAATAAGTTATATTTGCCGCTGAGCAATGAACATATTATTGACCATTAATCAAAGGCGTATTATAGGACAAAAAGGCTCAAATAACCTTGCGAGCTACACAATGCGCATTGTAAGCGATTTGTTGCCTTCTGTTGCATAGAAAGAGCTTAGGGCATGTGTGTATCAAAACAAAACACAGACGAGTTTCTTTTGTAAGAAATTAGGCGATAAGTGCAATTCTTGTCCGAAATTAATGAAAACACTAACGTGCATATTATCATAACGAGGCAAAATAATAAATAAGCTCATAGTTTTGTGCTTCGTTGGTTTAATCAACATAAAATAAAGTTTAAATAACAATATTTAGACCACGTAGTTGAAGCTTATGGTTTTATCAGTGTTAGTACTATATTGCCTAAATTGGAGTCTAGTATAAATATAACTATTTATATTTTCATTATTGAAACTCAAGATTATATGGTTGACAATGATACTATACCATTTATTAGTCAGGCATACTTTTACTAAACATTCTTCTGTTTTAATTATAAAATATATAAATGTTAGGTTTCAAAAAGCAATGTTTGTTTTGTTGTATATCGCTCCCACACGGAACCTAGGCCATCAACTTAAAATAAGAAATATTATAAACGTGCAAATGTTAAATGAGTCAATAAAATATTTTTTTTAATCAGCATTCAGCCGCTCGGAAGTTAACTCTGGTTAAGGTTGATAAACATATCGAATTACTTACATTTAGCGACAATTCCTTGGTGCCTGTATAATAGTGTCAATGTTAGATAACAATTGATGGCATGATTTTAATTGTATTGAATATCGATGTATGTTGACCAAAATCAAAATATGGTTGTTGAGAGTTACTTTTTGGAAACTTCAATTTGAATAAGTAAAACAAAACAGCAGTTGCTTATTTCCACTTACCAAATGAAATGAATGATGATACAAAAAAAATAATAATAATAAACATTCTATACTGTTAACTGATGAGCAATTGATTAAATTTGTAGATCTAGGCCTAGCATTCCAAATTCCCATATAGTATTATGTTTTCTAAATTGTAGTTCCGAGTTGATTTATTTATTTAACAAGTGTAACCTGTAAAATATAATATTGTAGAGTTTCTAGATTTTAGAATACTCTATACGGAACAATACAAACGCCTAATTTTACTCTGACATGAGAAATAGCCCAAGTAATATTTTAAAAGTCAAAAGGCTGGTAAAACTTAAATTTGAAAGATATAAAATTGTTCATAACAATACAGGTTATTTTGGCATAAAAAAAAAACATTAATTATAATTCGGGAAAATCACTGATTTCCCGATCTGAAAAGGTTTTGTCATCAAGTACATGTTTGATAGCCCCTTTTGGAAAACTCCATTTCACACTATGCATTTAAAACATTTGGGCCCATTTACAAAATGTAAAAGAGCCAAGACACAATTATTGGTAATAGTCGATAAATTTACAAAATTTTGTATTAGTGAGCCTGTACGCAATACCAAATTTAAATATGTAATTAGATTTTTTTTAAACCTTGAAAGGTAGAGTAATTATAGATCAGGGGAGTGCCTTTACATCATGATCATTCCAATAATGTTATTTGAATTTTGGTCTAAGGCACAAAGAAGGCGGTTGCAACGCCCACGTCAAAGGACAGTGTAAACGTTTTAATCTCATCATTCTAAACTCATTGGTACCTAGCACATATTTTACAGTCATGGGCCATTTGCCTTCTACAGTACTGTGTACTGTGCACCCAGTGCAATGGATTCTATTCTTTTGGACGAGATAAAAGGATAGATGGAACCAAGTACCTAGTTTGACTAAAATACTTACATGAAATTGTTAAACAACGAATAAATCGTAACCAGTTGAAACAAAAACGAGATTTGAATAGCAAAAGTGTTAAATTATCGAAAAATAAAAAGGTAGCTTTAGTTATGGTTCAAGAAATTGACAACCCAGCAATGGGTGAAAGTCAAAATTTATTGGCTAAAATAAAAATCACTGGGGCATTACCTAATGAACGGTATGTAGTGGTAAAGATTATAAAAAGAAGGTAAGAACGTCGATCAACTATTGTGGCAGTTGACAAATTAAAGCAGTGAGTAACTTTTCATCAAGAGGTAAAGTATTTGTCTTGCGAATTCATATGACGAGGGTTTTATTCTGTGTTTCTTTCAAAAGGCCGTGCGAAACTCGCATGATGAATATGAATACATATTTACGTATTAGAAGGGCCGTGTGACAGAACTCACATGAAGCGGATATGTATATTTGTTTGTATACATATTCGTGGGGCCGTGCGATGAAATTCGCATGATGAGGATATGTATACTTGTTGGTGTACGTATTCGAAAGGCCGTGTGATAGAACCCACATGATGAGGATACTGATAGTTATTTGTAAATGTATCCGAACCCCTGTCGTTATACTGACGGGATGAGATCATATGGTGCGCCCATGTGATCGAATTGTTGCCTATCTAACAATAATCAGTAAAATGAGGTTTCTTGACAAATTGACCATGATACTAAATAGAACTGCATGATGGTGACTTGCTTGGCATTAACTTTGGCTTTGCTTTGAGTTTTGACTATTGTATGCCTATTAAATTTTTCACAACTAATTATTTGACATAACGTTTTATTCTTGTCGTTTATACCAAATGAATTGTTTTTAGGACGATGATAGTTTGATTGTGGACAATCAAGTACTGCAGGATGGCCGAATATAACAGGTTGTTTATATTTAAAATTCAATAATCGTTGAGGGTAATATTGTTTAGGTTATAAACCAGAGTTGGGCGTCTTGGAAGTATAAACATGGACTGTGACTGACTCACGAAAGGATCACACTCAGCATTCGGTTGTGGCCAGTTATACACATAAGTATTATGCATTTTATTAACAAAGTCTTTAACATAGTTTATTCAGCGCCCTGCCCTATATTTATTTTGTTTGGAGGTAGTTCACCCCCTACGGTTACAGTAGTGCAAATGCTGTACAGTTGGGATGGGGAGTGGGGTAGTACATTTCTTTGTCAAGCATTGTATGTCGAAATCATTACCAAGAGCTGATAATTTTTTTCAAACGATATACAGAGTGTCCCAGTTAAAACTCCCGGTGCAATTTTCTTGGTAAGTAAAAGAGATATTTGAATTATGTAAAAGGTGTTCACTAGAATATATAAATGATATCGGCTCTGGGGATAAATTCTCTTTTTCTTTACACGGTAGATAAGTAGGGTGACCAGATGTTTGTAATGTAAATGCTGTATAGTTGGGCTAGGGAATGGTACATTTTTTTCTATGTCAATCGTTGTGGTTAGAAATCATTACCAAGAGCTGATAATTTTTTTCGAACGATATACAGGGTGTCCCACTTAAAACTCTCGGTGCAATTTTCTCGGTAAATAAAATAGATATTTGAATTATGTAAAAGGTGTTCATTAGAATATATAAATGATATCAGTTTTGAGTAAAAACGGTCATTTTACAAATTGAGGTATAGATGGCGTTGGGACGCAAAGAAATTCCTTGATCCTAGGAACGTTGAAATGAGATTGCAAATGATGGTACATTACATTCTGAGCAACTTTTATAGAATAGAATATAAATTTATCTGACCAAGTTATATAATACAATATTTTTGGTAAGTCAAGGGAAAAATATCTCTAACAGAGTCTTTGAATGCATTCAGATATTAAAAATAAAAAAAAGACAGATAGACCTACTAACACAAGAATATTTATATAAAAACAAGAATAAAAAACATACAATTACACAGTTATCTTGTGGAATAGTGATGACGGTAAGCGTTTTCATTAAGTAATACATTATATATTACGGTAAATTACATGTCAAAGGGGGTTTGCATATATTCCTGAACTCAATAAAAACAGTGAGTAAGGAAACGCTTTTTTATTATCACCTTAAATTTATTAGGATTATTCAATTTTTTTAAGTTATTACGAACGAATACGAACAATTTTCGAAAAATCACTGGTTCTCGAGATAATTGAATTTCAATATAATTTTTTTAAATATAAAAATCGTCATAACTTTTTTAAAACATATTTTATATGATAAGTACTTAGGGGCATTTTTTATAGTGAGTCAGGCTGATTTGGATGGTAATGAATATTATTTCAAAACACAAAATAACTTTTTTTCTTCAAGTAAAAGAAAGGTGGGGCTGCAACTGCTATTTGGAAATTAAAAATTTTGACATTTCTGTTTATTGTGTATTGTCCAATTTTGGAGTCATGTTTTTGTTGTATGTTCGACTAAATTTTACACTGTAAATTGTAGACACATGATAAAAAATTGCGATTTTTGTTACTTGAATAATTACATTGAGGTTCAAATAGCTCGACAACCAGTGATTTTTCGAAAATTGTTCATATTAAAAAAGATTTTTAGAATATAATTCTCCATCTCATGCACCTCATTTCATCGTTCCTAGGATCGAACAATTTATTTCCATCGCAACGCCATCTATACCTCAGTGTGTAAGATGACCATTTTTACTCAGAACTGAAGTCATTTATATATTTTACTGGGTACCTTCTACTGAATTCAAATATCGCTTTTGGTTATCGAGAAAATGACGTCGGGAGTTTTAAGTGGGACACTGTGTATATTTTTTAAATACAAAATATCTCTTTTAAAAATGACCCCAAAACAAGAGCTGAAACGCCGAGACTTCAATAAACTCAATCCGAGAACCTAATAATTTTCATATTGACAACTGCGGGAGAAAATTCGTTCTCTGACTAAATCCGACTGTACGTTCCTTCTCCATAAAACCAGACTCAATTCTGACCTTCTTGGCAGCTTGTCGTGGCCAAGACATCCCAAAATTTCTATAATTCAAGCATCACTCTAAGTCTCCTTCTATGTCAAGCAGGGTTGGTATATTTAAAACAAAATGTTTCAAACAAGATGTTTAAAACATGTTTAAAACATCGCATCATGTTTTAAATAAATGTTTAAAACATATTTAATACACAATGCAACAACTGTTTAAAACACAATGTGATGTTTTAAACAAATGTATTATTTTGGAGATCGTGGAAAAACAGAAAAAGTGCCGAAGCTGGTCCATTCCGATAAATAATCCCAATATAAACACTAAACACACCCACAAAAAAAAAACCGCTGCCGAAGGAATCACTATTTCCAAATCCAGATTTTCTATCCAAGTCATTCACAACGAAAAATTTTGTATGTGGAAATAATTGTTTGTGGAACTTTAATAATATAATATTTGAAATCCTCTACCCCAAAAACCCATAAAACGATACCCCACATCGGTAGTGGGGTGGGGGTGGTGATAGGAGGTGGTAGTGGGGGTGGAAAAAATAAAAAAATATTTTGAGGTTTTTGGTTCTTGTACACACACTAATTCACAATTTTTTTTCATCCCCTTTAATAATCGTGGGGGTGGTAATGGGGGTGGCTAATGCCAAAATTTGTTTTGAGACCTTAGCTTCTCTTGTATATACTAAATACCAATTTTATGAACTCTTACCTGCTTGATTTACCTATTTACACCAAATTTACCCCAATTTACCCCCAACCGTTCGACGGAACAAGATGAAGATATAATCTAGTTCTAGATCTCGTTAAAGTACACATGTGTACCAAATTTTAAGTCAATATCTCAAACGGTTCCAGAGTAAACGTGCGCACAAAAAAAAGTTACAGACCGACAGACAGAGAGACAGATAGACAGACAGAAATTTTTTTCGCTCGAACTTAAAATCTCGACGTTTCATGACATTCTAAGCCTATCTGAGCAATAAAAATTTTAAAAAAAAATTTTTGTCGTTGCTATACTTCCACTGGATGTGGAAGTAATGGCCTTTGTAGTCTTATCTTATGATTCAAATGGTCATCTGGCATCAAGTAGTAGTAGCAGACACAGTAACTTAGCACCATTTAATTTTAGTTTAATAGAATTTAAACAAACCATTTAAAACATTGAAAAAAAAAACTGTTTAAAATTAAAAAAACAGTGTTTTCGTTTAAAATGAAAAAAAAAACTGTTTTTTTTTTATCAACCCTGATGTCAAGTATTCTAGACACATCAGTCTTACTAAAAAAAGATGAGTGTCCACGACATAAGAAAAATTCTCCTGAACGTGCCATCACTTTGTTACTGATCTATGTTATGGATTATTAAGGGATTAATAAAATATCTAAATATAAAAATGTACCAGCGTTGCACTCATAGTTAAAACATGACGTCGATTTCTCGTCATTTTTCATTACTCTCGTCATGTTGATACCCTTTTACATTTACAAATTTTCCTAATCTCTTAATAACTCATAACATATACCGCGTGTGTAGTGGCGGGCTAGGTATAGAGAGTAAGCATTACAACATCGCGTGTGCCAGCTGGCTGAAATGAAATTACTGAGAGCTGGGATTCTCCGCTGACGGACGAGTTTACTGCGCTGTGTTGTTATATCTCTCGCGCTACGTGAATGTACATGCCTAATGGGCAATTACACGAACGGTATCAGTAACAAAGTGTTGGCTCTTTCAGGGAAATTTTTCTTATGTTGTGGACACTCATCCTTTCATACACAACACGAAGCTCAATCTCAACGCTATCAGTACCCGTAGCTCTACAATTCCGGTGTTCATCCCACACCCTTGACCCTGGGACGGCCTTGATGGATTATCCAATGACAAAGCCCAATACATCACAGCGCAAAAGACCACCTTTCAGAAAAACGAAACTTCCAAATTATAACAATATGATCAAAAGCAATGATATAAATGATCAATAAAATTCCGAAAAATACAGCGAAATTCCGTTTATTGAAAGTTAGCTAAAAACTGAATTTATTTGAAACTTACATAACCTCGTCCTCAGGGCCGGATTATCCATAAGGCTAACTAAAAAAAAAAAAAAATGTCTTCCCCCGCTAATCAATTGTCGTTTTGGAGAAAAACATTTTTTTTCATTTCCTTCTCCTTCCCGCGCTCATAAATTTTGAATTTGGACAAAAAAATGTTTTTTCAGATTTTTTCCACCCGCTCATCAATTTTTTTTTCATTACGAATATGAGGGCGCAAATACATGATTAGCCTAAGGGCGCGTCAATCCTTAATCCGGCTCTGCTCGTCGTACGAAATTCCCTAACTTAATACAATCAGCGCTTAAGAAAATAAACAGATAAATCAATATTAAAAAGAATATTTCAATCTATCCGCGTTTTGACTATTAAATGTTTTCCACCTCAGAACAATGTCGTGACAAATTTTATTTGTCTCGTTAAAAAATCAGGATATATAGAGTCTATTCAACTCCTCCCATCTTAAAAATTGACCAATGAAACTTTAAAAAAATGGATTTTTATCTAATCGAAAAAAATGATTGCACACGTCCCTAGCTGTGTGCTGTATTCTTGCTCAGCGGGCCAACGCACAGTTTCACTGAGAAAAATTATGTTTAGTTGGTTAATTCTACAAGGAACATTAACTAAAGCTTTCTGAAAAGGGAAGATTCTGCATTAAATTATGGTACTGTCGTGAGCAAAAAAAATAGGACAGCTATTTTTTTCTAATGTAAATTCATCTCTATTTGCACACTTGCAATGAATTTTGACAAATAACTGACAAAAATTAAAGTTAGATGTACACAACTAGATTTTAGCAAAAATATGTTATAAGACTTGTCCCATTTTTCCAATTTTCATAAGTATCTGTCAGTTGCTCTGTACGTATATACACCCTACACAAATAGCAATTCTTAACAAATTCACTTGTTTTTTTTTTTACAATTGCCCCATCTACTCTCAGAATAGAACTCTATTTTATAACAATCCGCGGTAGTTTGATTATTATAGATAACACAGCCACATAAAAAAAGTCAATTTTCTGAGGTTTCACATATACACTCCCATGTATTTTTGATCGCTAAACACGATCTCGATGTCAGTTTTACAAAATTAGGTCAGGATTCTTTGTTAACCACCAAAAAAACAGGCCAGAATAGGGTTTAAAATATAAATTAAAGATTTTAAATGAGTAGACCATGTATTCGATGTATTTTTGACCGCTGTTAGTTATATTAACTGTTATTTTTAATGTTATGAATCAATAATAAAATTATTGATGGATATAAAACAATTATGATTATATGATGCTGAATTGTAACTTTAAATATTCAACAATGAATCAATAGTTTAAAAATATTGTGGATTTAAACGTAAAAAAGACAAAATAGTTAGTTTAGTGCTGGTAAAAGCACAGTTATACTGGAGTATGTATAAAATTTTTAACTTGTCTATATGAGCCAACTTGGACTAAAAAAAACCATTATGATAAACCCTGATGATAGTTGAAATTGTCAATTTGAACTTAGTTACTTTTAATTTTTTTATATAACAAACCAGAGCAACTATGCAAATACATATGGTGATTTTAAAACTAGATAAGCCATTTCGAACCATAAATGAATCTTTATATTTTAATAATTGCTGGGTACGAATTCTTTTATTGAAAATTAGCTCCAAACTGAATTTATTTGAACCTTACCGAACCTCGTCGTTCAAAATTTTAAGAACATAAACATTCTAGAATTTTAAAAATTAGTCTATTGGCTACTTTGGAAGGTCAAGGAGTTGCAAAGAGATTCATACAATCAACGTTTAAGAAAATGAACATTCTAGAATTTTAAAATTTACTCTATTGGCTATTAGAAAATAAATATTTTAGATCGTTTTTAGATTTTCATATTTGGGAATTTTGGGATGACACTTTGGTCCTCGCCCTATAGTGGTGGGTTTGAAATGTCCAGGAGTTGCAAAGAGATGCCTCAAATCTGCGTTCCCTAAATAAATTATCAAATAAATTTGCAGGTTATGCATTGGTCTCTATATCCTTAATCCTCTCTCATTTCTAAATCTCTGTTCATTCAGAAGGAAGCTGAATATACGATGAATCCAAAAACAACATTTCAATATCGACATTTTTGCAAATTGTGTAATGCAAGGAAAATAATTTGGAATTTTATATATACAGAAAAGATACCACCAGTATAAAACTAGAATACGCGCCTGTGTTAAAATTTAAATTATATATAAAAAAATGCATCGAGTTTCCGTCAGGACTTCAAGGTAGTCAATTTTCCAGCGACTAGTTCTGATCCACTATATATAAATCGCATCTATCAGGCTTAACATCCATCATATGGAATTGAAATATATTTATTATCTTTACCTACGATCACTACTGTAAATAGTAAAAAAACACACTACCTGCCATCTATGTAAGTTGAATTTTACATATTGTAAACAAAACGCACTGTAAACAAATCGCACGGTAAACAAAACGCACGGGACACGCAATTATAGGTGGCTTATATCGCTGACGCGGGGTTTAAAAAAACAAATGCGCCTACTTAATTTTCAAACGCTGTCAAAACTGACATAATATTTGTTGAATAATATTTTTAACTAGTAAACTGAATCCAGATTGTACTAAGTAACTAGATAAATATGACCGTAGGTAAAGTATAGTACATAATTCGAGTTGTAAGGCAATTACGCACTCATGGAAATACGCACTCCCCGCTACGCGGCATCGTGCATAACTTTTCCATTCGTGCGTAATTTGCTTCTTACATCACTCATTACGTAATATACTATTAAATATTACTGAGTGTAACTAATGTGCCTATTTAAGAATACTCTAAAAAATGTATCAAAGCGAGATAGTATTCACAGGTTTTTAAATTTTTGTTGACTATTTTATTAACAATTTAAAAAATACATGGTTATACTAGAAAAAAGTATATTTAAACTCTTCAAAAATCCCCTGGTATAAAAACAATTGTTTTTTTGTAGACACGAAAACTACATAAATCAACAATGTCTAATAAAATTTTGAGAACCATGGTGTTGTTTTTACGGGACTTTTCTTTCTAAAAAATAAATAGCAAAATGCAGAACAAAATTAAGGAGTAAAATGTACACCTCTTTAGATAAAATAAAAAAGCAACTTTTAAATCAGTACAATGATTATCAAAATAAATTTAAGGTTCTGTAACATATTTCGCAATATTTTAGGTCCTTAGTGGCATATAATTTTTAAATTTTATTGAATGTATTATCCTGCACATTTAAGTTTTTTACATTATATAATTTAAAGACATTTCCATATAATCTGCGTTGCATTTTACGTTAATATTAAAGATTATGTAGGTAATAGAAAATTTTTAGAGAACTGTAATAAATTTTGTACTTAAAGGAATTCCCGAAAAACTAAAATTTGTTGGAGATATTGTGAAAAGAAGTAGAGTATGTATTAATGAGGAGCAACGAAATTTAAAAAATACACATTGTAAGAATACATTATTACAAAAAATAATATTATGTAAAATACCTTTAAGATTGTACTAATGATTATAAAATTGATTTAAAGGTCTGCTGTTATTGATTTATATAGTTTTTGTATCCATAAAAAAATCACAGCGGCTTGTGATGATTTCAATCAAAAACATGATTTTTCTCAACCCTGTATTATTTAAAAACATACTATTGCATATGGATCTTAAATAGCTCAGATGTATGTGTCATATATTATATAATTAGATAAAATGGTAAAAAAAAAAAAGGTGAAGAGTAAGAAAGGAGGTTTTTAGCCTAATTTATTTTTGAACAAAAAAAAATGAAAAACATGTTTTTATTATTTACTATCAATATCGAATCGATTCCACCCCAAACAAAACTTTCCCTCACCCTCCCTTTATTCAGCAAAAGTCATGTTAAAATGTTTCAATGACCTGCAAAAAAATCAACTGAATGTTGGTTATTTAATAGTTAGGGGGGTATAAAAAGGGGAAGTGAGTGCGGGAAAGTTTCGTTTGGAATGGAATCGAAATATTGGTAGTACATAACAAAAACATGTTTTTCATTTTTTTTTGTTCAAAAATAAATTAGGCCTTATGGCCTTTAGTAAAAAATTAAAAAGTCCTGTATCGATTAGTAACAAAGAGCTCCAGGAGTTACATGTGAGGTTGTTTTAAAACCAGCCACTACCTTCTATTAAACTACGCACAATTATCCACATACCACCCTGGATATCTTTGAATTATTCGAGATGAATAAAAGATGTTGTTTAACTAATTTACAAAAATTGACTCTTATGAACGTAAGTTCTGTTCTGAAGAACAGAAAATTGATTTTCTGCCTACTGATTAAAGAATACATTGCAATAACTTTTTCATTTCGAGAATGTAAAAAACTGTTTTTTAAGAGTTGCTGTTGTAATTTTTGACAAATTCAAATTCTGCACTATTTGGAATTATTAAACTCTTAAAATAAATCAGGGATTAAAACAAGAGCTAGACATTTAATAAACAAATATCTCACTGCTGCACAGTCGTTTCTGAGACCATTTTTTTTGGCCAAAATTAAATTTTCGTTCTAATCGTGAAATCTGTTCATGTATATACATTATATTTGGTGGAAATAAATTGAAAGTTATTAGATGTTATTTCTTTGTATGGGAGTTATACCGGGTGATGTGAGGTCGTGGTACACCCCCTTGTTCTTCGTTATTAAAACTTTGAAATCTGGTACAATGAATATACTTGGTAAATATAATTTTTTGACATAAATAATATTTCCAGTCATTTCGGGTCTTTTTGTTATAGCTGGTCAGAATAATTTTCAACTCTGTAATTATAAAACCATTGGGCGCTCATAAAATATAAACGCAAATATTAATTAATTTTAAATAATGTATTTCACTTATAATAAGTGAAATACATTATTTTCTACTTTTTAGTCGATTTTTTTTTAAATAAAACCATTGTTTAAAAAAAAATTATTTATTCTTTTTTAATTATGTCTAAAAAACTCTTTCATTTGATACCCATGTCAAGTGGGTTGTGAAGAAAAAGGTAAGCCATCTTGGAGCGTCCGCCATATTGGGATTAGAACGATGTTAGATATATACTACATTATACTGTCATCGAAACCAAAGCTGTGTGCCAAATTTCAATAGCTAGATTTGACATATACATAAATTATACACTTTGCCAAACTTAATAAAACCATTTAAAAATGTGTATTTGTAGATGGTATGACAAGTATAAGCAGATAAAGTATACACCACATTAAATAACTTCTTTAACAATCTATCGGTAAATTATTGCTGCTTAATCCTACTAATTTTTTGAATGCCTTCTTAAACGTGCGTATTTATTTTATTAATTTTCTTTTTTTTTTTTTTTCAGAGAAATGCATCGGTTCCATTCTTATTGCGACATTGATCTTACAGATACTAATGTAAGGAAAATTGTTACAAAACAAAAATTTTCAATATTACACTGACGACACACTTTCAAACTTGATATTTATTGGTATACGTACAAAGCGGAACTGACACTCACTAAATTATTAAGGGCTCGTATCTCCGTGCAGGTAGGAACGTACACCCATTCGGGTGACAGGTCCGGAATCAACAGCTTTAGGGTATCTATTTTCATCATTATATTGCCAATTATTTATTTACGGTACTCAAAAAATGTTTTTTCCATAAAAATGACCCGTAGAAACCATAGTGTGCTGTTTGATAAACAATTCAATATGTATTGCACATGCACATGACTGGCAACTTGAAAGGTTCACAAGTATATGTTAAGTGCCACATTTGTATTAAATCCTCTGCAGTACGTAAAAGATGTTAAAAGTACATAAATTTGTCACAAAACATATTAAAACATATTTTATACTTTTGCTTTGTATTTTCCACATTGTGACTTGCGCCTCCACCATATTTAACAATTTAAGATGGTGATTGTAAATTCTTACAAAAGTAGAGGTCAGTCTGATCAATCAATGAGTGAAGATTAATTTGTTACAAATTTAAATCTTCACAAATCGATAATGTTAAATGCTTAAACAGAAAAAATGCTCTTGTACTCATTACAAAAAAATCATAAATATCTGATCCTTTTACCACTGACGCGCGACGTTCCAAAATGAGCTAATACGGTGAAACTGCAAATGCAAAAATCTGTAGAGTACTAAATTTTCTATCGGATAGGTCATTATTATATACAAAAATGGAACAACTTGAATCAACAAACCAAAAAGGAGGCATTATAAGTGTATTTAACGATTGCTTTCAACAAGGCACTAATTGAAAAATTGAAAACAATGATAAACAATTTTTAATGTAATTTATAAACAGAACAGTGTACTTGTCCTTTTTATTTGATACAATTATTACCAACAAAACATATTATTATATAAACATATAAAACCATATAGAAAAAAAACAGTAAGTACGTAATATGTAATTAATATTACATCTTTACTTAAGTATTATACCATGTCATTGGAGGGCTAGTAAATTTGTGTAAAAATCTTATATACAGACTCACAGACGTGGCTGTTTCATTGTCAGTTTCAAATTGTAATTTGAAAAAAAAATTAAGTAAAGCAAAAAAATAAAACAACAATATATAATATATAGTTAAATTAAATGAATAAACTGCAATATGCCTGTATCTTCACTTGCATGCCGAATATTGACAATTTTATTAATTTACGAATAATCGTTTTGCAAACAATTTAACGGTATCCAGATGCCTTGAAATATTTTTTGGCGATTAAAGAATTTCTTGAGTACCGACATTTTATCTAATTTTAGGAAGCATATAGCATATTTTTAAATTAATTATTTATTAAATAATTTATTTAACGTCGGCCTATTTTCGGTATCAAGGCATATCACCAACGCCAGAAAATGAACTCCCCCAACTTGGAAATTTTGCCGAACCTCTTCTCGATAGAAGAATACTTGCGGAACATTTAATAGACAAGGGACCGACTGCTTTACATTCCCTCCAAAGGATGGTATATCAACTATGCAACCCACGCCTTAAACCGCATAACTTCTGCGTATACGCTGATATACAATCCGCTAGATGATGGGACGAAATCGTTGAGTTTCCTCGGATGGACACCCATCTAAGTAATAACCACGAGGAATATTGCTTAATACGTATATAGTCGAGACGCCCTATTATTCTGTTTCTTAATTCGTAAATTATTTATATCTCTCAACAATTACAATTATGTAGAAATTTTAGCTGCGCGCGCATAATTACTCCTTATATTGTTCTAAATTAGGTTTTATTTAATTTTTTTTTTAAATAAATACCGCTTTTCGATTTTAATTAGAATTTTTTAAAATAGATGCCCCGCCACTGGAAAATAATAGGCAACAAGGCAACTCATTCTGGCAAAAACATTACATTACATTATTTATCACTATCGTCTATGTTCATCATCAATTAACAGACGTATACATATCCTATAATTATTATTTATACAAATCGAGGGGAATTAACAATCTATGATATAGTTATTAGATCAAAAGATTACATACTTTAAAAATTGTGCTAACGATCTGGTCATTCATTTTATATACAATCGAGTGAAAAATAGTCTGTCTATTATTTCAAAACTTTCTCCAATGCATGAGTTATTAATCAGAATAATTAAAAATAAAGCAAATAATGAAGTTGGTTGAAGCAGGATGTTTAAAAAACAAAGTGATATTTAATAGTAGCAAATTTTTACTGGATTATTTTATCCTGGGAGATATAACAACACAAAAACATTCTAGACTAGACCCTCACGTTTTTGAACATTCTTATAGTATAAATAAAGGAAGTATACATCAAATAACTGCTGCTAGAAGTTTTTAAGAGCATCATTGCAAAATACATTGAGCAATGCACGTTATTACAAAATGTGGAATACAAAATATTTTCATTGCATTAAGCCCCAGCAGAAATATTTATCCCATGAGGTGAATATTATACCATCTGTATAATGCAGTTCCTAGCTTTTTGATCATCGCCAGAAATAACGTCAAACAAGTTGTTTTTGTACCAAATATTATACAGTCTCTACACCACAGTTTGTGGCTTCATAGTTGTTGTCAGAATAGACAACTACTAGTCTAGATAAGTAAGTTAATTTAAGTTACTGTTACGATATTTTTAATCGATCGTAAACTAAAATATATTTATCAATTTGCATATTTATTAATTACGGTCAGTAATAAAATGCTTGTACCCGTTGTTGTTTCCTTTTAGACGTCTTCTTTTTTGTCGCCTTTTATGTTGGCTTTGAGAACATTTTGGGATAGTCAACTCACAGCAAAGTCTTTGGTACAAAACTTGTCTAAAAGGGAAGCCCAAAACCGCTTCGATAAACGCATATTACACAGGAAGGTAGTTCTCCTAGATATTCCGCTAGTAGGAAATTTTCCTGTTAGATAGGTACCTACGTCTGCAAAATACGAAATAAGTATACCACAAAGACTGAATACGTATTGGTAAAATATTTGTTTATAAGGAAGATTAAGGCCCATGTTCTTTATTTTCGCCATCATTATACAGTGTGTCCCCGGATTGAGTTTGCGATAGGTGTAATATACAAAAAAAAAAAAAAAAAAGATGTCTTTTATTCTCTGCAGTCTCGGTCTGCTTGACGTAAAATGGATTTTTACCAGTTGAAATGGGATCGCGGAGTTAATCTAAGAAGAAAATAAAAGGAAATAAATCATTGTAGGAATACTGGTCTTTCTGTTAATTTTACGGAAAAATTATATTTGGATAAAATATTTTGCATTGAAAGTTAGAGCCATATGCCAATTTTAATTGCATTTGAACAAAAATAAAAAATAATACTAGCAAAAGTAAATAGCTTTTTGTTTTAACACAATTAACAATTTCAACGAATTCAACTAAAAACCTATTCAAATAGTATCCCACCTAAATTACTACATAATTCCACCCTTCTTCTAATTCTTTGTAACTTCTAATTTCCTCTAGAGGTATTATTATTATTATTTATTCAAACACAAAGAAAGTTGGCATATGGCTCTAACTTTCAATGCAAAATATTTTATCCAAATAGAATTTTTTCGTAAAATTAACAGAAAGACCAGCTTACCTGAAATGATTTATTTTCTTTTATTTTCTTCTTTTTCTTCTTAGATTAACTCCGCGAGTTAGATCCCATTTTAACTGAAATTTGATAAAAATCCATTTTACGTCAAGCAGACCGAGACTGCAGAAAATGAAAGCGGTACTATTTTTTTTTGTATATTACACCTATCGCAAACTCAATCCGGTGACACACTGTATATTTGCAACTCGGAATTATATTTAGTGGTTTTTGTCTGAGTTATTATAAATTCTGTTAGAGTAATTTTAATATTTAAATCACTTGACGCCTCTTAATAATCACTAATTCTTTTCATTCATTAAGATCTTCGATCCACAAAGCTTATCACGAGCAAGAACATTACTTGCCGAACATGAACCTCAAGAAAAAAACATCTCTAAATTGGCAAACACACAGGTGGGCCTAATATTATTAATGAATATAAGTAAATAAATTTATATAGAAAATATTCCGAATAATGCTTAATTTTAGTTTATTGTTACCGCTACATATTTTTAAACCAGGATGGTTTATGATTGATCTTAAACAAAGTATTATTATTTAGAAGAATTATTCACACCGTGTTTCACGTTAAAAATAATTGCTCATTTTTGCACATTTCTTAGTTTAGATATATTTCGATGTTAACGCAGGAATAATCGTAATATTCAGGTAATGTACTTCAGACAAATTTTCGATGCTAACTTTTTAGCGTTGAGGTTGCTTATTGTTAAGGGGATCTTTTCCTGGATAAGAAAATGGGGAAAAATGTATCCATGAAATAGAAAAAATCTATGTTAAAAAACAAACCGAGTTTTTGTACAAGCGGCGTCCTCTGTCAAAAACGGCCAAACTGATAAGGTTGAAATATTTTACACATTATTTTGATCATGCATATAAAATTTCATCCAAAATCGATACTTTTGAGAAATAAAAAGAGCATTCTTTATGGGCTGCTCCTTATAACAATCCCTTATATTTGCACAAAACATAATCTTACTATTTTCAATGTTTTATCTGAAACAGGATTTGAATCACCTTGTATAATTTCTTAATACATAAAAAACTAATTTATTAACATACGTCAAATCCAAATTCCTATAATACCATACTAAGCTTTTCTTAGTTTTGTTTGTGGTATTTTTTTTTGTAGACCTTATCTCAAAGCAGTAGCAACGGTTAGGTTAGGTTAGTTATTTCTACTATGGTATTGATAGAAAAAATATTCATCGCAAACAGCTAATGCAATAACCAGTATAAGTTTAAATGAACTTTTTCTTCTTAATTTGGATCAACCGAATCATTTCACTTAAATATTTCGTCGTACTTCACCAACCGCAAACGAATTTCCTATTTAATTTAAGACATAATTACGAAATGTCAAATGTATCTGCAAAGCCAGTAGAAAGCTACACACAATTTACGTAAATTGAAATAAAAACTAGTAGTAACTTGCATATACCCAATAATTTTTTAGGAACAAAAAGATTTCAATTAGATGATTTTATTTATCAATCCGTCTCTCCTATTACAATTAATTAACGTTTGAACACAGCAGAGAAGTAGTGTCACATTGTACATTTTAGTCTGTGATGGTAATAGGCCAGCAATGTGTTTTTTCAAATTTTTTTGTACTCAAATAGAAAATGTACTTTATTTCAAATGAGGAAGAGTAATAAAAGCTCACTGTAGATGCAAATCCTCTGAAAACGTGATCAGAGTGCCATAAGAAATTTTAAACATTCCTTAAAATTAATTAAATATGTCTCACACCACTGAAACTGTAGTATCATCTACAAAAATTGCAACCCTTGACCCTACATTTCATTATATTATGACATGAATTAACTTTGAAAATGGATACTTCATTCTGCCGGACCCGTTATCTCAAAGGTATGTAGGTACTGTGTTACAGTAATTATTGTAGTTTAGATTGTATTTTATTAGCCGTAATTACTTTTATTCGTTATTTTTTTATAAGTACCACTGCATAGCAATATCTATTCAAATGAGACAAAATTTCCGAAAATAATTAAACTTAATTGCATTCAATTCCTAACCATTTGTAAATTCATTCGTATAATTTTAAGGTATTTATGTTTATTGCACCATAATATTAATTATAAAATTTATTCCCAAATTTAAATTCTGTAATTAAATAATTTATAAATACCCGCATCACCTGTAAATTCATTCGTTTGAATCGATTGTTTGAAAATAGCACGTTAATATGCCGAAAATGCAGTAATGTTTTAAGTTGCAATGAATTGGTGATAAACTGATTAATAACAAAGTAACATGTTCTTATATCTATTATGCTAAACTTCTACGTCCGATTGTACTTTCTACGGATAACTGCTAGTCTGTCCTCGTTACACGACGACGTTCTCTGTTCATCTTGTGCGCATCTCGGAGGCAAAGCTACGATAGTTGACTAGGACTTACTATACCATTACGCACACAGCCAATTATATTATGTATTATATATATTCTCCACAATACAATTTCATTTTGCTTTTCAACAGCCTCCCTGTAAAACTTAGAAATATGCTAAACTAGAAAAAATACAAAGCTATGGTTCAAGACTTTTTACTCAAAGGTGGTTTTTTTAGTATACAGGACTTTTCAAATAGAGAAGCTGTGCCCTTATAGGACTTTTAATGACTTATATGTGTGATATTTACTTTTTGTACATAATTCTAATATTACATGTCTTTATTGTACTTACATTTTTAACTTTACTTCTATGTATTCTCATTGTTCTGTGTAGATGCCTTACTCTTTATATTATGTAATGAATATTTAAATTATATTATGCATTGCCGTTATTTTATGAATAATTTGCTATACATTTTGTATCTCAAACGACCAATAAAATATTATTATTATTATTATTTGTCCTGAAGAAAGCACTGCCGTACGGTCATGGATACATTCAAATTACAATTTCAAGTTTGTTTCTAAATATACACAGTTTATGCGAATTACTGCCTCTGCATAGGCCTAGACTTGACCTACTAATTTAAACAATTTCGATAATTAGCTGCGTATTCATAAGGTACAAGCTACAAAGTGCATATATTATTTGTTTTATGTGACATAACTATAATTTATTGCCATTAGCCACAATTACTAAATAAGGTCTCGCTGAAATGTGTTGAGTTAATATTTGTAAACTAAAATCATATTTGTTTTGTATTGGGTGGTCCTCAAGCGTATACTACATGAAAATAATACGTAAATTGTATAAACTTTATAGAGATTTTTCAATACCTAATAATAACAAAAAAAAAATTTTGAAAAATATACTTCTTGAAAAAAATCACTTTTCATGTTTGCGACCTTGATCTCGACCTTCAAATTTTTGGTCACAAAACAACACTCAAATAGAGGAACTTTGCTTAAACATTACAAATCGACGTTTGCCCTGCCTTTTTTCTTTTACCGTTCCGGGGATATTGTTAGTTAAATAATTCATTTTTCCCAAAAAATTGACTTTTTGTTATTTCCAAACACATTATATTACTCAAGAACCAATATCCAGAAAAAAATAAAAATTAAATTTTCATGCTGTTGTCAGGTACAGTGCTTTCACCAAAAATGTTCAAAATCGAAGAAGTCAAGTTTCAAAATTTTATTTTTATTGGTTGATTTGACACAACCTACTGCAAATTTTTTATATTAATTACACTAACTTCTGCTTCGAAAACAATATTTACTTGGTTTTATTAAGAGATCAACTCTTTGATTCAATAAAGATTTAATGTAATCAAACGGTTCTTTGATACCGTTAACATTTAGGTGGAAATTATAGCTTGTTTTATAATTATAATATGAAAACTACTGTATCGACTTCGCATTCTGACATGTATTCGGTGTATACGGATGGAATTAAGAAAATAATTTTTGCAAATAACATCTGTCTAATGAACACCGGCTTTGGCAATTCTAATTGCTAATGGTATATTACTATAATTTATTAACACATTCCCGAACTCACCAGTGTGTTCATTAAAGTAATTAACTAATGTAAAAAATATGTCTCATTTAAGAATTTATGAGTATCTTAGAATTAAAGGTTTTTCATTTATGAAAATAAAAAACCTTACGACAAAACTTACTTACTGAGAAACGAATGCAATATTATTAATCAGCAAGCCTTAGAACCCCTATACCCAAAATTTAACGATGTTTTGATTATGGTTTTCGAGTTACGGCCCCCTTAAAATCACATTTTTCAAATAATAAATAATTAATAACTTACGACACTTAAAGAAATGATGCAAAACGTAACTCTAACGACGGATATTTCAAAAAGACATAAGAGATTCGTAGAAACTTACACCATATTAGTCAATTTTTAGGTGGTGTAGCATCATCAAAAAGCATTGTCATTATTTGGACCAATTTAATAACAGAAGTGGAGAAGGAAACAGACACTGTTTTTGTATAAATTATATAATGAAAATAACTGATTTAGTCTAAGGTATGTACATAAGAATCTATATTGTCATTTTTCCTGCTTTTTGGTTAGGGGTGATATCCACCCCTTCTTTGGGGTTGTCGCAAAAAAAACACACATAGTCTTATAGAGCATCGAATTAAAAGAAAGAAAGCTCTTATACACTTTTTTGCTAAAATCTATATTTTTAGAGATATTGCTAACTGAAAATTGCAATTTTCATCCCCTAAAATCAGTATTCCTAGACGTTTTTTTTAATTAGTCTAAAAATGTGAACTTTAAAAAAAATGCAAGGGTATAAAATTGAAGCTTTTACGAAAACAAATCGAATGGTTTTTTCTTTTTTTTTCTCCGATGTTTAGTTTTGGAAATATGGCATTTTCAAAATGGCGCCGAAACGTTCAGAAAAAATACACGACGTTAAAATCTAAAATTACTCAAAATCTACAACTATGAGAAAAATTATTATTCTTGTAAAAATTAAAGGTATTAAAATTTTGTTTTATAATAAAAACTAAAAAAGTTACAAACAAAAAAGTAGTGAATTTAAAAGTTTAGGCGCCATTTTTTTTAGTCTTATTGCTCTAATTTCTTATTAATTCAATTTTTTTTCTTTCTCTCTTTCTATATATTGTTAATGCATGTTATTATTAACATGCTCAATTTCTTTAGAATTTTTAAAATAATTATTTTTCATTGTGTACCCATTTTCAACAATTAAAATTTTCATAATTTTTTGAAAAAAATCGGGTTTTTGGAAATTGCTCAGAAAATATTTAAAAAAAAAATGGTAAAAGTACAAAAGTGAAGCTTATAAAAAAACGAATAGTTTGGTTTTCTTTACTTCCCTACAACAAACTGTTCCAGGAGCTATAAAGGTTTAAAGGTGGCGTTTTATTTAAATTTGAAATATCTCAAAAACTATAAGATTGGTAAAATCATGATATAAGAATGAAATGAAGCTTATAAAAAATGAAGAGTTTGGATTTTATTATTTTTTTCCTACGACAAACTGTTCCAAAGATATGACAGTTTGAAATAATATTGAAACTTTTTCAGTTTGTACGCGCATTTTAAATGTCTATAGTGAGTAGAGAAACGAGCAATAGCCGTCTATTTTTCGAAGAATACGCAGAAAAGGCGGGTTGCATTGCACTTTAGCATGTTTAGAGTGCAGATTAAAAATGTTATTTAATTAGTTTACTTAATTGTATTACTTTGATTTATTTATAACAATCTCTATTTTTAATAAAATTAGACATATTACTATACTCCTTTGTGACCATTTTTAATCCACTATTATTTTTTTTTATAAATTTGGACCCCATAATCATATTCGGCGACCTAAAAATCATAAGTATATGGATTTTCGTGAATTTATTTGTAACATTAAAAGAATTATTAATTTTTCAGTATTTAAAGATGATTTCAACCCTTAATGTTTTCGTCTCACAGTCATATTCAACGACCTTAAAAACATAAGTCTATGGATGTTCGTTAATTTATTCGTAAAATTAGAGGAGTAATTCATTTTTCAGTTTTTAGGGTTGGTTTTCACTCTAAAAAATGAAAAGCTGGTAATTCGACAATATATATTTTAAAAATTACAATATTTAAGAATTCCGATAATTGTATTTTTTGTTGAGATTTCTAAGAATTTTAATTTTTTTTTTAATTTATTCGAAATTGCGGTAAATTTTTTAGTTTATGGCATTAGAAATCTAACAAAAAAAATCATTCAAATCCATTCACTATAGCTGGGTTCCGAGGTATAAACCTAATTGCATTGGACTAACTGTATGATTTAAACTATAAAATATATAATAAAGTATTCCTTAAAATTGCACCTTAAAAAATCATTTAAACCAAAGATTAAAATAAAAATCAATCAATAGTGGATAACAGCGACTGACCATGTTACACTGAACCGCCAATTACAACCGGCACGGCAACACATTAACAGCACTAAACATCTATACCGTAGCCAGAATTCGAACCCCTAGTCCCAAGCCTAACATGGAAGCACTACGGCACTATATCCTTAATTTATGTTTTCTCTTTTGCAAATCTCTGTTTATTCAGAGGGAAACTTAATAGACGACGAATCAATATAATAAGATCAACTATTTTGTTTTAAGCACAATGTCAACGGTGTATCTTTATGTGTATATCAAATTCCAATTTATTTTCATTATTCCTAATTACTAATGTATCTAAAAATGATATTTGTCCATTGGTTACTATTTACTATGTAAATTGTATTGAATTGAAAAATTTATTTAATTTGGAAATAAAGTTCCCTATATCTATAATAAAATTATCAATTTCGTTTTTGCTACTTCTTGCCATTTCTTAAAAGTAGAAATGGAAACACTTGACTTTCCTAAAAACTCATGCCTTTTTAAGGAAAAGTAGGAGAATCTATAAAAAATTCCAGTAAAATAGCATGAATATTAAAATGTTCATAAGGTGAATAGTAATGAGCTTATAAACAAAAAATTATCGAAGGCCAGCATTTTCCTAGCTTTTCTGGCGTACAAGCATGTATACCATATACGTTAGAGTCGTGCGTCATTCAGTGCTCACGAACAACAAAATGTTAAAGAATTTAAAATATCTAATTGAATTAACAAACAACGAAATGCAAAAGGATACTTGTAAAACGATAATGTTACACGATACCATGTAACAAATAAATATCTTCGGGGTCAAGTAAAACCAAAATCGTTAGAAATTAAGGCCAAACATGTCCGTGCGACTTGTAAAAATGAGGGGCGTATATTTCATTAGAAGTTCAATAAACTATCGATTCCTTATATAATCCTTATAATGATTAATTTTACAATTGCACTTTGCACGGGCGTACTATCAATAGGAATTTCGGAAGTGATAACTACAATTTTTCGGCAATTAGTTACGTTTGTTATAGTCCGATAGAATAAGAAATATAAAGGAAAAAATTAGAGGGCCAATGAAATTTTCCATTGATTCTAATTTTTAACTCCGAATAATTAAAAAAAAATTAGGAAGTCGACAATTCTACTGGAATGTATGTTTTTTATATATAAATATGTGTATATGCAATAATTACTATAAATTGGCTTAAACGATTTCTATAATATTTTTCTCAAACTGCAAGGTGGCTCGGCCGCACTCCTATAATAACTTCATCAAGATGCGTTTAGTGTAAGGTGAGAAAAAATTAAAAATAAGATTTTTTAATCGCAAATTTGGCGAATGTGCTAGTCATGGAAGGCCCTGGCATGATAACCATATGAATTGTGCTCTCCCGTTCCTATTATGTTGATTATGTTCTCCACAGTAAGAGTTACATACCAGCATCAAGCGGTATACTTGTGATTATCCTTAATGGCAATAGAACTGTGGGCTGCTGCTCACGTGTGGCAGCCGTGATATATTATTTATCTCATGCTAGGCATTTCTCTCGAACAATTAAGCCAGCAGACATTTTGTCAAAAATGTTCCAAAAAGGCAGTGTTTCTATTGTAATAAATCATGATAGTGATGATTAATAAAACATAAAAAAGTATTTATTATTTAAAACGACTAATTATAATCTGTAGAGTCGACGAAACTGTGAGCCAACTGGACATTTATTTATTTTTCACTATGTTGCAGCAGTCTGATTTTGGTGAATCTTTTATCAGTTTATATACATATAGTCCTGTCAATGAATGGTTTCTAGAGGGAAATGCCGAGATCACAATTTTTGACTTAAGGGCTGTGTTTGGACTATTTAGGAGGTAAACACACCAAAAATCCCCGAACATAGGAGGTGGGGGAGTGCAGGGGGGCATATCTCGAAAACAGTTAGCCCTAATCAAAAATTGGCTATATGCAAAATTAAAACTAAAATTAAGATTAAGACTAAGAATTAAGACTAAATTAAGACTAAATTTTCTACAATAATGTTTCTATTAATATTTTTCGTATCTGTTATGGTTCAGTAATGAATTGTATATCTTTTGACTATATTCTAACTGTATTATAAATTTATTATAAATTGAATAAAAATTTTAATAACCATCATAGAAAAAAAAATTCTTGTACAGATATCCGTTTCACAGTAGACTGAACTCAAATATCGAATGTCTTTGCGTCTGTAAGTGCGTTTGTGCGTGTATATGTATGTCTGCGTGTATACCATTTCTTGTAAACACGGTAACCTCTGTTAGATTTAAAATATTTAATTACAATTTGGAACATACAGTGTCAGAAAATGTTTCATTTGGGTCGGCAATGAGAGCAAGCGAGAACGAAGCAACTAGGCTATTCTTTTTTATCGTATAACACATCCTACTCGTGCCACCTGCTTCCCCCATAACATGTACGTGGGCAGCTCTGTCTGCGGGAAATGTAAAGAATTCTTTGACTCGTTTTGAAAGTATAACGAGTTAAATAATTTTAGTTATTAAAGCACGTAATAATATTACCTATACTGAATAGAGCCAACTACAAGAAATGGTACTGAAATTTTGAATAGCAATGATGTACGTGTTTTCCTGATCACGCGTTATTATTTGCTCCCTCTACTAGGCGGTCTGTCAAGCCGTTGAAACTATGCCTGCCACCCAAATCCAAAATCTTCCGATACTGTATGTAAAACAGCATAGGTATTACAATAATCCCTATTGAAACTGGGCTATATCTGTAATACATGGTGATAACCAGAGGCCTACAAACTCTCACTTCATAATAATCCTATTAAAAATACCATGCTCCATATTTTAGGATAACATGGATATATCATCTAATTTAAATAAAGTTGGTTTGCCTAACGTAGACCCGATATATTGCGGTTTATAAATCTTATACATCTTCTTATTTTTGCATGCGCTTAATAAAAACCTTAGTAATATTTTGCTCTGAAATTAAAATAAAACCGATTTTACGTATGAGAGTGTAGGCCTCTGGTTATCACCATTTATTACAGATATAGCCCAGTTTCAATAGGGATTATTGTAATATGCTGTTTTACATATGTTCCAATTTGTAATTAAATATTTTAAGTCTAACAGAAGTTATCGTGTTTGCAAGAAACGGTATGCACGAACACGTACATATACATGCAGACACACACTTACAGACGCAAAGACATTTTTTATTCGATATTTAATTTCAGGCTGCTGTGAAATGGATATCTGTGCAAAAAAAAATTTTCTACCATGGTTATTAAAATTTTTACTCAATTTATAATAAATTTACAATAAAGTTAAAATACAGTCAAAAGATATACAATTCATTACTGAACCATAACAGATACGAGTAAAGTTAATAGAAACATTATTGTAGAAAATTTAGTCAGCTTTAATTTTGCATATAGCCAATTTTTGATTAGGGCTAACCGTTTTCGATATACGAGCAAAAAAAAACCGGGACCTTTTTCGTGCCCCCTGCACCCCATTAAATCATTTTACTAGGAGAAGAAGATGATTCCATAACCTCGACTCAGAAGGTAGTGATCCAGAACCAACTAAAGAGAAAATTTTGAAAGTAGTATAAAAAAAACACAATATGAAATTAGTATAAATTTTAATATCTTCAACAAAAGCAATGCAACAAAACTCTGAGAACGTTGATATAAGAGGGACGGTTCTGGATCACTACTTTCTAAGTGGAGGTTATGGAATCATCTTCTCCAGTAGGAAATGAATTTGATATTATAAGGGTTATTTGTGCACATTTAATTTTTTTTCCAAAGAGATAGTACAAAACACAAATAAATCGAACTTTTTACCATCCCTGATGAATTTTACTTTAATGAATCTACTGTGATTCTTTTACAAAATGATTGCAAATTAATGTATTTTCATGGCACATTATTGTTGATACTGATGTTAATTTAACCATTTTTCTAAATATATTTAAATAACCCAATAATCGTACATTTTAGCTATAGGGAATGTACATATAGGTTGAAAGGTAATAAAAGAGAGAAGTGAATTAGCTTATGAAATGTTCCATTTGAAATAAGCGGGGGTCGAAGTTGTCGAAGTTGAACCTCATTTTCCGGACACCCTGTATATTTTGGAGCATTTGTAGCTTGAATCCACAAAAGCCCCATGTCTCATAGACATTCAGAAGAAATATTGGTTATCGGAATTTACCATAGCGAATGTTATTAATTTCCAACTATGGTTTTCGCATCAGATTTCACCAAAATTGAAATATCTCAAAATGATATTGAAAATTACATTAAAATAATGAAAAGAATTCGAATCCGGCATAAAAAATAGGGCGCGTCGATTAAAATAAGGAAGTTGATGTCAACTTCCGGTATAACCGGAAGTGTCACATACGTGACATTAAATAGAGCACGCCTGAAAACCCCTCTCCCTAAATTTTCAGCTTCGTATTATTTGTAGTTTTTCTAAAACGTCTAATAGGCCACTAACCGTGATGCACCCTGTAGAAAAACACGAGACTGAATATCCCTGCAGATATCGTTAATGAATAGGCTAAATAACAATGGCTCCAGGACGGAACCCTGTGGACCTTCTAAGGTTGCTAACACATCAATAGATGAGAAGCTGTAATATTGTGTATTTAATTTTCTCTTATCAAGAAACGATTCAAAAAAACTTAGAAAATCCAAAGTATATCCTAATTTTGACAATTTTTTCAATAGTATATGTACCTGACCAGCACAGCACGATTAATTTTTTCAGCTATATTCAAAATAGTTTTGAAAAAAAAAGTTTTTTGTTTTCAAAAAGCCGCCCAACTGCAGGGCAACAGGTTTCTTAGACTTGGTGAATACAAGCAAAAATTGTAAACACAAAATCATAAACAAAAAAAAAAAGTAATCCAATAATATGAAACAAGGCACATATTTTATAAATATCTAACGAACGTAGAGAACAGCAAATATGAAGGAGTAGGTAATTTCAAAATAAGTATTCAGAGCACCAAGGCTGCAATTAAATATGTCAATGCCACTACAGATAGAATTGTGATTTTCTTAAATTTTATGAATGGGAAAAAAATTTAATGCATCTGGGCAAGAGGTAAAATATAGTGTTCTGATGAGAAGCTGTTCTGGTAATGTAAAAATTTAATTTAGAGATCAATTTTTGTGCACCATTAATGAGCCTGTACAAAAAAATTATACACTCATGTCTACGGTTTGGCCTATTAAAAGAGTACTTATTAAGTCTTGCTGTGGAAAACCATCCTCAAGATAACTACTCGGTTCTAGTATACAGAAAATTTATGAATTGATGATGATTCTAAGTTATTAATATGTACATTGTAGTGAGGGGATCAAATAACTGAGGCATATTCGAGCTTCGATTTGCCATAACACCAATAGAACATCTCAAGTGTGTGTGTCAATATTCGAAAAATCATGCGAATTTCTAATATTGATACGATCTGCTAGCTTTGCATACAATGTTGTTAATATGAAAATTAATGAAAGAGTCTTGCCTAAATTCCAGAGAACTATACAACACAACATTATTAATTTCATAATCATATGAGACTGATTTTGGCGTGTAAGACATATCCCAGCAGTTCACAGAGTTTAGAGGAAGTTTGTACTTAGTGCACCAGTTCTTAAATTTTTTGTACGTTTTCTTGTAAGTAAATACGATCCTCTATGCTATCCATACTGCAAACAAGCTTTAGATCATCAGCGTACATCAAATGTCTGACTTTCATTTGCAATATCATTAAAAAATATAATAGAAATAACGGACCAAGGATTGGCCCTTGCGGGACTCCAGAGGTAGCAATGCATTCAACAGACTTGAAACCATTAAATACAATGTATTGGTATCTGTTAGACATATATAATAGAACAAGAGATATCAGATTTTCAGAAAGTCTGATATTAAAAAGTTTATTGAGCAGCATTTTATGTTTAAGTCGAATGCTTTAGAAAAATCTATGTAAATTAAATTCATTTCTGATTGGTCATCTAATGATTCAGACAAGTACTACGTAACTTATAGTAAAGTCATTTACGGAGCACCTCTTCATAAAACGTGATGGTAAATTAATGTTACTGTAAATAGCCTAGTGTAGAAGAATTCCATGTACTTTAGGAAAGTTTCAGATTATAGAGGTTAGACGATAATTTCAAATATCAAAATAATGCACTTTAGAGCTATAATTGCCATCGTCTAATAACTTAATTAATTAATTTCATATGTATACAGCAAAGTAACCTAATATCCATGCAAAACAACTATAAAAATAACAAATACGTCGACTGATATAATTTACTTGTTTATAAAACGAGTGAAATTCAATCGGGGATAACTGCACGTAATATTTTTGAAGCAATTTTGATGGCATAACTAACGAGGGGAAATTATAATTTGCATAAACTAATAACGCGAAGTCTAATAATTAGTACTATGCGGACGTAATTCAAATTATTTACGCCTAAAGTAATCCCTAGTTTTGGTTATACAATAAGACAAGAAGTTGCAGTTATTAATTTTCGTGTTGTTAATAATATTCCGTTTTTTATGCATATTGTCTATTTATTAATGCACATTGCACATACCGTACTAATGAATTAACGAAATATACATATCGAGACTTTAAAAACTAATGAAAATGATTTCATTAATGATTTAATCAATAAAGTTGTTCAACAAATTTATCAGATTAATATTATCGATGACAAAAATGACACTTATAACAGGCTTCTGCTGGAAAGCTGTAACTCTCACGCCCCTATAAAAACTTTTGTAATCAATAAAAATGCGCTATGGGTTTTTTCCTTACAGGTTACGGTGCTAGATCTCCGCTGTGTTGAAACTTAAGCTTATTATAGACCCTCGTTATTCTATTAGTCTCTTTATTTCCAAAAAAGGCCAGTGTGCGATCAATGGGAGCTCAGGCTATTTCTTCTGGGGTCACAAATGGTTCCTTGAATTATGAAAGCCTTCGAACCACTAAGGCAGGGCATTCACACTGTATGTGATGAGGAGTTTCCTCATCCTTACCACACATCCTGCACTCTGGATTGTACTTCACCCCTATATTGGCTAGGTGCTTGTTTAATGTGCAATGTTCTGTTAGGATGCTGTACTGTGTCTTACGCTGATTCTATCTGACTGCATGTTTAGTAGTCGATTCTTTTCTATTTGTTGAAATATCTCGATATAATATCCCATCCTAGGAATGGACCGGTATCCATTTTTTTCAGCCCATATGCTACTATCAATCACCCTTCACGACTAAGTGTAGTGGAGGTAGGCAAAGTAGTGCTTCCATGGGTGCGGTAAGGGTTGTTGATATTGCCTCTGTTGTCCCTAGATAGGCCAGTCTTTGCACCTTTCTTAGTTTTCTTATAGACTCACCTTTTCCTCACCAGATCAGGACGGCTCAGGATATTATTAGTAGTAGCAAAACACCATCATTATAGCTTACTGACACGCTTAGGCTTATGAAGTCATATCGAGAAAGGTTTTTCCAAATTCAAAAAAAGTTCACTGCTGGGCCCATTATAAAAATTCATGCAGTGTAAAAAACAGCACCATCAAGAGCGAAAAAAGGCATGCTTAGAATTCAGATTACACAGAATAGAAGCAAGCATGTATGGAAAGAATTAAAAGAATTGGATATAGTTAACAAACAAAAAAACACACTTATGTCTAATGATTTAAATGACCTGAACAACATAAACGATTATTTCATTTGAGCATCTAAAGAAAATAAGGACGTCGACTATGAAACTATTAATCATTATTCACAAAGCAGAGTACTGGTACATTAAAATTTAATCCAAGTAACGAAAACATCGTATACAGTAAGTTACAGTCAATTAAGTCTAATGCATTTGGTGCTGACAATATCGAAATTAACATCTTGCTACATAGTTGCCCTTATATGCAGCCCTTATAATTCAATTTTTTTTTAATTTCTATATAGCAAATAACGTATATCTTTCAGTGTGGAAACTTGCAAAAATTATTCCACTGTAAAATCCACTGGAATCCTAGAAAGACCTTAGAAAAACCGCTGCACATCTTGCACATCCAGATTTTCCATCCAAATCTCACAATGAGAAAATTTGTTTACGAAACTTAATAATATAATATTTGAAATCGTCTACCCTAAAAACCCATAAAACGATATGCCACATCGGTAGTGAGAGTGGGGATGGGTGTAGGGGGTGGTAGTGGGGATGGATGTAGTGAAAAAAAAATTTGAGGCCTTTAGTTTTTGTACTTACACATATTAAATCACAATTTTATTTTTTTCACCCCCTTGGGTGGTGGATGGATGGGGGGTGGCTAATGCCAACAAATGTTTTTAGACATTAGCTTCTATTATACATACTAAATACCAATTTTATGGGCTCTTACTGGCTCGATTTACCTATTTACCCCAATTTACCCAAATTTACCTTCAACACTTCAACGGAATAAGATCAAAATCTAATCTAGTACCAGATTTCGTTAAAATACATACGTGTACCAAATTTCAAGTCAATATCTTAAACGGTTCCAGAGTAATCGTGCGTACAAAAAAAGTTACAGACAGACAGACAGAATTTTTTTTGCTCAAACTTAACGTCTCGACGTTTCATGACATTCTAAGCCTATTTGGACAATAAAATTTTCAAAATTTCTTTTTGCGTTACTATACTTCCATGTGGAAGTAAAATTAGTATATTGTGGCACCTTAAGAAAAGCGTTTGAAAAAATAGTTAATTCTCAATTTTCAAGCATTTGGAAACTTTTCATATTCCGCTCACAGTTGTGTCGCAGCATTTCTCAAGGTCACTGATGACATAGTCACCGCATTAGAAGGGAATAAAGTATGTATTCTTGTGTTGATAGATCGAACCTAAGCCTTCGACAGAATTAATCACGAAGTTCTACTTTCCATACTGCACTATATTGGACTTGAGGAAAACTCAGTGAACTTAATAAATTACCTCCTAGGACGTCTTCAGGCTGTGATGTATGACGACTGCTTATCTGAGTATATCAGTGTTGAAAGTGGAGTGCCTCAAGAATCCATCCTTGGACCACTACTTTTCATTTTATACTCACATGAGTTCAGTAGGTGTTTCCAGTTTTGCAATTAACATTTCTACGCTGATGATACACAGCTATACTACTCTTTTAATGAATACTACTGATCTGAATTCTTTGCCATCTATCTCAAAAAATTTTTGTCAGACTTCTAAGTCCGACTTTCGGTAGGACCAATATCACGAAGCAGATGCTTGGAAAAAATCAAAGTTTCTGTCAGCAATGAACTTAATTTGTAAAAGACTGCTCAAAAAATCATGAAATTTAGATCCTTCCTTAGTAGAAGACGAAAATACAATTATATAACGCCTTAGTTTTTTCAAATTCGTATTATGCAGGTGTACCTCATGGATCCAGCTTGTTAAATTCGGATTCCTTTTGACTTCAGCGTATGCAAAATCTTTGTGTACGTATCATACGTGATCTCAGAAAAAGCGATCGTACCTATGAATATTGAAAGGTAATTGGTTGGCTAAAGGGTAAAAAGAGACAACTGGTTCACGTCTGCATATTATCCCACAAAATTATTACGTCTAAAAAAACTGGTATATCTTTAAAATATACTATGTTACCGAACTATAACAATATACACTATAATACGTCACAGATCGCAGTTAATACCACCCCAGCATAAAACCTCATTTTTCGAAGGCAATGAGCCTTGGTATTAAATAACTATGCCATACAATTGGCTAAGCGTATAAGCTTACAAAAGAATAATTACAGGCCACCCTCTCGTTCAATTTTTAAATTTCAATATCGCTGTTTTTATATATACAATGTGTCCACAGCAAAGCGGTATTATAGGTGCAAATGAAAATTTTTTTTGGATTAGAAACACAATTTTTTGTATTCTGCTCTTGCTTCACCCAAAAAGTATTTTTAGTATCTTGGACTTTAAATAATTTATAGAGGACGCTGGTAACAGCTTAAAAATAAAAATCGCATCAAGTAAAGTGTCTTTTCTGTGCGAAATATTGAAAAATTTGATTAGAAAAACTTGCCCAGAATTAAAAAATATGACGTTGTACCAAATTACAGAACTAAAAACTTTTTTTTTTATTTATAAAATTTTAATTTTTTTTAATATTATAAATGTAATGATAATTTAAATTCATGTTCCTCCATTTTCAGCACACATCTCAACTCTGTTCTTAAATTCTTTCTAGCTATTTTGAATGGCTTGAAAGTCAATTGAAGGTCATTTATAATTCTCTCTTTCAATACATTTACATCCGTTGTTAAATCATAGGAATAAACAATTTGCCCATAAATAAAAATCGCAAATAGTCAAATCAGGTGATCTGGGTGGATACGGAAAGGATCCAAATCGTCCAATCCACTTTTCTGCCAAATTATTATTCAGCCAATTCCTTACTATTTGTGTGCTGTGTGCTGAACAACCATCTTGTTGAGAATACAAACGTGCTCTTTCGTCCAGTGGGAAGGTATGTAAATATTCATAAAAAAATGTTTCCAGTAGATTTAAATATTTATTCTGATTCAATTTACCATCAATGAAGTATGGTCCGATTGTACCATTGTAGGATATTGCACACCAAACATTAACTCTTTTAGAATATTGACCACCTGCAACAATTCTAAAATTTGGGTTTGTATCGCTGCAGTAGGGGCAATTCTGATTAGACACGACATCATTGGTGGTAAAACTTGCTTCATCAGAGAAAATGATACGTCGATGAAAAAATCCGTCTTCTGCAAATTTTTTCCCCATTAACATACAAAAGTATAAGCGCTTATCTTCATCACCGAACTTAAGATTATCGAAATTATTAGAAATATATTCGATTATTCGAAATCTTGGTCTGAATGCAAAAACTTTAAATAAATTGTTCTGACACAAAGACATATTTGGTACAACGTCATATTTTTTAATTTTGAACAAGTTTTTCTAATAATTTTTTAATATTTCGCACAAAAAAGGCACTTTACCTGATGCGATTTTTATTTTTAAGCTGTTACCAACGCCCTCTATAAATTTTTTAAAGTCTAAGATACTAAAAATAGTTTTTGCCGTGGACACGTATATATTTTTTAAGTCTTTAGTAGCTACAGTTACAACTAACTAGTAGTGTCTCAATCAAGCTTTGTCACTTTATATGTAAGTATATTATTTGCAAGTAGATTAAATATTAAAAGTGTAACTACCGCAGTCATCCAAGTGTATAATCGTCTATCAGATAGTCTGAAAATATTATTTTTAAGTAGATTTAAAATTGACTTTAAACGAATTTTAATTAGAAAATGTTATTATGCAGTGAACGACTATTTTTCCGATCTTGAATTTTAATGTATTTGTATTTTACTATTTTAAGGTTTGTTATATTTAAGTTTTTTTTTAATGTGTTTTTTATATATTCACTATCTTTTCTTTCTTTTGACATGTTTTATGCCTGTAAGATTTTATTAAATAAAACTAATTTTTATTATTTTTAAAATTATTTTTCATTTTAAGTATTAACGTGATTAATTTACATTTTCCCGCGCTCGTATATAAAAATATTTTATGTTGTTTATCACCATGTTTATAATGAAATCAGTCTCATTGGTGGTTGAATTGAAAAGCAAACCACTGTATCACTGAGAGTTTGTTTGGACTATGCCTTTGAATAAGTAGTTACTGGTACAATTAAAATATTGTGTGCAAACTCGTATCTATTTCATATAAATAAAGTTATTTATTATTATTATTATTAAATGTTAAAAAAACGGTCGTAGTAGAATTTCGTCCCCAACAAAAATTCCCGAATATACGCCTATGGAAATTTACAAATATCTCCATACTAGGAACAACACTCTGAAATTGCATTTGGTGTGGGTATATGCAACTACGTGTCACTTTAGTCAAGGACAAGCAAATCATATTTCGCAACTGAGAATACCAACTTTGTAAAAATTCAAACGAATTGCAGAATATATTAAAGGCGCGATCGTGATCGGCCGCCATATTTTATTAGCTATTTATTTAAAAAGCGGCATTTAAATTTCAAATTAGGCACATTTATAAACTCTGAATATGTAAGCAACGCCTTCAATTTTGGAATTAATTAATTTGTATCATTCCTCCTTTCCTCTTCTATAATGAGTCCCAAGAATAACGTCAATAACTTAAGCTGGCATTTTGAACAGACAATATAAAATTATAAATCGCCTTATTAATTTTGGCATAGTTTACAGTCGAAAACGAAAGCAAGTAACTTATTGCAAATCAAATGTAGATTTATTGGTCATAATTAAAATTCAAACAGTTATTGAACTAAGAGTACGGTTTCAGTAATTCTTATTTAGTGTCTTTTTACTAAATTATATTTTGAACTTTTTAATAAAGCTGTATATCTGTTTATCTTGTGAATTCACCTACTAATAGTTCGGGAGCTAGGGACATAAACTAAATGCCAATTTCATTAACATCTTCAAAATATTATTCTAATATTTCTGTGCCAGAAATTGTAGAAATGATGAGTTGGCGCGTCACATGCCGTATTACACAAACCGTACATACTTCGCTTTCTTGACATTGCAGGGCTGGGCGAGGCAGGTCCGGTTTGGCTTAACGACGGATATCTTATGAGTTAGTACTCCTGTCTGGCAGACTTAAAAACTAAAATAAAATTAAAAATGTGTCCACACGGACCTAAAGCTAATTAAAAGAAAACTGTAAAAAAATATCACTCACTAGGCAAAGCACTTATTTAATTTTAGTTGTTGGCACGGGAAAACAAAACTCAACGAAAAAACCCGTTTGAAGCAATTCCACCCTGGTGGTCTTCCTGCCGCCAGAAATATGCCGTGGAACCTCGCGTGGAACTTTAAAAAGATATGGTACGAAATATTTTAGTTTTTAAGAATTTATGGGTCAAGATGGAATTTAGAAACAAAAAAGGACAAAAGAACAAAAAGGATAAAACAAATAGAACATATAAATGGGCTAAAGAAGGTTGGTTATAGATGAGGAAATAAGAAGTTGTCGTTTAGGAAAGTATGGCTAGAGAGGTTGCCGGAAAATAGGCAACGTCTGGTATGGTAGGGGGTGTCGGATATCGAAAAGGATTGCATTAAGCTGTCTGATTCGGGTTATGTTGCGAGTTAGCGGACTATCGCCCAGTTTGAATTCGTAGAATTTTTCAGAAATTTCTTGGACGTAGTCCGCTAGTGGGGTTATGTCGTGGCAACGATCATATAAATCTCTGAGGGAGGTGTATCTGTCCGAACCAGAGATGAGGCGCATAAATTTATGTTCGAGAACTCGAACTTTTCTCATTATCGTGGCCGGTATGCTGCACCACACCGGCGCCGCGTATGTGATGGCCGGCCTGATCATCATCGTGTACAACAATTTTTTATTTGTCCTGTTGAGTCCGCTATCCCTTGCCAGGAGCGGATACAGACTCCTGAACATGACGTAGACCTTGCGTACTGTGTCGTTAACGTGGGTGTTAAACGTCAGTCGTTGGTCCAAGTTAACCCCTAGATACTTCACGCACTGTTTGATTGGACTTTCTTGACCCCTGATCAAGATTGGTGTTAATATTCGATTCTCGGTGAACCGGCGAGTGAAGATGATCGACTTGGACTTCGTGGCGTTGATCCGTATCTTCCACTTGTCGTAATACGCCGTGGCACGGGCCATGTGCGCTTGTCCCGCAGGTAAGGTTGCACACAGTTTTTTTTTTTGCATTTCATCCGTTAATTTCCATAAATTAATTATTTAAAACATAATACGTAATTAAAAGTACATGCAAAATAGTTTAATATGTTCTAATATAATATTAATTTTCTCGTGTGAATTTTTTTTAAGATGGATACCACATCTAAATCCTTACATCTTTGAAAAATATTGTGGCTGAAATCATACAACCTTTGTGTATCTGGTCAAAATTCTACCTTAAAAGCAAACAATTTACAATACTTAATAGCTGAATTACATGATCAACAAAATAATAACACTAATTAATGCTTTTATTTATAACAGAATAACAAAGTACAGACAAAATTATTAGGTTGGCGGTATTCGACCTCGGGTCGCTCTTCTATACAACCAACATGCAACACAGAGAAATAAATATCCGTAAACAATGATGTATTGAAATACCTACCATAAATAGGTGAAAAATGTAGCTTTTACAAAAAAGTATCTCTGGCTTTAACGTGATGTAGTTAGTTAAATTTTTCAACTTTTATTTTTATTTGAATATAGATCTTTTTTTATCTCAAAACGTGTTTATTATTTTAGGCTAATTTTGGAAAGCTCTTATTTCATGTAGAATTATCGTAGAGAGATGAAATGAATCGAATTAAAGGAAATTTTATTAGCTATATTTTATTCACCTTTGTAATCTTCCGTTAATCTAATAACTTTTAAGGTACCACAGGCCAAACATTTGTAAAAGATTTTAGGAAACCATTTTAGAATGCATATAAAAAGTTGAAATTTACGTATGTAAAAAAATGAGACATAATTTAAATTTTTATAAAACCCGGATAAGTAAAGATAAATGAAAAAATCTGGTGTCATTTTGTAAGGATTTTAACAAATTTACCAACAACTTTTGACATTTAAGAATTTTTGATAATAACATAACCCGGATTATTGACAAAAAATATTTATTTCATTAAAACCGTTTAGTTTAATGCGTATATCTGTTAAATTTCAGCACAAAAATTATAAATAATTCTTTGATACCGTGCACTCTTAACGTATTGTTAACGAAAATTCATTCCCTACACATTTTCTATAGCATTAAAAACTGTCCACAATCCTGAAAGATCCTTGACAATAATAAAATGTTAAAAGACTACAATTTTTCATACTGTTACTATTTTGGAAATATTACAATACCCAGTGTTTAAAAATATGTAAAATTTCGGAATAATCTCATATGTAATGATAATTTTTCTTTATGGGTTATTATTGTAGTATCGTCTTCAGTTTTTATATGAAACTTGCTCTTACTGTTAAAGGGTGAAAACCACCCCTAAATTTAGATATTCATCATTTGAAAAAGTATTACTGATTTATTTTTGAAACGCAGGATATTTATGTTTTTGGGATCGTTGATTACGAATTTGATGTCAAAATTAAAGTATTCAAAATAGCTGCCCGAATATGGCGGTTGGAATTTCTTCAAAAGCAAATGTTTTAAACTGACAAAAAGAATTGAGCATCTAGGTGATAAAACAATATTTTTGAAAAAAAATTAATTACTGAACAAATACAATAACAAAATGGCCACATTTTGTTTAAAAAAATGTGAAAATGCACATTGTTTAGACTATAACTTCTTTATTTTTTATGATGTAGAAATAAACAAAAAATCATTTTAAAAATTTATTAATCATATTTAATTCAGTTCCTTAGGATTTTGGATGGAAGTGTCACAGTTTCTAAAATATTCCACATTTAAACTAAATACTTCATGCAATAAATGTTCGGATGCCATTTATAAATTTAAATATCTCGGAAACTGTCAATCCTACATAAATATATAAGAAAACAATTTCATTCTTAGTTGATAAGCTTCAATTTTAATGCCCACCATTTTTTGCAAAGAATCAAAAACGTTATTTTTTCTCCAAAATCCCTTTATAGTTTTCTAAAGCAAGTACTGTAAACGGACGAAAATATTTGACCGTTTTTTCTTAAAACTTTATTCTCTTTCAGTTCCAATGTTTTTGTTTTTTGTAGGTATAAATTAGCAAGCCTCCACATAATATAGAACCTTTTCATTGATGCATGTAATATTAAGTGACCAAAAATGAACGAAGTCTAATTCATGATATTATTCCGAAGTTAAAACCTTTAGTTACCGTACTAAAATGGGACTAAGGCTTTTTGTAAAGCCAAAATAAGTGGCAAAAAAACTACTTTGCAACACAATATACAGGGTGTTCAGATAGTGATCCCTCAAAAACGACTAACTTTATAAAAAAACTTTCTTAACAAAAGTTTGAACGTTTCATCTCTACTACAACGTGAAATTATTTTCTATTATACAAGATGTCACAAAAACGAATTACACAAGAAAGTATAATTTTTTTAAATGGAACACTCCGTATTTTTTTGGCGCCAGTTAAGCCTCCAAAGGTCCTGTATTACACCTTAATATATTTTGCCAATCGGATATAGCGTTGCCAAATTACGATTTTTCCCTGTTTTTTTTTTTGGCAATTTACAAACATTTTTTTGACTGTCATATCTCCGCGATTTATTAATTGTTTTTTCTAATAATATAGGACGTTGTTTACTGAAAAACATTTTGAAATAAATTATTATTATACCGAGTGTCCAAAATATTTGTTTACATTCCTTGATATTTAATTATTATTTTTCTCATTTTTACAAGCTTTAACTTGCCTTGTTAGTATGGGTCAAATCTTGCAACTGAATTTTAAAACAGTTATCCCCAACCGAGTCCCCAACCGATTGAATTGAAATTTTGCAAACAATTTACTTTGGATAACAATGCATGGTTAGCTAAGTGACGTCATTCTAAATCCAATATGGCGGACTTACAAGGAAGGCGAACCAGTTATTTTTTAAAAGCTTGTTTTTAAAAAGCTTTTTTTTAAATTATGATTTATTTTTTAATGGAATGCCTATAATTTTTACATGGATGAAGAAAGCATACAATTCCCTATATTTTAACACCATACACATTATTTTTATTTCAAACGGTTTTTGAGATATAATTATTTCAACAATTTTTGCGTAAATTGAGTTGCTTTTTATTTTAAAAATCTAGTATGTATTTGATCTTTCGTTTTGCGTTTGTTTTTCAATTTATGCCATTTCTGTAAGGTGTTTAAGATTATCGTGATTAAGTTGAATTAATATTGTTAAGTAACATTTAAAAATATGAATTATAATTATTGTCAACAAGATTTGATATCTATGGATATGTATTTTACGTTGTAGTAGAGATGAAACATTGAAAGTTTTGTTAAGAATGTTTTTTTTTATAAAGTAGCCTTTTTTGCACAATATTCGGAAGGAACACTAACTGGACACCCTGTATATACTATTAGATAACCAGGACTGGTCAAATATCAAAACGTATTGTATACGATACTAACCGACTCTAATTGTTACTCGTTTTACTTTGGCTTACAAAGAAATAGTTAGATCTGATATTTCTTTTAGCTTAACATTGCAGATCTATGACTGGCACCTCCACCATTTCTTAAAATCAAGTGTTGCTGAATTTAACATTTCTTCTTCTGTGGCTATACTTTTAAAATAGCAATTGTAGTAACTTTAATTCATAATGTTCGTCATGGACCTCAACTAAAACTACGTAGTTCTATATAGCTCTGTATTTATTCACGAATACAGTCCACATAGAAAATTATCTCGAAAATTATAAAATGTATACTCTTTCCATCCTTAACCGTTTCCCCTTAATCTATTTTTCTTAAACAAAAGACCAATGCAAATTTTTATATCGAACACGTCTTGAGTCCATTTATTCAGTAATTACAGGATGATGAGCTCATTCAAGGAAATTTCCATTACAATAACGCAAAGGTACAGCGTACACCGCATATGCCACAATTAATTTATTACGGGAATTTCACGATATAGTATAGTGGTTCAAAATTAATGGCCATCCTGTTCTACCGATATCGCTGTTTCCTCATTTGAAAAACCGAGATAATCGGAACAGTTTAAAAAATTTGAAGAATTGCGAGAAACAATTTCTGATTAAATAGAAACAATTAATATAAGAGATAGTATAAATTATGTCTGTAACCTGGCAAGCAATGAATGAATGTTCACTGAAGAAATGAAATAAATAAAATGAATAGTAAATATTTAAATGAAATAGTGATAATAAATAAATAATTTGACAAAAAAATTTGTTAGGCTTGCGACCACGGGGCCCCGGGTTCGAATCCTGACTAGGATATGGATGTGTAGTGACATTTTTCACGTGTCGCCGAGATGGTAGCAGTGCGCTATACTGTGGTCGCTCTCCTCTCCGCAGCTCAGCAGATGGCAATGTCGTAGGGAATGGTTGTTGTTGTCTATGTGTGCGTGTCCTGGTTGAGTGGTATAATAGCTACGGCCAAACTCGGCAGGGACGTTAAAATAATAATATGTATAGATATTTTAATCCCTGAATGTTCCGTACATTTTTGACATCTTTAATAAACATGCCACATATGCTAAAATTCAAATTTAGTACCACACCCGGTAACTGAAGCATTGTTAAAATCAATTAGAGAATAACTGCCGGTTAGAAAGCTAATAAGTGTTTCAATTCCGTTATGTATAAATCGAGTGCATGGTATATCTGCGCAAAATTCGACCAATCACGAATTTAATGAAAACAAATGGAAACTAGAAAACGCAATTGAAATTACAGTTTAATTATTATTCATTACGATTTGAAGGCTCACTGATTGACCTCACATAATAAACATTGCAGAACATCATTCGGATTTTGTTTGGTGTGATAAATTATACGTAAGTACCTCATGAACAATTGTACGCGGTTTGCGGAAGTCGATTCGCTTTCGACGCTGCGATAAATCTAGTAGTAACTACTCTTATTAAACGCTCGAAAAACAACAAAAAGGGCAGACAACAATTAAAGCTCGTATTTGTTAGTTACCAGTCTTAACAGAATTAGATTTTTTGGAAATATTACATATCTAAATAATAATAATGATTTACCAACAAGAATACTTTTAAATAATTGGTTAGTATTTTTTACAATTACTAAACAGGGGTTCCAGCACTCTTTGTACTCATTTTTTAATGATTTTATGACATAATGTTCCAAATTTTGTAAGAATATTAATGACACTTAATTTAGTACATCAGTTTTTTATAGAAGGATGTTTAACATTATACTTTAAAATGTTTACATACAACAAAACGTTTAATATTCTCGGAAGAGAAACATACGTAAACTTTCTCTAACTAGATTATAACAAAAATTAAATCTTCTGAAACACAAACTGGCAACTTAAACAAACAATAATTAAATAAATAAACACGAGGTAAGTTCTCCTATTACTTAGGCTTGTTAACGGTAAGTTTTTTTTACTACACTCAGTTCTTTGATAGTAAGTTTCATAATTTTATTTATAAAAAAAATGTCCTACTTTATGATTTATATGGCAAAATACGTACTTAATGACAATTTATTAAATTTTAATACGTAATATGATTTTATGGCAATTGGGACGTCCTTTAAAAATACAAACTAACCAGGTATAAAAGATCAGTTGCATGTACTACCTAACAGTATCTAGATTATACTGTTTCTAAAAGATACAAATCTATGTTGTTTCTGCAACTTATCTCCTGTCAAAATGGTTAACAACTGAGTTTGAAAATTACCTAAGTAGTCCAGTCAATGAAAGAGTTGTAGAGAACATTGATGAGTATCTCGTAAACTATAACACATAGGAAGAAAATGAATATAAACACTCTTGTGGAAAATTGAATTATATTTAATTTTGCATAGATTACCTTTTTCCGTGCGACGCATTGTTTCCGAGTTATAAGCGATGGATGGAAAAAAAGGAACCTCTTTTTACCTCCTAACTACCCCCAACACATTCCTGAAGAGGAAAATTCTCTCCTCTTCAATGTTCTCTACAATCCCCTTTTGGGCATTCATTGATTGGACTAAAGACTCAACCTAGTTTTTCAGGAATTAATTCTAAAAATTTCATAAAAAAAATTAACAAGATATAATTGCAAGAAAGTAAAATTTTAATGTTTTTTGGTGTTTGTGCATTGTTTCCAAGTGTACCAATTCCACAAATCTTGGAGGGATTTAATCAAATTAAATGTTAGTCAAGAAGGAGTTAAGGGATATATTGACCTTATTAGACTTTATATAAATCAAAACTGATTCCAATGTTCTTCGATCAACATGAAGGGATTACAATGAAAACATTTTTGTCACCTTTTCATGAGCAGGTTCAAAACAGAGATAAATGAAGAATTCGAGTAAATGCCCTAGTATATGCTTGTGGATGATATATTTGCAGTATTTGATAGTTGTAGATGTAGACAACTTTCTTTCGAAAGTAAATGGCTACTTCACTTCAGTTACAAATTAAATAGAAATCAATGAACAACTACCATCTTTAGATCAAAGGCGTAAATATTTTTTGTAGGGGATAATATGTGAGAATTTTCTCAAAATTGATAAGCGGAGGGAAGCGAAATGGCAAAAAAATATTTTGATACTCAACAGTGTAGATGTGGGGGGGGGGGGTAAGGTGGTAATTACCTCCCCCCCCCATCTACGCTGTTGCTTTAGTTGCATTAGTAACTAGAAATTCACTATTTTTAATATGTTGGAATCTGATATGTACAGAGAATAAGTTTTTTAAGAAGAGAAGAGAAGACACCAGCACACTAAGGTATAATCCTAATGATTCACACCATTGTCCTCAGCACAAAATAGCTAGTTTCAATTTCTTGATTATTATTAAGTTTATCTCTGAATAAACAGAGATTTGCAAAAGAAAAAGCTTCAAGTCAAACAGAATTATAAATTTTTATCAATCCCATATGAACCCCGAAGTGACAGTTGTTCTTTCCTGGAGAAATAATGAATTGTAACAACTTTTAGGTAACCGAAAGGACAAAATTAAGGAAACGAAAAACGAAAGGTCCAGAATTTACTAAATTAGTTGTAAGGATTGTAATATCGAGCATGTTGGACAAACAAAACGATTAATTAAAATAAGACTCACGGAACATATGGCCCATCTAAAGTATAAAAACCGAAAAGCCTAGTGTTGCCCAACATACCTTTGTTAACGATCATAGAATAGATATCAATAATAGGCCCGTTCAGCATTTTGTTTTTTAATTTTATAAATCAAAAGTAGAACACCTTTTGAGGTAACTTCCAAATTTGTAGGTTTTTATTGGGACGATTAAGCCCTTGAATAAATTATCAAAGTTGGACCGCGCGAAAACGGGGCGGAGCTTCGCGTGACGTCACATTGTAGACGCTGATCAGGCGACAGTCAAAATTTAATAATTAAAAACATTGGAGGTGAAATAAAATACAATTTTAAGAAGAAAAGATTATATGCAACTTTTCATAAAAATTGATAGTCTTTAAGTTATAACGTCTTGAAAATTGGGCTTTAGCTTTCAAAACAATATTAGTCAAATAACTCGAAAAGTATTATATTGAGCGAAAACATGCTAGAGACAAATAAGAAAGCTACTAAATTGAAGATGAATATTGTTCCTTTTTATTCTAATTTCTGTAGAGTTAATGGTTTCGGAGATCTGGAAGTATAAAGGTGGCGTCCGAACGTCTATAAGACGAAATATTTATTTTAAATGTTAAATATCTCAAAAACTTACGTCGAAAGCAGTAAGAACAAAAATGAAAGACTATTAATTAGGCTTTCAAATGGTTTTCTATTTCTAAAGCATAAAAAACAAAGTTATGACAGAAACAATGTGCTTTTTCAATTCTTGTTTATGCAAAATGACGTAACGAGTCGGTGAAGCGCTTTGTACTGAAACCCAGATTTTAACATTGAATATCTAAGGACTGGATATACTTATGAAGCTGAAATTTTAATGGACTTGTTACCGATAATTTTTTTTCTTTATTTTCTTTATGGCATTCAATAGAATTCAACAGAATTCGATCATCGGCTTATCTAGATGATCGAATTCTATTGAATGCCATAAAGAAAATAACGAAAAAAAATTATCAGTAACAAGCCCATTAAGGTTAATTAAAATTGTAGTAATTAAGAAGCCTAAAAATTGGAAAATGTAAAAATTGTATGAATAGTGGCTAAGGGCCTGTCCCAAATAAACTGCTTTGTTGGTTATTAGATCACAATTCATCGAATCGATACAGAGTTTAGGTAGGGATGCCAGGATTGGTTGAGAGCGTTCAATAGTGACATTTTATTATAAATACAGGAACTTTTTTAGTTGTATTTTAATTTTAATTATCTCCAGATGATGCCAACATGGTTGGCAAAAAGTCTAGTGAGAGTATTCATGTGTAGTGTTCAAGTGTTTTGGTGTTTCTAGAAACTACTTCAAAGTTATAATAGCCCAGTTACTTTATACAACAAAAAACTCCAAACCTCTAAAAAAATCCAACCTAAGATTTTCATTAAATCATAAATAAATCGTAAATCATTATGGGATTAATATAGTCGATGACTGTACTGACAATAGTAAAAATATTAAAGCAATGGAGCAACTTTGACGTATGAAAATAACTCAAAAATCCACTTTTACGCTTTTCGAATAGACAACGCCAATAGCTTCTAATCAAGAACAATTCTTGCCCAATAAATTGAATAAAAATAGATTTGTTACTTTACTAATGTCCAATTTAGAAAAGTTTAAAATTAATAACTTACAATGGGGTGGACTTTAAACAATAATTTATTAGAGCCAAAAACTACTCTGACTCCTCCTGCACCAGATGAACTTCTCAATTCAATTTTCTGCAGTTGCACACAAAGTTGTGGCATCAATTGTGGATGCAGAAAAATAGGATTGCCATGTTCTGTAGTGTGTGGCTCTTGTCGGGGCCAGTCGTGTCTCAATACGATGTCCGAGTATACAACCGTTGAATCTGAGTTCAACGATGATGAAGCCGACCTCATTTCGTTATTTTCTGCTGAGATGATTGTTGATGAAGATAAAAATATTGAAGAAGTGAAAATAGAAGAGATACACGGAGACAAAGAATAAGAAGTCAGCAAAAACGAACATTAAATAACAAAATTATAATATAACTTGTAACCCATGAATTAGGCTTACAGGGGACACTATGTAAAAAAAAACTATATCTCAAAAACTATTGGTTCTACGTAAATTTTGTATAGAACCTTTTTTATGCAGATTTACCTTACAAACAAATTTTATAATAGCCAAAATTAACGTTAAGCCGATAATTTACGAGATATTTGAAAAAAACTAATTTTAGTGACCTTTGACCTTCTGTAACTTTTGTTGGCTTTATGAACTTTTGGGAAATTATTTGCTACGCCAAAATAAAGACAATCCCGTTGGAAAATCTTCGGTTAGATTTTTTTTATAAAAATATACAAAGTGATATAGGGCTATAACTAGATCTTATACATATTATAATGGAATTATTGTTGTTTATTTGAAATTGTCAAAATACATTAAAACGTAACAATATCCGGAAGTGAATTGGTTTTGTGTTTAAGCTATCGCTTAAAGCCCTCCAGTTGCTATTCAGGATGGTAATAAGCATAAAATATGCATTAACCGTCAGTATTGACGTTATAATTAGTATATTACAACAAGGCTTCAGTTAGATTTCAGTTCTATAAATAATGCAAATAGTATAATAGACCTACTAAGTGAATATATTGGCGACATTAAAAGGAATATTTAATGGGATCGTTTAACACTGGATGTGTACAAAAACATTTCAAAAATATTATTAATATAATTGTCTACTTCTTTCACAACACGGAAGTTATAGGGCTTTACCCAAAAAATAAAGCACCATTTGTACAACATTTGTGCGACTCGAGGGCTATTCGTTTTTTAACGACTTTGAAGGGAACTGAATGAATCAATCAAGTGGTTCTCAAACTTTTCATCACGCAGAACCATTCTTACGATAACAGGGTTGCCTTCTAATATTCTAACTATCTTCATATTTTTTTATAAGTATGTTTGTAATTTAACATTTTTTTTTGTCATTATCAAATAGTGATTTACATCATCGATACAAAACGAAAATCGTGTAAGAAAAGAATAAGTAGTGAATGTTGTAAAATATAAGGTTCCAACTATATAAGATTTTTTGAATTAACTTTTTTAGAGAAAAGTCATATATTTTATAATAGGCATGTCCACAAAAAAATCTACATTAATATTAGATAAATCAGAGCCCCTAGTACAAAAATCGAAAAATTTTTTATTAATAAATATTTTTAAATATCAAATACTTTTTAACATGTAAACGAATTTTTTTTTTTCGAAAAAAAGTCATTCCTCATTTTCTGTCTAAAATCCCTTTTTCTATCATCCACTGTCATCAATGCTTTCAAATTCTGCAATCCTTAATGCACGAATAATTTACAATTCTGCTGGTTCGAAATTTTTGGTAATTGTTCAATGAAAATCTTACACTCAAAGAAATAGTATGGGTAAATTCAACAAAAAAAATGGTTAACTAACAATATCGTTAATTTTTTTAAACCAAACTATATTGATGGTATTTTTAAACAAGAGGTGATTGTTGTTTTAATTAATAAAAAGTTGTCGTACAACAAAACAAACATTAACTTAAAAAATAGATGAATAAGACTATTATTTTGTTCGTCTGACTATTATTTTGTTGAATTCTGTCAAATTAAACTAGATAATAGTATATTTTATTTTTAACTATTATCGAATTGTAATTCTAACCCAGTATTAGTTCGCTGTACTATTGTACTTGGTAGACAAACCAATATTATTGTCGTCTTCTAGAAGTTCTAAAAGAATTACCATAAAATTTGCTTGCTTACCACGTAGTCTATTACAGAAATTATTCCCAGATGACGCCACATACAAATCACTGACAATAATCAATCATGCATTATCTTACACTCTTATGAATTTATAGAAAATTAATAACATGATTGCAGTGTTCAAATTCTCTCAGGGATCATCGATATATTTGGATGGATCTTATAAACGATCTCTAATCTTTGGTTTGGGTGGTCTGATGTCTCAATACTGAGATTTTGGCTAACCAAAAAAAACTTTATTATACAATAAAGTGTAGATCAACCTAAAAGTTAGTTGGTGAACAAAAAAACAAAGTCGTTGTACTATTTAATTGTAGACCAAATTGAAAATGGTTAGTGAACATAAAAAAATGTTATTGTACTATTTAATTTGTTACAAGAAGATATAATTATTAAACTACTATTTGTTTACGAAAACAAATAAAGTTGTATGACTCTTCTTTACTGATTGATTTAACTATGAAACTAGATAGGCGCGATTTCATATGCTCTTTTTTGTTGAGTTTACCTATCATTTTCTTTGAGTGTAGCCTATGAAATTTGAAAGTATGAATGACGCTGGGTTGTAGAAAAAGTGAATTTAAAGAGACAATGAAGAATAACTTCTTTTTCGAAATACAATTTGTTTAAAACTTATTAATTATTTAATAGTTGAAAAATATAATTTTAGGGGGCCGTAATTCAAGAGTCATAAATCAAAATGTCTTTAAATTTTGGATATAGGGCATGCGTCAATAACATTGCATCTATAATATTGCATTAGTCTTTCAATAAAAAACAATGGGCCCGCATTACACATAGGCCGGCGTGCCTACAAGGAGGTGACATTATGTGTTACTAGCCTCTACCTTGGGAACGTCTCTTAGCTTCGCTGCGTTGGGGTGATTTCTGTTACGAATAACTGGCAAAATAAAAATAAATATATTTTTTAATTGTTTATGGTTATACCGATAAATTTATAATTTCCAATTGAAATTAAAATTTTGTGGACACGCCCATTAAGAATAAAATCGCCTTTAGGGACTTGACGATTGATACTTTCACCCTTCCATCGCATGTTGTCATCAAACATCCTCCACGGGTGTGTCCATCCTTATCATGTTTGGTACGCAGATCTGATAGTTCTTGTCTATAATTAGATAGGCGATTTACAAACATTTACATGTATACCTATTGAACTTCTAAACAAATAAATAATGTTACTAAAATTCATCTTATTCTTGATTGAATGATTAATTTTAACATGTCGGGCGATTATATATGTTGATAAAGTGCATCAAAGGCAGATACATTGGAGAGAGCATATACTTATCTTTTTCATCTATCACAAAACTATGGTCCTACGTTATTTTTTTAGGGCTACACGTACCGCCTGAGAGTAGAAAGATACCATCAAACGTTACAGAAGGCACGACTGGCGCTCTCAATATATAAGTTTCATGGTGTCCTTCAGACCAACGACGCGATGCTAAGATATTCTACATATTTACCCGCTCTCTGAAAATTTCGGCAGATGTTTTCCGAAAGTAGTCTGTTACATTATTTTCTAATAGAAATTCGAGAATAGAACCCTTATCTTTGCGTTTTATGTAATTTGTGTCATGCCACATTTTAGTCAACTGCCAATATTGACCATATTTATTCCCTCAGCATTATTTCTTTTTCTTCTTCTCACCTTCCCACCGTTTTAAAGGTCGTTCTCTCCGCCTCCTGCAAATTTTCCCTGGAATATCCACCGCTCTATATTGCTTTCTCTTCGGGTGATATGTGGCCAATATATGAGAGGATTCAGAAGAATACGATGTTGTAGAGTCACTTTGGGGATGTATATCTTGGAAAATCGAGTTGTTAGTGCGATGGTCTTTCCAGGTAATTCGTAGCAAACATCTCCAGATCCACATGTCAAAAGTATCAACAATTCGTCTGTCTGCCTACCTAACGGTCCATGTATCAGATACGTAAAATAGATGGAGAGAACATAGTGTTAGCAAGTTTGTTCTTCGTGCTCTTCGTGATATTCCTGGTACACCAAATTTTGTTCAATTAGCAAGTTGCCGATTTTTCCATCCCTATTCTTCACTGTATTTCATATTCAGTTTTCGATATTGTCCACAAGGGCTCCAAGGTAAACCATCTTGTTTACTACTTCATAATCACTTATCCTCAACATCCCTGGGTTGTTTCATTTGCTCGGTCGATAATCATGATTTTAGTTTTGTTGTAATTTATCCTCGAACCGTACTCAGAGCTCATTATTCGAAGCCTGCCGAACAAGGTATATGAGCTCCTCCTCGCTTGCTGCAACTAAGGTATCATCTGCAAATCTCAAGTTAAACTAACTTGAGCATTATTTAGACATATATAATTAATTAAACAAAGAATAAATTCTCTTATGAAGCATACCGTAATTACAACGTTATATACATTTCAATTAGAACATTAATTTCCTGCAGACTAGCTCTAAGAGCATCTGTTTAAATTGAAACTGAACACAGTGATTATCATAATTAAAATAAATTTATATACTATGTACTTGTTTTGATCATGTACGAGCAGCAGATTTACGTGTTCAATAATTTATCCGGCTTATAATGAACACTTTTAGAGAGTAGTTTTTTTATAGAACATGACAGTATAGATGTTAAAAGAAAACAAACTTGACGAAGAGGCATGTTAGCGTCTGAAAAATCGCTCGATATTGGCAGATGTTTGTCGTCCGGTTTGACCGGAAATGTATGTTTATTCATATTCACGAAATTAGGTTAAACGGCGATTACACTATAATCCAAGAATATATATTGTTTTTGCTGACAGTGCATTGCATATACAGGGCGTTTCACCATAAAGTAACCACTTCTTTATTACCGTGATTATTGATTTTTTTTTTAATTTCAAGTGACTGTTGCGTTTTTCCGACGCACAGTGGCACGAATCGTGGTTTTTTCGTTCAAAATTATCTAGAGCACTTGTTTCACAACCGATTGGGATATATTTTTTTTGAATACTCGTTATTTAATTTCCAAAAAACGTAAGAGAGTCGATTTTTGAATTATTGAGCTTAGCCAAAATGGCCATTTTTTTTTAATCTTAATAAAACTTACAAAAAAAATTTTTTCTTATCCAATTTACATAAATCTTGTTACTCGAGGGTTTCTGAGGTCGCTGATTACGAATCTGAAATCCAAATTGTCATAAACCAATCTGCAAGATGGCGGAATAAATGGCGGCTATAAAATGCTAAAAAATCATGAAAAATGATATATTTTTGTTGAAGTTTATGCCGAGATGTTTTGAATATCTCTGATAAGTACTTTTAAGTTAAAATAGACTAAATTTTAAATTCCAGCAAGAATATGGCGGCAATAAGATGATAAAACTGACTTAAAAATAAATTAAATGCATTAAACTAAATAGGCTATTCCTAAGTATTATTAAAAAAATTAAAAAGGAACAAATTTTCTGAAATTTTCAAATATATCCCATATGGCTGCCATACATTAATTTTATCAATCATAAATATGCAATTCAGTCCTCCATTAATTTGATCATAACCTTACGTATTCGTCATATTAATATTTCTTCTCTTTATCTGTTAATAATATAATAAATACCTAACACAAGAACTTTAAAACAAGAATATTAAGCCTAATATAACCTAAGACAAGAGTTTTACACCACGAACTTTAAACCTAACTTAGTGCAAAAATTTTTCGTCATTATTTAAATCTTAAATTTCTCTGTTTAATTTGTGTTGTTAAAATAATATTAATACTCCAATAGGGTCATTTAGTGATATGGTAGTTTCCTACTTTTTCTTCCCCATTTTAAAGTATAACAAACCAATAGCCTCAGAAAATTTCAGCTCAATTGAATCAATAGCCACAGAGATATTCGCATTTGAATAGAAACACGCTCGGCCGGCCGCTCCGTAGAGTGACGTCACTTGGCGTGCGCCGATACCTATATTAGAGCAGCGATTTCGTAAGTTTATCATGTCGTTTTTTTTTTGCGTAAATCCAGGTCAAACATGTTAGGTTCCTTTGAGTATGTCACCGGGCATATTAAATCATATTGTACGACATTTTTTTGTGGTCTCGAACTTTTTAAATCAATAAAAAGTGAAAAAAACGTATTTTTAAATAATATTGTTTTTTTGTTTCCACCGCCATATTTTTAAAACTATTAAAGGTACCGAAATTTGTTTTGTGTCAAATTAAAGCACACACTGTAGCGCTTTTACCAGGGGCGGCTCAAGGTAAATTTTCCACCCGGCCGGGAGCACTTTTTGGCGCCCCTCCCAGAGATAATCACAGAAATTTTACGAACGAGCTACGTACTAAAGTGCAAGGATATCCTTTTGGACCCCGCGAACACTACTTTTTAACTTAACACATGGAGTAACATAACCGTGTATACACGGTGGTCCAAAATTATCTCTGGATATTTATGTGGCTGGTAGTACATTCAAAAATAAAGGTACTCTGAAGAGATAATAAGGAAATTATACCCCTTTAAAGGGGGATTATTAATATCAGTTTTTCGACTATATCTTCCGATCGCTTTAAAATATATAAGTCATATTTTAAATTTAGATAAATTATATAGTAGCCCCCCTCTGCTTAAGGTAGTTTTAGTAGTTTCAGGAGTTGGCTATACACCCAGAGGCGGCTGGTGAAATTTCAACAATTTTTTTCTCGTCTGTGGCGCATGGGACCCATACGAAATATGAGAAATAACATCTAGAGAAGCACTCCTCTAACGACCCCTAAAATATTTTGAAAAAGCAGTTTGCGAAAAATTTTTTCAAAATTCGATTGACCCCCCTAGGTCTAGGGACTCCTGTTTAAAATTATTTTTTTTTGTCATATACATTTTACTTTTCATAAAAATACAACAACAGGTTTTGAAGTTTATGAAAATATTTTCATTATTAACTGAAACACAATGAACTGAAATTTTGTAATTTACAATTTAACAAATGATAAAATTTCAATTCGTTGTATCTCAGTTAGTAATGGAAATATTTTCATAAACTTCAAAACCTGTTGTTGTATTTTTATGAAAAGTAAAATGTATATGACAAAAAAAAATAATTTTAAACAGGAGTCCCTAGACCTAGGGGGGTCAATCGAATTTTGAAAAAAATTTTCGCAAACTGCTTTTTCAAAATTTTTTAGGGGTCGTTAGAGGAGTGCTTCTCTAGATGTTATTTCCCATATTTCGTATGGGTCCCATGCGCCTCAGACGAGAAAAAAATTGTTGAAATTTCACCAGCCGCCCCTGTATACACCTCGCATGCAGGGTTGGTCAGATTAGTCGCGTATAAGTGGCGGTTGTCGAAAATCATTAAGTATTCATTGTTCGGATAAAAATTGTGACAATCGAAAATGTGCTTGTTTTAAGGAAGGCCTAAAATGTTGCAACGAGTGCAAATGTCGTTCCTGTAACAACATTATTAAAGATTTCGAGGCAGATATGAACGAATTAGAATGCTATTAATGTAGGGCCTACATAAACTACATACTACATATTTATCTATCCAAATAGAAAATTTTTTCAACAATAAAACTCATTTTATGCCTACGTTTTTACTTTCATTCATTTAAAAATGTCTAATACACTTCTAATTAGGTGGGTAGTTAGTAACACTGATTTATATTTATAGATTAGGTATTTATATCTACCTGCCTGTCTCTTTATTATTAAAAGGAGACTATTTTATATTTATTGTACAATTTCTTAATATTAACAACATATGATCATTGATCAATACTACTGTACAATATATGAAATATTGAACAATAATATTGATCCCCTAGATGCTTTTGATCACTACTGGTTTTGTATCTATTGATATAAGTTAAACTACTACATACACCCCGACCGGGACCATCAGATCGTTGCAGTCGGCAGGCTTGCTACAGCCGAGCGCGCAAGAATATAACTTTGGTCCGTTAAAAAAATCGCTGACTCAATACTATGAACGGGATATGAAAAATGTTTATCCTAAAAACTTTTTTCAACCATTGGCTTCAATTTGTACGCAGCATGTATATACAAATTTTCATAAATAAATTTTTTTCTCGATTGTCTAAAATTACTCTACTGAAAATAACAAGTTTGAGTTTCCTATTATTTTTCCAACTTAAAAAAATATAAATCGGATTCACATGACACGTTGTTCGAAGCGCTATTGTGTCTACTTTAATCTAAAAAAAATAGCTTGATAGCACAAATATTTTCAGAGATATAGCGGTGGAGACGTTAAAAAACATATTTCATTAAAAATCTATTTTTTCGAGTTTTTCCGAAATAAAAAAGTTCTCGACCACCAAAAAATGTAAAAAATGATTTCGTGTACACGATTATCTTATTAAAGAATCCCACTAAGTCTGGTTTGGTTCTACGCCGGTTTTTTTTTTCTCGAAAACTAAGCGACTTTACTTCCAAATTTTACTCTACTAACTTGCATTCACAGCCGTGTTCACTGAGCGGTTCAGCCATCTGACGTCACAACTCGACCACATGGTTATCCCGAGCATTTTTAAGCGCGCCGACTTTAATAATTTTTTTATACATGAAGACGACGTCAGAAAATTCTAATTTTTGGCATACACTCTCCAAGCTCTTTCAGAATATGTAATAATAAAAAAATGTTAAATGAGCCTATTCAGTTGATAATTTTTTTAATTGTTGATTATCCTAATTAGATTTAAATAATATTATTAGCAGATAAAAAAAAATATTAATATGACCTACCTAAGGTTATGTTCAAAACTAATGGAGGACTGAATCGAATATTTATGATTGATAATTTTTTAATAATTTTTTATTAAATTTAATAATTTAGTTTAATGCATTTAATTTATTTTTAAGTTATCATTTTGGATCCGCCATCTTGAATTTCTTCCTGGAACTTAAAATTTACTCTATTTCAACTTAAAAGTACTTATCAGAAATATTAAAACTTCTCGGCATAAACTTTAAACAAAAATATTTCATTTTTCATCGTTTTTTAACATTTTATAGCCGCCATTGATTCCGTCATCTTGCAGGTTGGTTTATGTCAATTTGGATATTAGATTCGTAATCAGCGACCTCATAAAACCCCGTGTAACAAGATTTATGTAAATTAGATAAGAAAAAAGTTTTTTTTTATAAGTTTTATTAAGATTTAAATAAAAAATGGCCATTTTGGCTAAGCTAATAATTTTGGTTAACATAATTCAAAAATCGGCTCTCTTACGTTTTTTGGAAATTAAATAACGAGTATTTAAATAAAAAGAGAAAAAAATTATCCCAATCGGTTGCGAAATAAGTGCCCTAGATAATTTTGAACGAAAAAATCACAATTTGTGCCACTGTGCGACGTTCAAGTGTTCTAACCCAAAGAAAGATACGCTCTCACGTAGAAATTTGCGTCACTTGCTAGTACAACTATAGTGCAGCGGTAATTTTATTTTGAAATGTAAAGAAATATCACCTTGACCAAAGAGGCTTATCCTTGAATGAAATAAAAAAAATACGACTCTTTTGGTTGGTCGATACAAAAATGTGAAAAAATTGTAAAATAATTAAAACAATTATTTTTTCGTTTAACTCTCTCCAACTCAAAAACGGTACAACGAATTGAACTCAAATTTTTACCGTATTATGACTACATATTTGTTAACGAAATGTGAATTTTTGAAAATCAAAATAATATTTGAGGGTCAGATCATATTGTAATGTGTTACAACCCTTAGAATGAATGTAGTGTATTTGCACCTACTCGAGAAACCTACCAGAAGTTAGTTCTGGTGACATCTGGAATGATCTAGAGAATGGTGGCGTCATCACAGAACAATCGAGATCTGTCATTTTTGGGTATAAAAGACCGACCGCATTCTCGGCGAGTAGTTCAGTAGTTCAGAAAGTATAGAAAGTGAGGTTAAGACTTCAAGGATAAACAAAGTGATAAACATTGTGATTTTTAGTCAGTAAAGTGTATTTAAATTAATAATAGTATTGTGAAGTATCCAGTAAATATTTAATAAAGTGTGTTAGTGGACAATCTCTTGTTATAATTTTTGGAACCCACGGAATTTGCAAGGGGTAGTTTCCTAAAGGTGGAAAACCGTCACAAATTGGTGTCAGAAAGCGGAATTTTATGACAAGAGGAGCTCTGAAGTTGTGCTGGAGTGTTCGAGAAGTATTCTCGAGGGTTAGTGCTAACACGGAGGACTCATTTACTGGACATTTATTCGAGGGTTATTTTCGAACAGGAAAATAGTGTTAAGTGCATTTTTGAGAAATTGTAGAACATTTTATTAGGACATTAGTGTGATAATTAAATCCTTTGAACTGAGAAGTGATAGAGACACTGAAAAAGACTCATTTAGTGCGTGAAAATTTCTAGAAATTTTCTATTTGGACATTAGTGGAGATTATTAAATTCTCTGAACTGGATAGTGACAAAAGACTCTGGATAAGACTTTTTCGTGCTATTTCGAGATTTGTCTGGAAAGTTCCATTACCGATATTGACGTGACAGTTAAATTTATTTTATTTTAATTTCATCGTAACAACAACAAGAAGTATGGCATCCGATAAACAAATACAGGACTTATTCGAACAATTCCAAAAAATGATGGTGCAGCAACGGCAGGAAGACAAAGAAGAACAGGAGAAAAAACGTCAGGAAGAAAAAGAACAGCAAGAAAGAAGACGTCAAGAGGAGGAAAAACGACGTCAAGAAGAGAAAGAGGAACAAGAAAGACGACATGAAGATGAAAAAACCGAACTAAGAAAAATTATAGAAGACCAAGAAAGGCGACGTCAGAAAGAAAAAGAGGACGAATAAAGAAGACTGCAAGCGCTACCCTCAGGTGGAAAGATTGTCGAACATGGTTGAAGTCAACACTGTCGATCTTCCAGAGAGTTGGTCAAAGAAAACTCTGAGGCAAGAGCAATTGCGCGATGTAGAAATCGGACCCATGTTGAGAGCAAAAGAAGAGGGAACGCGTCCAGCATGGAAGGATGTTTCCAACAAAGAAGTGGGGCTGAAGGCTTTATGGTCACAATGGGATTCACTTACGGTCGTAGATGGGCTTTTGAGGAGAGCATGGGAAAGCCCAGATGGGAAGCAGGTTGCCATGCGTCTAGTGATTCCCAGGTGTCGTGTACCAGAAGTACTCCAGGAAGCGCATAATGAAACGTCCAGCAGACACTTCGGCATAAACAAGACATTGAGTAGAGCACGGGAACAATTCTATTGGGTTAATAGTCGCCAGGATGTGGAGGCCTGGTGTCACAAGTGTAAAAATTGTGCTGCCCGTGGAGAACCATTTTCGATGAGCAACTACAGAAATGGAAGTCGAGAACAGCCAAAGAATGATCGAGAGCAGATGAACAGAACTAGTAACCGCTTGAAGGCTCGTTATGATCAGAATGCCAGTACAGGGGGATTCAAGGTGGGGGATCTGGTTTGGCTGTACAACCCACAGCGGAAGGAATGGAGATCCCCGAAATTTCAACCTCCTTGGGATGGACCGTATACTGTTATTGCCCGAATTAATGATGTCGTCTATCGTATTCAACGAAACAAAAAGTCCAAGATGAAGATCGTACACTTGGATAGACTGGCGAAGTATGTGAAAGAGGCTGAATTGCCTGACCGGGACGTTCAGGCTTAAGGAGGGGGCAGTGTAATGTGTTACAACCCTTAGAATGAATGTAGTGTATTTGCACCTACTCGAGAAACCTACCAGAAGTTAGTTCTGGTGACATCTGGAATGATCTAGAGAATGGTGGCGTCATCACAGAACAATCGAGATCTGTCATTTTTGGGTATAAAAGACCGACCGCATTCTCGGCGAGTAGTTCAGTAGTTCAAAAAGTATAGAAAGTGAGGTTAAGACTTCAAGGATAAACAAAGTGATAAACATTGTGATTTTTAGTCAGTAAAGTGTATTTAAATTAATAATAGTATTGTGAAGTATCCAGTAAATATTTAATAAAGTGTGTTAGTGGACAATCTCTTGTTATAATTTTTGGAACCCACGGAATTTGCAAGGGGTAGTTTCCTAAGGGTGGAAACACGTCACAATATGTATTTTGGTCAGCAGGATCCAAATATGTAAAAATATACATTTAAAAATTTGAGTTTCATGTCAATTACATGGAAACCGGAAGTCGGCCATTTTGGTCCTTTACATCATATAATTGGAAATTTCATTCCAAATCACTACACCAGATTAGAAAAAATCCATTCGCCATTCAAAATTTACAAGAGTGTCTCTTTCGGCTGAACCACCCGGTATATACCTTGAAGTGTAGGAACACACTTGTACCGTAATGAAATAAAAACAACATACAAGTCTGTGATTTTATGCCAGAGAATTACTTTAGCTAACTTTACCTAGAACATCCGAAAATCAACCAAAATTATTGCCAAGTTAATAAATAATGTGTGCCAGAGAATCTACTAAAACATGTTTAGAAAATTAGCAATATAATAAATTCAAAGAAATTCCCAGGTAATTATTTGCAACTAAGTTGTCTATGATATTCCCATCCAATAACGTACGAGACGTGTATCATTCCACGTTTGCAAGAATTTTATAAATATGTTTTATGGACCTCGAACAGTGATATTTTCTTACATTACTCCATTTTGTCGCAACGCAATTAAATTATATTTCTTTGTCTCGACTCCCCTCAAAGGTATAACTAGAAGTTATGAGAGAAGGAAGACCTTGAATGCTTCGACAAGTTTCTAATGTCACGATTTGTTCCGTAGATTATATAAATTGTGTTATTTAAGTATTTTTACAATAGCTTATTTGTATTTCTCTCTTTATTCAAAGAAATCATAAATAATACAATGTATGTCGATTATTTTATTGTGATTCGTTTTAGTCCGAGAGAGTATACTACTAAAGTAGAAGGCTTATTTCATGAAATACTTGTAGTTGTCCCTCAACTTCAAGCCATTTTTTTTAAATTCCAAAAAACTATTTTTGCTTGATAGAGTAAGCATGATCTCTTGAAAATATTACCTCATTATTTCAACTCCTACAAAATATTATAGCTTGAAACTAATCCAAGGTAACATTTCTTATAAAAAAACAATGTTTGCAAAAGAAAAATTTTTTTTTTTCAAAATTCTAGACTCTAATAATTGAGAACACACACACACACCCACAAAGAGTGTGCGAGGTTTCAGAACACTGGTTGCGAATAACAATCTTATTATAAGTGACGAAAACTTGGCTGTTTTTAACTTCAGTTTCCTGGTGCAATGACCATCAGCTATAATTTATTGTTTATAGATTTTTAAATCGTTGGTCAAGGATCAATACAACCTGTATTAAAAGGACATAAAATGAATTTTTAATTATTATTGTTCGAAAAGGTTTACTATTAGTAAACATACTGCATCATTTATTAATTTTTAATCTTTATTTCATCCGAACAAACATAAAGCACTAAGTATTTTCACTTAAATTAATAATATAATATTAATTGAAAATAGTCGGTGACTGTTATCAAATAGTACAGTAGCTAAATTTTAATTCAAAAAGATTGTATTTGGATTAAATTTTGTTTTTTTTAATAACTTAATAATATATGCATCACAGAAACGTTTCAATATTTTGCGGGACTTGCCATTTTATAGGGCGGTGCACCCGAAAAAAAAAAAAAAAAAAAAAAAAAAAATTGAAAAAGAATCGAATTTTGAGAAGAAAAGTTTCTATGCAACTTCTCATATAAATTGATGTCTAAGTCATAGTTACTTGAAGAGCTAATTCAACTAGAGAAAAAAGGTATATCAAACAGTTTTCGTCGAATAATTCGAAAAATATCACATTTAACGAAAACGTGCTGGAATCCAAAAATATATAAAAATATGTATAATTTTTATAAAAACATTTGTGAAGTATCCAGTAAATATTTAATAAAGTGTGTTAGTGGACATCTCTTGTTATAATTTTTGGAACCCACGGATTTTGCGGGGGTGGTTTCCTAAGGGTGGAAACACGTCACAATTGGTGTCAGAAAGCGGAATTTTATGACAAGAGGAGCTCTGAAGTTGTGTTGGAGTGTTCGAGAAGTATTCTCGAGGGTTAGTGCTAACACGGAGGACTCATTTACTGGACATTGTTCGAGGGTTATTTTCGAACAGGAAAATAGTGTTAAGTGCATTTTTGAGACATTGTAGAACATTTTATTAGGACATTAGTGTGATAATTAAATCCTTTGAACTGAGAAGTGATAGAGACACTGAAAAAGACTCATTTAGTGCGTGAAAATTTCTAGAACTTTTCTATTTGGACATTAGTGGAGATTATTAAATTCTCTGAACTGGATAGTGACAAAAGACTCTGGATAAGACTTTTTCGTGCTATTTCGAGATTTGTCTGGGAAGTTCCATTACCGATATTAACGTGACAGTTAAATTTATTTTATTTTAATTTCATCGTATGCCCGTAACAACAAGAAGTATGGCATCCGATAAACAAATACAGGACTTATTCGAACAATTCCAAAAAATGACGGCGCAGCAACGGCAGGAAGACAAAGAAGAACAGGAGAAAAAACGTCAAGAGGAGAAAGAAGAACAAGAAAAGCGACGTCAAGTAGATAAAGAAGAGCAAGAAAGAAAACGCCAGGAGGAAGAAAAACGGCGTCAAGAAGAAAGGAACGAATTAAAGAAAATAATGGAAGATCAGGAAATAAGACGTCAGAAAGAAAAAGAGGATGAAGAAACAAGACGTCAGAAAGAAAAAGAAGAACAAGAAAGACGACATCAAGAGGAAAAAGAAGAGCAAGAAAGACGACGTCAAGAAGAGAAAGAGGAACAAGAAAGACGACATCAAGAGGAAAAAGAAGAACAAGAAAAAAGACGTCAAGAAGAAAGAGATGAATTAAAGAAAATTATGGAAAATCTGGAAATAGGACGCCAACAAGAAAAAGAGGAACAAGAAAGACGGCAAGAAGAATTAAGGAAAATTCTGAATGAACAAATGAAAATACAGCAGGACGCTATCATTTCTGCCAACGAAGAATTAAAGAGTGAGGTCAAAGAAGAGATAAACAAGGTCGAAGACAAAGTAGTTGTGGTCGAGACAGAAGTTAGTCAAATCAGAGGAAAAATGAGCGAGTTCGAAGGAGAAATGGAGAGACTTAAACGACAATTGAGAGAAAAAGGAGGCCAGCTAGTAACATCATCAGGCCCTCGATTAAAACCTCCCTCCTTTGATGGCCAAAGTTCCTGGACGACGTACAAGAGGCAGTTTGAGGCAGCAGCGTGTGCCAACAACTGGGATAATGAGGAAAAGGCCATGGCATTAGTTCTAGCGCTAAGGGGCCAAGCTTCAGAGTTACTCCAAACCATCCCAGTTGAGAAACAAAGGGACGTCAAAGTCTTGGAAGCTGCATTAGACTTGAGGTATGGCGATCAACACCTTGCCCAATTATACCAGGCTCAGCTGAAATCCCGGATGCAAAAAGCTGGGGAAAGTTTACAAGAATTTGAAGCTGCGATAGAGAGACTGGCACACCTGGCGTATCCGAGCGCACCTAAAGAATTCCAGGAACAATTAGCCGTAGGGGCCTTTTTAGATGGTATAAGGGACGAAGAGGTCAGGCGAGTTCTGAGGCTGACGAGACACCAAAGTAGTAGCGAAGCTTTGGTGCGTGCACTGGAAGTAGAAGCCGCATATAGGGATACTCCAAGGTCGAGAGTTCGAGCTGTGACTCTCGAAGAATCGCAACCAGAAATGAACCAGAACCCCTTGCTGACGGAGATGCAGAAAATGTTTACCAAAGTATTCAACAAAGTGGATGATCTCAGGGAGCAGAGAAAACAACAAAATAAAGGAAAGCCGAGCGGAGGTATTAAATGTTACAACTGCGGCAAGGTAGGACACATGAAGCGAGACTGTCGACAGCAGAATTCGGAGAGTCGAGTAAATGCTGTGAATGTTGAAGAGAAGCAGGAAAACAGTACCAGGGGGGTTGTTCTGGCTAGGGAATGCAGTGCCCCCAGAGAAATTAAGATTTCCCAGCTTCGAAGAATCGCAAGCAGTCTGTTGTTGCATGGATATGTGAATGGAAGAAAATGTTTGTTTACCATCGACACAGGTACTACGTCATCAATAGTACGGCCAGGATTTATATCGGGCATAAAGATTATCAAGAGGCAAAATGAGGTGATCGTCCGGACAGCTACGGGGGAAAGGGCTACGGTTCATGGAGAAGTAGACCTGGGTTTGCAGATTGGACAGTTAAGGTTCGACCACAGGGTCATCGTGGCTGACATCACGGATGACTTCATTTTGGGACTGGACATTTTGGGACTGTACATTATGGAACAGTATGGATTTATTGTTGACGTAGGAAAGCGAGTCTTAAGGATTGGGAACGAACAATTTATTTTGTCAAAAGTGAACGACCAATGCGAGAAAACCAGGCTGTTGACAACGCAGGCAGTCAAGACTCCTGCATTATCCAGAAAACCAGATAAAGAAGATTGCAAGCGCTACCCTCAGGTGGAAGGATTGTCGAACATGGTTGAAGTCAACACTGTCAAGGTCGATCTTCCAGAGAGTTGGTCAAAGAAAACTCTGAGGCAAGAGCAATTGCGCGATGTAGAAATCGGACCCATGTTGAGAGCAAAAGAAGAGGGAACGCGTCCAGCATGGAAGGATGTTTCCAACAAAGAAGTGGGGCTGAAGGCTTTATGGTCACAATGGGATTCACTTACGGTCGTAGATGGGCTTTTGAGGAGAGCATGGGAAAGCCCAGATGGGAAGCAGGTTGCCATGCGTCTAGTGATTCCCAGGTGTCGTGTACCAGAAGTACTCCAGGAAGCGCATAATGAAACGTCCAGCAGACACTTCGGCATAAACAAGACATTGAGTAGAGCACGGGAACAGTTCTATTGGGTTAATAGTCGCCAGGATGTGGAGGCCTGGTGTCGCAAGTGTAAAAATTGTGCTGCCCGTGGAGAACCATTTTTGATGAGCAACTACAGAAATGGAAGCCGAGAACAGCCGAAGAATGATCGAGAGCAGACGAACAGAACTAGTAACCGCTTGAAGGCTCGTTATGATCAGAATGCCAGTACAGGGGGATTCAAGGTGGGGGATCTGGTTTGGCTGTACAACCCACAGCGGAAGGAATGGAGATCCCCGAAACTTCAACCTCCTTGGGATGGACCGTATACTGTTATTACCCGAATTAATGATGTCGTCTATCGTATTCAACGAAACAAAAAGTCCAAGATGAAGATCGTACACTTGGATAGACTGGCGAAGTATGTGAAAGAGGCTGAATTGCCTGACCGGGACGTTCAGGCTTAAGGAGGGGGCAGTGTAATATGTTGCACCCCTTAAAATTTAAGGTTATGTTACTAAAAAGTAGGCAGACTTCAACAGATCGAATGTCTGAATGAATGTAGTGTATTTGCACCTACTCCAGAAAACTACCAGAAGTTAGTTCTGGTGACATCTGGAATTATCTAGAGAATGGTGGCGTCATCACAGAAAAATCGAGATCTGTCATTTTTAGGTATAAAAGACCGACCGCATTCTCGGCGAGTAGTTCAGAAAGTTCAAAAAGTATAGAAAGTGAGGTTAAGACTTCAAGGATAAACAAAGTGATAAACATTGTGATTTTAGTCAGTAAAGTGTATTTAAATTAATAATAGTATTGTGAAGTATCCAGTAAATATTTAATAAAGTGTGTTAGTGGACATCTCTTGTTATAATTTTTGGAACCCACGGATTTTGCGGGGGTGGTTTCCTAAGGGTGGAAACACGTCACAATACGAATTTAAATTAGATTCTTTGCGTAATTTTCGTATTCTTTTATATCATAAAAACATACATCTATTATAGCATATTTTTTAATCTGTTTTTAAAAACGTTCACTGATTTTTCTTCTTTCAATTTATTCGGTAAAATATTATAAAAATTACTACCGGCATAATCCAGAGATTTCTTATAGCTCATATAGGAAAAATTATTTAAATATATTTTAGAGTTATTTCTTGTAGAATAATTGTGGACTTCTTCAGCTTTAGGATAGTTCTCAATATTTTGTGCACAGTTAATAAGTTTTTAAAGAGATATATTCCAGTAACGGTTAGTAACTTTGGGAAGTATTCTTGTAGTTACTGAAGTATTAATAATGTCTGTTGTAAGATAAATTGACAGTTCTTCACAGCATTCTTTTATTAATATTATAGGGACTTCATCTAATCCAGTTGAGGTTTTGTTTTTAAGTTGCCGACTTTATTTCATTACGTCAAACACCTTTTCGATTCTAGAAATCCATAACTACTTTTGGTACGCTGATAATAAACTACTTTTGACACGCTTACATGTCCAAAAATAACTTATTGTGCATCACTCTGTAGGTTTCTCTAATCCGTGAAGCGTACCCACCAGTGGCGCGGCCATTTATAAAAATCCAACGCCTCTTCTCGGCCCAATCCTCAACAAACCTGTATTGCTAGAACAAATAAACCGAAGCTAGATCTTTGTTATTTATTTTAACGGTTGATTGGCCATACACTTATGACCGATTTCATAGTTTAGTAGGCAGCAACCTAAATTTCCGATAAAATTCTAGCGGATAAATTTTAAATTTTAACATCGCGTTGTAAAAAATTTCGCATAATAGTAATTTTCTTTTGAATTATTGCTTTAAAAAGCTAGATTTTGATTGAATGTAGGCATTTCGTAGAATTTAGTTAGTGGATATTACATGGTGGACCCTTAATAATGGGCTATAGTTCAAGGGTAGATTCTTTGAGCAAAATATGAGATATAACATATGCTTTAGTAAATTGTTGTTGTGCAAAAAGATACATGGTGTCAAAGTTGAAGTTTTTATTCTGTTTTTCGCAATAACTCAACAATCTCTTAACCGATCTTCTGCAAATTTGGTAAAGCAATATTTTTTAAGCTGAGAAACAATAATTTATATGTCACATCACGGTAGGCCATAGAGGGCGCCACACGAGCTATACCTAATGATGAATATATTTCCTACTGTTTTTTTGACGAAACATTGTGGTACTTCTAACAAAAAAAATTTCAACCGTTTTCGAGGAAATTGCCGTAGGCATTTCGCAGAATAATTCCTTGAATGCAAACTCAATTTTAAAAAGACAACTTGTATTTATTCAAAAGTGTGCTTTGGTTACCTCCTAGTTCCGTCATTTACATACCATTTCATTGGTTTTTATATTTTATTTTGTTCTTGTGTTAATTTAAGAAGTTTCTTTTTACTTTTTTATTTGAAATGCCCCGACAAAATAATTTTCTCAATGAAGAGATGAGGGATATAATCTGTATTTGCGCACAAGAAAATTCTACGGCGCACAGTGGCACGAATCGCACATTTTTCGTTCAAAATTATCTAGATCACTTGTTTCTTGTTTCGCAACCGATTGGGATAATTTTTTTTTTAAATACTCGTTATTTAATTTCCAAAAAACGTAAGCGAGACGATTTTTGAATTAAAATTAAAGTTTATGCCAAGAAGTTTTGAATATTTCTGATAAGCACTTTTAAGTTAAAATAGACTAAATTTTAAGTTCCAGAAAGAAACTCAAAATGGCGGATCCAATATGGCGGCAATAAGATGATAAAACTAATTTAAAAATAAATTTTTCTACACCTATTTAATTATATGACAATTATTAGCATTTTTTTTGGTGAAAAATCGTACTCATAATTCACTGTAGTGAATTATCGATTCATAATTCACTGCATCCGGCCAATCACAAATACAAATTCAAAAATCATTGTTTCGCTGATTCAATGATATTTGAAATCGACCGTGATCAACTCTTGCTGCTGCGGCTGACAATCAACTCGCGTGACAGTGACAAGTGTACCGCCATACCGCCATATTTTTTGTTTACGTTTTCGACTTATTACGAATAGGTACCGATTAATGCTATCAATTTTCAGTCTAATTTATTTATTTATTAATAGGTGTAGAAAAAGCATAGTATTACATTCGCGTTATGGCCAATAATGGCTATCATAATCGCTCATATAATAATATACTATAAATACATTAAACTAAATAGGCTATTCCTAAGAATTATTAAAAAATTTAAAGAGGAACAAATTTTCTGAAATTTTCAAATATATCCAATATGGCTGCCATACATTAATTATCAATCATAAATATGCGATTCAGTCCTCCAATAATTTTGAACATAACCTTAAGTAGGTCATATTAATATTTCTTTATCTGCTAATAATATAATAAATACCTAACACCAGGCCCATAGCCAAGGGTGGTATGGGGACCCCAACTTTGTAAGACTTGGCAAAAGGTGGGCAAAAGTTGAAAATTTGAGAGAGAGAACTTGGCAAGGCAAGGAATATTATTTTAGATTTTCTGCCCCCCGCTCATCAATTTTTATTTCGGTGTGTAAAAATTTTTTTTAGATCTTCTCTCTCTCGCTCATCAATTTTTATTTAAGTGGAAAAAAAATTTTAGATTTTCTCCCCTCCGCTCATAAATTTTTATTTTGATGAATTGATGAATTTTGAAAAAAATGTTCGCACATTGCTTTTTCAAAATTTTTTAGAGGTCTTTAGAGAAGTGCTTCTCGAGATGTTATTTCCCGTATTTCGTATGGGTCCCATGCGCCACAGACGAGAAAAAAATTATTGAAATTTCTAGATCCGCGCTTGAATTTAACGTACGCATTTCGTTTCATTTAATTAGCGAATATTCCGGATTTTCCAAGAATATTATCAAGGCGCTATCAGAAACGGAAAAGTTAAATATAAAATGGCGGTCAACTCCTTTCTAGAGAAACAATCGTACTTGTACTGACTGTTAAGATTTATCTATTAGATATTCACGGCTAAGTACGTATATTTAATTTTGACAGTAATAATTCGAAATAATTTACAGAGAAAAGTTAATAAAATGCTATAAAAAGCGCGAACTTCTATCAAGACGTTTGATAATTCTAAAATGTTACTCGAGTAAATACATGTAAATTAATATTAATGGCTATAAAATTAATTCTTGTTGAAGTTAGATTCTTATTATTGATATGAAATTGTGTTGATATTAATACCGTGTGCAAATTATTACCATAAATTACATTAATAGTAATTATATTATAGTTGCAATGTTAATGTCACTAATAGTAATAATAATCATACATAGTGCGTTCGGGCGAGATCAGGAAGTGCATAGGTGGACACAGTGATTGACATTCTACACCAGGCTTATGGGAACTAAACCATTAAAAAAAGTTATTTTAAGAAGGTTGAAACCTACACCATTCGATAGGTTATATATCAAGGCGACCCGAACGTCGCCGTCTTGAAAGAAACACTGCGAACCGGGCATATGATTACAACAAATGCTACCGAATCTGTGTTATAATAGCTTAATTTATGTTACGTAAATCTTTAATTAAACCCGCACTCCGAGGCGCTACATTATTAATATTGAGTTTTTTAGTTGTTGAAGTCCGTTATAGGTCATTCAGCATGTTCTTCTTATTACCTGACTGCGGCAACTTGGAGCGCCGTCGCTAGATGGCGTACTTCTGCTGCCTTCTAATAGAGCCATATGTAACACATATGATGGTGAAATCGGTTTACATTCATTCGCAATGACATGACCTCACAACAATTTTGTTATTGGTAGTTTAAATATATAAATGTTTTAGGTATACAAAAAACTTAAATATTAATGTAGTAAATGAATCCCGTTTATATCCATGTTAAAGACAATGTAAGAATGCACATTTTGCCATAAAAATCGGAATGTTGAGAGCCTTGAGGCGCGTCAATGTTTTCTGCACTAGATACTTATCTACCAAACATGATAATTGTGTGGTTCTCTCCACTAGGCTTAACTGACTGATATCACTTCTTTTTGTTCTGTGATTAGCTTTTACATCCGTAAATGTACAAGGTGGTCGCGCCAATGTTAGAACCTCATTTAACTTCGTTACATTTAAAGTTACATAAAAAAATTCAAAAATAAAAGTTATAGAAAATCACATGTATTTTTAAAAAATTATTTCAGAAAAACAATTTAAAGTCGCATTTCGGAGGTATGAACATTACTTTGGCATTTTTAAATGTAACACCCTGTATATTTTGACACCATTTGAAAGGACATAAAAAAGTTTTTTAGTGATATATAAAACATAGTATTTAAAATTCTTTGTCCAATTTTACTATTTTACAATTTATAAAATTAGCCGCGAAAAAACTTAAAGTAAACAATACTTAATTATATCAAAGTATTTGTTGCTAACTAATTTCACTTTGCTTTAAATAAAATTGAAACTTTCAATTATTGATATATATTTCTCGGACTACCATGGCTTAATGGTAAAAAAATATAAAATGTAATATCTAATAATAGTTTTTAAGAAAAATACTATGTTTTATATAGAGTGACACACTTAAGATGAAGACACTCTTATAACTATTTGGTTTTTTTTTTCGATTTGAAGCAAATTTTGCTGAAATATAGAACAAATTAGTGTTTAATTATGGACAAAAACATTCGCCTCCTACATATTCATAGCCGAAAAAATCAATAAACCATATTAGGCATTTTTTTATCGGAAAATTTTATTAATGAAAGTTGTCCAGAATTGTCCAAACACCTTTGGTCCAAAATTTCATCAAAATAAAAAGAAAATGAAATTTTGTTTAAAATAATGTCCGAAAATATAATTTTAATGGGTTTCTTGTTGAATAAATTAATTACAATTTTGTTTAAAATTAGCCCCGAGCTGTCAGGTACTTGCCAAATAATTTGTAGTTTTTTTAAATTTATCAATTTTTAAAATTTTAAATTTTTCATTTGTATTATTTTGATGAAATGTTGGACTTAAGGTTTTTGGACAATTCTTAACAATTTTCATTAATAAAATTTTCCGATAAAAACTATCTAATATGATTTATTGATTTTTTCGGCTTGTTTTAGTACCCCAGGTGGCTTTGAATTTGTATGAGACGAATGTTTTTTGTCCATAAGTAGATACTAATTTGTTCTATACTTCAGTAAAATTCGGTTATATGAAAAGAATTAAATAGTAGTTTGTGCAACAAGAATGGATATGATATCCATATCGCACAATAAAGAAGTTTGAGCACGACGCCGTAGGCAGAGTGCTCAATCTGTCGAGTGCGATATGGATAATCCACTCGATCTGTACAGTATACTTTTTCTACGACGAGCTTAAAAAAACTACAAAATTTAATAAACATTAATATATTACACAAATATACACTGACAATTACTTTGTCAGCTTACGCACTAACCTGAATTTAAAACGAATAGTTGCCTATGTACTCAATACACGAATTGTGATTGGTCGGTTTCATATCATATCCATCCTAGATAGTTTATGAAATATATCCGTTCAGCTAACTGGAATTGCCTACTTATTCGTTCTACAGACTGTACAGAAAACAGCAGATTTACATAAGGGAGTAGAAAAAAGTTATAAGAGTCTTCATCTTGATGTGTCACACTGCATATCATTAAAAAGCTTTTTTTATAGCCTTTCAGATGGTGTAAAAATACAGTGTGTCCCACTATTGACAATAACACCTTCACAACTCAGTTATTAGCCATCCAATTTCAGCCAAATTCGGATTGGCATCAAAGATATTTACAATATCTTTTTTGAGTAAAACAAAACTCATTTCAGTCAATTAAGAAAAAAAAGGTCGATTTTTTGAGAAGTCATGTTGGACATTTTTTCACTGAAAAACGAATGCATTGTTGATTAGCATGCTTTATAACCCCTATGTGTTTTACTCAAAAAAATATAATAAAGGTCTTTGATACCAATCCAAATTTAGTTGAAATTGGATGACTAATAACTGAGCTACGAAGGTGTTACCGTGAAAAGTGGGACACACTATATGGGGTGCTTCATTTAGAAAAACCAAAGTAAAGTTTATCTCCGAAATTCGACTTAGGAAAATACAGTGATTTCCTATACCTTTCATTTTTGAACTTTATTACGTAATCCTAAAAATAACGAAGTTAATTGAGGTTCTAACGTTCGCGCGACCATCGTGTACGCAGACCCCGTATGGTTAGGGGCGGTTATTGGGTACATGTTGACAAAAATTTGTTTCCACATTTCTCCCTCCCTCTCATCAGTTATTATGCGCGGGGGCCCACCAGATGTTGACAAAAGATTTTTTTCACATTTCTCCCCCACGCTCATTAATTACATTAATTATTACTGGGCCCATGATTTGATGTGGGGGTACATGCACTTTCTTTCAATATCTAAATTTTAAAAAAAATTTTTTTTTTTTAGGGGATCATAATAAACTGCTGCCGAGTCAATGAGACCAAAGAGTTGCGGGGTTCGAATACTGACACACCACCACTGGTCTCTGTTTATCTCCCCTGAGTTCGAGTCTCAGCCGCGACAGATGGCAATGTCGCAGGGAATGGTTGTTTTATTATCGTCTGCTTGTGAATGTGTCTTGACCGAGCAATGGAATAGCTCTAGCTAACCTCTACTAGGAAGTTAATTTAATTATGAAGAATATTTAAAAAACTACCAGTGCTCGAGAGCAACAATACACCAACAGATTGAAACCAGTTTCATCGAAGAATAAATCAGATACATATGAGAATGTGCTTTTTTATCCATTTCACGAAATACACTGATTGGGTGCTATAGATAGCATATATACTTAGATATAAACCGCATTTATAGTGAAACAGATAATAATCTAAAACGTACCTACTAAACGTTAATTGCCCGGTATTAAATTTAGTACACTTTTTTTGTGAAAGCGTATAATTAAAAATTACGATCACGCTGAGCGATTAAGATGATTGCGAGACTGTTATCAAATTGATATTTGGGAAAACGCCGTATCATTTAAAGGATAATCCGTATAGCGCATAGTAACATTTAATTTAATTTGAAATATTTTTGTGTCAAATCAGGTGATTAGTTAAGATCTAAAGATCTATCGGAAATTCAAAAACATTATGTGGGTAAGGATCTAAGAACCGTAATAGAATCAAAAGGCTAGTGAACCATTGGATCATTTAAGTGAAGTGAACAACTAAAAAACTTTTGGAAAAATTTGAACCGTTGTTGTGTATCTTTATACCATTTGTTTTCATAATTTTTATTGACCTTCTTGGACGTTCAATTTTCCCAACATTTTTTTCTCACCAATTCTAGTGGTATATTATTTAGCTTCTATATAGCAAAATAAAATAAGTACGCGTCATTTTGAATTCAAGTTTTAACATCAAACGCGTTATCAAAGAATCCCGAAATCTCTATGCACCAAATCATTGTCAATTTTACAAAGTAGCGTATCTCATTTTTTGTAAATTTACAGGGGAGTGATTAAAGTTTAATAATATTTGGGTTGACAATATAAATAACACTATGAATTAAGTAAGTTACTGTGATCATTGAAACGGCTACTTACGGGAAACTATATCAGATTATCAAATTGTGTTTTTAATGGCAGTTATATTACTACTCAGTAAATGGTTGTTATACTGTAAAGTTCATTACGGCACTATTTTCAGGATTTTGTAGATTTTGGATTGTTTAAAGGATCGCTTGGCTCTTCACTTTAACCTAAAAGGTCTTTTGTGAATTACCCTACAACTAGTTGTTGCCCAGCATTCCTAGACTTTTTGCAAAGCTTACAATTTTCCTGAGAGCTAATTTCCCCATGTCTTCAGGCGTTAATTCCGTCTGTACTAGGTATTTTAGCCTAATGCGGATTAGAACCTTGCATTCACAAAGTATATGTTCCGCAGTCTCAGCTGCAGCTTCACAGCATCTGCATTTGTCATCTTCTGCCATGCACATGTTCTTGAGATGATATTTCAAGGGGCAATGGCTGTGATCAGCCTGAGGTCGGACTTTTCAAGTTCGAGAAGCCTTGTTGCACACTTTGTCGCCTGGAGTATTCTTCCAGTAGGACTTCTTTTGTTCCTTTTCCCATTTGTGGACCTCCTGCGTTATGTGTCCCTTAGATAAGCCACAGAACGATTCGGGTCCAAAAAATGGAACTTCAGCTCCTTTTCTTGCGAGGCTGTCAGCTAATTCGTTGCCTTCATACCCTGGTACCCATATCAAGGTAACCTTGTTGTTTTTTGCCAGTTGCTTCAAGGATTGTCTGCGTTCCCAGGAAATTTTAGACTAGAAGGTATAGGACCTGAGAGCCTTTAGTGCTTCCTGGCTATCTGAAAGTATGTAGATCTTTGCCCTCCGGGTGCCTCTATTTAGGCATTCCTGGGCATATTGATCTATAGCATAGATGGTTGGGATGTTACCAAGGGCTTTAGAGAGCCTGTATTTAGGCCCTGCTATGCCCACACCTCATCCATCTTGGATCCATCTGTGTAACAGATGTGTAATTCTTTCTCCAACCGTAGTACTTCGATCCTGCTCGCCTGACGACTTTCAATTAGCGCATCAAACGGGCAGTGAAAGTCATGCTTGACTGGCATTGAGTCATGGATTCAAATTGTGTTAGCTCCAGAATCCTTAAGTGACCGACCAGGTCGCCTGATCTCAATTTAAGTGCCTGATGCAGCCTTAGGGCACCTAAGTGCTGCCTCTTTCCTTACATGCAAATGCAGGGGAAGTAAGTCCAGCATTGCTTCTATAGCTTCTATGGGACAGAAGCGCATTGCTCCTGTAGTCCCTAAATAGGTTAAGGCATTGCAGTTTCTGCAACTTTCCTTGTGCTATTTTCTCTTCTGTTTTTAGCCACCATACACATGATGCGTAGGTCACTAACCGAAAGGTAGGACGAATGTACCATTTTTGGCTTCAGATCCCAAGTCTTACTAAACAGCCTACGGCACGTCCAAATAGCCGTCGTTGCTTTGTTAAGTGTCCTTTCTAAGTGGGAGTTCCCTGTAGATTTTTGGTCCAGGATGACTCCTAGATACTTTCAGGGTATTAATATCGTATTACTGTGTAAAGCACGAAAAACATGCATATGGCAAAACATTTTATAGCCGTTGCGTCGTTAAAAAAATCGATATTCATACTAGGTTTAAGTAAGGTTTAAACTCAAACAAAGTACTCAAAACTTCAGGAAAGCACTATTATCTCCGCACACTTTTTATTTTCATTTTGAAGCTGTTTACACAAAACCCACCTTATTTTGCCAAGGCGATTTTGGAATGATTGCGGTATGTACTGTACTTTTTTTTAAAGATGGTATGTTTTTTTTATTTTATGTAAATTTCGCAATACCAAAACCCTCTATTGTCGCCCTCCCTAAAAGTCACTCCTGCGCGAAATACGCTTACAAAGTTTAGGATGCAACACCCAAATAGCGCAGTTCAAAGGCCATAGATGACACACATGCAAGGAAGTAGGGAACTAAATAGCATTCAGAGGACGTGCAGAACTCAAGATAAAAACATGCGATTCTCTTTTTACAATCATTAGATTTCAAATTTCTCATTAGGAAAACAGTGGAATGCTACTACAGGTACTCACCGCTAAGCCTCAAATATCGGCAGCACACTATAATGATTCAAGCGAATGAAGCCAACCAAATCACTCATGGCAACACAAGGTGTTCCACGGCAAGTATCCTAAAGCTCTAAACAAAAAGAAGGTTTACAAGGAGTGCCCGCTGCTTGACGAATAGAAAGGCAAGAAGACTACTTATGTTTTGTTTGATCAGAATTGTCTGGAATATATGTTGTAGTCGTTGTGTTTACGAATACAACTTTAAACTTTCAAATACATTTCTACGGGCCTCATTTGCTTCCTAATAAGTCAACCTAATTACCCTTCAGTTTTAGGCTAAATGTGATTTTTTGCACGACAATCTAAATGTACAATCTTTCACTAATTATATTTTAAGTTTTTATACAATTCTTGAACATTTTATAGTATACTTTTACAGTTATTTGAAAATCAATTAACTGTTTAGGTTTAATTGCCATAATTTTAATTTTAATCATGTCTCGAAGATGCCAGCTAAGTTGACGAAACTCTCATCAGTATAGTATGCATTATTTTTGTTTATGTAGAATTTCACCAAAGGTTGTAACTCCAGCTACCATTAACTTACTACTAAGATTTCAATATAATAGGACTTTGCACTCTTAAGTTATCGTGCATACAAATAAAGTGGCGGACGGACGGATATTTGAAAATTATTTGGAATCCTAAGTCTAACACAATTGCCATATTTAATAGCAATAATTATTATTATTATCTCCTGATGTTGTCAACTTGATTGGCGAAACATTTAATAACTTTTCAATTTTCCGATCAATTTCTTTCAAAAACCATAGGGTTCTTCCTCCTGCTAACGCTTATATGCAAATTTCAATACGATCAGTATTCCCGATCTTGAGTTGTGCTCACAAGAAACGTGATGGACGTACAGATGGAAGACGGAAAATCAGGTGGACGGAAATTTTGGAATTTGCTCAGAAGTCGATCACATATTAATAATATTCTCAGGTCTATATTACAATGATATGAATAGTTTTACTTCTACATCCAGTGGAAGTATAGTGACTACAAAAAAGAATTGAAAAGTTTTTTTTTGTTCAAATAGGCTTAGAATGTCATGAAATGTCGAGATTTTAAGTTTGAGCGAAAAAAATTTTCTGTCTGTCGGTCTGTCTGTAAATTGTTTTTGTGCGCACGATTACTCTGGAACCGTTTAAGATATTGACTTCAAATTTGGTACACGCATGTATTTTAACGTGATCTGGAATTAGATTATATTTTCATCTTATTCCGTTGAATGGTTGGAGGGGGGGTAAATTGGGTAAATGGGAGTAAATAGATAAATCAAGCAGATAAGAGTTATAGGGTGTTTCATTAATAATTAGACACACGCTAACTGGAGAATCTTTAATCCAAAATATGAAGATTTAACCCGAAACACTTAGATAAAATGGAAAATCTGGATGTGGAAATAGTGATTCCTTGGGCAGCGGTTTTTCTCTACGAGTGATATTTACGGTTTTAGAAATTAAGTGGAAAAGAACATTAAATAATGTGAAATGTAACAGCAAATATGGAGGCTCTTGGGCAACAGACAATTTTTTTGTTAATTTGAGGTTGTTGAATCCGAATCAGCCTGTTGCCCAGCTTAATTTTTTGAAATATCCCAAAAAAATTAAAATAGCGGAATCGTACTTATTTTAAACCACCCCAAAACAAGGTTTTTAAATAAATAAGTACAGGAAAACCTCACCTCTTCCTTCCTTGCAGCACGCCTATGGTTTATATAATTGAGAATAGCTTCTTCTGCGTTTCTTATAGCATACAAATTTGCTCTCTTGTATTTTTTCCATACCTTAATAATTTCCGATATGCAAACGTCTTGATAAAATTACATCACCTTGATAAAATACTGTTTTTGAGGACACCACTTGAGAAGTGAAATATTTATTTGTATATTCCAATATTTATCTAGTCTGTATTGACGACCGCCAATAAGCCTGAAACTGCGCAGAATGGTATACGGATGGCATACTTAACATTCGCCACACAGATATTTCTGCTGAGGCTTATTACAATCAATTTTTTTTTGTAATATAAATAAGGCAATACAATAAAAAAAATTATAATAACTAACAGGAAAAGCAAAAAAATCATTTTAAAAAGGAAGCCTTCAGCTTTCAGTTACACATATTGGTTTACAGTTGTTCTCATTTCGCAGTAATGAATACCCTGTGGAGGAATCACCATCTTGAAAAAATGGCGTAAAATGTCAGTTTTTCTCGATAGTCACGAAAAGTACCACAAATATAGAAATTTTAAACCAGGCTAATGTTGTAGCTTTACAATCAATTTTTTAAAAATTTTCGTGCGGTACACTGAGTTAGAGCCAAAAAACCATAATTCCCTTTATTCGAAAAGTGTCACATATTCAAACATTTTCATTCTCCACTAGAGCTTAGACAATTATTTATAATCTGTTCCTTTTCGAATTTCTGTGTGATATAGAATGAACTAGTCAGAATAAAAAAAAAAATTCGCGAAAAGTAACCTTTTTCCTATTTCCTACCTCGGCAGTAGTACTATTTTATTTTACAATATGTGACATAAACTGTGCGAAACATTTGAACACCACACAAGAATACTATGACCCGACTCGCATTTCGCCAACAATGTTGACATCTTCTGGAGACAATTAGTTCATATTTTTTAGAACATCTCGAAAGTTATTGAAGTACCAGGAGTACACGTTATAACTTTTAATAAAGTTGTAACTGAAGAAGGCATTAAGAATGCAGTCATATTTATCAGGGAATAATTTAACACTTTTATTCGACAAAATGCAGAATTTTACGAGAAGTTTTACATTGTGCTTTTTAGATAAAAGAAATGGGTTAAAGCTTTTATGTGTGAAATGAGATTCTTCAAATATTGTTGCGAGGTGTTAACCGTTGTGCAATAGAGTGTACAGATGCTATGAAGTACAAGTGAAGTAGGTACTCATGAAAAAAAACACAAAACACCTCATAAATTAGACAATGAAGTCCTTGAAATACTGCAAAATAGCATGTACACAATTTTTTCCAGCGGCTGACCTCTTGTATTGTTGGCTCCCACCGCAGATACGAAATAATTTATATCGATAGTATTATGGGAATTATTAATTTTTAATTTATAATCTATTCAAAAATTTTCTTACAGTTTATTTGACCTAATGTCAGGACCGCATACGATAATTTTGTATCAATTAACATTTTTTAATTTCTGGGACAAAACAAAAATAATGTAAAATCATTTTCTTGCTCTGTAAATTATAGTATAATCATTGTACGTTAAAACTTAGGTCTTTTCTTCTCACACAAGCAAGAAAATTTGTAGACGTAGTCTCTTTAGCCGTCTGATTGAAATCCTGTAAATCTCCCAGAAGAAAAAGCTGTTCTTAAGTCGCCATCTTGAAAAATGGCCGGCATTAATACGGTTTTCGACTTTTTTTAAAAAACCGTCCATTTTACAAAAAAGAAATTCAAATAAGAATTGTTTTACAAGTAATTATCTATAACTGTTACCATTTTTTAGTTGGACCAACCCTGGAGGTACAAAACAGCGTTGAACGTTGTTGAGTTTTGGTCAACTGTCAAAACTTTCAATCAGCCTTCAGCTTTGAAAGAAGACATTAGTTCTGTAGGAGATATATTTTTACTACATATGTATAGTTACAAGAAGAGTGAAAGCCTCGATGACCTAAGGTACTACAGGTATACTTAATAATATTATACCTATCTAAACAGCAAGTGAATTAGTTACTCTTACCGCGTGTACTTGTAAGGGCAACACTAGAATGAAAATCCGTTGGAGCCAACATTGTGGGGGTGGAGTAATAAAAATAACGTTCTAATTTCTATGATTTCTTTTAAAAATTCTGCACCACCCAAATGATTAAATCTGGTGTCATACGCTTACAAAAAATCCTGCTCTAACCAGCATTATGGATAGGTGAAAGCAGGACTTTTCGAGTCAAGGTCTGTCTTGTGAAAACAGTATAGGAGATTTTGATAACGATTTTGAAGATTACGTTGATGAGAATATCTAAATAATTCTTTGACATTGTTTACCTTACATTTTCTATGTGGGAACAGACATTTTTAGAATCAAATATCATGCATACATACTTCACCAGACTTGTTTCACTATAATTTTAACTTAAATTTTGGTTCATAATTTTTTGTTCCTTTGTTTGGTTTTGAGTTTGATGATAAACTGTTAAACCACAAATTGTTCTACTACAAGTTAAAAAATGTTAATTACAAGAAACTAACCTACTACAATTTTGTGTTGCGTACGAAAGGCTGGAGAGAAGTTATAACATTTTCTTCCCGCCCAGGGGACAATAAATTTTAATGTGTTTATTTCTGTTAATAAAGCTTGTTATAAGCTTCTTATAATACTTGAAATATGTTTTCTACAACCCGCCATATCAGTCACAATGGCAAGGTTTATAATGCTATCCGTGTGGGAGAAACGTTTAACGCCATTTTGAGTTGGTACGACAAAACGACGCAATAACAAAAGTTGTAAGTAAATTACTTGGTTAAAATTTTTTATCAGGTTCCGATATTTTCTTTTGTAAAATGGACGGATTTAAAAAAAGTCAGAACCGTGTTTTGTCAGCCATTTTCCAAGATGGCGACTTGAGCACTGAGCAATGCGGGGAATTTACAAAATTTCAATTAGATAGCTACGGAGACAACTTCCCTTGCTTATGTGAGATTCTTTTTCCGAAATATGTGTGTAATAATAAATAATAATAATGATAATAAATGTATGTTTTTAACATTTACAGATTTTACCAAAATAACTCGTTTCGTGCCTTAGAAATTTACTGAAAAATCTTTAAATGTGACGTTAATTCTATATAGGTGTTTTTAATTCACAACTTCACTGAAAATGTTCCTAATATTAATCCAAAATTACTCTAAAATTACGAAATTATTAAGTGAACTAAAGTTTATTTACAATTATGAGAATATTTGCTCAATAAATGTGTTATTTATAACAAATATTGATAACTTTTTACAAGACACGTTATAATTATATATTACCTTTGAGTTTTCAGGAATAGTAATACAGTATTATACATTTCTGCACCTGTGAAGCCAATAGATTTTTTGTATAAACTAGAGTTTGATCGAGAAGCAATAATAGCATTGCGTTCATTTTGCCTTATAGAGCAGCGATTTCTTAAGTCTATCGTGTCGTTTTTTTTTTTTTGGCGTAGAACCAGTTCAAACATATTAGGTTCCTTTGAGTATGTCACCGGGCATATGAAATCATATTTTACGACATTTTTTTGTGGTCTCGAACTTTTTAAATCAATAAAAAGTGAAAAAAATGTATTTTTAAAGAAAATTGTTTTTTTTTGTTTCCACCGCCATATCTTTAAAACTATTAAAGGTACCGAAATTTGTTTTGTGTCAAATTAAAGCACACACTGTAGCGCTTTTACCAATATAAACGGTTTGGGCACAATTCGCACTTTCATTTCTCTAAAAATCAAATAAACTAAAAATACATATTTTGTGTATTGAAATCTTCACCAATCGATAAACTTTTTTATTTTTGAAAATATTTGCATACATGCAGCGAAGAAAATAAAGCCTAATAATCACAAAAGTTTTTGTAAAAATATGTTTTTTCCTAAAGTGTACCGTTTGGCAACAGCGATTTTTTTATCAACGCTAAACGCGACATTGGGACGCAATTAATACACCTCGCATGCAGGTTTGGTCAGTCGCGTAGAAGTAGCGTTAGTTGAATCTAGATTAATATATGGCATTCTAGGTTGGGGTGGAGTTGCTAACTGTCATCTAAAAAATTAGATATCATTCATAAAAAATGTGCCACCTCCTCTCAGGTGGTGGCACTTAAAAAATATATATATTTATTGGAACTGAAATAGAATCAAATTTTAAGAAGAAAAAGTTCCATGCAATTTTTCACATAAATTGATAGTTTTACTTCCACATCCAGTGGAAGTATAGTAACGACAAAAAAAATTTTAAAAATTTTTATTGTTCAAATAGGCTTAGAATGTCATGAAACGTCGAGATTTCAAGTTTGAGCGAAAAAAAAATTTCTGTCTGTCGGTCTGTCGGTCTGTAACTTTTTTTGTGCGCACGTTTACTCTGGAACCGTTTGAGATATTGACTTGAAATTTGGTACACATAGGTACTTTAACGAGATCTAGAACTAGATTATATTTTCATCTTGTTCCGTCGAAGGGTTGGGGGGTAAATTGGGGTAAATTTGGGGAAAATAGGTAAATCAAGCAGGTAAGAGTCCATAAAATTGGTATTTAGTATATACAAGAGAAGCTAAGGTCTCAAAAAAAATTTTGGCATTGGCCACCCCCATTACCACCCCCACCCCATTATTAAAGGGGATGAAAAAAAAATGTGATTTAGTGTGTGTGTACAAGAACCAGAAACCTCAAAATATTTTTTTAATTTATCCACCCCCCCACTCCCACCCCCTGTCACCACCCCCACCCCACTACCGATGTGGGGTATTGTTTTATGGGTTTTTGGGGTAGAGGATTTCAAATATTATATTATTAAAGTTCCATAAACAATTATTTCCAGATACAAAATTTTTTCGTTGTGTGACTTGGATAGAGAATCCGGATGTGGAAGTAGTGATTCCTTGGGCAGCGGTTTTTAAGTTATAACGACTTCAAAATTGCGATTTTAGCTTAAAATAAAAGCTTTTAAAAAAGGTATTTTCAAACGGCTTTCGTCAAGTATCTCGAAAAGTATTACTTTACCGAAAAAATGTTATAGACCAATTACAGAAAGCACCCTACAAACTGGGAATTAATTATATTTTTTGTTTATTGATGTAGGATTAATAATTTCGGAAATATTTAAGTTTATTTTTGGTATCCAAGGGTTTCGAAATTACCTTTAAAGTTTAAAATACATTGTTTTCTAAAGCAAGTGCTTTAAATGAGCAAAAAAGAATTTGAGCATTTAGGTAATGCTACATTTTAACGAAAAACTGTATTTGAGATAATTTTTTTAGATTATTGGCTAATTAGAGTATCAAAACGACTAAAAAATAATTTGAAAGCGCAATTAATTGTCTTTAATTTCCTTTCTTAGCATGCGTCACAATTTCTGAGGTATTTAACATTTAAACTGCATTTTTCGTCTTATGAACGTTCGGATGCCATTTGTAAAGTCATATCTCCGAAACTATTAAATCTATGTAAATAAATAAACAAGCGAAATTCATTATTATTAGTTTATGAGCTTTATTTTTGGTCTCTACACATTTTTGAACAAAACTAATATTTATTGAGATATTTGGAATAGGAAAAAAAAATACGTTTTATCGAAAATACCTTTATAGTTTAAACTGTATTTTTTCTAAAGCAAGTGCTGTATACGAACCAAAAAATTTGAGCATCTACGTCATGCTGTATATTAATGAGAAACCGTGTTTGAAATTAATTTTTTTTTTAATTACTGGCTAATTACAGTAACAAAATGGCGACGTTGTTATTAAAATAATGTGTAGACGGACATTGCTTCGGTCATAACTTCTTTGTTTTTTATGCTACATAAACAAATAAAAAAATAGTTAAGAGCTTAATTAATAACCTATTATTGTATCTATTAGTATCCTTGGCGTAGGTGTCACAGTTTCTGAGATATTTAACTCTCACTCTAAATAGTTATCTTACGAACACTTGGATGCCAAATGTAAACTTAAATATCTCCGAAATTATTAATCCTACACCAATAAACAAGAAATATAATTAATTCCTAGTTTGTACTTTCTGTAATTGGTCTATAACGTTTTTTCGATAAAGTAATACTTTTTGAGATACTTGACGAAAGCCGTTTAGAAATACCTTTTTTTAAGCTAAAATCGCAATTTTGAAGTCGTTATAACTTAAAAACTTCAATTTATGTGAAAAATTGCATAGAACCTTTTCTTCTTAAAATATGATTGTACTTCATATATTTTTTAAGTGCCGCCCCCTCAAAGGGGGTGGCATCCACCCCCTATAAATTAACAAGCCCCCGCTCAATATAGAAACTTTTCTGTGAAACATTTACTATTATACTGCCAAAAATGAACGAAATCCGTTCAATATGACATTACTTCGAAGTTTTTTTTACCTCTAGGTAAGGTAGTACAGTACCTAGAGGTAAAAAAAACTACCACCTGTCTTTTTATTATTAAAAGGAGACTATTTAATATTTATTTTACAATTTCTTAATATTAACAACATATGATCAATACTACTGTACAATATATGAAATATTGAACAATAATATTAATCCCCTAGATGCTTTTGATCACTACTGGTTTTGTACCTATTGATATAAGTTAAACTATTATATTATACACCCCGATCGGGATCGTCAGATCGTTGCAGTCGGCAGGCTTGCTACAGCCGAGCGCGCAAGAATATGACTTTGGCCCGTTAAAAAAAATCGCTGACTCAATATTATGAACGGGACATGAAAAATTTTTATCCTAAAAACTTTTTTCAACTATTGGCTTCAATTTGTACGCAGCATGTATATACAAATTTTCATAAATAAACTTTTTTCTCGATTGCCTAAAATTACGCTACTGAAAATAACAGGTTTGAGATTCCTAATATTTTTCCAACTTAAAAAAAAATAAATCGGGTTCACGTGGGACGTTGTTCGAAGCGCTATTGTGTCTACTTTAATCTAAAAAAAAAATAGCTTGATAGCACAAATATTTTCAGAAATATAGCGGTGGAGACGTTAAAAAACATATTTCATTAAAAATCTATTTTTTTGAGTTTTTCCGAAATAAAAAAGTTCTCGACCACCGAAAAATGTCGTAAAAAACGATTTCGTGTACACGATTATCTTACTAAAGAATCCCACTAAGTCTGGTTTGGTTCTACGCCGGTTTTTTTTTTCTCGAAAACTAAGCGACTTTACTTCCAGATTTTACTCTACTATTATATTTTATATATGGTTTGTTGGTACTCTTAGCTTCCCATTTTTGAAGACAAATTTCGCCACACTTACCTTATTTTTTTGTAGAAGGCGCCGCCAAGGACTTTAACAAATCTGACATAATACGGTACAACCATATCATTTCCTCCCCCTTTATCAGACTTGGGTTTGATACTACTGACAGCAAAGCTGGAGAGGGTAGAAGGGACTTTTTGAGTTTCAATCAAATCATACTACAAAAATAGCGAGATAAGTCAAAAAGACATTGACCCTATGCTAGTGAACTCTACAACAAGTAAATATAAGAGATATTTATTTAAACCAGTCAATAACAAAAACACCAAACTCGGCGGCACTTTGTACCTGCCGGTGTCCTGATTGTTCGACCGAAAGCAAAAAATGCGGCACTTTGATCGCACCTGGGAGCTTAACTTTTTATGCCAATTAAGGAAATGTATTCGATATGTTCTTTCACAAGTAAGTTCATCGCTCAATTACTGACCACAGTAGCGTATCTTTCGGAAGTTAAAAATTACTTAATTACCTCGGATTTCTGTAAAATTTTGCAGGGACTTAGAAGACTAGACACCATTTTATTTTCCGCATATCATGGTAAATCACCCTGTATAATTCATTTATATCGAGGATCTTACTGCCTTTCAGTAGAATATCTTTAATTTTACGTTACTTTAAGTATCCATTTTCAGACAATTTTTAAGTGTCTTATGGAATTTGATGTGTCATATAATCAGAGTGCGTAACGCATGTGTTCGCCTTATTCGACTCTTCGCAATTTCGAAAACGAAGAGCATATTATTGCATTTGATCGGCGCATTTCTCAAACCGTAGAGAAAAACTTTTCGTATCATTTCAACCTGAGAATATTATGTACCTATGTACTTTTGTGATCGAGTTCTGAGCAAGTTTCAAAATGTCCGTCCATCTGCTCGTCCGTCTATCTTTCCGTCACGTTTCTCGTAAGCACAACAACTCAAAATCAGAAAGTCCGATTGTATTGAGACCCCGTAAATTAACGTTACCAGGTGAAAGAACCCTATTGTTGTTGACGAAAATCGATCGATAAATATAAATGTTATTAAATGTTTCACCAACCAAATTGACATAATCGGGAGATAATTATTTTTTTTTTAATATGGCAATTACATCTAAAAATTGCTTACTTTCAAAAACAGCAACAGTATCTTAAAGAATGTTCAATTGTATAAAAACCATTTACACATAAAACTTTAGCTTGTTTGGTTTTTAAGAATAGGTAACATCTCTAAGTTTACTTTCAGTTCTGGGCGGCGGCTACTTCTTCAGACAATTCAGATACAAACATCTAGAAGTGTCAGATCTGGGCTGCGCGGAGACCAATGAATCGTTTCCCCACTGCTATCCAGATCTACCTAAGCTCTAATCAGTGGAATATCGTAGGATCAAACCCGCCCGATATGTGCACTGTTGAACTTGACAATATAATTTCTCACTCAATATTCTCAACCAAAATTAGTTGCCAGATGTCAATAATAACGATTGCAGCTCGCTTAGTAATAACAGTTTGCAATAGGCCACTCTAATGCTAGCATCCGCTTAGGAATATTAACGAAATCTAATGTTATATTAGGCGTTTGGTAACCTTCTACGGTCACTAAGTATTATGAAATTAGCATAAATATAATACGACATTTGAATACACCATGACGTCCATTATTAAACTAAAGGACTATTTGAAATTTAAATTGTTTAATGCAATCAAATATTTACATACCATTATTCGAAGTTGAAACAAATCCGCAAAAAAGTTCATACAACACTAGGTTTATAGATATTAAAATACAATAAATGACAAGAACTAATTTATAAATAGATGGTTTCACGAGCCTATCACTGGCAAATAATCAAATAAACATAAAAAAATAACAACGTTATCGCGTAATTGCATTTTGTAAATTCAAAGATTAACACTAAAATGTTCAGGTAGGTTAGGTACGCAGTAATCTTGAATGATTGCATCGTGTAGATTAAGTAGTGATAACGATTTGAACAACAGCGGTCTGGTGTACTTCGAGTGGAGATAAATTTCGATATACATATAAAATTCAACACTAGCAAAAGCTATGTAGAGTAGAACAAAAGATAATTGAACACAAACTTGTACAAAAACTGTCAAATGTTAACAAAGTTATGCCGAAAGAGGCGATTAGCTTTATTGTAGGTGATTAATAGTTAGATTCTGCTGTAGAAAAACAAAGGCGGGATTATTACTACAGGGATGACAAAAACAAACTTTTTGGAGTCCGGGCCAGTGCACAAACTACATTTTTGAAAATTCCAAATAATTCACTTTCTTGAAAAAAAATGAACTTATCCGATTAAAGTACCTAAAAGAACCTAAAATCGAAAAAATAGCGACACACTATATATCCTTGATACTTGACGAAGAATTAAAAATTTTTATTTCGTCCGCCATCTTTGACCGTTCTATTTCACAGCGTACGGATTTAGTGAATCATATCTGACCACAGATGAGTTTTATTTTTGCCAACTCTGTTTGGTGAAATTACTCCTTCTTGTCGAAAAGATATCAATTTTGATTTTTTCGGCCATTTTTGGAGTTTTCTATTTTTTTCCAAGATGACGGATTGAGCTATACATATCGGACATGTCTATATTTTCTAAGAATTTTATTTCAAATAAGCTATTATTTTTTAAATTTCCATTCGATTACTAGTACAAGATATATTAAGCGGATAAGTTACCCATGGTCCACTGTTATTTCTTCTGTTTATTAACGATTTGAACTGTAATATCCAGTGTTGCCAGCTCTTCTTTGCGGATGATTTAAAGATATTTACTGATATACATGCCATAGATGATTGTCAGAAGTTGCAGACTGACTTAGTATTCAAGCATGGTGCATTAACAATAAGTTACACCTAAATCCGGTCAAATGTAAAGTCGTAAGTTACACAAGAAAACAGCTAGTACACGAATATGCTTATCACATCGATACGAACTAATCCGTTGCACTTCTTTCAAGGATCTGGGCATAATTTTTGACTCTCAATTTACTTTCAATGATCACGTGATGTAGAAAATATCTGATGCCATGAAGTTCTTTGGTTTTATTGTGATAAATTGTCGGAGTTTCACAGATGTCAATGCCTTAAAAATCTTGTATTATTCATATATCCGTTCAAAACTAGAGTGTGGATCTCTAATTTGGTATCCTTTCTATAACTATCACGTAGAGGCAGTAGAACGTCTTCAAAGGGGATTTTTAAAGTAATTGGCGTTCAAGGTTGATAGTGAATATCCTGCAGGAGGCATAGATTATAATCACTTAACAGAAAGATTTAATATCAGTAGTCTAGAAATTAGAAGGAAATGTGCCTCATTGACTTTCCTATATAAGCTGCTGCACCAACAAATCGACTGTTCCGATTTGCTGGCTCAAATTATTTTATACACCTAGACTTCAATCTAGGCAAAATACTTTTTTTCATAACAATAGAGCTCGAACAAACATATTGCTAAGGTCCCCAATCAATGCAATGTAATGTGTGACGATTTTAATCAAATTTATCATTTGTGTGATATTAATACCTGTACCGTAAAGGAGTTGACACAAGAAGCTGTCAATTTTTTTTCTAGTCTAAATAATTAAAATAGTTGTAATAAGAAGTTGTAATAGTTGCAATGGGTAATAATTGTAATCTTTATTTATCTGTCTAATGTTTTTCTATTATCTTACTTTATACATATACAAATAGTATATGTATGCTCTAAGTTCTAAGTTACTTTATGTGAATTTTATTCGTATTGCTCTGTGAATGGTTGTACTGTTGGGCAATAAAGCTATTATTATTATTGTTATTATTATTATTATAAGTGGAAATCCGTGAGGGCGCGTCAAAAAGCGCATGTAACTTTTGACGCACCAGGAATTTTTGGGCACAAATATTTTTTTCGTAATCAGGAAGTCATAATACATAAGAATCAATAATAAAATATCTAGTGGGTTGTTGTCGCCAAAAATAACCGGTTCAACTGTACTAGTGGTGGAATGGAAGTATAGTAATCGTAAAAGAAAAAATTTGAAAACATTTTTTTCAAATAAGCTTAAAATGTCATGAAACGTCGAAATGTTAAGTTTAAGCAAAGAAAAATTCGGTCACTCGGTCTGTCTGTAACTATTTTTGTGCGCACGATTACTCTGGAGCCGTCGATGATGTGAAATATGGTACATCTATGTATTATAGCGAGATCTGGAACTAGATTAAATTTTATCTTATTACGTTGAAGAGTTCTGGGGTAAATGGAGGTAAATAGGTAAGGCAAGCAATTAAGTCCATAAAATTGAGATATAGTGTATCTACAAGAAGTCAAGGTCACGAAATTTTTTTGGCATAAGCCACCCCTACTCTCACCCACATTACCATTACCATTATTAAAGGGGGTGAAATAAAATTGTGAATTGGTGTGTGTAGAAGAAACAGAGACCTCAAAATTTGGTTTGATATCAGTCACCCCCATTACCACGTCCACCCTATTATTAAAGGGGAAAAAATAAATTGTGATTTAGTGCGTGTACCAGAACCAAATACCTATTTTTTAACATCATCCCCTGTGGGGCTTGCAATGGCCTTATGTGTTTACGGACTATAGTCTAAATAGCAAACCACATTTTACTCTTAACTATTGCCGCCTTATTCCGAATCTCCCAGTATATTAAATTAAAAAAAAACGCCTAGATAGCTAAACATATTTTTAAGGTATGACTTTCCCTTATTTATTTTTTTCATCAGTTATATTTTAGAGAAGAGGAGAGTACCAAACTTTTTATTTGCTTCATTTTGTAAATAGAAAACTTTTTCTAAAAAAAATTACTGGATTTTGTAGTAAAATTAGATGAGGGAAAAAAGCTCAATGAACTAACTTAAAATCACTTATGAAGGAACTAGCATAAACTCTTAAGTCGCTCTTAAGAGGTGTTGTTGAAATCATTCCTTATATAAATTATTCAAACCCTCCCAAAAATATGTGTAATTTCCAGTTTACGTCGGTATGATTTTTTTATGTATTTACTATGATCGAACTTTGGAAATAAATACACTAAAACATAATTATATTCTGAATGTATTATCAAAATAGATCTTAAACTGGAAAAAACATATATTTTGATTTTGACCAGTCCACAAAAAACCAATTAAAACCTCCTAGTTTCTCTAATGCCTCTTTTTCAGTTAACTCTGCATTAATAACACATTTCAACAAAAAGAAATAAATATTTTGTGCTTAATATTAATAGTTTTCAGAAACAAAACAATAAATATTATTACATAGAGAGGGAAATTTTTCTAGAAAGCACACTGGATAGTGAATTAGTGAATAAAACGAATAAAAGGAGAGGCATCGATAAGCTAAGAAAATTGACCTTAATATATAACAAAAAAATTTAACTATATTTTCTTTTATATTTCTCATTATTTTAGTAAAATACAGGACACTAACTTAACGCTACAACAAATTAAAAGTTAAAATGACTACGTTTTCTTCACGAGAAAAATCGACAAACTGAGGTCAAAATGGCTTTCTTTGGAAAACTTTTTTTACTATATCAAGTTTTTTTAGACATGAGCGCATTTTTTTGCATGGTGATTTTTTTACATGTTCTTTAGACGTCAACAAATATAAAAATACAAAAATTAAACTGCTAAAAAACTGCGCTCATGTCTAAAAAAGCTCGATATAGTAACACTTTAAAAAAAAAGCCATTTCGACCTCAGTTTGTCGATTTTTCTCGTGAAGAAAACGTAGTCATTTTTACTTTTAATTTTTTGTAGCGTTAAGTTAGTGTCCTGTATTTTACTAAAATAATGAGAAATATAAAAAAAATATAGTTAAATTTTTTGTCATATCGGGGTCAATTTTCTTAGCTTATCGATACCCCTCCTTTTCTTTACAGCCGTTCACAATAATGTCCGTTATAGCCATTTTATAAAATACTCTAAAGCGATAGCAAACTTTTATTTTATTTTATTTTGTCTAGGTATGTTATCTGATAAGACCTTAACAGTGACTGTATTAGTAAGTCTTAGTGGCACATTATAGGTTTTCTTTGCAATTCTTTCCATGGTCAAATATCGTTTGGCCTACTATGTACGGATTTTTATTTAACTATGACTACTCTGTCGATTATACCATATCTCAATTGAGTATCGACAAGTACATAATATATTATTTTATGCACGTGCAAGATTGTACCCAACAAGGTTGGAAGGACATTTGCATTAGAACTGCAGACACCGATGTAGTTGTATTAGCTGTTTCAATTTTTTTATTTATACTAATTTCACAAGCAAGGTCTGATACTTTGGATACACAGTTTTGGGTTAATATTTCACATTCGTAAAAGTATATCAGATACCACAAAAATTAGGAGAAAGAGAAGTGTACTGCATTACTGGGTTTTCGCTCCTTCACGTTATTTGATGCAGTTTTCTTTTATTCTGGAAAAGATCTATGTATCCAGAGGTAACAGAAGCTTTCGTTTTAATTTCAACAACACAACATAAGCCCATTATTCCACAGCCACCCCCATTTTCTTTTCTGTATTTCTTTTTCAACCGGCTTCTGGTCAGTTATTCTCCAGAGTTCTGAACTGGTGATCTGATCCGGCCAATAAATATGTAGTATTCTGCGCAGACACCTGTTTATAAAGACTTGAATTTTTCTTGTAATTCTTTTTGTTACCTTCCAGGTTTCGAAAGCATATAGCAGAACCAATTTAACATTGGAGTTGAAGATAAGAATTTTTGCTTTCTTGGAATATTTTCTTGATTTCCAGATTTTTTAAGCATTCCAAATGTCTTTCTTGCTTTTTGTATCCTCTATTCAATATCACGGGCGGTGCGACCATCTCTGTCTATTATACTGCCTAGATAAACAAATTCTGTAACGATCTCCATTGGGCTGTTCGTTTATGCATACGGGGACGGTGTTTCGAGTATTCAAGCGAAGTTGTTTGGGTTTAATTTCATAGCCTCAACAAAACTTATCTGACGGAACTTTGAATCTATTCAACGGTTTGTTGCTCTGATGTATTGCAATATTTCTGCTTGCACTGAAATGAATCAAGCTCGGAATGAACTAATTACATTCAAAAATAGAACAACTTTCAACATCCTGCCATTGAAAGCTGCCTTGAAGCAACACATTTTCAGGATTTGTTACCAAAATTGACACATTTAAGAACAATCTTTAAAATTTAGGTTGAGTTTATTTAATGTTAACAAATGAAAATGGTATATGCTACAAGACATTTGGTTGTCAAAATCGTTGACGCGTACAATGGTATCTAAAGCTTTTGGACAACTGATTCAATGTACATACAAGAAGGAATGTACCAAAATTAAATGTGGCTGCAAAAAAGGCTGTAGTATATATGAAGAAAGGAGCTGGCTGACAGACCGGACCACCGCGACCTTTTAATCTAATTTTACTCAGAGTTCCTTATCTAGCTTCATCTTTTGTATCAGACTCCATAGCCTTGATAAGGGCTCCTTGGTTAACTATCTGCCCTTGGTTTTTCTTCGCCAAATATTTGGAATTTCAGTCTGGCTAGGGTTTCGCAATGGCGCAGTACATACACTGCCTTCCTCACTAGACCAGCTGCTGACCATGTTTAGGGCTCTTTGCGGACGCTCTTTGTTAGCAAATCGTCTCTTGGTTACTATCGCTAGATCGTCAGCGTATCCTAGGTAGTAAAAGCCTTCTTCGGAAATTTTTCGGAGGAGTTCATCAACAAAGGTTGCCCAGTAGAGATAGTACTTCTCCTTGAGGGCAGTTTGTACTCACCTTTGCCTCAATGGTAGGCTCGCCTAGATTGGATACTATTATCCTCTTTTCTAGGCTGGCTTTAATACACTGGCAGAGTACTGTTAGGACTCATCTATTTAAGAAAGCATCCATTAGAGATTGCTTTGTCGGGTTATCCTAGAAATGTTACTACTGCCATTTCTTTGTCATCTAATGACTTTGTCAGAAGCCTATTTAAATCATACAGCGCGAGGTTTGCTGATTTTCCCGGCTGGTATGAATATTGACGCTCACTAAGGGGGATTTCCCTTAGTATTTCGTCTCTAATATACCTGTCCAGTTGTCTTTCCAATGTCATAAGTAGGAAGGAGGACAGGTTTATGGGTCTATATGACTTGGGCGTTTGGTCTGATATCCTACATATTTTGGTAGGTGACTTTCACCTTCCGACATATGTGTGGTAAGTACTTCCAGGCCAGAGAGACTCTGAATACTTTACACAAATGTGGTATTAGTATATTCTGCTCTTTTTGGAGCAGAATTGGGTAAATTTCGTCCATCCCAGGAGACTTGAATGGTTGCTGCTAATTGCCCATCTGATTTTGTCGGGTTTTGCAAGAATTGTAAGGTAAGATGTGATCTGACAAAGGAAGTAGATTTATGACTATTTATGAAGTTACTTTTATTAAACTATTTTTAGGTTAGATAAATAACCTCAGTAGCTATCTGCACTTCAGTTTTATACTCTGATGTAATTTTTCAACAAATGTACAACATTAAATTACATTATTTTGTAAAATGTCAATAATAACTAATTTCTTTTACATTTTTCTGTTTATATTCTTTATTTTTAGTTTTAGGTGAACAAGATATATAACTTTTTGTATTCAAATTTTAATGTAGAATACTTTTTTTTCAGGAGAACAATAGTTGAAGTGGAGAAGCTAGTTTATTAAATTGTCGAAATTAACCCCCATTTTGGAACCGGAAGCCATTTTAATTTGACGCTGCTTGGAAGAAGAGTCTTTGTAATTATAAGATCAGTATGTCAAGCTAGAAAATGTTTTCACTAATAGCCATTTTTTCCCCGTCGTCGCTATACTAATATTTGATATCCAAAATTTATGAAATCAGAACAGAAATAACTTCGCAATCAATTTTAAATGGGGGAAAATCAAGAAAATTAGTTTGGCTTAATGCAAACTGTAAGTACTTTGTCAAAATTTACAGTGAGCAGCGGAAAATCGAACCATTTCTCCTAAACAAGATGACAGCCAACCGTCTCCTTGTTCAGGAGACGGGTATTATTATAATAGGAAATAATTTATCACTTGGCCTTTGGAACTCTGTAAAAATAGATTATTGACATGCATACTGAATAATACCGGACCAAGCGTCGTACCTTAAGGTATTCCACATTGTACAAACTTTTCACTACATAGAATTTTTCATCAAATTTAAGGTGCAAAAAAATGAGGCAAAAATCCCGTCAAAATAGAAAACTGAAAAAAGTTCTTAATATTTTGAAAATTAATAACTGAAATGCACATTTTCTGCCTTCCAGAGTACTTGGCCGATGATCACGGAAAATATAAACGAAATCTAAACTACAAGAAATCTTATAAGATAAAATAATTTAGGGGAAAAATTAACACTATTTAAATATAGCCAAAATAATATTAATTAACAACTGATGAAAATATGCAAATTGTAGACATAATTTCAGTTTTTCACAAAGTAAAAATTTGACACCTCTTCTGAAGCTGGTAATACTAGAGAGAGTAAGTTATTTAAAAACTGTAATGCAATACTTGTAAGATTTTTCGAGAGGACCTATGCTTGGAACCCTAGACAGATCACAGGGGAATGAGTTGCAATCATGAATGCCTGTAGCTCTAACCAGTTTCTGCATCATTTTATTTACATTGATGAAGAAAGACCATATACAGCTGATAAATGTTATTTAAATAATTTAAATTCTACCACTCAAGTTCTAATAATAATAATCTACGAGATATATAGTCAAATGTATAGTTATTAGTATTAAATGTGACAAGAATATTGTAAATAATTTAAGAATATTGAGACATTTGCAGACTTTTCTGATCTTTTAACCAAGCTAGTCGATAAACAGTATCATAATACGAAAGCAAAGACAAAGTTAACTTAATGTCTAATAATGTGGTTTCTCATATCAATGCATGACCTCCGTACCATTCAACATTTAGTTATTAATAATAATTTTCCAAGTAGGATTGCGTATTGAGTTCTTTTTACTTTTGCAAAATAAATAATTGGTTTCATTTGAAATTACAGTATTAGTTAATTATGACTACGAGTAGGATTTAACATTCGTCCTGGAACTTTTCTCATTAGGAGTTAAGAAGATATTTTTAAAACGCATTTTGAAACTACTAAAGCCAATTGGACTTAAAAACTAGACGGTTAAGAATTTTTAAACAGCAGGTGACACTATCACGAAATGTGGCAGTCCTCTATGTTCCTTTTATATATAAAACAAACAAAAGCCAGTGACATTCGCCCAAAGAACTATGTCATCTTTCTAAACATGGATCTATCTCATCAAACATTTTCTTCAAAAATCAAAATCATTCAGTTGAGGTATATACATATATTTGTATATGTTTTTTTTGTCCAAAGTTAATGATGATAATGTCGAGGGAAAATTTAATTTCATTATCATTCGACATTCCATTCCCCACCTATTTTCCTTGCCGGCATATAATTTCCATTTATTATTTGGGAATTTCACCGAGGTATTTCCGGCATTCTAGGTAATGAAATTTTACTGTAAGATACCGGAATACTTGCAAATGACTAATTAAACGACATACTGAGATATTGGGCTACGCGAAACCGATAGCAACTAGGTCAGGTATGTTGTGGTATTATGACTCCAATTTAAATAAAGTTAATCCGCCAAGGGCTTATTGCAACCTTCCGAACACAAGTATGTACTTATAACTTTATACTGTCAAAGGAATATCGTATTTGATATGAAAACTTACACGTTTTCAAAAATCCATCAAAATTTAAAAAACGCAGAAATTTCTTACATTCTACTTGTTATGTCTTAGCCCCCCAATTTTACGCGGTATAATTGAGAAAAAAATAATACATAATGTTCCATCACCATAGGGTATACAGTCGATATATTATTTACATAAAGTGTTAGTACATATTCTTATGTCAGATGTCACTACCTTAAGTAAGAGTAAGTGAAGCGCACGCTCTAAAAATTCTTAGCAGTTCTAACGAGTAAAATAAAGCTTCTTTCTCTTTCTGCTTACACATTTTTAACATTTTTCTTAGTGAAGAGGAGGATAAATAGTGAGTAAGGAGGGAAAATATATAATTATGAACGCATACACAGACACCACACATAGCCGATGAATCGCTCGCATGAATTTTTACGTGCCTTTACTCTATTGTATTTATTACAGGTACACCTGTCCACATTTTAGCTATATCCAATGGATTCCTTATACATTCGTTAATGTATTGGAAAAGTTTCAGAATTTATATTCAAAACAATCAAAGATATTTTCATAGTTATAAGGATAAGATCGTCAAAATCGCAATTTCTTATCATGATCGGATTGATCATATTTTCGAAAAAATGCATACAAGTAAACGAATTTGTATTTGAACATTAGAAAAGTATAAACTTTTTAACAGTTCTCAATGAAGAAAGAATTTTTTTGAAGGGCTTTTATTTTTTTCTCTATTACTTCCACATCCAGTGGAAGTATAGTAACGACAAAAAAATTTTTATTGTTCAAATAGGCTTAGAATGTCATGAAACGTCGAGATTTCAAGTTTGAGCGAAAAAAAATTTCTGTCTGTCTGTCGGTCTGTAACTTTTTGTGCGCACGTTTACTCTGGAACCGTTTAAGATATTGACTTGAAATTTGGTACACATATGTACTTTAACGATATCTAGAACTAGATTATATTTTCATCTTGTTCCGTCGAAGGGTTGGGGGGTAAATTGGCGTAAATTTGGAGTAAATAGGTAAATCAAGCAGGTAAGAGTTCATAAAATTGATATTTAGTATAGACAAGAGAAGCTAAGGTCTCAAAAAAAATTTTGGCATTAGTCACCATCATTACCACCCCCACCCCATTATTAAAGGGGATGAAAAAAAATGCGATTTAGTGTGTGTACAAGAACCAGAAATCTCAAAATATTTTTTTAATTTACTTTATATAAACAAAAATGTAGATTTTTTTGTAATTAATTAGTATGAAATGTACAACTCTCTGAACTATAATGTTTATATACTTCCTACATACTATAGTTTACAGGTAAGTATTAGAAAGCTAAAATAATATTTATTTATTATCGTATAAAATTTAGCAAATATACGTCAGAGGTGATATAACTCGAAAAACAAAAACAACGCACCAGACTACGCGTTTATATAGTTATTTGTTGTTTATCGCAAAATGTCTAAGGTAGGTAAGTATATAATTATATAGATAATGAAAAAATTCACTGATGGTAATTAAAATTCACATAATGTTTACTTACATACGTGTACAAAAAAAAACGAAATTACATTGTGCATTTATCTGTTTTTCGTTGATAATATTAAATAAAAAATATAAGCAATGTTTTTCAGCTCATTTATTTACATTAATTATCTTAATTGTGTTTATAAGTGACGTCGTTTTCCATAAATTTTTAAGATTTTTTACATCGAGCAATATAAATATTTTACGGTGGATAATCGACTTATTGCTAGAAATCTGCATCATTATAACGATGTATGTATTCTCCCATTGTAATTAATTGTGCGAAAATGTTTGAAATTCTCTGACCTTATTTTATTTTCAGCCCTGTAAGGCGTCAAATATCAATCGTTCAACACTGATTCTTGAAGAACCGTTAATCAGTTACGGTAATTAAGGTTACAGTTCAGTGCTTATTCTATTGGTAAGGGTGTACAAACAGACGTTATATATAATGCCTTCAATTGATGAAACCATAATATCTCTGATAAGTTTGACACACATGTCGCAGTCGAGCCGTCACAGATATAACATAGCAATACTATTTTTTTCTTCAAACGTCAAAAAAAACATGACATTTCTTAACTGATTTCATGACGTTAAAGTTTGACTTTTTAGACGGTTGTGTGTTGCCATTAACAACGGGGGTAAAAGTACTTGTTCTGACGCTGTGAGTAGTACAAATGGTAATTTACAAGACCGGAAAAAAGGTGTTTTGCCGGTCAACCCAAGCAGATTCCAGGACGAGTTGCAGGCGAGTCCTGGAAGCTTGGAAAAACCTGCAAAACACCGTTTTTCGGTCATGTAACGTACAATTTTTTTTTTCGGCTGACACTTATACAAAAGCAATTTTGTATTATTTTTTTAATAAATTTTATAACAAATACAATGATAAACAATAATAACTAATTGAATAAAATATTTTTACGACCGACACTATTATTAAACTTCAATTTCTGCTTGTAACGCTTTAAAATCTGAATTCATATTTTTCCATAACTTGTGAATTGACCTTTGAAAACTCGTAAAAGTTAAGTGTATTTATCTATTTGACACTCATCTCAACAATTAACACAAGTTCGTTTCCATAGCAACGAGAAAACAAAGCCACCTAATACCATAAGTTGGCAGCATTTTTTACCTTCAGGGATCGGAAAAGAGAATAACGGGGATCGGAATAGTATATTGTGTATTTAGGTGCGAAAGCAATACATTCCCGTACGACGATGCAAATTGTTGGCCGAGGCGCTAGCCGAGGCCAACAAGCATCGAAGTCCGGGAATGTGCTTTCACACCGAAGTACACATACTATTTTTTCTGAAATCACAACCAATATTATTATAAACTAAGGAATTTTTATTAATGCATAACATTTATGCATTACAATCTAACTGCTTACTAATAAATGCAATTTTAATGTGAGTTGGTTTGTCTGGGTGTATTTATTTACTGTCTAAAATATACATAAAAAACCGTACGGAAATGTTACTTTCCCGGCCTAGGTCGGGAAAGTAACATTCCCGTACGATTTTGTTGATCGTTGCTTCGCAACGGATCTTTTCCGGTCTGTTTTGTGATAGTTTCTTAGCAACGGACTAAAATACTGGAATTGTGCATTTTTCGATCTGATATCGTGCCGAAAATGTAGACATTGCCGATCGATTTCAGAAAAAAGCTTTTGCAGATCTCTCTGATCTCTGACGCCCACTTTTCGGTCTAGTCCGGGAAAACGTACTTTCTGGCGGATAGTTTCTCCAGAAAGGGTGTATTTTATTTAATACGCCGCGCGCCAGCGATGCGATATTAACACAGTGCGTTTTTGTTGGTGAAATTCGAGATTTTATATATTTATTTTTTTTATAGCTAATCGACCTTTGAAAAAAAAAATAGAATGTTTTATTCGGAGTAAAAGCCACTTGTTGTGACTCGTCCGTAATTTCCGGACTCACTTTGTTCGTCCTACAGTCTCGCCACAAAACAATATACTATTCCTAGTGGCAACGTGAGTCACGTGATAACATTTTTGATGCATTTTTCAATTCTATATCGAATCATATCAATATTTCATCCGTACAGGCTGGCTATAAAAAATGATAAAATAAAAAATTCTCAAATAACATAAACCTAAATGGTGAAAGCCAGTCCTGACTATAACAATATCTCCTGTGTTAATTTTTGATATATCTTCTACTTCAAAACACCGTGCTGATGTTTCGTATTATTCTAGTTGACCTTCGTTTTGCCATCTGGTTTTTTCCTAAACTACTATATTGAATAGAATATAATAGAATAGAATAGAATAAAATCGCATGTACAAATTATGGTTTTAGTGGTTTTGTTGATCTGGTCAGAAGTTATAATCATTATTTTAATGACTGTGATATTTCAACTCCCTCCACCCCCACATAACAATGGCGAGGTTATTGCAATTGGTCCAAAAGCGAAAAGTGAGATAAGGTCACGAAAAATGGCTTTTAAAAATATCTCTGTGTTTGTAAGTGTGGATGCCAAGATAACTTAGATCTAAGGTCAGGCCTAGAAATTTTACGGTCTCCGAAGTATTGCTATTCGTAGAGAAAAGTAATGTGCTTATTTTATTTCTATTTAAGCATAACTTGTTTGCATTAAACCAGTTAGAGGCTCTAATTATAATGGCATTTGCAATGTCAACAACATTACTGCCAGCATCTTTTAACTGTCTCGCAAATGTAGTATCATGCGCAAAAAGAACCGTAAAAGTTGACATAACGTCACGTGAGTCATTTACGCATATTAAAAATAGTAACGGCCCCAATACACTACCTTGTGGAACACCATGTTGTACTGGCAGCATGTTGCTAAGTTTATCTTTACAAAACACATACTGATACCTATCTATATACCTAAGTAGGAATTCATAAGTTTGAGTACTACACTTCTGAAACCGTAAAATTCTAGCTTATTCAGTAGAATCTCATGGAAACACAATCAAATGCTTTATTTAGATCTAGAAAAAGTGCAAATGTGGAGTTCCCGTTTTCAAAGCTCTCGCTAATAAAATTTTCTACCTTTCCTGAACCCAAATTGCCTGTTCGTAAAAATATTACAAGATTCAAAATAATTAATAATTCTAATTTCTTTAATACTTTAGCTAAAATGGGTAGTAGGGCTATTCGTCTATAATTGTATAAATCCTCAACATCTCCTGATTTTAACAAAGCAATAATGTTTGTTCTTTTTAATTTGTTTGGAAATTCGCCTGTCTCAAGTATAAGGTTAATAATATGGGTTAGTGGGGTAGATAAAGATACTAAGTTTTCTTTGTACATGTCAATTGTGTGATTGTACAGGTCGGTAGCTTGAGAATTCTTTAGAGATCTTAAAACAGTTTGTACTTCTAATTCTCCAGCAGGGTAAAGAAAAATTGATAAACCACTTGTTTTAGTATTATTATGTAATTATTTCATGTGTGTAGAATTTGAATTAGGAACTGGGATTATTAGTTTGTCTGCAATTTGGGTAAAAAAGGCATTGTATTCATCAGGAGATATTGACATTGCTTCTTTTTTGTTATTGCTTTTACCGGTATTTTTATTGATAATATTCCAAATAATTTTTTGTCTCTTCAATTCTCTTTTTGATACCATTCTGGATGTGAAAAGACTGCATTATTAGTGTAATTTGATTTATTAACGAATTTTCGCAAACATTTGGTGGGGAGGCTCCAGCCGCTCCCAGCAGCTATCCACAATTTAAATCTAGAATTAGAAGCTTTTAAGAACCAAATACAATTGTTGACTAGTACAGTACCTAGAGGTAAAAAATATGCAAAACTTCGGAATAATGTCATATTGAACGGATTTCGTTCATTTTTGGCAGTATAGCAGTAAATGCTTCACAGAAAAGTTTCTATATTGTGCGGAGGCTTGCTAATTTATAGGGGGTGGATGCCACCCCCACTCAGGGGGTGGCACTTAAAAAATATATATATTTATTGGAGCTGAAGTAGAATCAAATTTTAAGAAGAAAAGATTCTATGCATTTTTTCACATAAATTGATAGTTTTTAAGTTATAACGACTTCAAAATTGCGATTTTGGCTTAAGAAAGAGGTATTTCCAAACGGCTTTCGTCATATATCTCGAAAAGTATTACTTTATCGAACAAATGTTACAGACCAATTACAGAAAGTACAAACTGGGAATTAATTATATTTTTTGCTTATTGATGTGGGATTAATAATTTCGGAGATATTTAAGTTTACGTTTGGCATCCAAGTGTTCAAGATAATTATTTAGAGTGAGAGTTAAATATCTCAGAAACTGTGACACCTACGTCAAGGATGCTAATAGGTAGAATAAGAGGTTATTAATTAAGCTTTCAACTGTTTTTTATTTGTTTCTATAGCATAAAAAACAAAGAAGTTATGACCAAAGCAATTTGCGGCTACACATTTTTTTAATAACAACGTCGCCATTTTGTTACTATAATTAGCCAGTAATTAAAAAAAGGAATTTCAAAACTGTTTCTCATTAATATATAGCATGACGTAGATGCTCAAATTTTTTGGTTTGTATACAGCACTTGCTTTAGAAAAAAATACAGTTTAAACTATAAAGGTATTTTCGATAAAACGTATTTTTTTTCCTTTTCCAAATATTTCAATAAATATTAGTTTTATTGAAAAATGGATAGAGACCAAAAATAAAGTCCATAAACTAATAATTTCGCTTGTTTATTTATTTATATAGATTTAATAGTTTCGGAGATATGAAATACAAATGTCGTCCGAACGTTTATAAGACGAAAAATGCAGTTTAAATGTTAAATATCTCAGAAATTATGACACCTACGTCACGCATGCTAAGAAATGAGATTAAAGACAAATAATTGCGCTTTCAAATTATTTTTTACTCGTTCCTGTAGCATAAGAAATAAAGAAGTTATGACGGAAAAATGTGCGTATTTATATTTTTTTATATAAAAATGTCGCCATTTTGTTACTCTAATTAGCCAGTAATTTAAAAAAATTATCTCAAATACAGTTTTTCGTTAAGATGTAGCATTACCTAGATGCTTAAATTTGTTTGCTCATTTAAAGCACTAACTTTAGAAAAAAATGCATTATAAACTTTAAAGGTAATTTCGAAACACTTGGATACCAAATATAAACTTAAATATCTCCGAAATTGTTGATCCTACATCAATAAACAAAAAATATAATTAATTCCCAGTTTGTACTTTCTGTAAATGGTCTGTAACATTTTTTCGATAAAGTAATATTTTTTTAGATACTTGACGAAAGCCGTTTGGAAATACCTTTTTTTTAAGCTAAAACTGCAATTTTGAAGTCGTTATAACATAAAAACTATCAATTTATGTGAAAAATTGCATAGAACCTTTTCTTCTTGTGTGCCACCCCCTGAGAGGGAGCGGCATCCACCCCTTATAAATTAGCAAGCCCCCGCACAATACAGAAACTTTTCTGTGAAGCGTTTACTATTATACTGCCAAAAATGAACCAAATCCGTTCAATATGACATTATTCCGAAGTTAAAACCTCTAGTTACTGTACTAGACTCTGAGAGAGTAGATCCGAATTTCTCTTGTCTATCAGCCATAAGCGTCTATTATTTACTACTATACAAAGTCTTGTATATACCATTTGCAACTTTGTTCTGTGAAGTATCTAGGTATTTTCAATAAATAAATAAACCTGATGACGAGCAGTGGTTTTTATTCGTTATGTAAATTCCGGAATCAGGAAAACTTTCAAAGCCACAGGTTTTTGACTATAGATCCACCAATCGTATTCCTGACCTAAACCTGCGATTCCGCTTTATTTATATCAAGCAGAAATGTATTTACAGCTGCACTAAACCCATTGCGCCTACGGAGTTGGCGCTTGAGTTAAATTTACTTGACCTTGAAAAAACGAAAGTGACGAAAAACTTGCTCATGCATATGTGCAGTGAATCATTCCCTTCAATTTTATTGCTCTTCCATTGTGTTCTTTCTGGTGGCATCTTGCATTATATATTAGCGTTACAGACGCAAAATTAAAGCTACAAATTTTTAAGAGATTTCAATCAACGCAAAAATAGCTACGCCTGCTGTTAATAGTAAAACAACAAAAACAGTAGAAATGAAATCAGTTCAAAGATTGCAATAATAAATTGCAGTAAGTAGGTTAAGTGTATAAAAAGTATTTATATTGCTTTTGGCATTACGGTCTACAACAACAGATGCATATGAAATGTTGCGCTAAAGGTAATAAAACGAAATGTCCTTTCATTCATAAGATCTGGAGGAAGCTCAAGTAATAATAATTATATTATTCAAAGGTAGTCTGCCAGCGTTACCTCGTTTTATGGCGGAATGAAGACGATTATTATTGGTGAAGTCTGATGTTTCATTATTATTTTTATTATTTCTTTATTCTAAATAGTCGTAATGAACTTTTCTTACCATGAATATAAAAAGTGTTTCTAATATATTGCTTTATCGGTTTGTCGCCAATTGATAAGTAATAGATAACTACAACAATAAAAATAATAATTTTAAGAGCTTTCTTCCATTTTGACTATAATATTGATGATTTTCGACAATTTCGCCCTACCCATCTACTATTGTTTTAACATTTTATGTATCTTGAATACATCGCGTGAAGTCTTGCATCTATCTCTCGGCATTTTTCTATCAACTCAAAATACTAAACATCTTAAATGCGAATCAATAGCAGGGACTGAGAAGGTCATATATGAAATTTTCTCACTCAAATTTCACGTCTCAGAAGAAGTTTTATGATTATTTCAGCCGACCTCCCTTCGCTGTATGACACGTCCAATAGCAGCATGCCAGCAGCTGTTGCCGCTGCTTGTCAAACGTGTGGCATCTTCCCTATCAGCTCCTTGGTGACATCAGCTCGATGTTTTAGAAGGTGTCTCTTTTGCCTCTTACCATCTACGCCGAGGGGGCAACCGCTGGCGAAATTTTGTACACCTAATACCTATTCTAAAGAAATACCCTTTATGTCCCCTTTAATTCCATGTAATTCCCATAATTCCTCAAATATCTTTATTTCCTCCTAATACCTTAATATTTTCTAGATTATCTCGGGAACGGTGCACTTTTTGATAAAAATACCTATATACAAAATTATTCCTTATAAAATTCTCTATCAAAAATGCCTCTACACTTTTTCCCTAAAATTAATAGTACCGTGAGAAATAAGGCGCACACATAAGGGTCAACACAATAAATTGTAATCTTTACTATAATCTACTTTAAAGTTCAATACTTAACGCTAAAGCAGTAGCTACTAAAGTCCGCCTAAAATTAAAATAAATTCCTCTCACCTCTATAAAATAACGCGATTTTTGACGAAGCGAGAATATTGTATACCGGGTCGCTCAGCCGATAGGGACACTGTTGTAACTTTTGAATGGGCGAATGGATTTTTTTCAAATTTGGTGTAGTAATATGGGATATAATTTCCAATTATATAATGTAAAGAACCAAAATGGCCGACTTCCGGTTTGGATTTTACCCGAAAGTGGGTTTAAAATACCCGCTTTTTGCGTAAAATCCCGCACATTGGCAGCCCTGAACAGTAACAGCGTCTACAGCAAGCTCTGAAATAATGCAGTGACCTTGGGTCGTCTGAGATGTAGTGGGAGAAATTGAAATTTTTTACATTGTGGTGGTGTATAGATATTTATATTTTTTTCGCGTAAAGACAGCTTTGGAAATAGCCATACGGATATTCAGCAAATTATATGACCTGCGCTGATTATATTTGCGCCTCATTTACCAAAGTGCTATTAATTTTAGGAAAAAAGTTTAGAGAAGTTTTTATAGAGAATTTTATAAGGAATAATTCTGTATATAGGTTTTCTTATGGAAAAATGCACCGTTCCAGAAATAATCTAGAAAACCTCAAAATGGGGGTGGAAACGACGTCCTCTAGGGGATGAAGCACGCAATGTTTGAAACTTTATGAATTTTGTCCCATATATTACAATTTTAACTGTTATATTACTGAAGTATTAAAAGACATCGTGCAAAGTTTTAATAATGAAAAAGCTAGTCATGGAGAAATTGTCGACATAGGAGAGCGATTTGTTCTAGCTTTATACAACTCTACCTCCGCAGAAAAAAGTCTAGATGTATACAGATTCATGACTTTTAACAAACTTGTTGGTAAAGCGAACAATACTGTAATATTATCAAAACTACCAACAACTTCTGCTGCTGCTCGGCAACACTCATATCGCGTTTTTTACCAAATTCAAACATGGAAAAACGTTGCGCTAGAAGCTACTGATTGGGGATGGAAAAAGTTGGCGGTATATTAACCCGAACTACGACAACAAAAGAACCGGCTCCCGAATCTGTTATAACACTAATTTCTTGTTCATGCAAATTAGGGTGCGAAAACAGGTGCAGTTGCAGAAGAGCAGGCTTACGTTGCTCCACAATGTGTTACCATTACCACGGACAAGCATGCATGAATGTCGAATCTATGTAAGACGATGAAGATTAATTAACGTAGGTAACCTTTTGATAATTAGTGGATTCGGCCTACAGGGGACACCACACGCCAAGTACTTTACCTCTAGGGTGGCGTGGAAACAAACAAGTACAATATACAATATTCTCGTTTCTTTAAAAATCGCGTTATTTTATAGAGGTGAGAGGATGGAAGTGGTACATTTATTATAATTTTAGGTGGAGTTTAGTAGCTACTACTTTAGCGTTAAGCATTGAACTTTAAAGTAGATTATAGTAAAGATTACAATTTATCTCGCAATTTATTGTGTTGACAGGAACCAACCCTTATGTGTGCGCCTTATTTCCCACGGTACTATTAATTATAGGAAAAAAAGTGTAGAGACGTTTTTTATAGAGAATTTTATAATGAATGATTGATCAAAAAGTGCACCGTTCCCGAGATAATCTAGAAAACCTCAAGATGGGGGTGAAAACGGCGTCCTAGGGAATGAAGCACACTATTTAGGGGCGGGAACTTTTCGGTTCTTATGCTATCCTTAATATTTCTACCAATTTTCAAAACTATGAATTTTGTCCGATATAAATCGTTATATTACTGAACTAGAAGTCCATAGTATCATCGGTAGTTTAATTAAATTGAATATTTTTTCTTTACTAGATATTTTTAGCGCTAATCTCTGCGCTAATTAGAGAATATTATTTAGGTATTATGCAAATCACAACTTACACACTTTTTATTTATTATAAAAATACCTACTTTCTGCGCTAATGTTTTTACAACACTGACGTCCTTTGTATAAGAATTGGTATGTAAGTCTTCAAGATAAACATTCCATTTCAATATTTTTACGCTCTAATTCCCTCCTAATACCTTTTATTTCCTCTTAATTCCCTTCTAATACCTCGTAATAATATTTATTTCCTCCAAATTCCCCTGTAATTCCCTCAATACCTAGTAATTCTTTCCGAAATACCTTCAATTCCTTCCTAATTCCTCCGATTTGTACACTATTTCCCCTCAGCGGTTGCCCCCTCGATCTACGCTGAAGGGGGCTGGGACTTTCAGTGTGACGTTGCCTCGGAACTATATTGTCATCATCTGGGTATGATTAAAACTGAATCTAATGATGATTAAACCTGAGATGCGCGTCGAGTGAGATTATTCGACTGTAGGTTTACCATTTGGTATGTTACGATGCTGGGCAGTTGTTTTGGGATGTATTGGCAACCTCATGTTAGAAACCTTGCTTCCACCTATATTTACCCTAAAAGAACTCCACAACACGTCGCATTACGTGTTTACCGTAGATACTAAGAGCATTGGTGGTCTGACTCCCTTGCAAACTTTAACTTTATGGGATTGTCGACCCTCACCTAACAGGCCACTCGCAACAGACGGGAAAAGGGTCGTTTTACGAGATGTCATTTATTTTTTTAAGGCATATTTTGGGATGTGCAAAAACATATGCGAACTATCCGCACACGTGACAGATGGGGCAACACACTTAAAAAAAAATGAACAAGAACGTCATTTTTTTACCATTTTTCGCTTTATTAGCAATATAACTCGTAAATGAAGCATTGTTCGGAAAAATATTAAGAAGCAAAAACATTGAAAAATTGGTTTTGAACATTTTCTTATTCTTGACATTTTCTCAAATGCTTCGTTTGAGAGCTACAGATGAAAGAACAATGCTATTTTTCTATTTTTTAACTAAAAACATGAATATAATGATTCAATATCGTTGTTATAAATCTTTGGCGTGAAAACTATTTATAAAAGAAGAACTTATTTCAAAAGAATAATAATATATGCAGTTAGTTATACATATACATAATACTATATGTACAATCGATATATTATATAAAGAATTGAATAATATTTTCAAAATCATTTTTGTACACCATTTCCGCTTTTACAATTAAGGAAAAAATAATTATTTTAAAATGTTATGTAACATTCAATTAAGAAAAAATTCAGAAATATTTAAATCACCTACAGCTGATCGTGAAACGCTTTTTGTGGTCTCATGTTCTTTTGTTATGAAGTTATATGCTAATAGAGAAACTAACCGTACTGAAAAATTAAATGATTTTCGATTCGATTTTTGTAAAAATATGAAAAATATTGAATTGAGTACCTTACCTCCCACTTAAGCAGCCACTCGTGAACATGCTTTCCGTACAACCTATCAAGTTCAACAGTGATTAGGTAACAATTTAGATCCACTTGGTTGGAGATGGAGAAAACGTGGCAACATTTTGGAACCAATATTGACGAAAAGTGGTTTGATCCCGGGTATTTTAATGAAAAAATTTAATTGTACTTGTAAGACAGGATGTTTTAAGGATGTTGTCGAATTTTGGGACTAAAACGTAACACATTTTGTAAAATATGTGAGGGTACAGATTGTACAAACAACAAGATGGATCTAATTTTCGATACAGATATCGTTGGTGCTATAAATGAAAATGATACATCACTTACTTTGATTGATGAAGATGAAGAAAATGGAGAAATTAAATGGATTATTGCTTCGCCTCCAACAAAAAGGGCTAAATTATATTAAATTATATATTGAGATATACACCAAAAGCATGTACACTGTAATATGTATAAAATAAATAGTCTGTTTGTGAAAATATACATTTGTTTATTTATTTTCCCATCATTTTAATACCTTAATACCTGAAGAAAAGTTTTACTACTTTTTTTCTGTTTAACATGTAAATTATATAATAGGGTCATTCCATGCCAAATCAACCAATAAAAATAAAATTTTGAAACTTGACTTCTCCGATTTTGATAATTTTTGGTGACAATGTTGTACCTGTCAACAACATGAAAATTTCAATTTTTTAATTTTTTTTGATTATTGGTTCTTGAGTAATAAGTCTTTGAAAATTGAAAGAAAGTCAGTAATTTTGGAAAATAGGGATTTTTAAATCACAATATCTCCAAAACGGTAAGAGATATAAGGGTGGGACAAACGTCAATTTATGGTGTTTAAGCAATATTTTTCTATTTGAAGTTAAAAAATGTTGTAACCTGAAATTTAAAGGTCGAGGTCAAGGTCACAAATATAAAAGTAATTTTTCTCAAAAAGTATATTTTTGAAAATTATTGAAAAAATTGTATTTGTCCCTGGTGGTCATATCTACCATTGCATACAATTTCAAAGTGGGGCAACAACGGGAACATTGTACAAAAAATATTATTTTAGGACAATGTGTACTTTCAAGACACTAATCGCAAAATTTAGTATTTTATTTTGCAGTTTATAATTTTGAATTTACATAATCAAAAGAGTTGTTATTATTAGTCTTGGAAATAGGTTTGTGTAACCACCCCCACCGCCACACCCACCCCCACGTTTCCCTGCCACAACCACTTTTGTCATACATGATAACACGATTGCGATAATAAGCATAATTAAATACTAAATGGGTAATATAGAATGAAATATGTTGTACGCAAAAAAAAACATTTATTGCTGGTACCCATGGGCGCAGCCAGGGGGGAGACATGGGGCCCGGACCCCCCCCCCCAAGCCGTCTTCCATGAGCCAAAAAATAAAGAAGCAGTACAAAGCAGTATCTAAATTATCTCTTGAAATAAATATTTTGTAATTAATGCCAATATTATCTAATAGAGGAATCTACATACACATCCGTTTTCAACCATTTTCTGAAAAATTTTCCTCATCCTCTGGGGAGGCCGGTTCTATTCTTTTAACAATTTCCACCAAAGGTTAGCTTTTGGATATGAAAAGTATATATTTTCTGAGGGGTTCGAACCCCGCTGACCCCCCCTAGGTACGGCCTTGAGTACACATCCTAGCCAGCAGAAATCATCATACATGGCAGTGACAAAGCCAGAAATTTCCTCAAATTCAATATTAGGTAAACCATCTCCAAGGTTAAATTCAGTACTCTTACTGCTATTTAAATAGAGTTTTCCTCTCAAAACCATATCTTTCTTAGGTATGAAACAATGGTATTGTTGAATTCCATGAACAGGTTTCATTTTGTCAAATCTGCTTTCAAGAGATAAAGTATAAAGTATTCTGCTGATGGTCATCATCTGTGCAATAAATAATATTAAAATTTTTTATGCTCTCAGTCACAAAGTTGTATAGCTGTCGAGGTGTTAAAATTTGATCAGAGTAAGGTCGTTATAGACTTGCTTTCGCCGCAAGTCGTTTTACAGTTCCACTTAGTCCATCACATACATTTTTGCCATGACTGGTAGCAAAAAAATGCCATTCTGCTTTTACGTTATAATAATCAGACTCGCGAAAACACATATATTTAACATATTTTGTCGGTTTTTATCCATTGCTCTATTGATAATATTAAGTAATATAATTTAATTTGATTTAAAATGTTCAAAACCTGATAAATATACACCTAATTATGCACTATCCGCGGCAAACGACGGGTCTAGGCTAGTCGCGCGCCAGGTCTAAGCGACGCGGTTAGGCGATATTTTATGCAGTGCATGTACCAACACTTTTATTATTTATTTACTTACTTATTTGTCGTCGCCCCACTTTCAATATTGGCACAGAGGTACAGGAAAGTTCAGTTAATATTACTTAATTTTTTGAGTTGAAAAAAAAAATTACTTTTTGAGATAATACCATTTGAGTATTTATGATCTTGAGAGTGACCTTGAGACAAAGAAATTATGTCCATTTTTTTAAATAGAAATAAACTTTAGTCCATAAGCTACAAAACGAGTGCTTACACAAAAAATTTCTTCTTCAGCATCCTGAGGTAATAATTATTAAAAATACCCCTGTTGTAATAAAATGTGTTAATTTTTTATTCTTTTGAGTCCTATAGAAAAAAAACTACTCGTCAGAAAAATTGAGATTCTGGATTTTTAATACTTTGGAGGGGTTAAACATGTGTACCAAAATTCGTTAAAATCTGAGTGGTAATTTTTTTTTGCTTGGTTGATTTGATATGGAATGACCCAATAGTTCTGTAATAGTATTTTATGCAACAAGTGGCTAAAATGGTGTTTTTTTTAAAAGTGGGGCGTTTATGGAACAAGCCGAAGGCGAGTGCTATAAACCACATGAGTAGAAAAAAAACACATTTTAGTCTCGAGTTACGTACAAAATTTTTTGTATCGCCATTCGATATTAAAAAACAATATAATTTTGTAATAATAGACTAAATTCTATTGCTGTTTCCATGGCAACCAATAAGTTTTATTTCACACTGTGAAATAAAATTCCTTTATTTCACTCTTTTTTCTTTATTTTACACTTGTCAAAAATGACATTGTTTTGATTCAGTGAAACTGTCAAATAAATGTCATTTTAGGATATGGCTTTACAAAAATATATTTTATTTCAACTGTAAATTGGACATTTAAACACAACTTACATTATACCGACAATATATTTCGTATTAATATTTATTATATTCACTTTTATAAAAAAAAACGACAAAAAATAGAAAAGTGGCATTGCTCTTTCGTCTGTAGCTCTTAAACGAAGCATTTTTTTTTGGAAAATATCAAGAATAAGAAAATGTTCAAAATCAATTTTCTCAACTTTCATGTTTCTTGATATTTTTCCTATCAATACTTCATTTACGAGATATATTGCAAATAAAGTGAAAAATGGCAAAAAATTGACGTTTTTTGAATTTTAAGGTGCGTTGCCCCACCTGTCACGCATGCGGATAGTTGGCATATGTCTTTGGACATCCCAAACTAAACTTAAAAAAAAAATTGCGGATAAACGACATTTCGCACAAGAAAGCCATTCCGACTGGTCTATAAGTAGACTTTTCCGAATATGAGGATCAGATATCTAATTGTTCCTATCTCTAATAGTTTGTCCTATTCCACATTGTCAAAAGCTTTAAGGTAGTCTAACGAAACACGGTACATAGATACGTAATATTCATTCAAATACAAATATGGAAACGTCAGATAGGAATACTAACAATCAACGAAATAACAAAAAAAATACAGTCTTTAACAGCTTTAAATATACCTAGTTTTGAATACGGTATCAAATATATTAAAGAAATTAAAAAAAAGAGTGTTCATCAAAGTCTCTGGCGGGTCCCTCGGAGGCCAACGAGCTCCCACACTTAATAATTGGTTGATTGAACGGGGGGGAAGGGGAGAACTTTGAAAAGAAAAGAAATTGTCAAGATCTCTGGCGGGCCCCCCGCTACGGATCCCTCGGAAGTGCGGGCCCCTAAACTCAATACCCGCCTGTTCTCAGTAGGCCTGATCTGCGATATCATATCCTAATAGTCTAATTATATTGTCTTAACTTTACTAATTCATATATTTATTTGTTTATTTGTTTATTTTTATATATAATTGATAGTTGTATTAATTATCTTCATTTTGAGTCTGATTTTTCAGTCTCCAAACGTGGGGTGAGGAAAGATGAATATTTTTCTTGCAATATTTTTATGTCTATTTTCTTGGACTATATAGAAAGGTGGGTAAAAAATAAAACACGTGTAACTTCCATAGCTACAACTTTTATTTGAAACATTTTTTTAGGATTGTTAAAGATTTTTTATTATTTACAAAAAACCGTTTTGCCCCATAAAAACCTCATTTCGTAGGGCTTAGGTAGGTGGTGATTTTTGTATATGTTCTCTGATGGCTAATGAATCTTTCTGCCAAATTTCAATGTGGAGCATTTTTTTCATAATTAAAGTGATATTTATACTGCTCTATATGTTAATAATACCATTTCGAAACGGTAGACGATCTGTTTTAACATACCCAAAGACCACTGAATTGATTACCATCAGTCAAAATTTTCATCATTATAGTTCACCATTTTGTCTGTGAGCTCCCCTACTATATGTTTTATCATACCTCGTCCCGAACAAATTCAATAAATTAATAAGATACGGTGGTCGTACTGAACGATACCCACGAAATTTCGATAAGATACATACTAAAATATTTAGTATGTTAAATTTTCACAAATAATTTTGTGGAATAATAACAACAAATCTTTTGTCTTTATGAGGCAAAGTCCAGCTGACTAAACTGTTCTCAACATAATCGTATTACGGATATTCATAAATAATGTATAGATGCAAAGGCCTTATATTAAAATGTATTTTGTTATTGTGGCGAATGCTACATATCGTTTTGTATGTATTGTTAATTAAAGTGAAGAAGTATTTTAAGAATATCAGGAAATTTACGAGAATAATAAACCTATCCTTCCTCCTCTATTAGTATCGAGGAGGAAGGATAAGTTTACTAATTTTTCTTTGATTAAGTGTAGACGTTCATACTGGGTGTTTGAAGGTAAAGAGGTCAGGGTTGGAAAAAAAACAGGTATTCTTCATTTTAAACAAAAAAACAATTTTTTTTGTTTTGAACAGTTTTTTTTGTTTAAAACAGGTTTTTTTTTAATTTTTGAAGGTATGTTTAAAACCTGTTTAAAACAGGTTTAAAACGTTTAAAACTATGTTCAACTAAATTTAAATGGTTCCAGGGCGCACTATGTCTGTTACTACTAGTTGATGTCAGATGGCGCTCTTAAACGGATTTTACAGCACTCTGCAAATAAAATGCTCAATTTAGTGCACGTAACCACTATATCGGAATTATTTATCGGAATGGACCATCATCGGCACTTTTCCTGCTTTTCCGCAAACTCCAAAATAATACATTTATTTAAAACATCGCACTGTGTTTTAAACTGTGTTTTAAACACTTGTTTAAAACATTGCATTTTGTATTAAATATGTTTTAAACGTTTCTTTAAAACACAGTGCGATGTTTTAAACATGTTTTAAACACTTTGTTTAAAACATTTTGTTTTAATCATGCCAACCCTGAAAGAGGTCTAGTGTGGCAGCTTACTTGCTTGCTAATAAATTTTGTAAGTAACCAAGGAAAAAAAAAGAATAACAAAAAATAATAATACATATATAATATAAAAATATATACATATTTACATAATGTTAAACTTTATTTAAAAACATTAAATATTCATATATTAAAACTATGAAGTACATTTTTTAATTATAGAATTTTAATATCTATAAATTAATTTATAGACATTGTAGTTATAATTTACAAATATCTATAATTAAAAAATGTACTTCATAGTTTTAATATACGAATATTTAATGTTTTTAAATAAAGTTTAACATTATGTAAATATGTATATATTTTTATATTATACAGTGTGTGTCCCCAAAAAAAATTAGTACATCTGTCATTTTCTGCAGTCTCGGTCTGCTTGACGTAAAATAGATTGTTACCAAATTTCAGTTAAAATGGGATCTAACTCGCGGAGTTAATCTAAGAAGAAAATAAACGAAAATAAACCATTGCAGGTAAACTGTCTTTCTGTGAATTTTACGGAAATATTCTATTTGGATAAAATATTTGGTATTGAAAGTTAGAGCTATATGCCAACTTTCATTGCATTTGAAGAAAAAAAAATACTACTTAAAGTAAATAGCTTTTATTTTTTAACACAATTAACAATTTCAACGAATTCAACTAAAAACCTATTCAAATAGTACCCCACCTAAATTACTATGTAATTCCACCTTCTTCTAATTCTTTGTAACTTCTTCTAATTTCTTCAAGAGGTATTCTTATTATCATTATCAATATTACTTTTTCTTCAAATGCAATTAAAGTTGGCATATGGCTCTAAGTTTCAATGCAAAATATTTTATCCAAATAGAATTTTTTCGTAAAATTAACAGAAAGACCAGTTTACCTACAATGATTTATTTTTCTTCTTAGATTAACTCCGCGAGTGAGATCCCATTTTAACTGAAATTTGGCAAAACTCCATTTTACGTCAAGCAGACCGAGACTGCAGAAAATGAAAGCCGTACTAATTTTTTTTTTTTTGGTATATTACACCTATCGCAAACACAATCAGGGGACACACTGCATATGTATTATTATTTTTTGTTATTCTTCTTCTTTTTTTCCTTGGTTACTTATAAAACTTATTAGCAAGCAAGTAAGCTGCCACATCTAGCTTAAAAATAGCTTTATGAGGTCAAATGGGACTGCATAAACCAAGCCTCCCTTGCACCAAAAGTGTTCTCATTAGCCATGGGTTTCTAAAGATATTTTCTTTATTGGTATTAGATATAATTCAGAAACCAAACGACTAAGCCGGCCAAGCTTAGTAGGGGCGATGAGAACCAGTGACTGACTAGTATCCCGGCTAATCGTTGAATAAAACTTACATTTCAGTCCCTTGTAAAAGGGTGATAGATGCATTTCTCTCATAAATGAAAGACATCGGTAAAGAGAGTCAACCTCTGCCAGAATAGGGGTAAAAAAATGCTGGAAAGCTCCAATGGGCCTGGATCCGAGTCAGAAAAGTTTACACTTTTTTTAAAGTTGGCTATTGACTATTTGCATACACGGTTTTTTAGAAAATGGCGGAGGATCCGGTGATAGTCATATATTACACAGACACACACACAAATAAAAGGTCTGTTTCTGGGACTCCATTGGGCAGCCTCTATGTATCTCGACTTGCTGAATACGAATCAGATGTCCTTTTAGCTTCACCACCCACCAATTTTTAGTAAATCCAAAAAATAATCCAAATTATGAGTTTTTTTAGGTTATTTTCGTGATTTGCAAAAAAATGGTGTGTGATGGAATTAAACGCTGATACGTCGAAATACATAGGGGCCACCCAATGGGTGGGACAGTCCAGTTTTTGGGTACCTATGTTATTGTCACCAGCATAGTCCAGAATTTTGCGGATGCGCCAGGATTGGAATAAAAATCTGGTTTTCAGTTTATTTGAAAAAGTAATTTGTCGAGAAGGTTTCTAGCAAAGTTTAGCAGACATTCAGAGAGTTGTACATCATCAATAAAGAATTAATTATCTTCGCGTAGCTCTCTCATGTTTCAATCGATATCGATGTGTCTTTTTTTATATTTTTTTACATTACCGGATAATTACAGAACATGGTCGGGGGTCATTAAAAATTACATAGACCCACAAAAAAACTGTCTTGTAGTTGAAAGGTGAGGTACCATACCGTATGTTTTTTGGTGTGCTGAAAACGAATACGGAGTCAGAATTGATCCATCGCCCAAGGATTTCGACATAATCTCAAAAAACTCCTCAAAGATGACCGAAAATACGTTTATAAATAAATTTAAAATTTAAGCGTGCATACTACTGTATCTATATATATTTTAGGGCGCTGTTATCGACCTCATGATCAAATTTCACCCACCATGTCAGCATTTTCACATAACCTAAAAAAAAAATCAATAACTTATCAGCAGATAAATTCGTGAATACGGCAATTTTCTTGAAAATAAATTTAAAACTTTGAACCACACCACGCGCTCTCTTCTCGCAAGATTGTTCAAGGGCGAGGGTGGAAATAATTTTTTTTCACTTTTTTGAGGTATTTAGAACATTTTAAAATGAAAAACCTAACAACTTTAAACCTATCGTAGCCTAAGGCGTCTAGGCCCAATCCTAACAACTTTAAACCTAGCATAACTAAAGGCATCTAAGAGATGTGTCTAAGCAATTTCTGGTAAAGTTTTCTGATGAGGCCATTCACCAGGACAGGCTAAAACACTATGTATTTTAGTAAACTGTCTCCAAAGAACGAGCGATGCTTAAGCATCGGGGTGATTTATTTTGGTGAATCCCCTCGCCTCATAAATGCATTATATTATTAGTATAAAAACATGAATTAGGTACACTAAATTGAATATATTATCTGTTTTTATAAGTTTGTCATTAAAAAATCAAAATTGAACTTCTCAGAATCTTAGTAAAAGGCAATAAAAGTTAGATGGTGATTTTTAAGTAACTGTTTAAGTAAACAAATTACTACAACCAGATTTATATTCATTTAAAAATAAATAAATAAGCATTTAAATTACATAATCATGACGAGTTGTTTAAAGAACCTAATTACTTCCACGTCCAGTGAAAGTATAGTAACGACAAAAAAAAATTTAAAAATTTTTATTGTCCAAATAGGCTTAAAATGTCATGAAACGTCGAGATTTTAAGTTTGAGCGAAAAAAAAATTTCTGTCTGTCTGTCGGTCTGTCTGTCTGTAACTTTTTTTTGTGCGCACGTTTACTCTGGAACCGTTTAAGATATTGACTTGAAATTTGGTACACATATGTACTTTAACGAGATCTAGAACTAGATTATATTTTCATCTTGTTCCGTCGAAGGGTTGGGGGGTAAATTGGGATAAATTTAGAGTAAATGGGTAAATCAAGCAGGTAAGAGTCCATGAAATTGGTATTCAGTATATACAAAAGAAGCTAAGGTCTCAAAAATATTTTTGGCATTAGCCACCCCCATTACCACCCCCACCTCCTTATTAAAGGGGATAAAAAAAATTGTGATTTAGTGTATGTACAGGAACCAGAAACCTCAAAATATTTTTTCACTTCATCCACCCCCCACTACCACCCCTCTATCACCACCCCCACCCCACTACCGATGTGGGGTATCGTTTTATGGGTTTTTGGGGTAGAGGATTTCAAATATTATATTATTAAAGTTCCATAAACAATTATTTTCACATACAAAGTTTTTTCGTTGTGAGTGACTTGGATAGAGAATCTGGATGTGGAAGTAGTGATTCCTTGGGCAGCGGTTTTTACTTATATAAAAATGTAGGAATGAGGCTTGTTTTCTCTTTTAACTCACAGGTAATTGGGTGTTGAAATTTTAGAAGTTTTAGGTATGCTCATAAGGGACAACGATATTTCAAGAAATCCGAAGTGTGATTTTAGGGTCAAAAATATATTAAAAAATGAGGTTATTTGAAAGAGTGAACATTGAAAGCATGTTACTAAAGTTCCAAAATGAACAAAAATTGAAAATAAAAAGTAAAACTGAGTCGATAATGCATCAAATATAAGTTTATCGACATATTATGCGAATTCGCTGCCAATAATGCTAATTTAAAAAGTTAACAACCCCATAGCAAATTGTAGACATAAGGGTGGACCCTTAAAAAATAATTAACGAAGAAAATGTGACGGAGGAAAATAATAGTTGGCATTTAGCCAGGGGTAAGCCACGGGGCGATTTTTCGTCCCTTACCGAGGCGATCCAGGGCGATCTAGGGCAATGTAATCCAGAGGCGATCCGAAGTGGTCCACAGGCGATCTGAGACAATACTGTTAGATCTGTTGTAATCTGGAGGCGACGAGATATTGATTATAGAGGCGATATTTCGTCCCGCAGTTTTCGCGTGAGTAACCCCTCGGCATTTACTTAACATATCTGTCAAGAAGGAATTCTGCTATAATTTTGTATTAAAATATACAGGGTGTTACTCGAGGTGTTACTCTAAAAAAATAGTTAATTAGAAATAACTGAGAAAGATAATATTTAGAATGTAGCTGTCACTATTGCCAGAAATAAAACATGGTATAATTTTAGTAAAATCATATAGAGGGTGATCATCCGACAGAAACAAATAATTAATGAATAAAACTTTCCAAATAGAGAACATAGCATTACATTTTTTTTTCTTTTAGAACCACTTTTAATACAGGGAGAATTCAAACTGAAAAATCCATGATTTTGAAATTATTTACATCTTTTTTAATTTATTTAGTTTATTTCCGATCGGGTTCACAAACTCAGTCTATGTTTAGACACCAAAATAAAGTGTTTGAGCAAAAATTCCAGTGAATGTACCTCACCCCTGATGCCTGAAGTGTTAATAGATAGTCTCGTAGATAACGTAATTTTTAGATTAGCCAAATATTCTATTGAACTATTTAAGACAATAAATATCAAAAATCTTTTAAATAATAAATAATATTTGGTAAAAAAAGATACAATTTCGTTGTGGCAATTTTCTGAGAACAGTCCAGTGTATACCAACTTCAACATGCGCCTGTTTTATTTTATTTTTTTACATTTTAATTACACGTAAAAAACAGTGAGAATACATACATAATGTAGTATTTTAATTAACGTTCTTTTTTATCTGAAAAAATTGCGAAATCATAAAAAATGCAAATTTTGTTAATTTCGAGAATCTTTTAAATATGCAATTTAGTTGTAACTTCAAAACTATCATAGTGGGTTTCCACTATTTTTAATAGCAATTGCAAATTACATAGTTATTTATGTAAGAATCTTCAAGAAAATATAATTATATTAATGATTATATTTATATAAGTAAATATGTATGAGTGTTGATGAAACGACAGTTGAAAAAAGTGGGTTTTTATCAACCGCAAAGCATTACCTACCTATCCACAATTTTATGTTTTCGTCTAAATATTCCCCGTATGCGATATGAAAAAATTATTCTTAAAATTATTTTATTGTGTTTTTCATAATATTGCATAAAAATGTATAAATTAATATTGATACAGATTAAAATTATTATTCTTGTTGTAGGTATTTATAAATTCATTAAAATTTTCAAAAATTCAACATTCATACTAAAAATTAATCATATTCTACATATACCCGGGAAAGGACTTGAAATTAAGAATACAATTAATCAACATAGAATAAAAATAAATTTAATTGTATTTCATAAACTTCGCAAACAAAAACCAATAAAAAACGTATTTTAAATATAAAATTTCATACCAAAAATTAAAAAAGAAGAGAGATTTTATCAACTACAGAATATTACCTAACTATTTAAAATTTTATTGTTTAGTTTAAATATTCTCCGTTTGTAAAATAAAAATTATTCTTGAAATTATGTTGTCGAGCTTTCATAATATTGCATATATATTTCGATATAAATCAAGTAAAAATAAATTCAATACTGGTGCAATTTTAAACGTATTGAAGATTTTTACAAATGACAAGAAATGACTAGTAATACTACCAACATACTGAAAATTATTTGTATCATTGTACCTATTTATAAATTTTAGAACATTTCCAAAAATTTAAAATTAAAAATATAATTTATTCATCACACAAAAACAATAATATTGTAATATACCTGTATATTTATTTTTCTTTTTTTGACTGCAACTTGGTATATTCTAATATTACAAATTAAGAATTTATTACTACGTTTTGTTTTATGCAGATTATTTTTTATAACATAAGTATGTACTCGAGTATGTATTAATTTCTCTTATGTATATTTTTACTATATAATACATGTTGTGTTATTTCTTTTATTCTTCTGATGTATATCTTGAATGTAAGCCAAGTCATAAGGGTTAAGTACAGCGTAACTTTAAATTAACTTCGTCTGTATTCAAACGTACTGGGTCAGAATGTGCAATACTTTTTTTGAATAGATACATTTTATCATTATTATTATTTAATAATACAGAATGAATACTATCACGGTGGCCTACAACCAAATTTAAATCAAAGTTGCTGCCACTCGGAATTTTCTTTTTTTTACACATTCTTGGATGTATAATATAGAACCAGTTTCCACGATGTTTAAAATCATTCATCGCAGAAATTTTTTTTTACAAGTACCTACATTACTTTTTTTGTTAAATGACACAGTCACACAAAAAAAGTGGTCTGGCCTGCGGACCAAAGTAGTACATCCTTATGTATTTGGTCCCGTTGAAACCGAATCTGAAGTCAGAATTGTCAGATTGGCTCGTTTTTCACTCCTGACTCCAAAAAAACACCTTCCCAAAAAAATGGTCTGTCCGGAGGACCATACCAGTGTATCCTCATGTATTTGGTAAAAATACACTGGTCTGAAAAACTGAAAAACGAACCAATCTGACAATTCTGACTGCCGATTCGGTTTCAGCGGTACCAAATTCATAAGGAATAAGGATGCACTGCTCTGGTCCGCAGTTTTTTTTTTGTTTACCCCAAAAAACAACTTGGTGGTGTTTTTTGGGGTTGGGGGGTGAAAAACGAGCGAATCTAACAATTGTGACTTCGGATTCCGTTTCATAAGGATACATTGGTCTGGGCCGCCGGACAGACAAATTTTTTGGGGTGTGTTCTTTTGGGGTTAGGGGTGAAAAACGAGCCAATTTAACAATACTGACTTCGGATTCGGTTTCAGTCGGTTCAAATACATAAGAAACCCTGGTCTGATTCGCAGGCCAGACCACTTTTTTTTGTATGTCTGTGTCATGAAACAAAAAAAGTAAAATACTTGTAAAAACAAATTTCCGCGATGAATAATTTTAAGTATCGTGGAAACTGGTTCTATATATATCCACGAATGTGTAAAAAAAAGAAAATTCCGAGTGGCAGAAACTTTGAGTTAAATTTGGTTGCAGGCCACCCGAGAGGCCACCGTACTATATTTTATATACACTGCAAACAAAAATCAATAAAACAGTATATTGTTTTATTAGAAGTAAAAGTGATACTTTTGTGATGACTCAAGTGGCTTTTACTCCGAATAAAATATGCTATTTTTTCTACAAACGTCGTTTAGCTATAAAAAAAGTAAAGATAAAAAATCTCGAATTTCTCCACCAAAAACGCATTGTGTTAATATCATCTTAAATAAAATAAATGTTGCTATGGATATTACTTTTTCTACCACTCACAGCGTCAGTACCTCACATACTAAAAAAATTACTTAAATATAGAGTACAGGCGCTTCGAAATATTTTTTTTATTTCAAGGGTTTACATCGTTCATTTTATTGATATTTTTAGAGATCTAAATACTTACTGACTTAGTATCCACAAAAAAATCTAATTATTATCTTTAACAGTTTTGTAATTACCTACAATGACCACCGACACTGGAATTTTGAATCCTCTGATTATCCAGGAACAAAATTTTAATTTTTCAGGACTAGCATATAAATATTTATGAAGTTCTAATGAAACCTGTTTGCAAGTCAATAGTTTAATGTACTTATCAAAATTTGCTTTACATGAATTTGGTTAAAAATATTAGATACCATTAAAACATTTTTTTTCATTACAATGTTTATAAAAAATTATTTTAAATATTGAATAACTCAAATCACCTAGATTTTCTAACCACTGCAGAGAGAAACTTCTAGCGATTAAGGATGGGATTTTGCAGAATGAGAGGGAAAAATATGCGTTATTTTCGGTTTATTAAAAATATTTAAGAAAGGAAAATATATATATAATATATAATCTTCAAAACTGTTTTAGATACTTGCTATTGTTTTAACGAATACAACTATATATATTTTTTATTAGAGCAGCGAAACAGAGGTAAAATTGTGTCGTTTTTTTTATCAGTTTAGAATAAGATCAGACACAGTGGGTATTACCAACAACATCATTTTACACATAAAAACTCGAAATACGACATTTTTTAGTGGTCACAGATATTCTTATTTTAAAAAAAGTGTAAAATTTAATTTTTTTTTAAATCATGTTTTTTTGTACATCTATTGCCATATCTCAAAAATGAATTGAGCTATCGATGTGGACTTTTTTTGTTATAAAATACACACTTAAGCGCTTCTTTCCATACATAGGATTGCTAATAAAAAAAAATTGGGAACATGCCAAAAACGTAGATGACCCTAAAAGTTTAGAGAATACGCCATCAAATTTTCACTAAGCGTGGAACTTTTTGTTTTTGAAAATTTTGTGTAACATGCTATGAAGAAAATAAAGTCAATAGACTAAAAAAGTTTTTAGAAAAAAATATTTTCATTATTAGCAATAGTTTGCTAGTTACGAATTTTTTAGTATGGAGGAATTATCGAAGCGTACGCGCGCGACACTTAAGAATAATAATGATTATGTATTGTGTGTAACGGAACTTTTCATTATGATTTTTTTATGTTTAGGACTGTTTTATCACGTTTTAGGATCTGAAAGGATAACTTATTTTTTCCAGTGGCACATTAAGGACAAAGATTGAAGGCAAAAAGGAATTAAAAATTTTAAATAGAGTGAGTATCTGGGATAAAAATGCATTGCATTGATTGAAATCTCGGAAACGGTAAAAAATAATATTATAGTAAATGGAAAAAAAAGTTGCGCAACTAGGGGGCTAATAAAATTCCATAGACAGAAGTTTAGGAAAAGTTATAATTTTGGAGTGTTTTGATAAAAAGTAAACTATCGAGTTTTCCTTTTTTTGCGTTATTATTGGAGCTAATTAGAAAGGACGGTTTCTTAAAGTACTTTTTTTGAAAGTGGCAATCTTAATATTTGTATCCGACATTTCCTGTGTCAGAGTCCCTATCCGAAAGTCCCATGCATTGCATTTTTACCTCAGATCCACACAATAATTGAGTAAACGTGTTATTTTCGCCTAAATTAGGTAACAAAAAAGAAAAAAATATCCTAAATTAAGTCTCTTTTATAACAATCTTATTAATTATAATATTCAGACTCCTTTTAATATACTTTCTCTCCTCAGCCTCCATAATAAGCAAATTTTTGATTGTATCATCGATTTTTTGGAAGAAACGAATATTTTATTATGAATTTTGTGAGTGAATGTTTAAGTAGGTTAGCTTCGTATCCTCTGTTGTTTTTCCTCTGTTACATCCCTTAATTTATAGTGGTCCTCTAATTTTGTTTGTGGTTAAAAAAAAATAAATGTCCTGATAGACCCCAGGACGAGAAGCGTGTGTCCCTGTTTTTTCTCCTTTGTTGATCTTCAATATTTATTTTTTCATTGTCGACATAGGTTAATTGGAATAAATGTTTTTTTTAGGGTAGCGGTTGGCTGTATGGCTAGTGGCCAGATGCCAAAAAAAAAAAAAAAAAAGTCTCTTTTAATTTCCGCAGCCCTAATTATAGAAACCCTGTTTCCATGACTTGTGCACAAGTTTATCGTTCTCCTCTATTACTACGCCACATAAAATCCACTCCATTTTGCAATGAAACTTAGATTGCTTTTTTTATCTTAAATATTTTTTTAGCAGATAATCCACGCACAATTCGCACAATGGCCATACGTTCTACAATATAATACAAGTGGTAATAAGAGAAAGAATATCGTTACATATTTTACTTCCACATCCAGTGTAAGTATAGTATCGACAAAAATTTTTATTGTCCATATAGGCTTAGAATATCATGAAACGTCGAGATTTTAAGTTTGAGAGAAAAAAAAATTCTGTCTATCGGTCTGTCTGTAATTTTTTTGTGCGCACGATTACTCCGGAACCGTTTAAGATATTGATTTGAAATTTGGTACACGTACCTATGTATTTTAACGAGATCTGGAACTAGATCATTTCGTTGAAGGGTTGGGGGGTAAATGGGGGTAAATAGGCAAATGAAGCAAGTAAGAGTCCATAAAATTGATATATTTGGTATATATAAGAGAAGCTAAGTTCTCAAAATTTTTTTGGCATTAACCACCCCCATTACCAACTCCCACCCCATTATTCAAGGGGGCGAAAAAATAAAATTGTCATTTAGTGTGTGTACAAGAACCAAAGGCCTCAAATTTTTTTTTACTTTATACCCCACTACTACCACCCCCCCCTTCCACCACCCTCAGCCCCACTACTGATGTGGCATATCGCTTTATAGATTTTTGGGGTAAACGATTTCAAATATTTTATTATTAAAGTTCCATAAACAATTATTTGAACATTCAAATTTTTTTCGTTGTGAGAGACTTGGATAGAAGATCTGGATGTGGAAGTAGGGATTCCTTGGGCAGCGGTTTTAGAATTTGACCTTCGACAAAAACGAATAACGTTGATCGTACACCGCCCTGAGACTAGTTAGTTTTAGTGGACGCGGGCGTATTAATACTCAATTTCTGCAATTCGTGCGCTCCAAAAAAATCACTGTACCTAAACTATCAAAGACACGATAAGAATTATGCTATCAAAAACTTTTTGGTCTTTTGGCTTTATTTTCTTCGCAGCATGTTATACAAAATTTCCAAAAACAAAAAAGTTTGTAGCGTAGTGAACATTTGACTGCGTATTTTCTGAACTTTCAAGGTTATCTAAGTTTTTAACACGCTTAAAATGTTTTAATTAACAATACTATAAACAGATAGAAGCGCTTAAGTGTGTGTTTTGTAACAAAAAAAAGTTTATGTGGATATCTCTATTCGTTTTGGGATATGGTATTAGATGTTCAAAAAAACATGATTAAAAAAAAAACAAAACTTCACACCTTTTTAAAAATAACAATGTCCGTGACCACTAAAAAATGTCGTATTTCACGATTTCTAATGAACATCGACCTACTTAACGAAATGGTATATGTCTCAGTTTGTTCTAAGATTAAAAAAAAACTCGAGAAGGAAGCGACTTTTCCCCTGTTTTTTACTCCACTATATTGTAAATTTATGTTGTACCTACTTGAATGTTGTAGTTTGTCAATAAAAATAAATTTGTGCTAAAACTGTATATGGTTGTATTCCTTAGAATAATGGGAAGTATCTGAAACTATTTTAAGGATTATAATACCATTTATGATTTTTTTAAATATTTACCTAACTGTATACAATATAATTTTGAGATAAATAATATTAAACATAAATATTAATATATTCTATCATAGTGAATAGCGAATAAATGGTATCCAAATAGTAATTTTAAATTCAACAAAATCGACTTATTTTTCTTTAATGTTTATATTTTAATATATATTTCTTTGGTTTCACTATTTTTCACAATTTTTATATTTGAAATGATGACTGAAATTCCAATACTTCACTCAATTCTTTAAATTCCCTGACTTCTCCAGGTTTTTGCAGGTTGGTGGAAATTATAGGTTTTAAGAAATAGTAAAATTTAAAAACTTCTAATTTAAGGAAACTTGCATTTTTGATAATTTCCCAATTTTTTGGCAAAAAAATCAAACAGAGAGAGGCTATACAAGAATCTATAAAATCTATTTAAACTTGTCTACAGTTTTTTCAATAAATGCTTTTCAACTGCAACTATTGTTTACAACTGTTTGCTCCGATGCGAATTGCCTTCCGAGGTTATTTACCATGGCAAATACACGACAATTACGTTTAAATATGCAATTTACGCAAACCATGTGCACGGTTTGTTCACTTACCCTAGTAACGATTATTGACAACAATATGTTGGTATGTTGCTAAGGACAAGCTGCGGTTTGAAAATTGAAACACTATTCGGTAGTTTTCCTTAAATTTTGATCAAAGATCGCAAAACTGTTCGGCACGCAATTGATTAATAATTCAAAACCTGTTTAATAAAATTCACCGGCCATAAAAACAATTTGTTTATTTAAAACGTTACTCAGTGACCACCTATGTAGACAATAAAGTCGTCGATTGGAGACAGCACACGATATGTTTGCTAGCAATTGTTTAATTATTGCATTGTAAGACGGAAATTCAAGCGCGTACTAACATCAGAAAAGCGGCCGCAAACAAGGAAGAACAAGTATAAAATGCAACTTACATGGTCTTGGCAATAAAACAAAACAAATAAAAAATAAAACTAACCACTATTATGATCCTCATGCACATATTTCATTACAGACAGCACAGAAAATAAGCCGGTTATCACTCCGCAAATCAAGGCAAGTATGCCACAACAAACTCAAAATAAACAATTATAAACACTAACACTTGCAGTTGAGATTAGATAGCAAAAAAAATATGTCGAACCTACTTTCATGTAAGCCCTTATGGCCCCGTTTTAGGGCTAAGGGCAGACCGCCACGACTATGTGCACTGAACCGACTGTTGGGTAGGTCAGTTACTGCATATGCGCGAGCTAAAGGTGTTCACCGTCTGGGCGAAGCGGCTCGCCGTGCAACGCGCCTACTGGATTTTCGCGAATTCGTAAAATGATTAGGATATTATTTCGTACTTGATTTCGTGGATGTGCTCTTGACTGGCGTATAGTCGGAGAGCCTGACTCTCGATTTATGCAGAATAAAAGTGGCCTATGCAACTCGCGTACATACAAAAGCTAGAGTCTTATTCTTATAAATAAATAAATAAATTCATATTTATTTCCAATAGGTATACATACCCAATTGCAGGAAACATAATGTACATGTATTAAAAGAGAAACAATAATTCGAATTACAAACTACAATATAAAAATAAGGAAATACAAAAAATGTAAAGAAAAGAAAGAAAAAACATAATATGATGGAATATATTATTATTATCTGATCAATTTTTACGGATTTCTTGTAAGATATAAGTATATTATCCTACCTAAGCTATCATGATTAATGTCACAAACGCCAGATATAGAATTACATATATTACAGGCAATAAAAATTGGTGACTTGCGCATGAGGTTAGTTCGACCAAAAGGAGAATAAGAACAATAATTTTCACGTGAGTTCATGCGAGAAACCAGAAAACAAAGCTTATTAACAAGGGGCGGACAGTCAATAATATTATTTGCAGTATTGTACACAAAAGAAAGAGCAATGCAGTTCCTTCTTTTGCTTAGTGAGATTATATGAAACGCATGTAAAATGGCCTGCCGAATTCGTTTTTGGAGGTCACGGTGCAATTCGGAATTGTCAAATCGGATAAAACGGTAAGTCTGCATTTGAGATATTGGAATTTTCGTGAAATTTTTCAAGATACATACATAAATTAGTTTTTAATGCAAATGAACATTCACTTTCTATCTTTGTAAACACTAAAATCACCTTAAATTTCTGCCGATTGGGATCTAATGTTCACAATGTAAGTGCACTTCAGAACAATGTACCTTTTCGGACTACTAGCTCTGTGAGTGTCATATTTTGAAGTCTGTCAGTGTTATGAAAATGTCTCTTACAGCCCATAGGCAAAAAAGTGCAAAATTTACTTTTAAGCCTAGGCCAAAAAAGTAAATTTACTTTTATGCCCTAGGGCAAAAAAGTAATAAAGAAGTTAAATAATAATGAAATTCTGGCACAACGAAGCACACGCATTTTTGGCTGCCTCCTAAAGTCGATACTTTCATCATAATCCATATTTTTATTGCAAAAACTCACGTAAATAACTTGAATGGCGGAAATTATTATGAAGTTCAATTTTACAACTTATTGACAGTAACCATAGCAAAAAGCAAACACACTCCAATTAGAGTCCAAGCACTAATAAATAAGTTCGAGAAATCCTAAAATATAATATTTTGAATGAATTTTCCTAACAATTGTAATATTGCTAGTAGTACGAAAAACGTCGTATGCACCTCGGCTTGTATCGTGTACTTACAGGTCTTGAACATTGCAAACCTACGGGCTTCGGTTTGCACTGTGTTTTCGACCAGTAAAATACACTTACAAGCCTTGGTACATAAATAACTATTTACGCACTTCAACAAAATAGCTTTTTCAATGTTGTCTAAGGTATCGAATAAAATATTCAGGAGATTGAGATTGACTTTTTGCCTGTCAGGTTTTTAAATGTTACTTGTATTTTGGCAGGGAAATATATAACTAGGATAACTATGTCAATTTTGGATTAGTTTGAAAGGCCGACATGATTAGTTATATTAAAAGATTTAAAAAGTTTTGAAAAGATTGGGACAACTCTTAGCCGTAGATACTTGACATCAAAACAAGTCTATTTAACTCAAAAAGTAGTGGTCTAACTCTTTTCGTTTTCAAGATATAGGGTGGCAAAGTAAAAAATTGTATTCGTAATTTGTCTCTATCTTGGAGACTATTATACGTATCTACTTCAAAGTCAGTAACGACATATTTTTCAGGTCGCTAATTATAATGGTGATATTGTCGATGCCATATTTTATAGATGGCGCTAGTTACAGGACTTTTACGTGACACATTAAACCATAACTTTTTTGAGGTTAGGTTTTGGACATCGCCTTCTATTATAATCGAAACGCAATTTAGTTACCTTACGCGATAAAATGCACCCTTTCAGAGAAATACGCGATTTACAACTTTGTCACACACCAGTTCGAAGAAATTCAACACCCCGAGTGTTTTGAAAAGATTGGGACAACGCTTAGCGTAGACTCCTGACATCAAAACAAGTCGATTTAATCCAAAAAGTAGCGGTCTAACTCTTTCTTTTCGTTTTCAAGATACAGAGTGGTATAATAAAAAAAAAATGTTTTCGTATTTTGTCTCTATCTTGGAGAATATTATATACGTATCTACGACAAGCACTATTGACGATTTCAAGACATCATACTTAACGTACACCTACTAGGTAAGAAACTGCTTTTAGGTACAATTGAATTTCCTCGAACTGGTGAGTGATAAAGTTGAAAATCGCGTTTTTCTCTGAAAGTGTGCATTTTATCGCGTTTAAACAAGTACACCTTTTCTTTAGGAAACTAAATTGCGTTTCGATTATACTAGGAGACGATGTCCAAAACCTAACCTCAAGAAAGTTATGGTTTAAAGTGTCGCGTAAAAGTCCTGTAACTAGCGCCATCTATAGAATTTGGCTTCGGCAATATCACCATTGTAATTAGCGACCTGAAAAACATGTCATTACCAACTTTGAAGTAGATACGTATAATAGTCCCCAAGATAGAGACAAATTACGAATACAATTTTTTTACTTTGCCACCCTGTATCTTGAAAACGAAAAGAGTTAGACCACTACTTTTGGAGTTAAATCGACTTGTTTTGATGTCAAGAATCTACGGCTAAGCGTTGTCCCAATCTTTTCGAAATACCCTGTATATGGACGTGTGGTTAGTTGTTTGGGCTATGTTGGTTTTCCCTTTTGTAGCTGGCAACAACTTTATTTTTATTGTTTCAATTGTATTAAAAATGTTCAGGCTGTGTACATAGACTTAAGCTTAGTTGTTCGAGTCATGTTGGTTTTCGTTTTTATAGACGGATACAAGCTTTTTAAAATTTTTAATATAATTAATATAACTTGTATTAGTTATATTACAAGGTTTAAACAGGCTGTGAACACGAACTCAAAGTTAATTGTTAAGTTTAGATTGATTTTCCTTTATTGTAGATGGTTGCAACTTACTGTATTATAACCATCTACAAAAAAGGTAAACCAATAAACAACAAAATTAACAACTAACTCTAAGTCTATGTACACAGCAATTTTTAATACCACTATTGTAGTATAATAAACTTTTAATACTACTATGACTAACCTAAACAACTAACACAGCTTTCAAACTTATAATACTACTATAGTAATATTAAAAGTTTGTTTGTTTGTTTTTTTTTAGTTTAAGTTGGTTTTCCTATTTTGTATGGTTTCAACTTATTTTGTTATATTATAATACAATAAAATAAGTTGCAACCATCTACAAAAATAGGAAAACCAACTTAACCTAAAAAAACAAACAGCAAACAGCTAACCCTAGTCCATGTACAAAACTTTCAAACTTGTAATACTAGTAGTATAAAAAGTTTACTATACTGCTATAGTACTATTAAAAGTTTGAAAGCTGTGTACATGTATTTAGGGTTAGTTGTTTAGGTTAAGTTGGTTTTCCTTTTTTGTAGATGGTAGCAATTTTTTTTTATGTACAATTACATTTAAAAAAGATGCAACCTTCAGCAAAAGAGAAAACCAACATAAACAACTAAATTTAAATCCATGTACTCAGCTTTTAAAAACTTTTAATATTTATAACTGTAAACATGTAAACATATTTTTAACCCAAAAATGACATTGTTACAGCAAAGCCATATCTTTCCCTGTTAAAATACAAAATATTGCAAACAATATGAAGTGTTCATTTATTAAGAATATTTCTACCTTCTCTTTCAATTCCCTGCAAACTTGGGGGTAGTTTTCACCTCTAAAGTGGTAAAAAGTTTTTATCAGAAATTACAAGTAAACTAAAAGTATACATCTCTACTTATTTTCTAAGCATTAGTTCAATTTAAAGGCGATATAGAGATAGTTTTCACCCCTGGTTGGAAAAAAATTTTCTTCATTCATTCTAAACTCAAATCAAAAAGTGAAAAAACAATTCCGTCATTTTTCCCTTTACGTCCATTTACCCCCTCTGGTTAACCCTCAGCATAAAATTTGTCCTTATTTTAGATGAACATACTAAACTGGCAAAATATTATTACAATTAGCACATTCATAATATTATTTTACAGAATTATTCACATTAACGCGAAAAACCAACCAAAACGGGTGTTTTTTAGCAATTTTAGAGATGACGCACTATTTTTAGAGCAGCGTGACCCTGATTCCAAAAAACATAAAATACATGTGGTCCAGATGAGGGGGGCATTCCGAGCATCAAACCTTGCGTTTTACATGGACTAAAGTTTAAGTGTTTACGACAACAAATAGCGACATGTAGGGGAACATGAAAAATGCAAAAATGGTATTTTTCGTAAATAAAATGAAAAAGTGCAATTTCCAATCTGGCAATTCCTAATTAAATCACAACCTCAGATATACGTTTTGCGAGGTGTTTTAACGTAAGAATCATCTATCTGTTTTTGTATGTTCAACAGTTGCATAACATATGTCGAATTTAGGGATCTCGTTCTTCGATTAACAGGCGGATGAGCTGGCGAGCCCGTAATAGCAAAGATTTTATTGCAATTTTGTTTACTCCGGACAATTTTTATTAGCATTCTTTAATTAATTTTATTTACGCTTATAGAATAATGAATAGCTGAGGTAATTATTGCAGTATTAATAATTATTTATAGACCGGCTAATCAAGGTTGCTCTTTGTGTTATTTAGGCTCGTTCCGAGATTATTTTTGCGCGGAGCGATAGTCGAAGGTGATATCGATAATTCCAACCTGTCATCCTTAACCGTAGATTAATTAGATTCGGTCTGCAGGTTTTTCTTCCTAAAACTTCTACTTAAAATAGAAATACATTGACAGTTGCGGTCGCCCACTTGACTTGGCGGAAAAATATCCTTTAGTTATTTAATACAGCTTTTAGTACAGTAACTAGAGGTTTTAACTTCGGAATAATGTCATATTGAACGGATTTCGTTCATTTTTGGCATAAAATAGTAAATGCTTCACAGCAAAGTTTCTATATTGTGTGGGGGCTTGCTAATTTATAGGGGGTGGCACTTAAAAAATATATATATTTATTGGAGCTGAAAAATAGTCAAATTTTAAGAAGAAAAGGTTCTATGCAATTTTTCACATAAACTGGTAGTTTTTAAGTTATAACGACTTTAAAATTTCGATTTTAGCTTAAAAAAAAGGTATTTCCAAACGGTTTTCGTCAAGTATCTGGAAAAGTGTTACTTTATGGAAAAAGTGTTACAGACCAATTACAGAAGGTACAAACTGGGCATTAATCATATTTTTTGTTTATTGATGTAGGGTTAATCATTTCGGAGATATTTAAGTTTATATTTTCCGTCCAAGTGTTTCGAAATTACTTTTAAAGTTTAAAATGCACTTTTTTTAAAGCAAGTGCTTTAAATGAGCAACAAAATTTGAGCATCTAGGTAATGCTACATTTTAACGAAAAACTGTAATTGACATTATTTTTTTTTAAATTACTAGCTAATTAGAGTAACAAAATGGCGACCTTTTTATATAAAAAAAATATAAATACCTACATTTTTCCGTCATAACTTCTTTATTTCTTATGCTGCAGAAACGAGTAAAAAATAATTTGAAAGCGCAATTAATTGTCTTTAATTTCATTTCACTCACTCTAAATAATTATCTTATGAACACTTGGATGCCAAATATAAACTTACAAATCCTACATCAATAAACAAAAAATATAATTAATTCCCAGTTTGAACTTTCTGTAATTGGTCTGTAACATTTTTTCGATAAAGTAATACTTTTCGAGATACTCGACGAAAGCCGTTTATACCTTTTTTAAACTAAAATCACATTTTCGAAGTTGTTATAACTTTATGTGAAAAATTGCATAGAACCTTTTCTTCTTAAAATTTGATTCTTTTTTAGCTCCAATAAATAAACATTTTTTAAGTGCCACCCCCTGAGAAGGGGGTGGCAACGTCTGGAGATAGATAGCGATGGTTATACAGTTACACAATTTTTCATACAGTTTTTCTCCACTTTTTTTTCAGTATCTGGGCGTGAATTTTTTGACGATTACCATAATTTCTTCACCTTTAGTGTTGCTCGAAAGTACTTTATAAAATCGTTCATTGCAATTTAATTTTCTTAGATTATATCTAAACTAGGTTAGGCACTGAGCCTCTCCTATTTTTACTTATCTCTGGAATAATTTTTAATTACGTTATCTGTTAATACATAATGCCACTTTAATCTAATTTTTTTAAAACTAGCTAAAACGTTGCTTAGAATTGGCTTAATTCACCTTAAGTACGGAATCATATTCTTTAAAAATCTATGAAAGGTTAATATTCAGTTTTAATTTTTGATCTGTTATATATTCATGAAAGATATAAATCAAGGAATATATGACAGTATTTGAGTTTTATACAGAAGTCAAGTAGTGCATATGAAAAGTGCGATAGGAGAGAAATAACAGGCATTTGAATTGGGAGATAAATATTAAATATTGTTAAAGTCACATCAAGTGAAGAATACAGGAGGAATTACACCAACGAAATTTAGAAACTATACATAGAGAGACACGACTTTGTAAAATGTTTTACCAAAATAATTAGTACCATCGTCATTCCTACCCACAAGAAATTTATATTTAATTTATCCCAGTTTCCTGTGTTAGTTATCTGAGTATTGGATAAGCCTCCCATTTTTTAAATTAATATGAGGGACAGGATAAAACATTTATTAGCTTTTAATTGAGAAATCTCAAGGATTTTACCAAAACTTCGAGGCTATACAATGTGCTTAGGAAATAATTCTAGTCCGTTTTGGAACTGATTCTGCACACAAAACTAGTAAATAAAGTTTCTATAAATATGTAGCCGTAAATATTTCCTAAGAGAGCTACGGCCCCTAAATAGTTGTTTTTACTGATTATCTCGGAAACGCTTTGGGAAAACTCTAAGAGAGTTTACAATTTCATATTATTAAAACTTGCAGTTATACAGTATTAACTAAAATCAATTTCAGTCACATGCGAGGAAACCAGGTTTTTTACTTACTTACTTTTCTCGTTTACATTTTTGCATTTTCAGTGAATTAACCATGGATCCCTGGTAAGTAAAATAAAATGAAATGGTCTCGCTAACAAGTAGACGTAGGACAAACCATAAGTAACAACCCGTTCTTCAGTTTCGATTACATTTTGTATCAGTTAGTCAAAATCCAATTTGGAACCATTACTTCAGAAATAAAATTTTTAACTTTTTAAAAATCTAAGGTTGTGTTGTTAGCAAGCAGAACAAAATTTTCACCCGCGGTCAAACTTAAGTCATTTATATAGATCAGAAATAAGGTGGGTCTTAAAACTGATCCCTGCAGAATTCCATATTTTATTGCAATATTTCAGTTTATATTTCGACACGGCGCGGCACAGAGTGATAATGGCCTCCCAATTAAGAATTAATTAAGTAAGAATAATTGTTACTAGAGCCATAACAGTATAATTTATCAATTAATATTCGGCGAGATACACAATCAATAGTTCTCGTAAGTTTATTATCAACAATAACGAACGGAATGGCACTTATGGGTACGCTCCGACTTGTGTTAGTGACAAGAATTCCACTGTAAATTACTATACTCTCATTTTTGTTTAAATCTCCATGTAATGATGTACATATTAGGACACGGTGAAGCCGGAAATTACTTTTAGAATATAGACAATGGATTTTGACGGCTCAGTGTTTGTGAACATGTATGTACACTTCTGTGCAATAAAATCCCGTACACTTGAAAAATCAAGTAATCCAATTTTCACTAATATTAAGTGGTGTGAATCAGTCTTTTTGGAATTTAGATTTTTTTTATTATCATATAGGTTATAAAAAACTGACATTGATTGTGAAATGTCAAAACTAATGGATTTGAATATGTTAATCCAGAAGAAAAACATACGTATTTTTGTTTTTTTTTTTTACTTTTTTACATACGATGGGAATGATTTCGATTTATAACAAATGTAAAAATTGACATTGAAAAATTCACAGATACGACTGCACACAACTGCGCTTGTATTTATTGTGTAAATAATGTAACCTAATATTTTGTACATATGTCCGTCATTACTAGACTGAGACTTTTTCATCGGGAAACACAACATTGTTCCAAAACTCCAAGGGGCGATAGACACAATTTAAACAAAACATAATGCTGGCTTGCTTTTGTTGTTCTGTTAATATGATCTTCTTGGCACTTATACAGTTTTTTATTTCCGATTTTCCTATCCTTCGGCTAGCTGTTGACCTCGATGCTTGAAAATTTGTCATGAACACAGCATCTCCTTCTGTTTGAAACGGATTTTTTCTCAAATAGCGAAGGAGTGCTTCATCTTGAACGAGATTTTACGCTACCTTCCTCCTCCCACTTTTCTTCACACTCATAACAGTACTTTAATTCAATTGATAATGATTAGCAACTGCTCTGATAGACCATCTCTCTTCAATTTTAGAAAGAATTAAAAGTTTTTCATGTTTAGTTAATTTTAGCATTGCGAAAATATGACACTGATACTGACAAATAAATAAAGGATGATTTAATATAGCGAAAAATAGGTGTACGGGATTTTATAGCACAGAAGTGTACATGTACTTTTCATAATTTCATCATCTTACGAAAACATGTATATTTGTAGTCAATTTAAACATAAAAGCATCTTGTCTCTGCAGTGGCGTAGTCAGAAATTTAGTAAGAGGTCAATTTTTTGGGTTTTGTGACTTGTATTATTAATTTTAGTTAAAAACCAACTAAAATAACAGCAATATCAAAATTGTTAATAATTACATGACAGTCAATATCAAATTGACGAGCTTTTTATGAAGGACGATATTAAGTTCTTTAAGTGGAAGGTTGCAACCCCCCAAACCCCCTTGGCTACGTCACTGGGTATTTGAAACCTATTAAAAATTTAGTTGTCACATGAAATGACGTACAAAGTAATCTAATTTAAATAGGCATCTTTAAATTACTTTTATCGCACTACTAAAATTTATAAAAATATTTAAAGACTAGAAATATAGAAATATAACGTATACCATGTTTTTTATAATCTGATTGCATACAACATACACTTGCTGATGTTTGGGTTGTGTATTATATTGTTTGCGTGCACCAAGACCAAATAATAGGATATACCGAATATTTTACGCTTTACAACTTCGTACCAATTGTCTGTTGCAAGCACTGGTGTATTTAGCTTTAAAATTACATACGAAACCGTGTACAAAACCTTCCATAACCTTGAAGTGGAAAGCTTGAAGAAAGATACTTTATATTATCCATGATAACTATGTTAACGAATTTAATGCTATGGAATGGGCATTATACAGTGTGTGTAGAAAATACTAGCAGATATTTTAATGTTATAATATTTCCTCATTTAAAAATAAGTCAATTATCTTATTGAATTTTTGATCGGAAGTGCTTTCTGTAGCGTGCTCTAAGACTAATTTTTTAGAGATTTTTCTCTGTAACATGAAAAGTACCTGCTGTAGGATAACGGAGGTGGAATCGCGAATTGCACATATTAATATCATGAAATAAATATATTTGATATATAGTATGACCAAGTTCTGTTAGTTCATAAAAGAGGTCTTCCTTATATTAATGGTGATGAATTTTGCATTTTGCCATTTTGACGCCACCATTTTGAATTTTTAAATTTGGACTGGATAATTGTAATCTTCAACCTCGATAACCCATAGGTATCGATTTTCAGTCGAATCCGACGTTAATTGACAAAACCTCTCAGCCATGTTGACACCGCATTTTGAATTTTTAAGTTTTGTTGACATATTTGTTTTCTATTTATCAAGCCCTTTCTTTTGATATCCATATCAAGGGGGTTGTAAAGAAAATGATAATCCGCCATCTTGGGGCGGCAGCCATTTTGAACCATAATATAATATTGAGTATACTATATTGTATTGTCGTCAGAGCCACACATAATTTCATGATGATACAACAATTAGAAGTGGGTGAAATTCACTTTGTTAAACATTCTTACTTACATACATAGATAGTTAGCTACAGGTCGGCCTAATAAAAGCATGTTAAAAAGCGGGCAAGGATAGTTCCTTGCGGCACCCCTGAAGTAATATTATTAATACTTTTTGAGCTACTATTATTGACAATAACTTTTTGACTTCTGTTTGAAAGACACGAATTAAGTAAGTTTAAAGAAATCTGATCTAATCCCATATATATATTTCGGATCATGGTAAATCCAATTTCTTTTTAAAATACACAGAGTACATAAATTATTATCAACACTGAAACTCAAAAATCAGAGCCTGTGAAGAAGACTTGATGAAACGTGGACACACCACCATCCGATACTGACATTTCCATTTGTCGGACCGACAGGCATTGATAGTAGCGTTTCCAACACAAAAAGCTGTAGCCACTACACTACTACCGTGACCAATATTGCCAATTGTCAATAATTATCAATATTGGAGGCGCATCTGTAAAAAGTTGTAGAATGTACTATCGGATGAAAAAATGGGTACCTAGAAGTTTTATTTTTTCATTCCCAGCCAGAAAAGAAACCGCTGCCGATGCTGTTTTTTAAATAAATCACAATTTTGAAATGAAAATATAGAATTGTATGATGAAGTATACTAATAAAGATAAATGTTCTAAAATAAAATACCTTCAAATTTTCCATGGCTTCCTTATCTGCAATAAATAGATAAGTATATGAAAAGTGGGATCTTCAAAAATTAAAACAGAAATTTATCATTTTTTAAGTTTATATTTAGGTACTACATACATTATAATCGTGATAACAACTTTATCTTCTAAGTGTTTCGTTACAGACATCTAAGCTTAACTGTAGTAGTTTTTTAAATAAATTTCAAGCCGTGCTAGATTAATGTCGTCGAAAAGTGTTAACTTTTATCATTTTGACGCTTTATCGATACAATGATTTTAGAAAGGTTACGTTTCTGAGAGACAATCTAAATAAATTAATTCCTTATAATTTTGAGTAAAGGCTCAAGGTGTCAGCACTTCCTTGAAATAGGAAGAGTATAACAGACTCCCAATTTTAGATGGCTAACTTGCACTAATATTATTTTGTGTTTTTATGTTTCGACTGTGAAAAGCCAGCAACAAGTCTTATCATGCATGCAAAATTTCTGATGAAAGTTAATGCACCTACTTGATAACACATTGAACGGAAATGTTCTTGCCTATAGGTGCCTAAACATTAAATGCATGTTAAATGGGAATTAGGATTAAGATTAAGGCGAATTATAAAATAGAGAGGAGCAAATATTGAAATATTAGAGAGTTTGAAGTATCTGAATTAAATTTGAATGTAGAAGTTTATGAGGATCTAATTGTCTACCAAATATGGAAGTTAACTGGACCTTCCTTGCTGACAAAAATCCTAACTGCAACCTGTAAGAACTTATAAAATCCGTACCTAATATGGATCTCGTGAAGTTTCCCTGTTACACACAGGCTGTGGAAATGATGGTAGAATTAGTCACAGAGGCTTCTTTGGCAGTTTCTGACCCAGAAGCAATAAATGACTATCATTATCAGTGGCGCTAGAGTCCTACAAGGGCCTCGACCTTCCCAAGCGTCTTCCCCCATTTCTTCCGATTTTACACTCTTGCCTTCCAGTAGGACGCACCGATACTTCTGTTATCTTATGTTATACCATCGACACATCTAAGCTTTGGCTATCTCTCTTCCTACTTCCCACAGATTTTATGCTGAACACTTTTTAAATGGCTCGGGTCACATGTTCTGCCCAGCGCAGTCTGTTTAATTTGGCAAACGTGATGATATCGCTCCCCTCCGTTTTGTCTTTATACAGATTATACAACTCGAAGTTATACCTGCGCCTCCATTTTCGCATACCAAAGATTTTTCGCAGTACTTTTCGTTCGAAACAGAGTAGGGAAGTTTCGGCGACTTTTATGATGGCCCACGCCTCTGAACCATATAGCAGTGCAGGGATTACTAAGGACTTGTATATTTTCAAGTTTGTTGTTCGTGACAGTCGCTTATTGTGGAAAAACCTGGATAGACCATAATAACACCTATTAGCCGTTACTATGCACTATTTAATTTCCTCCGAGAAGTTGTTATTTGGATCTACTTGAGTACCTAGATAGATGAATTCCCTGACTGCTTCAAAGTTGTGGTTGCCAGTTACCAAGTTTTGTTCTGCATTACCAGCTCTTGTGTGTAAAGCTGTTGGCATGTATTTTATCCTTTTCCTCGTTTTTCTGTAGTCCCATGATCTCAGCTGCCCTTGCTAAGTCTAGGAATGTTTCTGCAGACTGTATTCCCGTTCTTGTTATTATGTCGACATCATCTGCATATGCAAAAGTCTAAACTGAATTAGTGAAGATTGTTCCCCAAGATCTCCAGGGATATATTAAATAACTAACACGCCAGCGCATCTCCCTGTCGCAGTCTTTTGTGTATTTCGAACGCTTCCGATATGTGGCTTTGAATTTTAATTGCGGACACGGTGTCAACCATGGTCATTTTAATCAGATATATTAGCTTCTTTGGTACTCCGAGTTCGTTCGTGGTTTCGTAGAGTTTCGGTCTAAGAATTTTGCCATACGCTGCTTTAAAGTCGATGAAAAGATGGTGCCTATCAATGTTAAATTATCTAGACCTTTCTAGGATTTGACGCAAAGTGAATATTTGGTCTGTAGTTGAGCGGTCTGGTCTGAATCCGAGGTGGGCTTCAGACAATGGCTTCAATGTTAGACCATATATTGTATGAAGTATTGAGAAGAGTAGTTCCCCTATAATTTTGGTAGTCTAAGTGATTTCCTTTTTTATGAAGTGCGCATATGAGTCTTGAACTCCATTCTGGTGGTACGGTTCCTCTTCCCACATTATGCAGATAATGCTATACATGTCCTCCACTAGTTTTTTCTCACCGTGTTTGAAATAAACGACTATATATTGGCGAAATTGAAGTCCAGAACTGAGATGCCAACTTTTGATACTAAGAGAGAGTTTAAATAAGTAGATTTTTAAAAGATACGTATCTGAGGTTGGAGTTCTAGGTGCAGATACCTTCCCATGGTGAATTCTGTTAGTACTTTATGAATTTATTTAAAAATTCATAATTAACTAGCAAAAGTTCCTACAAATTCTAACGACGCATTTTTTTTTAATTAGCAAAAATACGTGTCCAGTGGGAAGATGATATCCCAGAGAGTCGAAATTTTGTATTAATCTCTATAATGGCAAATTTTTGCCGGTTTTGAATTTTCAGAAAATTTTAAAATTTAGCATTTTCGCTTTACCCTACTGGATAGAAGAGAAATATGATTATAGATTGAGAAAATAATAACAACCCAGACATGTCAAGGTAGGTGACCCTGGTTTTCTCAATATTTCTTTACGCCTCCGAGACATGCACCATTAGAGAAGTGAACATGCTTTCCGGATCTTTGCTACTAATTCCCTTTACAGGCCATAGCTCTATTAGTCCTAGTTTTCAAGAATTACTTCCCAAAAGAAGTTTTCTAGCATCGTATTCTCCTAAATCATCTCATTATTTGATGAAGAGATGAAAATAGAGAACAGCTAATACTTCATGGAAATCCAGATGGCGTTATGCTATCAGACGTTCTATACAGCAAACGTAGATCAAATTAACGCATGTATCACAAAAAGTCTAACGTTATGGACAAGAAAAATATACGTTTAGGTGAAACGAAAGTTAATACTGTTGAAAATACTTAACCAAAGCTAGTTGAAAATCGGCTTAAAGACGACTTACGATACAACACATTATTTTTTCTCATTCACAGTGTATGTAGAGGAGTAAATGGTAGGTGGAAGTCCTATTCTCATGGAAACAGCTGATTAAACATCATTCTTTCCAACTATCAAATACAAAAGACAGAAGAAATATTGTGGTTGATATTCAGCCTTTTTATTTGACCTAAAAACTGACGTTCCCCACTAGCAACAGAAAAATTACATTATCATCAAAACCACGTCGGTTTATAATGGACCCTATATAGTGAGTGATTATCTCGTTTTGCAGGTTTCGTTTGGGGGAACAACGACAATTGCCACATTCCAACGCCCCTAGTAATAAAGACAGTTGTGTTTCCATGACACCCCTGCTCAGTACTATTATGCTTTTAAATGGTACTTTCAGCTGTATGGTTCGGCATAATACCAAATAATCTCGGCAATTATATCAGTAATAATAAAATCTTTCTTCACTATCACTTCCGTTTAAATTTAACTCAAAGGCTGGACTACTTTCCATGGTACAAAAAGTAAATAACTGATCAAATTCGTTTTGTCAAAAGTGAATGTGTTCATAATTGAATTTAACTGTCACTCCAGTACAATTGAAGTCAATATGGATTAGATTTTTTCTTGGCGGTAGTAAAATAAATGTACTCGTTCAAAAGTTGGAATTGGAATTTTTTAAATTAATAAAGTGAAAAATCTGTTTTATAGTATTTAGCAAACAGCTGATGAAAATGTACTTTTAGTTGGGTCTTCAAATGGAGACTGTATGTGAATTCTAATTTCATTGGAAACAGTGCGAAAAATCATGGATTTTGCAGTTCCAGTTCGTCCTACTTAAAAGTAGTTCTATGAAAAAAAGGTTGATGATATTCTGCGTAAAACAAAACAAATCCACTTCTTATACACTGATGAATAATATTAACGCACCAGTCAAAATTTAGAATGATTTTGGAATTATTTTTTTTGTAAATCATTTGTCTGATTTTATTTTATAGATTTACTCTTCTGGAATGCTAAACCATATGCTTATTTTACATAATAATTACTTTTTCTTTAAATATAGTGTAAGGCGTAACAATAAGACAACAATAATTCAAAGCATCCTGTGGGAATCACCACCACCAGCAACTTTTCTTAATATTTTCGTTTTTGGTACACTTCCTTATCTTTGTCATTAATGGAGATATATATGCCAAGTGAGAAGGTATCCGAAATTTTCGATTTTTGGATACCATTTTTTTGTACTTAAAAGATTCGAATAAACTTGGCGTCATTATAACAATAATATAATAATAATGACTTATTTATAACAAAGTTTTAAATTTAAATATGCAATAAAATGAATTGTATTTGTATTTTTATTTCCACATCCAGTGGAAGCATAGTAACGCAAAAAAAAATTGAAAATTTTTATTGTTCAAATAGGCTTAGAATGTCATGAAACGTCGAGATTTTAAGTTTGAGCAAAAAAAGATTTCTGTATATCGTTCTGTCGGTCCGTCTGTCTGTAACTTTTTTATGCGCACGATTACTCTGGAACCGTATAAAATATTGACTTGAAATTTAGTGCACGTATGTATTTTAACGAGATCTGGAAGTAGATTATATTTTGATCGTATTCTGTTGATGGGTTGGGGGATGAATTGTGATAAATGGGAGTAAATAGGTAAATCAACCAAGTAAGAGTGCGTAAAATTGGTATTTAGTACATATAATAATAATGACGCTGAAAAAAGGCGCACATATGTGGCAGACCAGATTTTCATAAGAATCTGTTCAATCGAGAATTTAATATAATATACAGTGTGTCCAACTTTTAATGCCCCCCTCCTTCATATCTCAGTTATTATACATCCAATTTCAACTATACTTGGATTGGTTTGTGTCATCAAAAGTATCACTAGGATTGGTAAGTGATTTAAAAATTATTTGAAGCTATTCATTTTATACTATATACACGAAGCAGTTTAGTTTTCATTTAAAAAAAGCTACACTGTAATAACTACACAGGTTTACAAAAAAAAAGTTTTGATCTGCCTTAAATATTTTTGTGAGCTGAATCCGAATTTTCAATTAAAAAAATTTTCTACCGCATAGATTTTGAATAAACGTCAAAAATTGTCAAAAAAACCGCATTTTGACGACAAAAACTAGGATTTACTCGACATTTAGGCTGTAAAATTTTTTTAAATTGAAAATTCGGATTCAGCACACAAAAATACATAAGGAATGATAGGTTTAGTCCTTGGAACAGAATTGGAACAGAATTGTCTGCCGACGTCTCAACATGGCGTCATATTTCGCCGCAATATAACGTTACTGAGATATCATTTTTTCGTCACCTGACGTCGGCGACTAATGTTACTAAAAAATGACGTCAAAATGATACTCTACTGCTGGGTTGTTTTGTAACGTAAAAGAAATACGTCATGGTCCGTAATTAGCTTAATTAAAGGCCTTGCTACTATTACTTTTTACATTCGCTGATAAATAAATATTTTTGTGTCAGAAATATTCAAACTTATACGTCTAAATATATGCATGTATTTCAAAAACATGTATATTAAACAAAGCAATACGAAGTATTAGTGATGAAAACTGTTAGTAGTTATTATACATTATTTTACATAATGCATAATAAATGCAGGTAAGTAAATAGTGAAATAATTCAAAAGCTAATAAATGCACTATTTGAAGCATTTTCAGAGCAAGAACCGCAATAAGAACTTCAAGCAGTGTGTAATCGAAAATAAAAAGCCAAACTAGTTTACGTTTATTTTATAATTCCATGTAATGATTACACAAATAATGTAGAATCGCCCAGTAGAAGAGTATCATGTAAGTAGGTTCTGAACAATATTCCGTGACTGGGCTGTCATTTATTAACCCATTAGATTATATAACCCGTAATTTGAAAGACTATTACAAGAAGGAGAAGATATATATAACCTGTACCTATAATTTCATAGTGTTAAATGACTATCAAGTGGATTTTTCCAAGAAAGTTTATTTTCACATAAGACTGATCTGAATTATATTTTGATTCATTTCCAAAAATAAAGTAATTCTGTACAGTATAGTATATCAAGGAGGTAATAAACAAATACTGATGTTTATGTTATACGGGGTGTCCCAGAATTACGTTAATAGGCGATATCTACGTAATTTGAAAAGATAAAAACATAAATAAAAATACTGCAAAAGGTATGAAAGACTGTCTGATAACATCCCTGGAACTGTGTTGCCTGTGTAACCTGTAAGAAACCAATCCCAGCTTTTTTCCAAATGGCACCGTATATAGCTAGAGCCTGAAATCACATCCCCATGCCATTATGTGCACAGGGAAAAATGTATTGGAGCTGAAGAAGAATAAAATTTTGGGAAGGAAACGTTCTCTGCAACTTAGAGATAGAGAGTCTTTGCGTTAAAAGGACTTGAAAGTTACGATTTTCGCTTGAAAAAAAGGTATTTTAAATAAATAGATACAAAAAATCAGTTTTCATCATAACTCGTAAAAGTATTACATTTAGCGAAAAAATGAAAGAAACAAATAAGATAGCTACTAAACTGGAAATGAATTTCGTTAATTTTTGTAGAATTAATGGTCTGCGAGATCTGGAAGTATAAAGATGACGTCTGAATGTTTATAAGTCGAAGTATTTAGCTTAAATATTAAATATCTCAGAAATTATGTCACTTACGTCAAAAAATGCTAACGACCAAAATAATAGAATATTAATTAAGCTTTCAAAAGATCTTTTGACTATTTCTATAGCATAGAAAACGAAAAAGTTATGACAGAAAAAATGTGCTTCTTCCCATTCTTTAAATAAAGATGTCTCCATTTTGTTACCGTAAATAGTCAGTACTTAATTAAAAAATATATAGTTTTCAAATATTGTTTTCCGTTAACATATAACATGACTTAAACGCTGAAATTTTTCCGTTTATACTTTAGAAAAAGATGCATTTTACACTATAAAAGGGAGAATTAAAATTTTAAGTTAAAAAAAAACGTAAAATTTTAATTCTCTTGTAAAGATTAGTTTTAGCGAAAAAAATTATGAAGATCAAAAATAAAGTTTATAAACCGGAAATGAATATTGATTGTTCTTTCCCTTTTTTTCTTTTTTTGCGGCACTGTGGAACTAGACCAATCAGCCAAAAACAGAATATTGATAGTAAGACCAATACTTCAATAAAAATTTAATTTAATTGTTACTAAATTTTGTATAGGGTTACTAAATCTATGATCCTAAAGACCATATAAACACCAAAGGAGTGCATTTAAATAGATTTCAGTAAATGGGGAAAAATATATTTCATTTCGTCCATTATATTTAGGGGTACTTGACCATTAAAGGAATGTTAAAAGGGTTATTTTAACTATTTAAATAGGATTAAAAGTGTCGAGGTACTGGTTCAAATTAAGAATAATATTCCATATTATTTCATACATTTTCAAACTTTTAATTATTATTTTTATTAGTTATTTGGTCAATGTTTTTGCGTAGGAGGTTTTTTAAAGTAATTTAATTTTACATTTCCACTCTAATCATCCATTTTATATTACTTGATATTTTATCTAAATGCAATATGTTGAACTGGATAAATGCGTAGAGTCACTTCAATAAGTCATCTGTTATTTGGTAACCTTGCATGTATCAAAATGTAATCCTACTCTCGATATCTATTTGTGTCACGATGTCATGAAGTGCAAGTAATGTGTTTTCTAGTCCAATTTCCGATTTTAGAGATAAACTATTAAAATATCTAAAAGCCGACACCGGAGTCAAATTCTGTTTGCATAGTAACGCACTGCACCAAATATATTTTGGAAAGGTACATAAAGATAACAGACTTATGTGTAAGGTCTAATACTAGATAATATTTTTTTCTTCACAATCTAGAATATATAAACCTTATTATATAACCAATCAATATAACGATTGTGCAATTTTATAGAAATTAAAATTCTGGATATCGATTTATAAGAACTGTGTTGTATATTAATTGGTAGGTGACTAGAATTTATTTATATTTAAACGACAAAACCAAATAGTTAAGTACGCCTAAGTTTGTCTCGATGTACAATTTCCTACAAGGAGAGAAGTACTTTATAGTCATGTTGAGATACTACAACTATGACACAAGTCATTATTTAATAATTCACACACGTATAAAATTAAGATATCCGTCTGCAAATTTATATTGAAATATTACAACTCATTTGCATATAGTTAATGAGGCTCTAATAAAATAGGTGCCATATTATTTCTAAATTTCAAAACTATAGTACTAATATCAAGGCGACCGGTAGGCCTATTAATTATATACGCATATATCGTAGAACGTCAATATAATTAAAAAAAACTACATAATTGTTTATCAGTAAGAAAGTTCCGCTTACGTAATACCTCAATAATATATTAATATTATATCTAGAAAACCGCTGCCCAAGGAATCACTACTTCCGCATCCAGATTTTCTATACAAGTCTCTCACAACGAAAAAATTTTGTATGTGGAAATAATTGTTTATGGAACTTTAATAATCTAATAATCGTCCCAAAAACCCATAAAAGGATATCCCATCATTGGTAGTGGAGTGGGTGTGGTGATAGGGGGATGGTAGTGGGGGTGGATGAAGTAAAAAAAAATTTTGAAGTTTTTGGTTCTTGTAAACACACACATCCGCTTTAATAAAGGGGTGGGGGTGGTAAAGGTGGTGATGCCAAAAATTTTTTTAAGACCTTAGCTTCTCTTGTATATACTAATTACCAATTTTATGGACTCTTACCTGCTTGATTTACCCCAATTTACCCCCGACGGAATAAGATGAAAATATAATCTAGTTCCAGATCCCGTTAAAGTACATACGTGTACCCAAGTTAAACGGTTCCAGAGTAATCGTCCGCACAAAAAAAAAATTAGACACACCGACAGACAGACGGAATTTTTTTTTTGCTCAAACTTAAAATCTCGACGTTTCATGACATTCTAAGCCTATTTGAACAATAAATATTTTCAATTTTTTTTTGTCGTTACTATATTTTCACTGGATGTGGAAGTAAAAGAGAGGTTTATGAATGGTATGAATGTAATAGGTAATATTAATCTGTTCACTGAATGGAAATGTGTGTCCTTTTTTTTTCATAAGCATATTAATCAATGTAATTCGTATGGCTCCCTGAAGGTTCTCAAAAAGAATGAAACATTTTAGCCAATGTATTGGAGTTTCGTTTTAGATTATTTAAATTCTAACCTGATCGTGACAGTTGTTTTAGTAAGTCTTTAATTTTTTTAAATTTTACTAAATAAATATATTGGCTTGTTCATGCAGAAGTAGAACGTCAATTTAAATTAAAACTAATTAAATTCTTATCAGTATAAAAGTGTTGTTTAAACAAATAAAATGTGAAATTTTGATATTGAAAGAAAGAATATGTAATTTATTGATATAGAACAAAAAAAATAATATCCCAAAAAAAAAACATTAAAAATGTTAAATGTCTTTGTTGAGAGAAAGGTTAATCACAGTCAACCTTAGTCCATAGAACCACGCCATTATCAAATTGTTAAAGAATATCACAATTTTATTTTTTTCATCCCCTTTAATATTGGGTTGAGGGTGATAATGGGGAGTGCCCAATGCCAAAAATTTTTTTTTGAGACCTTAGCTTCTCTTATATAAACTAAATATCGATTTTATGGACTGTTACTTCCTTGATTTACCTAATTACCCTCATTTACCTCAATTTACCCTCCAACCCGTCAACGGAATAATATCAGAATATAATCTAGTTCCAGATCTCGTTAAAATACATACGTGTACCAAATTTCAAGTCAATATCTTAAACGATTCCAGAATAATCGCACGCACAGAAAGAAATACAGGCAGAACGACAGACAGACTGAGATTTTTTTTAGGCAAACTTAAAACCTCGACGTTTCATGACATTCTAAGTGCAACTGAATAATAAAAATTTAAAAAAATTTTGCTTTACTATACTTCCAATAGCAGTGAAACTCGCAATGAAATTAACATAGCGCACGCATAATGTGTTGTGTGATAAACGAATTTTTGTTTTTAGGTAATTTCCATGCATTGAAGTTTATCCAAGAAAATAAATATGTATTTATTAAAATAGAGAAAATATTGTACATATTTTATGTAATAATTGTCGGTTAAATTTTCATAACCTTTAGGTATATAACCGCGGATTTAATAAATATAATAGCTAGAGAGTAAACACGTTAAAATTTAATTGCTAATCACCTTATTACAACTGTAAACAGAACCTCATCATGTTACGACTATGTAGTATATACTTACTTATGATATGAGACGATAGATTTACTTTTTTCTAAACTGATTTAATGGCGGACACGTCAAACGGAGATTACGATAATCGAACTGAACCGATCGTGTACGAAACATTATGAATAAATCGACAAGCCAATCAGAAACTTGTTTAATGTTGCAACTGAAGTGCATTAGACTGTGACTATCTGAGCAATAAACAAACCAATACACATTATCTAGAGATAAATTCTTTGATTGGAGTTATTTACGTTTAAAAATGTGTATAAATTATATTCACCCAATAGCGTTTATCTCGAAATAGGTAGAAAAAGGACCAGCCAGTGAGAGGTTTTTAAAATCCCACCAATCAGAAATGGACACTTTACTATCCACTCCAAAAAAACGTACGTGCAACACGAAGCGATAAAGCTCCTGTATCCAGACTTAACAAATAAATTAATGCATTGTAAATAATAAAAACAAAAACTACCCACATTTAGATCGAGGCCCATGTTCTTCCAGCTAACAATCTGCATGCACTACACAAATTTACAATTTTGATTGTGTAACAGAGATAAACGAACCGACATGGGCACGAAACTTGATAATAAAGTTTCTAGGAACCATATTGCGGTTTAAAAATAACAATGGCTTGTTGCAGTTTAACTAACTATTCATCTATCCCCATAAACTAGTTTTGGAGCGAGTGGGCCATAGAGTGGACGTATCGCACATCCCACCATATAAAAATTTGGCGGTTATGGTTCCTACTGAGGAATGCGAAGCGTCTACGGACAGCGATTGGTTCAAATAGCTTGCTTAGAAGAGTTTGAATTAGAACTAACAAATGAATGATGATCCTGAGGCTTTGCAGATTTTTGTGACAATGTATATAATGTTACTGTCACAGGACAACTTTTTGTCGAAGATAACTCTCAATTCACAGAAATTATCAGGTCTCCAGAGTTATTATCGTTAGAATAATCAAAGTGGAATAAGGATTTTCTGGTGGAGTAGAACACTGCATTACATTTTTGGATATATAACAGTAAATTATTTTTTATGCACCAGTCCTTGATAAAAACTAAACATTGCTGAACAGTCGTCAATACTTAACAAACTAACATACTTAAAAACCTGTTTAAATCTTCGGTATACAACCCGCAAGGTACTTTCAAGCTATCAACAATATCATTCATTAATAAAATTAAGAAAATTGGTCCTTAGATGGACTTTAGGGAACTCCGGAAGTAGAAAATATTTCGACCGAATTATAAACACGATATACTACATGTTGTATGCTATTTGAAAAGTATTAGTCCAGCAGCGGAACAGTGTTTTTCCCTGAAGTGAAATTTTTTATATGTCTATTTACCATATCCGACTGATGACAAGCTAGCATCTTTGAGCAACTTGAGACATATAGAGTGTTTCAAAACAATAAGATGATTGTATATGTTTTTGGCTTTACGATGCGTCGTACGGAAAAAAGTAATCTATGCAAAATAAAACATAATTAAATTTCCTACAAGAATGTCTATATTCATTTTCTTCGTATATGTTATAATAAAAATTAAATAATTAAAAAAAAAGTATTAGGTACCTTGAATATTTCTATCAAAGTGGTTTCCCGTGGTCTGCTAATTATTCACAGTCACAAAACAATCTTAATTTTACAACACTCGACGTATTTACTAACGTAATATTGTGTCGAAATCTATACATTTCCTTAAATATACAGTGTGACTCACTTAAAATGAAGACCCCCTTATAACTTTTTTATTTTGTTTTCGATTTGAATCAAATTTTACTCAAATATTGAACAAATTAGGATCTACTTATGACCAGAAAAACATTCTGCTGCTACAAAGGCAAAGCCACCTGTAGTACCAAAATATGCTGAAAAAATTTAAAAATCTTATTAATAAAATGATTGTATATGTTTTTGGCTTTAAACTTGAATACTACTTAGTTCTTAATTTTTTCTCATTATTGTATGGTTAATTGTGCGTTAACTTATTGAATTTATTGATTTTACAAAGTTTTACAGGAAATGGAAAAAATTTTACAATTTGGTATAACACCGAAAATTGAAATTTTAAACGTACAAAATTGGGTGCTGCTGGAGCATCTTAAATCTATAAATTTCCAAAGGAAATGATGCTACCCTAACTCAGGTTATTGTTGACAATTTTGACACAGAAATCTCATCGCAAAATGGCAAAAGAAGTATTCATTCGCTGGCTGTCCTTGCCGCTCAAACTACGTCAGCAGGAGAATTTTTATACGTACCACAAACCATAATGTATCAGAAATTAAACGCGTCCCAAAAGGTGACATATCTAAAGAACTGGACTATGAAGCTAATGTAGTAAGATACTATGGTCCTGAAAAGCCGATAATGACTTAAAGAAAAAAAAACAGTTCTACCACTAACAATTTTATGCCGTCAAATTTTGTCTAATCAAAAGCTAATGAGAAGGACTGCTGTTTTCTTAAGGATGTTCTCTATAAAGATAAATGCCCAGAGTTTAATGCATATAATACTAGACTCTTTCATCAAAGCGATGAGTCATGTAGTCCTGGGATTAATTAGGTGCTCCTGTAGCAGTAACAAACCATGCAGTACAAACAAATGTAGCTGTAAAAGCTCTAGGTTACCCTGTACAATGTTCTGCGTTTGCAGAGCACATGAACACTGCTACAATGAACTAACCCCCATTGCCACAGTGAACGACAATGAAGGCGAAGAAGACGAATGTTCACTTTCCAATGATGAAATCGATTCAGAAAATGATGAAGTCTAATATATATAAATATATAATTTGGAACACCCTGTATTTAAAATTTTTTGTTTAAATTTTATATAAACCTTATTATGAGAAGCAAACCATTTGTAAAAAAACTCGTTTATTTACGTAAAATTTACAAAAAAATTCAAAAGAGTGATATTTCCGTATCTGGAGTTGCTCAAGGACGCTTTGTCATCACTTGGATATCAAAACTAGCAGACCCTTAGATCCCAAATCCGTTTTGAAAAAAACTTAATACGAAATTGTTGGGTTTTCTCCGTGGCTGCCAGACTCTATGATTTTAATAACTAAAAAATCCTTGAGAAAAACCAAAAGTAATGAGTTTATTTAAGAGTATATTATAGATAATTCTGTCAGTAGCCTTCGAAAAACCAGTGTAAATCAGGTCTACTTGAAATCCTTCATCGATGGCAACAGTTTTTAATTTTGCAAAAGCCAGCAACAAACAATTAATACAGTAAGTGAAGCTTTTAAATCCCAGCCCGAAAACGATGTAATGAATTTCCAAATTTTTTTCTTCAACATCATAATGTATGTCCATATTGTCATTTTTCCTGCTTTTTGGTTAGGGGTAGTTCTCACCCCTTCTTGGGGGTTGTCGCAAAAAAAAACAAAAAATACAGATAATCTCATAGAGAACCAAATTATAAGAAAGAAAGGTCTTATACAGTTTTTTGCTAAAATGCATATTTTTCGAGATATTGCGAACTGAAAATTGCAATTTTCATCCCCTAAAATCAGTATTCCTAGACGTTTTTTTAAATTACTCGAAAAATGTGCACTTTAATTAAAAAATGCAAGGGTACAAAATTAAAGCTTTTACGAAAACAAATCGAACGATTTTTTCTTTTTTGCTTTCTCCGATGTTTAGTTTTGGAAATATAGCATTTTCAAAATAGCTCCGAAACGTTCAGAAAAAATATACGACATTAAAATCTAAAATTACTCAAAGCCTAGAACTATGAGAAAAAAAAATTATTCTTGAACTATTGAGGGTATTAAAATTTCCTTTCGATTGAAACGTATTATGACCTTTTATAATGAAAACTAAAAAAGTTGCAATAAAAAAAGTAACGCATTTCAAAATTTAGGCGCCATTTTATTTAGTCTTATTCCCCTAATTTCTTATTAATTCAAATTTTTTTAAAATCCTTGTAGATATCGTTAATGTATATTATTATTAACGTACTCAAATTTTTCAGAATTTTTAAAATAATTATTTTTCATTTTGTACGCATTTTCAATAATGAAAATTTTCATAATTTTTTTTTTAAATCGGGATTTTGGAAATTGCACAGAAAATATTTTTTTATAAAAAAAATGGTAAGAGTACAAAAATGAAGCCTATAAAAAAACGAATACTTTGTTTTCTTTTTATTTTCCTACGACAAACTATAAAGATATAAAGGTTCAAAGATGGCGCTTAAACACATACGCAAAAAAAATATGTATTTAAAATTGAAATATCTCAAAAACTATAAGACTGATAAAAACATAATATAAGAATGAAATGAAGCTTATAAAAATACGAAGAGTTTGGGTTTTTATTTTTTTTTCCTACGACAAACTGTTCCAGAAATATGATAATTTGAAGGACTGTTGAAACTTTTCAGATTGTACGCGTATTTTAAATGTCTATAGTATGTAGAGAAACGAGCATTAGCCGTCTATTTTTTGAAAAATATGCAGAAAAAGCGGGTTGCATTGCACTTTGGCATATTTAGAGTGCAGATTAAAAATATTATTTAATTAGTTTACTTAATTGTACTAATTTGATTTATTTATAACAATTTGTATTTTTAATAAAATTAGACATATATAACTAACTATCTTCTTTTGTGACTATTTTTAATCAACTATTTTTTTATAAATTTAGACCTTGTAATCATATTCAACGACCTCAAAAACATAAATATATGGATTTTCGTGATTTTACTCGTAAAATTAGAAGACAATAATTATTCAGTATTTATACGGTGATTTCAACGTCTCATAAGTTTTGACCTCACAGTCATATTCAGCTACCTCAAAAACATAAGTATACGGATTTTCGTTAATTTATTCGTAAAATTAGAAGAGTTATTAATTTTTCAGTTTTTAAGGGTGGTTTTCACCCCTAAAAATAAAAAACAGCTAATGCGACAATATAGATTTTGATGTACGTATTTTATAAAGCATATTGCAAAAAAAAATTTAGGAAATCCCTTTCATCGTTTTCGGGCCGGGGGTTTTACCATTTTTACTTCTTCGCTTATTACTACTAAATAAAGAATATCATGGATAACAAAGTAAGACGCAAACGGTTTAACAACCTTGTATAACCTAACATTAAATTCGTACAACAATAAAATAACTTTTTCGGGTTTTAAACATTTATTGAACTGTAATAATTATCCAATGTTTTTATTTTCCACATCAGTGGAAATCCAATCAAGTGTCCTCGAATAGCCGTATCATGAGAAAATAAAAAATTCATGTATTCATGCCTATTACTGTAGTCCCAATGAAATTAATTAACAGCTTATTTACATTTAAAAATGTGTATAAATTATATTCGCCCAATAGCAGTTATCTCGAAACAGGTAGAAAAAGGACCAACCAATAAGAGGTTCCTAAAATCCCACCAATCAGAAATGGTAACTTTACTATCCGCTTGAAAAAATGTACATGCAACACGAAGTGATAAAGCTCCTGCATTCAACAAATAAATTCATGCATGATAAATAAACAAAAACTACCCACATTTAGTTCGAGGCCCATATCCTTCCAGCTCATAATCTGCATGCGCTACACAAATTTATAATTCGATTGTGTAACAGAGATAAACGAATCGGCATAGGCACGAAAGTTGATAATAAAATTTCTAGGAACCATATTGCGTTTTAAAAATAACAATGGCTTATCGCGGTCGAGGCTAAGGCTAACTAAACTATTCATCTATTCCCATAAACTCGTTTTGGAGCGAGTGGGCCAATAGAGTGGAAGTACCGCACATCCCACCACATAAAAATTTGGCGGCTATGGTTCCTACTGAGGAATGCGAAGCGTCAGCGGGCAGCGATTGGTTTAAATTTTAAATTGCTTGCTTAGAAGACCTTGAATTAGAACTAACAAATGAAAGAACTGTGGACTGCTGACAAGTGAACGTAAACCAAAATGACGTTTATCTGAAATTCTTGGATTTAATTGATACTTTTACCTTCAACAAATTCTCGGATAAATAAACGGCTTTTTAATTTCAAATTTGTTAGATATATAGTAATTACTGGTGGATAATTATGTTAAGAGCAAATAGAGCGTTTTGTTCACCCAGTTGTGATCGGAATATTGCAACTCATTGTCTGTTCGTGAAATTGAATTAATTGATGGAATTAAAATTTGTTTTATATAATTTATAAAACCAGTTTTTCACTGCTTAGTTGTTCTGTGACTTAACAATTTATTCGTTACACGCATATTACGTAATGGAACATTATTACAAAAAAAAAGTTAACAGAATTTTTTTGTCATTTCCGTGAACTCATCAAAATTATTATAATGTTGGTTTGTGGAACATCAAAAACATATTGCTGTTACAACATTTCTTGATAAAACGGCGGGTTATCAGAAAAGTTCTCGATATTAAAATTACGTTCTCGCCCACACCCAGAAACAGAAAATGGCAATTAAGTTGATAAATTAACGCATTTCTCATTGGATTAATGAAAATAATTGGAATTAAATTCTTCTATTGTTTCAACAGATCATACCCATTAATATATGGCCAACCAAAAATTTTTAGGGAATTGTCTTGCATCAGAGAACCTTTCTTGCAGGATCTTTTAAACAATTGTCGAAAATTTAAAAATTAACGCATGATTTAAAGAAACTTTAGTGAAATATACCTCTAGTGGAATTAATTAATGATGCCATGTTGATATGTGTATAACAATGCCTAAAAAACATAACAATGCCGAAAATTAAATCGTCCATAGCTTAAGTGCATGAAGTCGCAGAACAAATACTTTTATTTGAATTAAGATTTTTGTATACTTTTTAGTAGTGTTAAAAAACCGCCTTTTAAAAATTATTGTTTTGACATTTTAAATTTTTTAAAAAATAAACTAGTGGGATGTTGCTTTAAATTGTAGATTTTTTTATGTGGTTTTTGATGATGCAAAAGGAAATTCTGCAAACTTTTTTAAAAACCCATTTTCACTAACTTTTGATTTTTTTCTAGTTTGCTTTTATTAATCATATTTGTTTTTCCTAAGAAATGTTTATTTTACAAAAAAATTGTTGCCGTATTTTGAAAGTGCATAAAAGAACTAACGATTAAAAGGAAGAAAGCTAAGTTTACGAACGTAGTTCTTGTGATATACATTGTTTATTTACATTTTGTAAAAAGTTGCAGAAATTCTAAATTAAAAAAAAAATATCTTTGATATTAGTTATTTTCTGTTAATGTGAATATCAAAAAACTAATTATTGTTCCAAAAATATTTATTTTTTTTACAAATGATTGTTTATAACATAGCGAGTCTTCACGACTCACTAATTATTATAAAATAACCTAATTAGCTTTCGGGGAAAATATCATGATTATTCTAGTTTTCAGTTCGGTTGTCATTTTTACTTCCACATCCAATGGAAAGTATAGTAACGCAAAAAAAATTGAAAATTTTTATTGTTCAAATAGGCTTAGAATGTCATGAAACGTCAAGATTTTAAGCTTGAGCAAAAAAAATTCTGTCTGTAACTTTCTTGTACACCTATGTATTTTAACGACATCTAGAACTAGATTATATTTTGATCTTATTCCGTAAATAGGTAAATCGAGCGAGTAAGAGTCCCTAAAATTGGTATTTAGTGTATATAAGACAAGCTAAGTTCCCAAAAAAGTTTTTTGGCATTAGCCATCCCCATTACTTGTTGCAAATTTCCATGGAAAATTAAAAAATAGCATCTTTAGATTTAAGAGGGTCAAATAAATTATAAAAACCTCACTACAAAAAAAATTATTTGCACTTTTTTTACAGAGAATTAAACGCATACCACCTCTTTGGTTTTCAGAAATAGGTATAGATGGAAAAGCTTTTTTAACACTTTGGTGGTACGTCAAAGCAAACCAAACCGAGATGTCATGGTACTATTATATTAACTATTAAACGAATGTGTACACAATTTCAACTCTTTGGTATGTTTTTCGTAAAATGTCATAGGGACTAGTAAAAGATATGGAGACAATGCTAGTTATGACTATTATGACTATTACAAATTAATTTTGTACATATTTTTTATTGCGAATTGGTCATAAAATACTGGTTTTCACAAGTCACGAATAATAATAATAGGAATTTTATTTTAATCCGCACATTCTACAACCAATATTAATCTTAGACACACCTATATATCAAGTATTATATACAAACTATAAATGAATTAATATAATTACCAGTGAGCTATCTCTTCCTAAATTAAAATAAATAAAAAAATAAAAAAGTACCTAAAACAATAAAATAAATATAGTGCAGAGGACATACCAATAATACTAGTTTCTCAAAATTGATCAATAATTTCTTTTAGATATGCGTTTTTTTAATATTTTTTAAAATATTTTATTTCTACAGGTAAGATATTATGCATTTTAATTCCGACATAATCTGTAAATTTTGTAAAAGCTGTAGTTGCTGGCTTTGGTACTATACTGTCCTAATTTGTTATCGAACTGTTTATGTGGTCATTATTTGGCTAATTATTTATCTTGAAATTTTTTAAAATAATTTTTAATATGTATCTCTGAATTGTTGTGAGGTTATTTAATATAATGTTATATGCTCATCCCCAAATTATTAAGTCGTATTTAATTTGAGATTCGACTAATTATTTACAAATATTTGAGAGAGGTTACAAATCCATGTATTATCTAAGCTAATAAAGTTAATATATCAATTTTCGATTTTTTCCTATTCATATTTCCTTGTGTGTCCCATTTCAAAAACTGGCCAATATATAAGCCTAAATATTTAACGTTTTCTATTGATTCAATACAATCTTGACAACTGTTGCAAGTAGTATTTCTTATATTCACGAAATTTTCATCTATTTATTCGTGCTACTGTTAAAGAACATGTTAAAAAATTTGTTTTCGCTTTATTAAAAATTAATGAATTATTTTATAATCAAATTTTTGTCGAAATTTTCGACATCGTCTCTTTTCCGCTTTAATTTTAACTTCCTCCCAGCTGTCATCAGAGAATAAGACTGTGTCATCCATTACACAATTGACTTTCCATGCAAAGAGAGGCCCCCTGCATTATTTTAAATGCCCTGTATAAAGTCATTAGCATAATAAATATCGATTAGAACAGCTATTAAATTAATATTAATAATAGATTGCTGTAAAGTTTATCAAACTATGTACTTGAATAATTTTAAGTAATTCCGTAAAAACCTAATATCGTAATAAAATGCATTTAACGCAACGCAAATGAATAATATGCATTAAATAAAATTGTTGCTCATTAACTTTACTGTAATAAATTACCGAGCATTGTGGAATAAATTTTAATACGAAAATATGTTTCTATAGGAGTTCTTTGGAAACCACTTCTCTTTGTTATTTTAACGTCAAGAAATTTTATATTTAATTTAATAATAGAGCACAAATAGCTGAAACAGTTACATAAATAACCGACCGTCAAGAGCAAGTGAACATGTTGAAAAAAGGCTAAAAACAACCGGCACAATTTATCGAAAGAAGGAATTCTAGAACGGCACGCGTACGGCTCTTTTGCACCAGCGGTTACTATTTTAACATTTTTTGGTTTCAACTCAATCCATGTTTATTTGCTAAGAGAAACAGCATGTTATGTTCTAGACTAATAACATCTGTAGTTCTGCATATAACCTAATGTGTCATAATTGTCATATATACAGTCCATAATTAAAATCCAATTACATATAGAAAGATTTTTATTAAACAGAGATTTAAAGATTTGTTTACAAAAGAAAATAAATATTACCAGAAGGCATTTTCTGAAATTTTGTTTAAATTATATCTTACAATGATTAAAAATGTGTGAGTTGTTCAGCTTATTTTAGGGTATACGTGCGGAATTTCGCTGTATTTTAATGGCATGTACAACATGCTTGAATGTAGAACAAAACGTAGAACATTACGTTTTTCTGGTATCATATCATTTTTAATTTGGAAAGGTCCCACTTCATTCCACAATCCAGCATTTAAACTGCAGATATCTGGTCACCCGAGCTTATTATAATCTTCTTAAAAACGAAGAGTATATTGCATTTGATCGGCAACAACTTTCAAAATTTCCGTCCGTCTGTCCGTCACGTTTCTTGTAAGCACGATAATTTAAGAAAGAAAAGTACGATTGTATTGAAATTTGGAAAGTAAGTTAGTGTTAGCTACAGGAAGAACCCTATTGTTTTTGAAGAAAATCAACCGGTAAATAAGAAAGTTATTAATCATTTAATTGAAAGAAAAATATTTTCTTAATTTTTGTCGCTCGCACTAAAATAGAAATCTTGCGAAATTATCTCTGTAATATATTTTTTTTTGTGTATGCATTTTACTAATATATATTTTATAATAATATATCTAATGCGTTAAAATATGGTTCTCGAAAGATATATATTACAGACATTCAATTTTTGTAGTAATCTGTGATGATTCAGTGGCTAAACTTTTGTCTTGCAATAAAGATTCTGTGTTCGAATCCCAGACAAGTTGTATGTTTTTTTTTTCAATTTTTTTTCATATCTTTTTTTCACAACAAAGTTGGTAACACAAAATTCAGGCTGTCCAAAAACTAACATTAACAAGAAAACTGCGAAGGTATCCTACAGAATGTGTAACAATCATATAAAAAGCTCAGTAAATTGGCGAAGAGTTTAGCTTTTTTATTTTACCGATTATTCTCTACTGGATCATTTCAATCATCATTTGAAATTCAATGATAGAGTCAAAGTAAATTTAGAATGCAATTTTTTTATGCAGTGATTTTACTGTTTTAACTCGTTGATGTGTCAACAGGTGCAAGAAGTATTGAATTAAATCTGACTATTGCTTCATATATTTAATTAAACAGTTTATATTACAAAATTAATTTTTTTTATTATTTTCGGTCCTAATAATCACAACGCTAACATTAAAAAACAGATTGATCTCAATCAAATTTCGAATAAGCGTAAGTGTGTAAAACTATGGCTTCTAATGAACTAAACATTCGTCGCAGCTTTTAACGCAAATTATTTATTTAAACAGCTAAAAACTTGAAAAAGAATGAAATTTCAATTGCTTATAATTTAAGTGCATCAATTCGTAGGAGTTCAACTTTTTTAATGTTGGGTTTTATATGCATAAATATCATTGAAAAATACAGGTAAAGCCAAACAAAGAAATTTAATGATATCAGATCGCAGGGCTTCGGGGGCGACGCGACTTATTGGGCATAATTTTGCAAATAATCCTTTCACCAATAAATATGTCAGCAGGCGGATCAGATACCGGAAGTGTTGTATGAGCTTCGCACTGCTCTATTGGGAAAAGCCTCGTTAGAGTTTGTCATTATACATCTTATTAATAAAAGGAGCAAAGTTTCTACCCTATATCTGGCCCATAATTATTCCAATAATCGGCCATGCACATATAGGTTGATCCGCCGATTTGGAGCGCAGAGATAAGTCTGTCGTAATACACCACGGATCAAAACCATGGTCGCGAACTAAGGTATTAGAAAAGTCCACGGATAAGTCTTGACCAGTTAATCCATCACATGCAAGACCGCATGGTAGTGGATGAAAACCACAGATATGTCAACTGATCAAACCAAAACTGTGAAATTTCGCATTTGAGAAAGTTTTTGGTTGCATTTTCAAGGTTTCTAAGGAAAAATAGGGTAGTAGTAACTGATTTTGTATAAATATGTTTAAAAGTAGCAATAATAAACATGCTCTTTGTTGCGTAAAAATGAACATGCAGATAATAGTACACCAAAGCGACAAAAATATCTCTTGCCATTTTGTATTTTTTTTACATAGGTACCAAATTTGGATTGGCATTCGGTCAAAGTAATAGGGTATATACAAGTGTCAGTTTTTTATCCAAATGTGTTTTTATCAGATTGTTGGTGTATTGATAATGTCACTAACTTCATTATAATATAAATTGTTTAGACATTCAAACACCGACACACAAAAAATAAACATTTTCAGTACCAGATATACGAACACTTATTTCCCACGTATTTTTGGTCGCTGAAACCAATGGCGGAATCGGCCGATTGGTTTTTTTTCAAACTTCTGTGTACCGGTGCAATATTATTACCAGTATTTTAGAATCTTTGTCACTCTCAGACATGCGAACACTTATTTCCCGTGTACTTTTGATCGCTGAAACAGACTTTGATGTTGGAATCGGCTGAAGTGCCCTTTTTTCTTCAATAATTTATTGGTTGTATGCCGATGTAATATTATAACCAGTATCTTCTGATTTTTGGCGAATGCGCAAGTCATTTAACTTAAAACTTAAAATTCAATTTATTTGAAAAAGTAACTTGTCGAGGACGTTCTTAGCAAGGTTTCATCTCATGTTGTTAATGATTTCCCATGTACTTCAGTCAAAATAGACATTCACCCTTGCATAAATTTCCTAGAAGCTGAAAATTTACATGAACGTTAGGGATACCATTATAATGAAGTTGTGAAAAGTCCCCATTGATCCCGTGTGTGCAAAAAATTTTATGCGAGGTCAAAGTTCGCAAAAATGGGTTTTTTGGATTTTTCAGCGAAACGGTTAGTTTTATGATAAAACTAGTTTAGACAAAAATGGTAGATCTTTCAATTCTCTACAAAAATGGTCCTTACACTTTTTTTTCCTAAAATTCACCTTTTTTGAGGAAAAGCCATTCTAAAGTTATATTCTCCATAATATGCATGACTACGCTGCCTGTGTACATTATGGACGTATAATATAAGTAAAACTATTAGTCTGCGTGACTAATACATTAATATTGAATGATAATTCTAAGAATATGAGATGGAAAGAAACCCAGTCTCTAATTTTATGTGACCACGTGGCCTTGAGCAACATCTGTCTGCTGTTCAATTGTGAACGTGACAGTGTCCATCTATCTGCTCTTTTTTCTAAGGTCCCAACGAAATACCGTTAGTCCTAAACGCTCCCTCGTAGTGAAAACACGTGGTTATTGCAAATATTCTTAACTAAAGTTTGTGCTGTATTCAGTTTTTAAAAGATGTCGCAAATTTGCTTCGTACTGGGGAAACCACATTAAAAAAGACGCGCCAAGTACACTACCTCATAGGTGGCGTGGAAATGTGTGCATATTATGGAGAATATAACTTTAGAATGGCTTTTTCGCAAAGAAAGGTGAATTTTAGGAAAAAAAGTGTAAGGACCATTTTTGTAGAGAATCTACAATTTTTGTCTAAGCTATTTTTGTCATAAAACTAACCGATTCGCTAAGAAACCAAAAAACCCATTTTTGCAAACTTTGACCTCTCATAAAATTTTTTGCACACACGGGATCAATGGGGACTTTTCACAACTTCATTATAATGGTATCCCTAACGTTCATGTAAATTTTCAGCTTCTTGGGAATTCATGTCATTTTTAGGGCTAACTCGACCGGACTAATGACCATTAACCACTTTTTCTAGAGATAAATATGACATATGATACATGGTTGGATATAGTAGATAATTTAAGTTATGACCGAATAATGAAATAGTTTACAGGGTGTTCCATTTAAAAATTATCTCGCATGCCTAACAAAGAAAAATGGAAGAAAAGGGTTGTTTTATGCATTTAGGGGCAGTTGGTTAGGGGTGAGAAGCTAAATAATATCAGCATCGTGTTCCCCGCCCTTGAAAACGTGTTTCTGTCCTTGAAATCGTGTAAAAAGCAATTTTCAGCAGGTCTGGATATTTTTTGCATGTTTCGGTATTGAAGGAGGGGGTGGTTTCAACGACCCGGGGGTCGTTTGAATATCTGGTTGCGAAATTTTACAAGACATATTGAGTTTCCTCAAAAAAAAAACCCGATCCAACAAGTCCTCGCATACCTAACAACGAGGTGGTTTTTTAGTTCGAAAGAGGTAGGGACCACGCGAGTATCACCATCGTGTTGGCCGTCCTCGAAAACGGGGAATAGCCATGTTTTGTCGCTACCCTTGCACTTTTGGGGTTTTAGACTTTTTTTGCAAGTTTCGTATGGACTATGAGCAGGGAGATACGTTTTGACACACATAAAATTTTTATTTATACTAATAAAATGTAGTAACGTAAAATTGTAATATCCAGATCAAGATTCTTTGAAATTAAGTTTTTTATTTATTTAATTTTATTTATATTTTAATTATATTATAATTTAACAAATATAATTACGTCATGCAATCCAATTTCTCGCATAGAGAGTGATTAGAGAGTAGTTGTTAAAATATAACAAATATATCACCAATATCACCAGGTATTTACAATCTGCCTAGAATTTAATGTGAAAATAAATAGGTAATAAACATATCCACTTTACGTTTCAATGTGACAAAATAATTTATCAGACATTTAGCGAATATTTTTAAAAATTATTATGATGTTGAGTCGTTTAAACACGTGGTTAAAATATACTTATTTGACTAATAAATATGTATAATGCTAATAATAATCTATCCACACGAGACATTCAACACATATTTTTTTAGTTAGATCACCACAACAATTTCCTTCCTTTAGTAAATGCAGTACAATTACATTTTGAATGTTTCGACACTGCCGACTTATCTGTGACTTGTGTTTCTTTAGTGTTCCTTGATTCTGCACTGGATACTATACCCTGTCAGTCTGATATAACTCTTACCATAGGAGCACTCCAATTTATAAGCAATATTGGCTAGTAGTCTAGGGATGGGGTCTATTCATGATATCCCGCTGATATCCTGCACCAGCTTACACTGTGCATGGGTGGTACTATGACTAACCCTGAAGCAAAGCTGGGGATCGGGTTTTTCTTGCCATGGCATTTAGTAGGCAGATAGGTCTATAGCTACTTGGTTCGTGGGAAGGTTTTCCTGGTTTTAAACTGGACACAACACTTCCATTTCTCAGGAAAATATTGCAAGGATGGAGTTGGTGAGTTGGACTAGGGCTTTTTGGGGTAAGTCTTTGAAGGATTATATTTGGGATAGTATATGGTCCAGGGACTTTATCGTCAGGTGTGGTTTTTATATGTTTTTTGACATCAGCGGGTAATGTCAAGATTTTTATGAGTTTATCTGGGGCGATTGGGTAGGAAGGGGTATGTCGCGGGCAAGGGAGGTGACCTGTTCTTGGAAAGAGGTAGTGTTAGGTAGGGAGGTGGTGGTATGTTGAATATGGGTTGCTATTAGATTTTTCATTATCTGTTGTATATTTTTGATTGTTTTTGATTAAAGTTGGAATCTACGGGAATTTTTTTCTGAGCAATTTTGACATTCTCCACAGAGTTTTATCTCTTGTGAAGAGTATTTTACTTTGTTGTTCCAGACATCTTCGCAGTGTTGTGTTAATTTAGTATTTACAATTTGTTGGAGATCGCGTATTCTTAATTTATCCACGTTTTTCTAGTTGCCTGATACGTTCTTTTTAATGTATTTATAAAGATAATTAGCAATATAAAAAGTTCGCATAAACAAAATAGAAACAGCAAGGAATTACACCGTACACATGGTAGATAATTATTTTAGTTTGATAATATAAGTGTAATTCCTTCTTATAATTTCAAAAAGAAATATGTAAGGAATGATATACAGTTATATTCATTAAAGAAGTGTACAAATATTATGATGAGAGGCGAGCTTTATCATATTTTTGTAAAACCGGCTGGGGTAAATGATGTAAACGTTGATTGAGATATCACGTCGTAAGTTGTCAAAAATGCAAAGCATTGGCATCCGCGTTATTATTTTTGAAAGTGGATGGTGGCAGCGTTTGGCAAAATTTGACAGTAAATGAATAAAAATTTCTCGTTATTTATCTGAAATTGAAAAGTCTCAAATAGCGTCCAGAATCAAAGGACGATAGACAATTCGTGCTGTAGCTCGGTTATTGTGTAATAGAAATAAGAAAACAATCTTGAAAATTAAACAACTCTTGAGGCAAAAGGAGTCATTGAAAAGAAAAATTGGTTCAGGTCGACCCAAACTTTCCGCCCATGTACAAGATGTTACTTTTTTGGAATACTTAAGAGATGAACCATTTGCAATGACTTGCTGTGATTGTTACCGGATTCCTTGGCTCTCAACCTACCGCCAGCAGAAGGGACAAGGAACCTGAATCAAAAAATGGCCCAGCTGCGAACAAAATTGTTACTCACTGTAGAAAAGCGGCAGTCAATGGTAATTTTTGCAATAAACTATATATACCGCACCTCAATTTTGGAGCAAAGTCATATTTTCATATGACAAAAAGACTTTCCAGTTGACTTATAACGGCTAAATTCGTATTCATGGTCCAGACAATACAAGGTTTGAAGAACGATGCACTAGCTTCCACTACTTTTAGATCTGTTTATTTCTTTGTATATATGTGAGGCTGTATAAGTGTCTATGGGCTTGGCCTTTGTTGGCGAGTTGAGGGAAGTTTTATTGCTTTGAACATAACGCTCCCATGTACTGAGCAATTGTATCCCAATAATACTTTCGTATGTCAACAAGATAATTGTCCTGTCTACACCACCAATCCAATGCTGTAGCGGAGTGAATCCAAACTCATAATGTGGAAGTGTCCCATGTCCCACTTTCAGTTCCGATATCAATTCGATAGAAAACGGTTGGGGTATAATTGTAAGAATCATCTATAAACGAAATTTTAGACCACAGAATTAAACCATTTATGGGAAATACTGCCCGCATGCGAGAAAGATCTAAATATTACATCTAATGTAATTAAAGTCAATGCTCAATGGATTGGCTAAAGTACTAGAAAAATGTAGTTATATGACCAAATATTAGATTTTATTTTAAGTATTCTTGTTTCAGTTGTTTTTAAGGACGTAAATACTTTTTTTCTACCCCCTTATGTAAATTTGCTGTTTTCTGTACAGTCTGTAGAATGGATAAGTAGGCAATTCCTGTTAACTGAATGGATATATTTCATATCAGTACTAGGATGGATATGAAATGAAACCGACCAATCACAGTTCGTGTATTAAGTACATAGACAACTATTCGTTTTAAAATCAAATTAGAGCGTAAGCTGTCAAAGTAACTGTCAGTGTGTATTTGTATAATTTATTAATGTTTAATAAATTCTGCAGTTTTTTTAAGCTGGTCCTAGAAAAAGTATACTGTACAACTCGAGTGGATTATCCATATCGCACTCAAAAGATTTGAAGCACTCCGCCTACGGCGTCGTGCTCAAACTTCTTTATCGTGCGATATGGATATCATATCCACTCTTGTTGCACAAACTACTATTTTTGTAGGGAAGATAATATGAAAAATAAATAAAACAATTTATGAGGAATTTTTTTTAAGCGGGGGAGGGGAGAAATGGATCCTCGTGCTACAAACCAAAATAAAGCGTAGGCGTAATACAATTTTATATCTACAAATAAGCCACTATGGGGGGTGGGGGATATTTACCTACCTCTACCCCTGTTATCTACGCCCTTGGTTATTTTCTGTTTTGTTTTAATTTTTATAAAACTGTTTAATGTAATTACAATTAAATATATTTAATTCAACTTTTCTTATATTTTTGTATTGACATCCAATGTCAATGATATGCATTTTTGACAATTTATGACATGTGATAGGCGGTTTTACACAAATATGATAAAGCTCGTCTCTTATTCGTCTCTTATTCTAATACGTTTCTTTTATAGGCTATTTTCTATGTACAAAAAAAGAGGGTTGAAAGAAACTAAAACGTTAAAGGGTTTTTATTGTTTATTATGTTCAATTGACCCCAAGATATGAAAAACCGCGGAGTGCTACCATTTAAAGTGGTGCGTTTTTGAGATCGAAGTAAAAAGGGCCACTTTTCATATTTTTTTTTGCTCGAAAACTATGAATTTTTTCTATAAACACGTCAATAAAGAAGTGTGTAGAGAATTAAATTTCCAATCGAAATGGCACCTTCAGAAGTCAATTTTTTTTTTTTAACAAAAATACGTCCAAAAAACAAAACAAAAAAAAGCGAAAAAATGCAATTTTTTATTTTTTTTTTTTTTTTAGCCTGTAACTATTTTTCGGGTAGATTTAGGCATATACATTGCTGCATAACAAAAAAAGCTGGTGTTTTACCCGTTAAAATGAGATTTTGTAAACAGTTTTACGATTAATAGTGACCGAGATATCGCGTTTCAAAATTGGCAACTTTTAACTTTTTTTGCTAATTTTTACTATTTTTTTTCAAATTTCGTCCTGTAACTTTTTTCTGAGTGAATTTAGGTTGTAGACATTATTATATTAAAGTGAAAGCTGACTTTACGCCCGTTGAAATGTTGGCTGGTAAAAGTCTCTACGACAAATAGATACAGCGTTTCGAAGAGTGTTACTTTTATTAACTTTCTTCCAATTTTTACGTTCTTTTTTAAATTTCCGCCTATAACTTATTTGTCAAATGCTTTAAGTACAGATATTGCTACACTGAATGACCTCGCAGCATTCTTGTTTAAATGGTCTGCAATAGAAGTTTAACCCATCTTAAAGTATTGTTTTTTCTCCTTATTATCCTTATTCTTTCCAAAATCCAGGTAGCAAAAGACAATATTGTCGTTGATGTGGATACACTATTTAGAAGGATGCTGTTATTCAAACGAACTGATTCAGAATTGGAAGAGTATTTTGATTTTGAATTATCTCCATATCCAACGTCAATCTTTCAAGAGGGAATCATGAGAAAAAATAAAAAATCGGATATTTATGATTTTTTTCGAACCTATAAATGATGTTTCTCTCTCTAACATTTATTACATTATCGATGGTGGATTTTTATTGCAAAAAATAGTTTGGAATACCAACGATACATTTGAAGAAATCAGTAAAAAATATATTCAACACTTAAAACATTTTTACAAGAATTGCACTGTTGTGTTTGATGGCTACCCTAGGGATTACGATAATACAGGTATGAAATCTGCAGAAAGATTACGCCGAACCAAGCAAGTTGGGCCAGGAGTTCAGATTAACAATTACTCAAAGCCATTATCAAAACCTGATAAATTTTTGGCAAATGAAAATAATAAAAAAAAAATTATTTCATATTAGAGAAGAAAATAATATTGAGACTGGGAAAGCTGAAGAGGATGCAGACGTACTAATTGTAAATACTGCAAAAGATAAGGCATCCCAATCAGAAAATGTTGATATAGTTGGTCAAGATGTCGATCTTCTTATTATCCTATCATTATTACCAGAAGAAAATGAAAATATATATTTTTTTAAACCTGGTATAGGAAATGTAACTGCCAAATTATATAACCATAATAGTTTCAAATTTAATCATCTACAAAAATACCTTGGCTTCGTCCATGCATTCAGTGGCTGTGATACAACCTCTTCCTTTTTTGGTATTGGTAAAAAGAAATTCTTGAATTTCATTAATAAGAATATTTTGCTTTTGGAAAAGTATTTAAATGAATTTTTGTGTGAAAATGCAAGTCCAGCAGCCATCGGTTATGCTTCTGAATGTGTTGTAACATTACTATACGGTATGAAAATTGATGGCCAAAGCACCTGTCGCAATAAGTTATTTCAGAAGTACTCAACAGATGTGAAATTCTCATTGTCCTGATTGCCTCCAACAACTGATGCTGCTAAACATCATGGTTTAAGAACTTACTTGCAAATGCAACATTGGAAAGGAAATATTGTAAATCCTCTCATCTGGGGTTGGAAAAGTTCAGAAAATGGACTAGTGCCAATTTTGACAACTAAACCTCCCGCACCACAAGTTTTGCTGGAAAAAAATAGCCTGTAAATGCACCAAAGGATGCAGAGGAAACTGTGGTTGCAGGAAATTGGGAATGAATTGCTCCATTTTTTGCAAAGAATGTATGGGAATGAACTGTGAAAACGCTGATGTACCTCAAATAACGGAAGACGATGTTTACATAGATGCCGATGAAGAAATCGACTTTGATTTTGAAAATATGTTAAATCCAGCATTTGAATAATTTCATAATGTAAGTTATTAATCTAAGTTATTTGAACAAAAAAAAACACGTGATATAATAAAGTTCAGAAGTGGAAAAATGTAAAAAGTTATTTTTTAAGTAAAATAATCTACTATATCTAGACTGAATCTTGGTTACTATTGATCACATAAACTTCTATTGCATACCATTTAAACAAGAATGCTGCGAGTACATTCCATGTAGCAATATCTGTATTTGACAAATAAGTTATAGGCCGAAATTTAAAAAAGAACGTGAGAATTGGAAGAAAGTTAATAAAAGTAACACTCTTCGAAACGCTGTATCTAGGTTTCTATTTGTCGTACAGACTTTTACAAGCCACCATTTCAACGGGCGTAAAGTCAGCTTTCACTTTAATATAATAATGTCTACACCTAAATTCACTCAGAAAAAAGTTACAGGACGAAATTTGAAAAAAAAATAGTAAAAATTAGCAAAAAAAGTTAAAAGTTGCAAACTTTGAAAGGCTATATCTCGGTCACTATTAATCGTAAAACTGTTTACAAAATCTCATTTTAACGGGGAAAACGCCAGCTTTTTTTGTTATGCAGCAATGTCTATGCCTAAATGTACCCGAAAAATAGTTACAGGCTAAAATAAAAAAAAATAAAAAATTGCATTTTTTCGTTTTTTTGTTTTATTTTTTGGGCGTATTTTTGTAAAAAAAAAAAAATTTTGACTTCTGAAGGTGTCATTTCAATTAGAAATTTAATTCTCTACACACTTTTCTATTGACGTGTTTATAGAAAAAATTCATAGTTTTCGAGAAAAAAAATATGAAAAGTGAACCTTTTTACTTCGATTTCAAAAACGCACCACTTTAAATGATAGCACTCCGCAGTTTTTTCATATCTTGGGGTCAACTGAACATAATAAACAACAAAAACCCTTTAACTTTTTAGTTCCTTTCTACAGTACATGGACAATAGACTATTATGACTAGAACTGTACTTACAACTAAGACTAATTTTTTTTTATAAAATCCTCATATATACACTTATTTTTCGTGTAAAATATATCGGGTCTTTAGCGGTACGCTAAAGATCAACGGCGCCGAATTTTTTTGAGTGTGTAGTAAATCTGAAGACAACTTCACAAGATTTGGTTGTTTTGAACCGTTGGTGCCAGAGGCCAACGGCCGCTGTAAATAATGTGCCTCTCAACTGAACTGATGTACGGAGACTAAGAAAGCGCATGCTTACTGCAACTGCAAGTACACTTGGTGCACTCTGTAGGCAAACTTGAACATCAACGTGCCCCTACTTCAAATGTAGCTCACGGTTACTCTTAGACTAGCATGCGACTACTGCAACTATTACTTACAATAACCATTTAATTTCTTTGAGAATCTTGGGAGTCGGACGAGACGGAATAAGGTTTACTTTGATTGAATAATAACGTCACAGTAACGTACCTAGGTACTCGTTAAGTAATCAGCCGGGGTTTAATTAGTAATAAAATAAATGGTTTATTATTATGTAGTTAATGCGCTGGTAGTGCTGTGTTAACTTAGATAGCAATGACTTATTAGTTAGGGAAGGTTACGGACAATTATCTGCATACTTAATGTACATAAAGAAACTGGTATTTATTTGCGTAATTCTTAACACTTTAAGTGTACTTTGTGTTACTTTATATTACTGGCATGCAGAACGATGAAATTATATTTTTATAGTTGCAAAGTACATAAATAATATAGTCCGCTCAATTTAAATGTTCAAATTGGAGTTCGTCAGTGAATGAAACCTAAGTCAATATGTCGATATACCGAGATAGATACTTTTGTAACAAGTACCTAAAATCATGTTTTTTTGGGACGAATCGAAGCTGTTTCCGGAATAGCCGATAAGTTCCAAAAAACTGATTAAAGGTACGAGTTACAAACAACATTTTTTTGTTAAAGGTCCCTAAAACATATTTAAATTTTTGATCAGAGCAAATATTTCTCGAAAATAGTGAGTTTAGAATTTTAATTATCATACGACCATAGTAACCAGATTGTTTAATGTAAACAAAAAAATTTTGACGCGTTCTTTTTAAACGATATAAAATGCATAATCCACAAATTACATCTGAAAAAGCGGAGAAAATTGTGTTAGATTTACTTCCAGTGAAATCTCGTCAAATTTATGAAAAAGAATATGAAACATTCATTCGATGGAAAGAAATGAACAACATTGTAATTGTAAACGAAGATGCAATGTTGAACTGTTTACATGAAAAGGTCTTTCCATTCAATAGTAATAACATATGTAAATTATTATTATGACTATTTTCGTATTTTCCTATTAGAGTCACAAGAAGTAAAACTATCTACTCTCTGGTCAAAACATTAAATGATAAAAACTGTTTTGTCTGTTAAAGAAAATATAGAAATAAACAAATTTTGAAGCGAAATTCAGTAGGCTATGAGCCCACAAAGTCAAAAGTAATCAGAGTAAGTTTAAAATCATACTTTGCCGTATGTGGTGCATGCAGGCGCGAAGAGCTACATTCACTAAACATACAAGATATTGTCCAAAAAGACAAATGATGTCTTCTTATAACAATTCCCGATACGAAGACCAGCATTAAGAGTGTTTCCCGTGGTAGATGAAGGTGAAGCTGTTAATCCCATGGAAGTGTACCAGAAATATGTTCGACTACCACCAGCGAATGTTCAACACGATTATTATTTTTTTATTTTATATTGTAAGGGAAAATATACGGTGCAACGTGTAGGAATCCATTATTTTGGGAAAATGCCCTCTATCGTTGCTGAATTTCTTAAACTACCGAACCCGACAGAGTATACAGGGCATGGCTTCCAGCGAAGTTCTGCGTCCCTTGCGGTAGATGCTGAGGTCGATTTAATCTCGATGAAACGGCTAGGAGGATGGAAGCAAGTTTTTTCACAATATTATTGTCTTTTTGTTCTAAATAATAACTAATTCCAGGTCGTCTTCACTGGCAGAGTCATTTTATAGAAGAGTCAACTGAGAAGAAGAAAAAAGTGTGCAGAATGTTAATGGGGGAGAAGAAAATCGAACCATCGAGTAACATAATATCGGTTACTACCGAAGCTACTACCACAACATCAAAAGAAATTAACACGATACTCTCGGGTTCGGGTATTTCGTCCGAAGGTGCTCAAAATTGTTCATTTAAATTTCATTTTGGGCCATAGTCATTTAATTATCATTAACTTAACTTACAAACCTAATAATTAAGTAAGATTGTTGTACCTATTAGATTAAATAAAGTTGTTTAATTGTTGTAGGTATGAACCATTTTGCCTTATTTACTTAAATGATCCTCAAAAGTTGCCATGGGATTGAATCCGGAAAGGACTCATTTTACGGACTCAAATGAGACCGTAAAATAGATATTTTAGGGACCAAATACAAAAAATATCTATTATAGTTGACTTCAGATTTATTCTGCATATAAAAATATCGGCGTCTTTGATCTTTACCGCACCGTCAAACACGCCGACATTTTTTATATGCAGAATAAATCTGAAGTTAACTACACTACACCATCAATCCATTAAAATAATTTGAAATTAATTATCAGATATGTTTTGTTTCTGTAATTTTTTAAATTTCTTCGATTTTTGAACTTGCAGCTACAGCCCCCTCTTCCATAAAAACTTCTTGCATGTGTATAGTGCAAGTCTACTCTTCAAGTAACTTTTTTTCTTGGTGCACAAAGGTTATCAAATATGGAAAAATTCAATTTTAAAAATTGGCCCTACGCCATTTTGCTTCCGATTACGCGACCCAGACTAGACCGACTGTGTTGGTCAGTGTAAAAATGAACAAAGAACGAATTCAAACCAGGCGCGTGCTGTCTCACCGGGATACCGGGAGTTTCCCAGTGGGCCCTCGATAAAGGCTCCCTTCATGAAGAGCTTTCCCTGTTGAATAATTTTTATTTTGTAGGGTAGGGTTTTTTTTTGAGATCTGCCCCCGCTCGTCAATTTTTCAAGTGGTAGGATTTTTTCAGATTTTCTCCCCTCCGTTCATTAATTTTCATTTTCGAAATAAAAAAAATTTCAGACTTTTGCCTGGGGCTCTTGCTAAGGTATTTTCCCGGGGCCCAGAATCGTCCCAGCATGCACCTGATTCAAACGTATTTTTAACCGACTTCAATATCGATATTAGGTAATAAGATTAAATTAACAGGGCGGCGCACAGTGGAACAAAATACTTGTTCTTCGTTCAAATCAACATTCCGGGCGCAATTTTTAAGACAAATTTAATTTTCTCTTTTAAATACTCGTCATATAATTCCCTATCGATCTCTCTGTGCGGAATTTTGATATAGTTTTCCATTTTTTTAATACTTATGGACAAGGGCGGATCTAGAAATTTCAATAATTTTTTTCTCGTCTGTGGCGCATGGGACCCATACGAAATATGGGAAATAACATCTAGAGAAGCACTCCTCTAACGACCCCTAAGAAATTTTGAAAAAGCAGTTTGCGAAAATTTTTTTCAAAATTCAAGTGCACCCCCCGAGCCAAGGGACTCCCGTATTTATAAATTTGTTTATTTTAGAAAAACATTGAAGAATCCAGCATATTAAACATTTCTCGTTTAAATTATACGTCAGATTCGTAATCTGCGACCCAAAAAACCTTAAAAGATTTACATAATTTTTTGGTTCAACGTTAGTAAAACTACGCATTCGGACAAGGTAATACCTGATTAAATTTACTACAAATTAGCTCAACGTTAACCCCTTCAAAGGAATACGTCCAATTTCCAGTCACCCTGTATATACAAATGTATTCATACAAAATTATTTCTTCTTATTAGGTAGTACTTTGAATTTTGAATGTTTAATATTTCTTGAAATTCCAAAAAAAAACGAAAATTCCTTCAACGAAACTATTTTTGCAAATCAAGTTTCTTCCAAATCGTTAACGTCAGCATTTAAGCAAAACGGTCCATTTGATTCTCCACACATGGCTGAGCATCGTAGATGATTTGTTGTAATTTACAATTTAGGAAATACAAAACGTCGTGTTTAAAATTCTACTTGCTGTAACAATTTTGTTTTCCACTTAGTTGTAAATAAACATGACAATAAAAATTATAATTTATTTAAACAGTTTACAAGTTGAGACTATTTTGTAATTAAAAACTGGGGGTTAACTTAAAAACTAAGGGTTTTTTTCAGTGTTAACCGGCATTTCACATTCATTCATTCATTTCAATATACTTGTTCTTTTTTCTTTCCTTTTCCTTCCTTTTATTAGATTTGATTAGATAGATTTTTATGTAGTACAAATATTTTGTCACAACCCCGGCACCACATTTCATAGAAGTATTAGCCAATAGACTTATAGACTAAAGAAACTATCTTGAGTAACACCAACATTCAAAATTTAATAATCACAAAAAAAAATCACTTACAGAAGTTTAAAAAAAAAACACTTAATGTGTAATAAACTTCACTTGCTAGCAAATCCGACAGTATAGTTCCAAAAAATATTATTTTTACAGTATGATTAATATTAGGCAATGTAATATAAATTCTTAGAGCAGTGAATTTGGTCCATTTCTGTGTAGTTCCAGCCTTGATCTAATCACCACTAAATGTTAAATTAGGATTTTTAGTATAATTTTGGGAGCCCTTATTAATGACTATGTATTGAAGGAACTGTAAGTATTCTGTTTATGATGAATATCTTTTTACACGAACTTCTTCTTTCCATTGTAAACAATACTTTTATATAATTTTGTTGCTTTATTAATAAAGATTACACAGGTCTACAAAAAAAAAAGATTATTGTACTAAAGTTCTCATCCAACTTTTCTGAAGTATTTTGACGCGCTGAAGCCAATTTTGGACAAAATGATTTTTCTATCGTGTCAGTCTTTTTAGGGGATAAAAGAGGAAGTAGAGGGAAACTGGCACGAAAAAAAATTTTTTTATCCAAAATTGATTTCAGCGTCAAAATATTTCAGAAAAGTTCTTTCAGAACCTGAGGAAAAGCAAGGCCTGTTTGTTGCGCTTTTGAGTGTTTGTACAAGACCTTGGCGGAATCTATCCTAAGATATGCCATTATGGTATGGGAAATTTACCATAGCATATTAAAATGCTTAGAAATATGTCAAAACCGGATTGTAAAAGTAATATCGAAAAAATTCCACGCAACTCTTCCCGTGAACTTATTTTAAATTTGGAGTCACCAATTTTGAAATGAAACGTAACACCCAAAAAGCTGTCCCGCGAACTGACCGTACGCAATAATATTTCGTATGCAAAACACATTCAAAATCTGCTTGTAATGTAGTAATTTAAATACAAAAAGTTTGTCATGTTCACATCACTCGTATTGTAAATAGGTGTTACAATGTTCAAACTGGTTTAAAAACTTTTGACGTCGCTCTAAATAATTCATTTTATTTAATTTGAATAGGTATGTGGTTGCATATTTTCAAATAATTACATTACAGCATCTATGAGAGTTTAGTTAAGATACAGAGTGATGTCTTGAATAGAAAAGGCGTCTTGTTTTAGTTTTGCTGATACTATAGGAACTACTTTACATAATGGCCTATGATAATTGGGTTAAGGCTGAGATCAGATACGATGGTTAGATAGTGCCCTTGCACCACTACCTGATAAAACCGAATATTTTCCGATGTTTTTGAAGGTGACAGGAAAGCTGTGTAAGTTTTGTAGTAGGCAAAAATACTAATAGTCCAGTCAATGAAAGAGTTATAGAGAACATTTTGGAGGGGAGAATTTTTCTCTCCAGGAATATGTTGGGGGTAGTTAGGAAGTAAACATACTAAAAGTCCCCGCCCCTAGCCCCGCCGCTTCAGGGGGAGAGGGGGGTGGCAATATTCCTTTTTTCGATTCTTTGCTTATAACTCGGAAACGATGCGTCGTACGGAAAAAGGTAATCTACGCAAAATTAAACGCAATTAAATTTCCCACAAGAATGTTTATATTGATTTTCTTTCTATGTGTTATAGTTTACGAGATATTCCCCAGCGAAAATCGACAATTAGTAAAAAAATTCAAAAATCAATTATGTACTTTGAATATTTCTATCAAAGCGGTTTACCGTGGTCTGTTAATAAATCAGTCACAAAACAATCTTTATTTTACAACACTAGACGTATTTTGTCGAAATCTATACATTTCCTTAAATATACAGTGTGATTTACTTAAAATGAAGATACACTTATAACTTTTTCATTTTGTTTCAAATTTGAATCAAATTTTACTCAAGTATAGAACAAATTAGGATCTACTTGTGACCAGAAAATCATTCACCTGCTATAAAGGCAAAGCCACCTGTGGTATCAAAATATGAGGAAAAAGATTAAAAATCATATTGAGGAATTTCACGTAGACACCACAAATTGCGGAAACTGAGGATCCGCTTTGCCAGATGAGCTTGTGTATGAGAAATCCCTCATCAATAACCAAATCAAATTTTGGTGTATATACGTTTGTGGCACCAATCGGATGCATTTTTTAGAATTTCTAACATTCAAAATGTTTTATTTTTTTCAGCATATTTTGGTACCGCAGGTGGCTTCGCCTTTGTAGCAGACAAATGTTTTTCTGGTCATAAGTAGATTATAATTTGTTCTACACTTCAGTAATGTTTGATTCAAATCGGAAACAAAATAAAAAAGTTATAAGGGTATCTTCATTTTAAGTGAGTCACACTGTACGTGTATATTTAAGGAAATGTATAGATTTCGACAAAATATTACGTTAGTAAATACGTCGCGTATTGTAAAATAAAGATTGTTTTGTGACTATGATTTATTAGCAGACCACGGTAAACCGTTTCGATAGAAATATTCAAGATACATAATTGATTTTTTTTTTATTAATCATCGATTTTCGCTAGCGAGTATCTCGTAAACTATAACACATAGGAAGAAAATGAATATAAACATTTTTGGGGAAAATTTAATTACGTTTAATTTTGCATAGATCATCTGTTTCCATATGATGCATCGTTTCCGAGTTATAAGCGAAGAATCGAAAAAAGGAACATTTCCACCTTCCTCCCCCCCTGAAGCGGCGGGGCTAGGGGCGGGAACTTTTAGTATTTTTACCTCCTAACTAAACCCAGCACATCCCTAAAGAGGAAAATTCTCCCCTCCTAAATGTTCCCTACAATCCCCTTTTGGGCATTCATTGATTGGACTATAATCCTGCCATTTTTTTCGTGTCTAAACTAAACTGAAATCAATGATGCAAGTGTAAACGCTATGGTTTCAGGGCATTATCTTAAACTAGTTCGGTCTTATTTATCAAACCGTAGACGACAAGTATTTAAGAATTTAACTTATTTAAGAATTTAACTTATTCCAATAAAATGTCGTGGGGCGCCTCAAGGTTCTGTTCTTAGCCCAATTTTATTTCTGTTATATATTAACGATTTAACCGAAAACGACATTAATGGAAAGTTCACCTTATTTGCTGATGATACTACTATATTGTGGCATACCCTTTGAGGACAAATATGTTCCAATATAAGTAAAGTCTTCCCTGATCAATCATTTTATTATTTTCAGTGGCTATAAGAATAGTAAACCTAGCGTACCATAGATAGCGCACTGGACTATTCTGACTTTTCAGTCTGGTTATATACACTTTTCAGTACAGCTAACCACATAATTGAAAGTGATAGGAGCAGGTGAAGCCCATTGCACTACGCGTGAATTGAATCAGAAGTGGTAATCTGCATTCGCAGTTTCCGTAACGACTAGAAATAGTCGAACTTTGTAAAACATCTACTTCTGAACAATCTTTACCATCTTGCATAGATAGCAGCGTTAATGCCTAGCGCTCTCACTCCACAAGAAATTTTTGGAGAATTAGTTGAAGCGTTTGCATTTTTGTTCTTTCCCTACCGTGTGGCACTGATAAGCCTGGAAAGGCGAAACGCATCTGCCACTGTGGTTATAAGAGCTATAACGATCTACCTAATAATATTAATATTAAAAACATTCATTTGAATAATAATTTTAGAGACCCTGTTAGACCCTATTATAATTTAGAAGAATTTTATGATGATACGTTTGAATGTCTATTGAACAAATAATGATTCTTATGGGTAAATCTGAACAATAATGCGTTGGACTGAGCATATAGAGACTGTGTTGAAAAAAGTTAGAAAATCAGGATTTGCACTAAGATTTTTAAGGAACCAACTTCATCTAGACAGTTTGCAACTAATCTACTTTGCGCATATACAGTAGGGTGGGCCGAAAAACACGAAAATTTTAATTTTCAGATGGCCTAGTTACTAATTTATTACTATCTATCTAAAACTAATTCGAGTAAATTTTTAGTCAAATCGGTGAATATCTAGCCCCGCCCCCACGGTCTTGAAAATGAAAGAAAGGGCCAATTTTTCGATTTTTAAAATTGACATTTGAAATTTTTTTTGACTCATTATTGATGTCTAAATGCGTGTAACAAAAATTTTCCGAACAAAATATTTTTCAGTTCCAGGGAAATTAGAAATTTGTCACTAAAACGGAGAATTCGACGAAAATGAGGTTTTCTGTATAAAATTTCTAATTTCCTTGGAACTGAAAAATATTTTATACGAAAAACATTTGCTACACGCGTTTAGACATTAATAATGAGTCAAAAAAAAATTTCAAATGTCAATTTAAAAAAGGTTAAAAATCGAAAAATTGGCCCTTTCTTTCATTTTCAAGACCGTGGGCGCGCGGCTAGATATTCACCGATTTGGCTAAAAATTTACCCGAATTAGTTTTAGATACATAGTAATAAATTAGAAACTAGGCCATGTGCAAATTCAAATTTTCGTGTTTTTCAGCCCACCCTAATATACAGTCAGTGATCCTGTGCAGCATAATTTACTAGTACCATTCCCTGGATAATGAAAAAATCTTTCTCTGTCAGAAAAGATTAGTACGAACTATGCTGAGAATCTCTCTTATAATACCCCTGGGGTAATAACTGGGTATTGAGACCGTTCTCTGTCTATATATATTTAACACAGCAATGTATCGAAAAAATAAAAAAATAGAGATTCTTAGACCAATATGGAAACCAGAGGTGAAAACAATTTAAATATACCAGTACACAGAACACTATTCTTTGAAAAGGGCCCATTCTATAACTGCATAAAAGTTTTAATGCGTTGCTTAGAGATATCGAACAAATGCAAGTATTCGCTAGTTATAAGTATAAACTTAAAATGTTCTTAACAGATAAAGCATACTACTTCCCTAAATGAATATTTCATTGACACGTAATTGTTGATTTTTTTTTACCCTTATATTATGAAATATATATTGATGTTTGTTGTATTATTTTTTTTTTTAGTGTGTTTTACATCTTTCTAGTTATACTTCTATATAAACTACCTGATTACTTAATCTTTTCTCCTGTTATGACGTTGTTTTTTTCTCTGGGAATTTATGACATTAAATATATTACTATTATTATTATTTGTTATTTCTCGCTCAGTGCGGTATTATTGATATTATTATTATTATTACTATTGTATTTTATAGTAAATAAACTGTGTCAACCAGCACAGCATCATAGCTTGTTGATGTTTCCGATTGGTCTCATCTGAGGCCAAACTGTTTGGGTTTTCAGTTGATAACGTCCGCCTGGCTAAAACCCTAATTAAATCTGTAAGCTTGAGCTGAATGATCCATCAGAGCTTCAGTTTGGTCTGCGTGATGGATTAAGGTTTTCTTTTCTCACCTTTTGATGCCCATATTTTAATGGTTTTCGCTTTACTTCATCAACGTATCAATGAATTGATGGCTGAGTAACCACCGTTAAGCTTAATCTGATTTTAGGTCTACGTTAAAACGACAAATGCTAAATTGGAAAATATGTTCATTTGTCACGATATGCGATACAATGTAAAATACAAAATATAATAATCACTAACCTTTCTGTATAAAAAAATGGTAAAATCAGCGGGAAAATTTATGACTAATAATTTTATATACAGGGTGTGGTATTTAATACCGCAACATCCTGTTATTGCGAGACGCATTACTAGATAAAAAAAAGTACTCGACGAGCTCTATTTGGTCTTATTAAAAAAAATTTGTAATTTTCATATTTTCATATTTAAGGTCCCCTAACTGGATCGAGAATTTGAGACTGTTAAAAAATATTTTATCTGCAAAGTGGTTAGCGTGTTCGATTCACAGTTGTCTCAAATTCTGCACTTTTCGACTGGCCCTGTATAAAAGACTGTTAGGTTAAATAAAAAGGTAAAGTACTCATTCAACTTAAGGTAGATCAGATACCAAATGATTATACTATTCTACAGCCTACACGTATTGGAAGTAAAAATAGCAAATTCTTAGTAACTTCGTCATGCTAAATAACAATATAAAAAACAAAAGTTCAAGTTGGCTCTGGTTTTCCCAATACGGGTAATAAAGTGTAACGCAGGTATAGGGGTCTACAGACGATCCAGCTGCTGGGACCCGACATTGTCGGTACGTTTTGAAGATAATTGGAATTCCAACGGACCAGTTCACTTTTACGAATGAGTTCAAAGCATGCCGACAAGGCTGGCTCCCTGCCGCTGGATCGTGTGTAGACCCTTTATAAACCCCAGTTTATGGGAGGTCCTATCACAAATAACAGATAGAATTAGAATTCTACGAAAAATAGACATACTAACTGCCCACCTCTTTATTTGTCACTAAAACTAATATTCATTCTTAGGTAGTCGTATTTGTACATAACCTTGTGCATGATAAGCGTTCGTTTTCGAAAGTAAATAGTGCTATTTTGAAAATATGCCACGAGATTGTGTAAATACACCTAACAACTTTTGTAATATTTGTGGTGAAGTGACTTTTGCGCATCAAAAACGTAATTTTACTCCCAAAATTAAGAAGACGTTGTATTTTGGTTGTACAATTGGAGATGAAGACAAAAAATGGGCACCTCATATATGTTGCAGCAATTGTGCGAACAATCTTTGCAGTTGGCTAAGTGGAAGTGGACGTTCAATGGCTTTTGCTGGGCCCATGATCTGGCGAGAACCTACAGATCATATTACCGATTGTTATTTTTGCGTGATTCCTCCTATTAGACAGGGTATTAACAAGAAAAAAAGGATGGTAATACAATACCCCAATTTACCATCTGCCATTCGCCCGGTTCTCCATAGTGATGAACTACCTATTCCTAATCCACTTCAAGAATACAGCCTTGATTCTGACGAAGAATCGAATGATAATGTAGATGACGACTTAGTCCAGCCATCAACATCACAAGATCCCGATTTCTCTGCCGAAGTGTCCGGTGCTGAATCACACAAAATTAATCAACGCGAATTAAGTGATCTTATAAGACCCAAGTAGCACCTTAAGTCAGAATTACGTAATGTAGCCCTCGTTTTGGTCCCGTTTTCCCGTTTAACCTAACCTAATTGACTTAAAATTTACGTAAAATATAAGTAAATGGGGAATGAGACGACGTCATGAATACCTCTTAAATAAGGCTGCTCAGTTATAATGACCTATTGGTTATAGAACATATTTCCCTGAACAGGTAATTTAAACGTATAAATTTTGTTTAATTGTGGTCGTTGATAGGTAATATTTACCAAACCAGTTATCCTCTTTCAACTGCAATCTTTCTTTCTCAGAAATAACTAATAAGATTTTATTTACAATAATGATTTACTTATAAGTCACGAGGCATAAGCAGCAAAGACATAACTAGAAACCATCAGACATCTCTATTATAATGATGGAGTAGGAGTGCATCATATAATGTCATACGTAGTTGTGAAATAATGTGTCCACTTCCCCTCTGTGTGTTTTTTACTGCCAATCAATTTTCATTGTAAATATATCCATTCTACCTCGGAATATTAAAGGGGCCTCAAGTATTTTACGTCTTTAAAGAAAAACAAAATTTTTTTAGCTTAAATGTATTTTAAAAATATTTGTAAAAGCCTATGTATTGCCCGGCAGGACTTTCCTGGGGCATAAAATATTATAATATTGTACTTTGTATCTGTTAAATAACCTTATATTAATGATTTTTTTCAATTAAATACTCATCAAAATTTCATTGTAAAATGGCCTCTTACAGCTGGTTGAAAAATATGGCGAACATAGTGCCATGCGACTTCGAAGTATTTTCTCCCAATATTTTAGGCCTCTTTGACGTTTTTCCTTGAGACGAAGTGTTAAAACTTATATTATTTACTTTAAAGTTAAATGGGACCAATATAGGTTAAAATAATTTTGTAGTCTTCAAAATTGTAAAGTCTTTAAAGTTCATGCAGAACTAAATTGGTCATATTTCCCAAATTAGGTTAGAGAAGGCGGTAAATTGAGTGACGTCACTTCTGTTTCTAACCTCAAACTTCTTTGGCTGCAATTGTTGTTTTCTGAGTTTGTGGTTTATTCCTTCAATTTTCTCTTGTATTTTGTCAATAAAAATGGATGTGTTTTGTTTTGAATGTGAGAAAGTATTCTCCAGCCAGTCAGCGTTAAATTGGCACAACAGAATTGTGTATAAATAAACAAATCCGACGTATTTATATCAAATCTACAGTGCCTAAAAGATACCTGTGCTTAGAGTGCAAATTGTGCTTTAACTTTAATAACGACTTGCGTTTGCATTTAATAGAAAAACATGGTCACACCACGGATTCGGTGAATTTGGAATTTAAAAATATTTCAGGTAAAATAATTAATCTTTTGTTGATTAGTTTAATAGGTACTTTATTTTTTATTTGAATAAATGTATTAACAGAAAACACATCATTTGAAACTTGTTTTTTAATTTTTAATTACTACTTCCCCATCTATCAACTTAAATTTGTTCATAGGTATAGGTTTAAACCTTCTAACGGGCCATAAACCATTTTTTATTTTTACAACTTCTCTTCAGTGAGTACATTCAGGAACACTGAATACAATCCAAATAAAGTCACTCAGTTACACTACTAACACTACTGAACTTCACTTAGCTTTTCATTCTGCAAACTAAGTACTGAAATCTAGAGAAAAAAAATAGTTTTATTGTACTAAACTCTCTGAAAGATTAACAACTGTTTTACCCAATATAATGTAGTCATTACTTCGAATACAAACAAGTCGGTAATAGAAAAGTTGAAATACAATTACAAGTATCTTTAAGTACACCGCATATTCGATATAATTATAATTATGTCCTATTTGCTTGTGCACTTTTCAGTTGTGCCGACTAAAGGTTGACTGGCTGTAGAATACTTTCTCGCATTTAAAACAAAACACCTCCAATTTTATTTTTAAAAACACGAAAACAGAAAACCCAAACAACAAAATAAATTGCTACAAATTATCCCTCTAATAAAGTACAGTTGACAATGGGAAGAGCATCAACATAAAACAATCGTTATAGTCCTTTGAAGTAATTTAGACAATGAAACCGTAATTTTGCTTTCCAGGGAAGGGACCTAATTCTATTTTTTAAGTAAAAATAACTTTCAGGACATTTTATGAAGTAATATTTGCCTTTAGGTTAAACACATACGCTAGGTTAGTGGAGAAGTAAAATTAGGGCAAATTTTACCTAAAATTGGAACTAGTTGTGACCATGAGGTTAAAGTTATAAGCTAAATCTGACTACAAGGACAAGACAAAACTCAGGTTATACTTACGTAAAAAATTGGTAAAATTTCCCTGTTTTTATTCAGACAAAAGACGGCGACTCCAAAGTCAATAATTTAGTCTAAAATTATATAATATTTTCTTACACATAGACCTCAATATGCACTTTAACTTTAGAGTTAAATTTTAAGGAACAGTAACGTATTATATTTGTTGTAAATTACACTAAAGTCAATGTGACTTTATCAGGCATTTCTTAAGAAAATATTACCTAAATATTGCTTACTAAATTACTATTAAGTCCATATACCTTCAAAGTTGAAAGCAGTGGTTGCAATTACGTTATATCAACTATCTCAGGTTAATGTGGCTTTAAACTGGTAATATAAACTAATTGTGCTGCTTGGGGAGACCTTGATCTGTCCAAGGCAAAAGCGGAGCTTTTGACATCTCGATTACAACAAAGGAATTTACTACAAGAAAATGTTATAGTTTCCATGTATCGAAGTCGTCAAAAAGATCTTATACCTTTTTTCAAAATGGAAAATGACATGGTTGCCTGCAAGGACATTGACGGTTTAATGAGTGCTTTACACATTCTCCATGATCCTAGTGACTGGAGACTTTTTATTAACGCCTCGAAACTTAGTCTAAAAGCTGTGTTAATCCACAATGGAAATAAATTGCCATCAATTCCAATCGCCCATGCTGTCCACATGAAGGAAAATTACAGTAACATGAATGTATTGCTACAAACTATAGAATATAACAAGTATAAGTGGCAGATTTGTGCAGACTTACTTGGTATGGAGCAAGGGTATACCAAATATTGCTGTTTTCTTTGTGAGTGGGACAGTCGAGCGCGGTTAGAACATTACAAAAGAAAAATTTGGCCGCCAACACTGGGTTTTGAACCAGGAAAAAAAAATGTTGCTAACTTCCATTAGTGGATTCACAAAAGGTAATACTGCCACCACTCCACTTAAAACTGGGGCTTATGAAAAACTTGGTAAAAGCTATGGACAAAGAAGGACGTGCTTTCAGTTATTTAAAACAAAAATTTCCCAGATTTAGTAATGCGAAAATTAAAGAAGAAATTTTTGTGGGTCCTCAAATCAAGAACCTTTTCAAAGATGCTGAATTTGACAACATTCTAGAAGGTAATGAAAAAGCTGCTTGGAATTCCTTTAAAATGGTAGCAACACACTTTCTCGGTAACAAAAGAGCAGAAAACTATAGAGACCTTGTTGGGAATCTTCTTTCTTGCTACCAGAAATTATGATGGAATATGTCATTAAAAGTCCACTTTCTACATTCACACCTAGATTACCTTCCAGAAAACTGTGGTGCATTAAGTGATGAGCATGGAGAGAGATCCCACCAGGATATTCAAAATATGGAAAAAAGATATCAGGGCAAATGGACTTCTGCTATTTTGGCAGACTACTGTTGGACATGTATAAGAGATGCTCCAGAAGTAACTTATAAGAGACGGACTAAGAAGCGCAAGAAGAATAATTAATTTTCTGATTAAATTTATATTCTAATTAAATATATAGTATATAACATGTATTTGAAATATATATCAAAATGGCAAATATTTTTTCGCATGATGTAATTAATTGCTTTTTTTATTAAAATTACACCATAATATGTGAGTTAGGTTAGTTATTACAATTTTCAGAGCCAACAAATTTTTTTATGACTATGTTAGACGTAGATTAGATTAGATTAGATTAGACGTAGCTGGGACCAAAACAATGCATATAAGTGGTTTTGGTTAACGATACAAAATAAAAGTTAAAATTTGTAGGTGTGTTATTTAAATGCACCAATATGTCAAAAAAAAAACAGGAATTATCAATTTACCGGCAGCAGGAAACATAATATCACAGGACTATAGCCATTCGGGAGGTATTTTATAATATTTCCGAAATTCAAAACAGTTTAAGAAAAGGAATCTTGAAAAACTCAAAGCTACATCCAAATAACAATTTCTTGCCAATAATATTATTATAACGATTGGAGATAAATAGAAAAAAAGTGCTTCTATTCACAACCTGAAAATAAAAATTATTATCGATGAGTAATTAGGCAACGGCTTCTTTTAAATTTAATGATTTATACAAAATTCGATTACTTGAAAAGCGTATTATGAAGTTAAAATATTCGTTGTTTGTACAAAGTGCGTCAGTAATTCTAAAATTAGATTTGATAAATTATCTATAAATTATTTTTATTACAGGTTATTCAAAAACCAATTAGAGGTTTTTTTGTTCGGCGAGGTCGGCTAACATTTAAACTTTACGCTTTCATTAATTAAATTAATTAAATATTCTCATATATTAAAAAAAAAATTATGGAACGACCAATGTCTTGTTGAGTTGAAAACCTGAAAGCCTTATAAAGACGCATTCACAGTAATGGAAAGGATGATGTAGGAAAGATGAAAGGAAATATAATTCGTTACTCACTTTAAGCGTAGCTTAAAGCCTATACTGTATTATGAATATAATATATACGGCAGTATACGAGAAATTCTGCCCGGAAAGGCAATCTTTTGAAAAAACGCAGACACATATCCATCACCCACCAACATTACCAGTGTCGGAGCTGGGGATCAGTACACAATAGGTAGTGTAATAGAACGTGCTTGTCTCATAATATGCTTTAGCCCACTGCGCTACCATGGCACCGTTTCCATGGTATTTAAATGCCTACATCATATATTATATTTACGTTGATATTTGTGTTAACACATTTGAGAATCATCACCAATTTAGCATATTGTCTCACATTCTATTCATAACTGTAATCGATCAGACCTCTCCTCATCAAAATGACGACTCAAAATAATCGTGGTATCTTTTCAAGTACATCAAAAATAGTCAAATGCAACTTTGCAGAAAATCCCAGCTGCTGCTATTCTCAAGATATCGACCAAAAACATTATTTTTCAATAAAAAAACTCTGAATTTGCGAATTATGTACAAATATTCATATATCTATCGGTAATATTTATGTTTAAATATGTATTTACACTTCGTATACGTATGTCTAGGTATATACAGGGTGTCCGGAAAGTAAAGGGGCCCAGCTTAACTGTAGCTTTCTGAGGTCCAATGGAGCCGATTAAACTAAACATACCTTAGTCCAAAAGTGCTTCCTTAAGGAGTTATAGGGCCTTAAAACAATTTTTTTTTAATTTCATAATGGGGATATTTCGGAAAACAAATGACTAATCAAGCTGAAAATTGGTACACATATAATTTAAGGGAGTCCGAATATTGTGATCGTATAAGTATATCTGCATATAGATGGCGCTATTTTCGATAAATATATGAATATATGCACATAATTCGCAAATTTGATGTACTTGAAAAGATTCCATGATTATTTTGAATCGTCATTTTGATGAGACTTAAAATTGTTGAGGAGGTGTGCAATGTAGATAAACATAGCTTTAAATCGTACATGGTATGCCATATTATTATATAAATTAAAATATTTGGGGGTTCGAACTCAGTACACCATAGACAGTTTTATATTCCTGTTGTATAAATTACTATTTTATATGATAACAGTTTGAATACATATTTTAAAAAGAGCTGAAAAGATGCAAAACTATTTTTTGTTATTGTTCAAAATGAGTCAATCAGTGCTGCTTTATTAAGTGGGTCACTTTTTGCAAGCCTTATTTAGTAATATGATACGTATTTTCATTTTTTTTTCCCAACTTAGTGATTATAATAATCTACACTTTGAGTGTGTAAAATTTATATTGTGTTACACCAAGACACATATTAAATATGTTAACGGAATATAATAATTACAACCACAAATCATGGATATAAATGGATTAATCAGTTCGATAGAGCTGTTTATAATAAATCTGCATAAATGACGACAGTGCCTAAAGCACTTCCTGCTTTATCTTTTTGTCTACATTTCCTTTTGTGCCTTCCTATAGGTTAATCAGTTGGTCTTGTTTCTTCAGTTATAAAATAACTAGATAGTGTTAAGCTAGTCCCATTATAACATCTACACACGCACGCTGCGTCTGTCCTTTATCTATATTTCTTCTCAATATACTTGGTATATAATTCGAAAGATAATAAAGATTCTTGCTTGCTATATTCACCTCTGCAAATTCTCACATTTTCTCATATTACACTTACAAAAATTTGACCTTCATATTAATAGAGGGTGTCCCAAAATTGAGTTCCCGGACGGTAACCTTATACGTGATTCATATTGAGCTCATATAACCCAACTTACCTTAGTCCAAAAATGCATCCCTGAGAAAGTACATCCTCTTAAAGTGAGATAGAAAAAAAATTTTCCAATAACTTCCATTATATAAAAGATACAATTTTCAAATTTTGATGGGAGCTATATATCCATAAGCGATCCATGCAAATTTGATAACCATCAAATGTTTTTTGTTTCTCATTTTTTTTTTTTCATAATAATTAATGTTTGATTGGCTGTAATTTTTTAATCACCCTGTAAAATTACGAAATACTTGTACATTTTTATAGAGCATTAAAAGGGTTGCAAAAAAGGTACTCTTAAAATTTTTTGTAATATCAATAAAAATATAAGAAATTATCGTTTTTTCCTCTATTTGTATTTAACATTTATTTATAATTCCAGAAAAAAAAATGTAATAAGAGAAAAAGTAGTTTATTTTAAACAAATTACATTCATAACAAATTCCCCACATGACGCCCATCTGTTTTAAAATACTTTTATAATTTCATGTAATATCAACCAAAAATCAATAATCATTGTTTTTTCTCTGTAGGTCATAGGTGCTTGTGAAACAGAAAACCTGTCACGTTGTTATGACAACACAAAACTTAATTCATCAGTAACTTCAAAAAATAGAAAGTATAAGTTTAATTTAGGTAATCTACCAGCAACGAGTTGGGTTATTGTAATTTTGTATCATGAATCAATTTAGTAATGAAGAATATGCTGATATGCATTTGATATATGGAGAAATGAAGTATAATTCTCGAGCCGCTGGGCAAAGATACAGGCAAAAGTACCCAAACCGAAGAACACCATGTCATAAAACATTTATTGCTGTATATCAACGTTTAAGGGACACAGGATCAGTGTGTCCTGTAAATAATACTAGGGGTAGGACTTCTTTAGTAAATCCCGATAACGAAGAAATTATTTTAGATGCTATTGATGAAAATCCTGAAATAAGCATCAGAAGGTTAGCAGCAATGCATCAGGGGTATTCAAAGTGTACTATTTGGAGAATTATAAATAAACAACAACTGTACCCGTTTTATTTTCAAAAAGTACAAGCATTATTAGAACGAGATTATCCACCTCGATTGGAATTTTCACAGTGGTTACGAAACAAAAAAAAAAACAAGATCAGAAATTCTCAATTAATGTGTTAACAATCAACTATTAGGTCCAGTTAAATTACCAAACCGTCTAAATGGGCAAGAGTACATGCACTTTTTGGAAAATGGTTTACTATCTCTGCTCGATGATGTACCTTTGGAAATACGACGTAATTTATGGTTCATGCACGACAGATGTCCTGCTCACTTTAACATTATTGTGCGTCAGTTTCTTGACAGAGTTTATGGAAACCATTGGATTGGCAGAGGGGGGCCCATTGCTTGGCCAGCCAGGTCGCCGCGATTTTTGTATTTGGGGTTATTTAAAAACCACTGTATACTCTGTTCCAATTGATATCAGGGAGCAACTTTGGCAATGTATACAGAATGCGTGCGATGAATTTAGAGGGATTTTGCGTATTTTCCAACGAATTCGCTCGTCGTTGATGAAGAGAATTGATATGTGTACTGAAACAGGTGGACATCATGTGGAGCATTTATTATGAATGTATTTTTTTTTTAATAAATTGTCTTTTCTGTTATTACAAAATGATATTCTATAATAGTAAATTAATGATAAATACAAATAGAGGAAAAAACGATAATTTCTTGTATTTTGATTGATATTACAAAAATTTTTAAGAGTACCTTTTTTTTGGAGTCCTTTCAATACTCTGTAGAAATGTTCAAGTATTCCGTAATTTTACAGGGTGATTAAAAAATTACAGCCAGTCAAATTATAATTATTGTGAAAAAAAATTGAGAAACAAAAGATATTTGTTTGCTGTCAAGTTTACATAGTGTACTTATAGAGCTACAGCTCCAATCAACATTTTAAAATGTTATCTTCTATATAACGGATGTTATTCGAAAAAAAAAAAATTTTCTATCTTACTTTAAGAGGATGTACTGCCTAAGGGATGCATATTTGGACTAAGGTAAGTTGGGTTATAAGGGCCTAATATGAACTCAGGAATCACAGGTTCCGGCCCGGGAACTCAATTCTGGGACACCCTGTATATTTTGCTAACAAATATTTAGGATTTTAAATTATAGATTGTATCCTCTGAATAACATAATTAATCTACCAAAATTTATTTGATGTCAGCTGAAAAGAATTATTTACATTATGTCCAGTATGAAAATGTGTTTCTTTCTTTTCAAATTGTTAACTATTACGTAAGTTGAGATCGCAAAGTCCAAGAATCCAACTTTTTAATTTATATCCATTATGTTATTATACCCAACTCAATTTTTGTATATAAAATGTAACTTTTTCAGTAAATCTTTATTTTTTCATCGTGACTTAATTTTTACTCGCCAGACTGCTAAAGTGGCTAGAAGATGAATGAAAGTAGACTATATAACGAGAAAAATGGGCACAAGTTCAATCTTACGTTTTCGCAGACTAAAGCACATTTGTCTACATATGTGTCATTAAAGGACTTGTAAATCAAGTACCTACTTATCCTATAAGACTATTTCCGCTAGTTTAAGGCCAGACGAGCCGTTTTTCTTTTTGTACCCGGACGTGTATTATGTCTAGCACTTGTCACTTTCAATCATTTCATTAATCATTAATTCTCTGTGCGTTTTATTTCGTCAGTTTTGTAATATCAATAAATTCATAAGCATTGTGTCCAATTTCAAAATCGTGTTTTAATATTCCCTAGAGTTGCTAGTGTCTTGAAGGGTGATAATTTTAGTTAATATTACAATTCTGACGTGTGCATATTTTAGTAGATTTGAGAAAGGATATTAATCTATTAATATTTGCAATATAATGTCATAATCGACAATTAATCATTATCGGTGTTTTAAATGCAATGAATTTAACCACTCATCAAATTCCTGTAACAAGCCATACACCTGCCCCAGATGTGGGCAAGGACGGCGCCAGACTGGCCAGGCCGGGGGGGCACAATTTTTGTTTTTGTAGGGGGGCACAGAAACATAACTTTTACTTAATAACATAATGACAAAGAACGAAAACATGATGATTGGTTCCCCAGACCGAAAATCCAGAGGGACATTTGGGGGGCACGTGCCCCTGCTGTGTCAACTGCACTGTACATAAAAGTAAAAACAAATCAGATATTTCCATTAATCATGCGGCATGGGATACCAACAATTGCTCTGCATACTTGCTAGCTAAAGAGAAACTGCGAGATGATCTCCTAAGTACTCAATCCGTTCAATAGCAATCACAGCCTATATCATCTCTCCCTACCTCCATTCGCAAATCTACTGCGAGTATGGCTGATAATAACCTCATTTATTATCAAAACGTCAGGGGTCTCAAAACGAAGACGATCGAAGTGAGTAATTCCGTTGCTAGTTCTAATTGGCCCATTATTGCACTAACAGAAACTTGGCTCAACTCAACTGTTTTTGATTCTGAATTGATAAACAATAACTATAATATCTTTCGCAAGGACAGAGATTTTGCAGCTGCTAATCGTAGCAGAGGTGGGGGTGTATTGTTAGCTATACGAGATAATTTCAATGCTGTAAAGCTTGACTTAGATCAAGCAAACCTTCATATATTACCTTATGTTGATATTCTACGTGTTAAACTCTCAGTTAATCAGCGTTACACCTATATCTTTGTTATATATATTCCGCCTAATGTAAGCACCGTAAACTATGAAACAATTTTTGAATCCATCGAGTCATTAAATGGTATTTGTGACAACAACGTGTTAATAATAGGGGATTTTAATATTCCCTCATATTCTCTGTCTATTTTAAATGGCATCAATACTGCTAAAGTTACAGCTCTCAATAACTTTACAAATTTTCTAGATCTCTCTTAATTTAATTTTGTGTACAATGACAACAGATTACTTGACTTGGTTCTGTGCAATACCAGTTAGCTGAGAAAGCGTTAGATGTTTTGTTAAAAGAAGATAAGCATCATCCCGGACTTGTAATTTCCTTGAACACTGAATCTGAAATCTGTAATAATAATTTCCCAATTAATTATACAAATATATTTTTAATTTTAGAAAAGCCAATTTTGAACTATTATATCAGGAACTGCTTAAAGTCGACTGGTCTTGCCTGGAAGATTACACTGAAATTAACTCTGCGTGTCAACAATTTTATGATAAATTATCGGAGATATTGACAACTTAAATCTGTGTGTCCTAAAAATAATAGAAAATTCCCACCCTGGTTTAATGCTGAAATTATCAAAGATATAAGAACTAAAGAAAAATATTTGAGGCTGCACAAAAGAACAGGAGATAACATTGCGCTTGGTGAATTTGTGAGATTAAGGTCTGAAATTAAATTTGATATCAAAACTGCATTCAGAAACTATACAGCTCAGGTTGAAAATAATATCAGCAATGATCCAAATAAGTTTTGGGCCCACATAAAAAACAAAAAAGGGGTGACTAACATACCTAAAGATATGTATTACGATGGCAATCATTTGAATAACCCACAAGATATTGTAAACGCTTATGCTGATCTTTTTCAACAATCATTTTCACCTGTAGACCCGGAAGACACATTAACAGATCAGTCTGATGATAATAATAATAATAACAGTAGCATCAATATTGTGTCCTTTTCAGAACACGAAGTACTATTAGCTTTGAAAAAAATAAAACCCAACCTCACCATGGGACCTGATGGCATTCCCGCGTTCTTTTTGAAATATTGTGCTTATATCTTTGCGAAGCCACTCATGATTTTATTTAACTTGTCTATTAAATGTTGTTAATTTCCTGATATTTGGAAATACTCCAAAGTCTGTCCGGTATACAAAAAGGGTGAAAAAAATGATAAAAGAACTTTCGAAACTATAATCTGTAATTTTGGTAAAGCTTTCGAAATATTACTACATAATTCAATTTACCCACATGTTAAAAACATAATTTCTACGCAACAACATGGATTTATGAAGGGCCGCTCTACTACCACTAATCTCATTTGTGCTACGCAATATATATCTGAATCCATCGACATGCAATTTCAAACAGACGTAATATACTTTGACTTTACGAAAGTCTTCGATAGGCTCAATCACAACTTACTTATTACAAAACTCTCTAGCTTTGGCATTTCAGATGAGCTCATATCTTTTTTTTAAATCATATTTAACTGAACGACAACAATACGTCGCGTACAATGGCTTCAAGTCCTCTGATTATGTCTCAACCTCAGGTATTCCTCGGGGGTCCGGTCTTGGGCCGCTGCCTTTTAATATTTTTATCAACGACATAGGTAATACTCTAAGAGGTCACTTTTTAATGTATGCGGACGATATAAAACTTAGAATAGAATAGAATCACTGATCTGAATGACTGCATCACATTGCAAAATAGTGTTTCTAATCTTAGTTCTTGGTGTGTTAAAAACAAACTTTCATTAAATGTGCAAAAGTGTAATATTATATCGTTTTCAAATAGAGATTCTATGATTACCTACGGTTACGCGCTAAACAATGAACAATTAATGCGACCGTCTACGTTCAAAGACCTTGGTGTAATTTTCGACAAAAGACTAACTTTTAGTGACCACATTGATACGTTAATATGTGACGTAAATAAGACATTTGGTTTTATCATACGTAACAGCCACGATTTCTCAAATATTGCAACGCTAAAATTACTATATTTTTCATTTCTGAGATCTAAGTTAGAGTATGCATCCCTTGTTTGGCAGCCCTGCTATAATATTCACATCTCAAAAATAGAAAATGTACAACGTCGTTTTCTTAAATAGCTTCACTTTAAATCTCATGATACATATCCACCTATTGGTTTTCCGCAGAGATTTGCTTGAAATGTTTTCCATGTGCAGCCTAAGTGATAGACGTAACAACTACGTCATTAACTTCTTAAAGAAAGTAATTCATCATGAAATTGATTGCTGCGAGATCCTCCATAAATTAAATTTTCACACTCCAAGAGTGAATTCGCGACATCACCAAACTTTTTATCTGCCTAGAACCCGCACTAACATCTTACAATACTCACCGATATATAATATCTGTTCTACTTATAATAACAACCCGAATGATATTGATATTTTTACTTAATAGGAGACGCTATCTACAGTTAGTTACCATCTTATTACATTCTTTTATGTGCCGTATGCATAATTATATGTTAGCCTTATTATACTAAAAAATTTTCATATCATTGTGTTAGTGAACGAATTCTGAACAACTTTCAAAATGTCCGTCTGTCCGTCCGTCCGTCCGTCCGTCACGTTTCTTGTAAGCACGATAACTTAAGAAAGAAAAATCAGATTGTACTGAAATTTGGACACTAAGTTAGCGCTAGCTAGGGGAAGAACCCTATTGTTCTTGAAAAAAATCGATCAGTAAATAAAAATGTTATTAATGATTTAAATTTGAGAATTTTTTTTAATTTTTATGTTTTTGTAAAAATGTACATTTTTTACATTTTTTTACGTGTTAGGTCGTTCTTACACTTTTGACTCGGAATCCAAGGGTCCCAGGTTCGAAACTCACATGGGGTATGGTATGCTTTTTTTTTAATTTAAATTTTATTTTACACTGAGTCTTTCACCAACTAAGTTCGTACTATAAATTTAAAAATGTTTAAAATTAACATTATTTACAAAAAACTGCGAAGAGTATCCTATAGAATGTGTAACAATTAAATAAAAAGTTTAGTAAACCGGCGAAGAGTACGTTTTTAGCTTGTTTTTTGTTTTATTTCAGTTTAATTTTAATTTTATTCTTATTGTTTTCTTTGCATTACATTTGTAGTTTTAGTTACTCATTTATGGTGTGTAGTTTATATTAAATTTGTGTTGTTTCCCATCTTGTAAATGGTTTGTACTGTTAGATGGTGTATTATAATTAAATAAATAAATAAATAAATTAAGTGGAAGTATATAAATTTTAATAAAAATAATATATTATAGGATATACCTATACATAACACCTAAATAATAATAAAGCTTGTTTTTAAAAACTCTTTTTCTACCTTACTATACTTCTACTCCACTACGTGGATGTGAAGGTAAAACATGCTAATCGAATCCAGAACCTCCCCCCTCCTCCTTTTCTGAATCATTTGAGGTAGGTTAAAATATTTCTTCTGTGAACATAGGTATATAATCATTTAAATCGACCTATGCAAAGAGTGGTTTATATAACAACATATGGTGAGAGAGCCGTAAGAATGCTGATCTGATTTTACGTAAATACTGAATATCTGCCTATTTCTGGAACAGACTAGATTATAGAATACACAATTACCTGGAAAAAGTTGCTCAGTATCATAGATGACAATAGAAAAAAACACTTTACGTAAGCACAAAAAATATTTCATGAAACTCCTTTTACAGAAGTTTATAATTTTAGGAGTGTCAAGATCATAAAAAATTCTCGCTGATATAAAATTGCATATATTTGACACTCCTTAGCATTTCAAATGCATTTAAACGTTCTAATTCTATTAAAATATATGAAATAAATATTGCCAATTAACATTGATTTATTTAGCAACAATTATCATGAATAATGTTTTTATTCCATGTGCAATTTTTTTTGTCAGAAGCTGAAAATTAATAAAAATATTCCTAAGAATTAATTTGTTTATTGGAAAAACTGCACTGTAATTAATAATAATTTAGTTTATTCATGAATTGCACCCATGTTAATTACTGCGTTGTATAATAATAATTAGGTAGGATTTTTTGATGATCTACCTATAAATTTTCCATGCTACCTATTAACTCCGTAGTCCAGTCACGAACTTATAAATTTGATCCCGAAGCCGGCAAAAATTGCTAACAAGTTGAATTTTTAGATTTAGGCAGCAAATTAACAGTTTGCAATAGTACTCCTGCTACATGTTCCAGATAGTTGAGGCAAGAGGTAGAAAAATATTTTTTTAACAAATATCTCTGTAACTAATATAGTACAGGAACTTCGGATTAATTATATAGCAGTTTTCAAATATTTTTGAATAGTTTTATTCAAAATGAATCAAATACGATATATTTAAAAGGAATAAGCGTGCTTTTCCGTTGGAGGTGAGTTTCATCCCAACTCGGGGGGTTTGGAAAAAGAAAGTGACCATTTGAACGTGTAGATCATCGAACTTTACCCAAAAAATTTTCTTATAACGTTATTTTTGCTTTAACACCCGCCGAGTTACAAAGGGATTGAAAACGTTGATTATTAAGTAAAAAACACTGATTTTTCAAAGGTTTTAAGGAAATTACTCAAAGGAGATCATATTTTCGAAAAAGTTTGTCATAACAAAAAAGTCAGCTTATGAAATAACAAAGCCATGAAATAAAAATTTGTTTAGGCTCATCGTTGCCGAGATACAGTTAATGTTAGGTGCATTTGAACTTAGCCCTGAAAAGGTCACGCTCTTCAAACAGTCATAACTCTGGTTTAAAGAACCTTTCAACATATCATAAGGTATTACTGTTGTCATTGTTATTATTGTTGTTATTCTGTATTATTGTTAGCCTGATGTTATCTAGGTCGTATTTCGCATTCTCTGTCTTTGTCTGTTTGTCCTCTGATTTTGTCCTTTTCTTTTTAATATGGTTTAATATGTATACGATGTAGGTATATGTATTTTATTTTATATCTTTTACCTTCAAATCTTAATTACTGGCTATTATTTTATTTTATTTATACAATAACTATCTGACATACCAATATTCTGTACAGAATCTGACTGAGAAATAAAGTTATTATTATTATTATTATTTTTTTTTTCGGGTAGCCCGCTGCCGGACAGGACTTCCGTGGCCTCCGACACCTCACGGTAGCCGCGCCGGCGAATTCCTTACAGCCACTCTCCACGACCTGTGGAGTTAGTGACTGCAAATACCTAAATCGTGTGCCCTAAGTAGACGAAGGGACCCCAAGATAACCGCCTTCTGCATCTGGCCTGCCAACCATTCTGCCGAATTCTGACAGGCCGGTATGATCTTCAATTCTGAGAGCAGCGAAGGCTTCATCCCTCCGAGTACGCCGATTATTAGGACGACCATCTTGACCGAGTAGTCTGGGTACAGCACTTGTTATTATTATTATTATTATTATCGAGCTAAAAACCAGTCACCCTTCTCTGTGGCTCCGACCCTCAGAGGGTAGCTGGTAGTACCGGTAGCCACTCCCCACGCCCGTGGGGTAAGTGACTACTGGGTCCGGGAATCGTGTGCCCCGAGCAGACGTAATGAACCAAGAATGACGGCCTTCTGCATTCTGCCGGCTAAGATCTCTGCCGAATTTCGGACATCGCATGCATATATGTATTTGTGTAAATAAGTATAAAGATAAAAAAACCGCTGCCCAAGGAATCACTACTTCCACATCCAGATTCTCTATCCAAGTCACTCACAACGAAAAAACTTTGTATGTGAAAATAATTGTTTATGGAACTTTAATAATATAATATTTGAAATCTTCTACCCCAAAAACCCATAAAACGATACCCCACATCGGTAGTGGGGTGGGGGTGGTGATAGGGGGGTGGTAGTGGGGGGTGGACGAAGTAAAAAAATATTTTGAGGTTTCTGGTTCCTGTACATACACTAAATCACAATTTCTTTTCATCTCCTTTAATAAGGGGGTGGGGGTGGTAATGAGGGTGGCTAATGCCATTTTTTTTGAGACCTTAGCTTCTCTTATATATACTAAATATCAATTTCGTGGACTCTTACCTGCTTGACTTACCCATCTACCCCAAATTTACCCCCATTTACACCCCAACCCTTCGACGGAACAAGATGAAAATATAATCTAGTTCTAGATCTCGTTAAAGTACATATGTGTACCAAATTTCAAGTCAATATCTTAAACGGTTCCAGAGTAAACGTGCGCACAAAAAAAGTTAGACAGACAGACAGACCGACAGACAGACCGACAGACAGACAGACAGACAGACAGACAGACAGACCGACAGACAGACCGACAGACAGACCGACAGACAGACCGACAGACAGACCGACAGACAGACCGACAGACAGACCGACAGACAGACCGACAGACAGACCGACAGACAGACTTACCCTTTTGGGGGTAAGAGCAACAATTTTTCTTATTAAAGGATGAGTTTTATGTCTCAAAATGTAACAATCTGCTAAGAAAGTCCTAATTTCTCAAAATAAACAAAAAATAATTCATCTATTTTACCCCTGTTATATCGGGCATATTGAGGGTGCAACACCAAGTTGGATACATTTTGACACCAAGCGACTTTACTAACACTCCAGGCCTACTATTAAACATACTAAAAGTCCTGAGCTTACACTGGTGCGCTCGAGCCACATCTTCAAAAAATGGTGCTTTATTCAGTTTTTTGCTTATATCTCGTAAACTATTAAAGATAGCAGAATTATGTTTATATAAAAAATGTGGCTTATAACACACTCTACAAAATATGTTATATACATTTTTTCCGTATCTATTGTTATTGTTTTATGAATTTCAAGTAAAGTAGTGTACATGTATGAACAGGGTACTCTCAGTATACCTAGTTTTTTGAAAATTGGTTGACAGTCGTCGTCCCAATCAGAATTATCAATTAAATTAACTGCTCTCTTTTGTAACCGAATTTTTTTTACTGCATGGAGATGAGCCACCCCATAGCAGAATTACATAAGTAATGTGAGAATGGAACAAAGAGAAATAATAACAATTCCTTAGAGTACATTTTCTAGCCTGCGTAAGAGGAAGATAATACTAGGTAATTTGTTAGAAAATACCTCCACGTGGTTGAATTAAGTAAGAGTGTCATCTAAGACGACACCAAGAAGTTTTATAGGGTCACCTTTTACTAATGAGTTACTTGTAGAAAAAACAAGCCTCCGAGTTTTATCTCCATTAAGTTTAACATTATTTGAGGAAAACCAGTCCCTAGCTTACTGTATGGAGCTATCGTAATTTAAGTTTTTAATGTTAGAATTAAAATCCAGAATATGTGTGTCATCGGCATAGGCAACGCATTTTATTGGTGACAAAATGAAATAAATCATTTAAATATAAAATAAACAATAAGGGCCCCAGTACCGAGCCTTGGGCACCCCATGCCTTATTGTTCGAAGTTTGAAATTAATGTTATCAATAGCAACACATTGTTGCCTATTGGTGAGATAAGAATTAAAGAGATTGAGAGGTAGACCTCTAATGCCATAAAAGCTTATCAGAATTGATAATAAAATTAGCATATGTGTTTTTTTGGATCAACTATTTTAGATTGTATTTCTTTTTAAAGTTGTTATACCAAAAATGCTAAGAATTCTATTACGTAATTCAATACTTCGTCAGTATTAGCTAGAAGAGTAGTTGTTGTTGATTGGTTCTCCAATAATGAGTGTTTTAAAGTATTTACCTAACTAGTATATTAGCGTGCCCAGATTAGGGCAACAATATACAGGAAGTAGGTAATTTCAAAATAAATAAAAAAGTAAGTTGTGATTTGCTTAATACCTAAATAATATTCTCAAATCATGATGAAAGCAAACAAATAAAAATAATTGTAAAAATCCAATTAATGTTATTTAATGAGTCTTAAGGCTTATCAGTGCCTTTTGGATTAATGCTTCTTCTTCAGATATGACTAACGCCGTTTTTGTGTGCGTTTATATTGATAAACTATAAACTATATCTGTCTAACTATCTCTTTATCCACTTAAAAAAATGTATGCCCAGCCTCGGTCTACTCAATACTGCAGGGCTAGTTCCGTGCCTGTAATTCGACTACAAGAATACACAGTAACTCCTTTCTTATTGTTATTAGAAATGTATGCAAATAAGAAGCCCCTGTCGGATAGGGAACTGGAATATATTATATATAAAAAATGTCCTCTTTAAATCCAAAAATTCGGCTCACTTACAATTTTCGCTTGGTAAAAACCTACACTGACTGGACTACTCCATCCAAACTAACAATTTAAGCAAATTAAATCGTGGTTGTTATTCTAGTTGCCGTGCGTCATCCAAAAGAATTCTGAATAATCATATACGATGATTTTAAAAACAATTATTATCATTAAACAGGTATAGATATACATATGCGTGTGGACCTTATTTGGGCTGGTGTCGCCATCTATCGGGTTTGGTGTAAAATTTGTATGTTAATCACGCAGTGGGGCTTAATCATAATAAGGAAATTTACAAACCGCAACAGTGACGAATAAAACAGTAGCAAAAGCCAAGGAAAAGGTTTATGGTTGCGAAAACTATGAATTAACAACAATAGAAATTATTTTATTGTAATTGGTGATTTATATATTTAATATATGAGATTATATTGATGAATATTTAAATTTTCAGCCACCTAAACAGATAAAAAGATAATATAAAAACAAAAATAATATTTTTGTAACTATTAGCCTACTGTTTTTTGTAGAATTCTAGGTGTAACTTCTTGTTAAAACTTTATATGCGAGTACTTTTTAGTGCCTTAAATGAAATTAAAAAAATCATTTGTATGGGTGGAGCATCTGCTTCAAACTCAAAACTTAAAAATAACTTCATTTTGTACCAATAATTTAAAAATATGTTTGCATGCAATTATATCTAAATATGGAATATAAAAAATATAATGCTATATGTTTTCTTAAATTTTTTATTTCTAAGCAAGATATATACAGGGTGTCCCGAATTGCATAGGCCAAACTTCACTAAGGAATATAACTTTTCAAAGTAAGAACTAAGTTCCTATAAACATGGGTCGGGAAGTGCTTAGTTTCCGAGATACAGGGTGTGCAAATAATTCTCCTGAAAATGTTTTTTATGAATATTTTCGAAACGTCTAAAAATAAACAAATGATAATTTGCACAGGAATTTAACTTTTTATGCTTTTTAAGACAAAATGACAACTATGTACGAAAATCATTCAGGAGCGGGTGAAACTGGGAGGGCCTAGGTATAATTTAGCCCCAACTTTATTGTGTGACACTTTTACATTAATTTATGAGCAGAACTTAAAAATTTGAAGTTTTCTACATAAAAAAAGTCTCTTGAGTTTTTTCTCTAAAATTATCAGTTTTTAAGTAAATCTTATCTGAACTTTATTAATTAGTAACCATTATTACCAGCATTCCTGGTACGCAGGAGTGTGCCATGATTGTAATGTTTGTAACAAATGAAAAATAATCTAGCATGCAATGCCAGAATGACAATAATGACGTTGTTTTTGGTGGTTTCTGTAGTTCATTGTTCTGTAATTTTATTATTTCCTTTTGGAAAAAGTGTTCTATTGAAAAGTAAAAAATGGTCATGTTTAGTAATGTGGAGTACGCGGATATTCATTTTATTTATGGATATTGTAATGGAAACGCGAATGCTGCGGTACGCGAATATCGCAGAAAATTTCCTAATAGAAGGAAACCATCTAAAGATGTTTTTATTCGAATTTAGGAATGTTGGACTTAAAAGAGGTCGAAGAAATGAAGAACAGCGAAATTGGCGATTTAAAAACATAATTTTGGCCAAAATTAACAACGATAATAAATTAAGTATCAGAAGAGCGGTCCAACAGCTGCGTGCGCAAGCTGTGCATGTTTCCAAAAACAAAGTTTTTCGGATTCTGTAAAAAGACCACAGAAAAGCTTTTCGAACGCAACCGTCCAAAGCCTTCAACCAGGTGATCCCGAGAGGCGTATCAATTTTTGTAATTGGTTTATAAATGCCATGGAACAAGATCCCGATTTCGGAAGTAAAATTATTTGGGCTGATGAAGCTATCTTTAGCCGTAATGGATCGGTTAATTTTAATAATTTAAGAATCTGGGCTCATCGGAATCCTCATATAATTCGCCCTAGGACATTTCAACAGGAGTTTAGCGTTAATGTATGGTGTGGTGTTATAAACGGGACTTTTTGTGGGCCCCACATCCTTCCTCCCCGTTTAAATGGACCATTATTTAATGATTTTTTAAATAACCATTTTTTTCAATATCTCGAGGATATTCCTCTTAATTTAAGAAATGAATGCTGGTTTCAAATAGACGGAGCTTCTGCACATTTTGCTGTTGAGAACCGTTTGTGGGTAAACAATAATTATCCTGCACGAGAGATCGGTCGATTAGGTGCAAGAGCCTGGCCACCCCGTTCACCGGATTTAACTCCAGTTGATTTTTTTGTCTAGGGCTATTTAAAGGACAAAGTCTACGCAAACTCTGTAACAACAAGAGAAGAGTTAATAGAAAGAATTCTCGAAGAATGTGAAAATTTGCGGGATAATCCTGATTTCATTCGTAAAGCTACACACTCTGTACGGCGCAGATGTCAGAAATTTGTAATTTACCTTACTTTAATCTAATTCATTGTTGTCTAATAAAAAATAATGTAATCGAATTTTGTTTTACTGTCATTGTTTTTTTCTGTTCTACTAAAATATTCATAAAAAACTATTCCCGAATAAAGTTCAGATAAGATTTACACAAAAACTGATAATTTTAGAGAAAAACACAAGAGACTCTTTTTGTGTAGAAAACTTCAAATTTTTAAGTTCTACTCATAAATTAATGTGAAAGTGTCACACAATAAAGTTGGGGCTAAATTATACCTAGCCCCCCCCCCCCCCAGTTTCACCCGCTCCTGAATGATTTTCGTACATAGTAGTCATTTTGTCTTAAAAAGCATAAAAAGTTAAATTCTTGTGTAAATTATCATTTGTTTGTTTTTAGACGTTTCGAAAATATTCATAAAAAGACATTTTCAGGAGAATTACTTGAACACCCTGTATCTCGGAAACTAAGCACTTCCCGACCCATGTTTATAGGAACTTTTTTTCTTATTTTGAAAAGTTGTAATGCTTAGTGAAGTTTGGCCTATGTAATATCGTAATGGGTTTAGAAAATCACAAAACATATTTTTTGCACTCTTAAAAAAAATGTCCTTTTTTTCATTATTTTTTTGTGCGTAAAATATTTTACGGTAATGGTGAAAAAGTAAAGGCGTAAAAATTTATTTATTTCATTGTGGCTATAGCCGACTCATAAGAGTACATTGAAAACCATCGAAGTTGCCTCGCGATCTTTGCTTTTGAAACTTCAAATTATAGATTTGTGTTTTGACGTTCAAGGTAATTTTGAAATTAATTAATTTAAATATGAAAATTGACGACAGCCGTAGAAAAAGTATTGAATGAAAGACATGCATGAAGTGTTCAATAAAATGAACAAATACTTAAAAATATTAAAAATTGGTTTAAACAAATTTAAGTCATAATTATTTAATTTTCTTGTATAAATGTATTGTCAATCCAAGAATCTACTTTAAAGTGTGAAAAGTGGTACGGTTTCTATTCAAAATTTTGAAGTTATATAGTATTTCTAATTCTAAATTATTTATATATTCATTTCTCTAATGTCATTATCATTTTAACGTTTCACAAATAAATCACGTGCTATCCGCGACTGTTCATAAACAATGTGACTATTGGTCAACTTTTCGACGTTTTTTTATTACTGTTCCACGGTATACGTTGCATTTTTTGAAAAAATTGTTGGTTGTTATACATCATTTATGTTATTCGTACAGTTGATTTAAAAAAAAAAACTGGTACACTTCCTTTTAGCTATGTAAATCATTCGTTCTTTGGTTGATATTAATAATCTTACAAATGTCACTTTGACGTTAATCAGTGGCGTCATTATTAAAAATGGTTCGACATCTAACAGATATTCAAAAATTTCGAATTGTTTCTAAAATTGAAGATAGTTGGTCCATAAGAAGACTTGCTGCTGAATACAATGTGAGTAAAACCACGATAATGAGTGTTAAAAAACAATGGGAAACCAACCAAACGGTATCCCGTAAAGTTGGTTCCGGTAGGCCCAGAAAGAGCAAGAGCTTTTTAGACTGCTTTCAGAGACAAATTTCCCTGCTTCTGTGTCTACTGCTTGCAGAAGAATAAAACTACAAAGCGACTTGAAGAGTTGTTCAGCGGCTAAAAAATACAAACTTTCAGAAGAAAAGAAGCAGGGTAGGATTATTTTTGTACTCAACTATATAATCAATGATGAAAACTTCTGGGGACAAGTTGTCTTTTCTGACGAAAAGGTTTTTAAATCCTGTAACGATGGACATGTTCGCGTATATAGGCCTCCTTCCACCAGATACGACGAAAAATATACTTTCGATCCACAAATATCAGGAAGGTTTTCAGTCAATGTCTGGGCTTGAATGAGCCTAAATGGGTTAGGTATGTGTTGGAACAATGGTGATCATCTCAATTCCATTAAATATATTGAAATATTAGACAATATGTATTATGTTGCCGTCAGTAATAGAGATGTTTCCGGAAAATAATTTTATTTTCCAACAAGACAACTGCTCCATACATACGGCCCATCGTGTAAGGCAATGGTTTCTTAATAAAAACATAGAGTTGTTACCGTGGCCATCTAAAAGTCCGGATTTAAATCCAATTGAAAATGTTTGGGGACTAATGGTGAAACATATAAGAAAATTAAATAACTATCCCAATAATGCCCAAGAATTGGAAGGGATAATTGAAGACACTTGGGAGAACTTGTCGCAAGAAGTTGACCTTGCAAGAAATCTTATTTTGTCCATGCCTGCAAGACTTCAGGCAGTTTTAGACGCTAATGGAGCAATGACAAAATATTAGTTAATTCTGTATTACGTAGTTGAAGTTCATTTATTTTATTTTTTTTATTGTATTTTTATGTTCAGTTTGCATTGTTTACATTTTTTTTAATCTCAAGTGGTATTTTTGTGTTCTTATTTTAAAAATAGAATTATCATTATTCAGTTAGTATTTGAATTACAACCATTAGTAGAATTATCCGTAACAAATATTATTTTTTTAAACAATAATATAGCAGGATTGAAAATGTTTTGAAAAAGTTATTTTCTAATTATTTTTTAAAATTCCATTTGAATAAAATAAAAAAGAAAGGTTTAATAAGTTTAAAAACACTAAGAAAACCGGTCTCCTCCAAAAAACCCAGGTCCGGTGTAAATCACCTCTTCTCCACCCCCCTCTCGACATGCCTGGCCAGCCCTATTTACAGACATATACACACAACTAAACTATTAAGATTTTCGATTACAAGAGTTGTACCAGTTTTTTTTTGAAATCAACTGTACAATGCATCTGCTAGCCTAAAAAAAAGTTGTTTATTGCACTTGAAATAAGAGAGTTGATATGACTTCCGGTTAGATCGGAAGTTGTTTTTGGTGTGAAAGTTACATAAAATTCTAGCTTTGGTAGCATGTTACGAATATCCAAAAATCCAAAATGTTATCTTTCAAAATAAAACAGTTATTAGGCAATACTTTCATGGCCACCTGGCATGGAATGTTTATATTCGCAAGGACATTCTAAGAAATGGCGGAGGTTCCGGGATTATAGAACACTAATCGATTTTATTCCTCTCTTTTGCGAACCCCCTACTTTGTCGTAATAAAATAGAATAGAATAGAAAAGGATTTTATCCATGCTATACATTTATAAATAATATTTACATACGTCAATAATAAATAACTACTTAATTTAGAAACAATTATAAAAACAGTCATGAGAACACAATGTAAGAATAAGTAGTAGTCATAAAAATTATACATCTCAAAGTACAGAGAAAAACGTAAATATGAAATTGTTTGAAAACACAAAAAACAGTTAATGCAGAAATGCTAAATATAACGTTAAATAATCAAAGTATTCGTCATATGAGTAAAAGGCGTTGTGTAAATGGATATTTTTTATTTTTAGCTTAATCGGGTTTACACTCATATCTCCAGATAACACATTAAAAAAATTGGCTGATAGATATTGGTAAGAAATTTTAGATTTACTTAGTCTATATTTGGGCAATCTTAAATTTGTTTTTGCCCTAGTGTCATGGTTATGTATGTCCTCCTGCTTGGTAATTTTGTTATCACTTTTTAATTTCTTAGTGACACAAGTATTCCTGTATATAACAAGACGCCAGTGCTAATATTTGGAAACTTTTAAAAGGGGGTTACAGTGGTCATCATATTTAGCTTGATTCATTATAAAGTTTCTCGTAATTTAAAAATTTTGCTCAAATGACAAGATGACCCCCATACTATCATTCCATACGTCATTATGCTGTAAAAAAATGGAAAAATAGGCTACTCTTAAGCAGTCAGCAGTAATTTTGTTGCTAAGTTGTCTTATTATATAAATACAAGTCGACAACCGTTTTGAAAAGTTGTGAATTAGGAACACCGGGGGAGTTTGATAGGTTCATATTTATACTCTTCGCAAAAACGAAGAGTATATTGTATTTGATCGGCACATTTCTAAAATCGTAAATATCGCTCGTAGAGAAAAAAATCATATCATTGTGTTAGTGAACGAATTCTAAACAACTTTCAAAATGTCCGTCTGTCCGTCCGTCCGTCCGTCACATTTCTTGTAAGCACGATAACTCAAAAAAGAAAAATCCGATTGCACTGAAATTTGGACAGTAAGTTAGTGTTAGCTAGGGAAAGAACCCTATTGTTTTTGAACAAAATCGATCAGTAAATAAAAATGTTATTAATGATTTAAATTTGAGAATTTTTATTTTTGATTTTTATGTTTTTGTAAAAATTTACATTTTTTACGTGTTAGGTAGTTCTTACGCATTTGACTCGGAATTCAAGGGTCACAGGTTCGAAACCCACATGTGGTATCGTATAGTTTTTTTATTTTTACTTTATTTTACACTGAGCCTTTCACCAACTAAGTTCGTACTATAAAATTAAAAATGTCTAAAACTAACATTATTTACAAAAAACTGCGAAGAGTATCCTATAGAATGTGTAACAGTTATATAAAAAGTTTAGTAAACCGGTGAAGAGTACGTTTTTAGCTTGTTTATTTCTCTGTTTTTCATTGCAAAATTTTACCATTATTTATGGTAAGATAATCACTCCTTAACCAGTTTTGTATTAAATTATCAGCTTTTTCTTTCTTCGTGCATAAGTTAGAAAACAGTTCGTTGCTTAACAGAAATGTCATGTAATCAGCATACATTATTGGAGACACTTCTGCAGCACAATTGAATTATACATATACATCATTAATGTAAATTTGAACAGCACAGGACCCAGAACTGACCCCTGTGGCACTCCATAATCAACACCAGAAAGTTTTGATACCCTACCAAGACTATATTATTACAACGACAAAGTATTTTTCCTAGCCATCACATTATTGGAATCCACAATAAAATCGGATCGGTGCTTTTGAAATTTTGGGTAACGTGTCGAAAATATTTGAAAGTTGAAACATTAATATGACATCACCGAGAAGCTAATGGGAAAAATCTTTGGCGGGGATGTGTGCGTAACAGGCAACCGCGACATATGGTGTAATGCTGTCAGGCGTGCCATACAACGAAGAGAGGCTAACTAGAATAGTTCATGGATCACAAAACATCTGCCAAGATAATGATATTCAGACGAGGGGTTGTCCTCTCCATTAGTGCTCTCGTCATTCGTTTACCTTGAACATAATAATAAAATTTCGACTGAAACCAGAATTGAGTTCCGAAATTCTGTTAAAATGCAATTAGTGACCCCATAGGTTATACTATTTTCCCACGATTAAGGAATCTTCTGTATTAATTGAATTAAAAATGTATGAAATCATTTTGATGTCAGATGTCGTCTAACCTAGATACGCAAAACAGAAGTGTTCCAATAACATTCAATAACTGTACAAATTGTACATGCAATTTTAATATAATAATAACCAAAGTTTCTTGTTTACTATTATTATATAGTTTATTGCTTTATACTTTTTTATCAAGGTAGAAATTACAAATAAAAATATATTATTCTACTTACCGCACACGTATCGTTATGAATTGTAACAGAACTACGATTTTCTTTTCTATAGAAATAGATTATCGTGTGGGAGATTCAGCTTACAAGATCCATCAACAACTGCTGTTAGTAAAAAAAAGTACAATCGTACCAAAAATCAGTTAAAACAACTCCTACGATCTGACGTTTACTAAACGCGTGACAACGAGTCTGCGCAGTCTGCACAATATCATATTTCTCTGTTATACCGGGTGTCCCATTATATTTGGACCCTTTTTAAAACTATATAACTTTTGAACTAGTTGAGATAATGAAATGCGGTTTTCGCCAGTCTTCTTCTAATTTTGATGTCATATCCCGAGTATCGTCTTTTTTGCTCACTTCCGGTTTAACCGGAAATGACATAGCGTATTTTCGAGGATAAGGTAACTTTGTTATTTCAAATGGAACACCCTGTATATTTTTCCACAGTTGGAAAGTCCTTTGTTTCCCCTTTCCAAAAGGTCCACATTTGTCATGCGGAGTGATGGTTCTATAAGCTCTTAAAGTGAATACTGCGTATTATCGAAATGCTAGGAAAAAATAATGATTAACAAAGTATACTATAGAAACAAAAGACAACATCACTTGCAAACGTCAAATTAGTTTATTGACAATTGCATGTTACTTCAATTGCTAATATTGAAAATGTACATATGGAATAAATAAATAAATAAAAATGCCTTTATTTAACCTGGCGGGGGGTCAGCTCACAAAGCTGCTATAAATGCCAACCAGGGCAACTCAATATAACAAAGTGTAACAGAATATTTATTAAACAAATAAGAAATAATACATATTAGTTAAAAAGATATTTAAAATGGTGCACATCAACTTGGATACATTTATTTATTCTCTTTACAAAGTTATCATAGTTTCTACTTAACTGTTCGGGGGTAATGTTGTTAAAGACATTTCGAATGTTTTCTTTAAGTTGTTCTAAATTTTGTGGCATAGAGCTATAGCGTCTGTTTTTGACATATCCCCATGTGAAAAAATCTGGAACTGTGAGTTCTGGGGATCGAGGGGGCCATGCTGTAGGATCTCGCCTCCCTATTAGAGATGGGCGCGTGAGTCGATTTTGACTCACGCTCACGCACGCTCACGACTTTAAACCTTTAGCTCACGCACACTCACGCACGACTGATATATGTTAAGGCAAGCTCACGCACGCTCACGCACGGGATCTTTTGACTCACGCACACTCACGAAATCTTCCGTGATTTGGTACCTTAAATGTACACGCTCACCCCGTGACACGGCGTGACACGGCGTGACACGGTGAAATTCACGTCACGTGCCCATCTCTGGACCAGAGTGACCAGACCAGGCCAGGAGGGCTAGGCGACTGGCGAATGCAGTAGAGAGAGATTGCAATTACGCCGTTTGATTTGAATGTTGCGTCATTCATCCTGTCTCCTGTCTTTTTCCCTCCCTTCTCGCGCTCGTGTTCCGTCTTCCGTCTATCGCTTCGCTTCTTATTCTTGTCACGACACGACAGGTTGAAGTTTTAAAGCGGAGATGGGGCGTCGTGTCACGGCGTGAATATTATCTCACGCACGGGATCTTTTGACTCACGCACACTCACGAAATCTTCCGTGATTTGGTACCTTAAATGTACACGCTCACGCCGTGACACGGTGAAATTCACGTCACGTGCCCATCTCTACTCCCTATCCAATGATTTCCAAAGGTGACATTCAGGGAATCTCTAGTTATCATAGCATAATGAGGCGTAGCACCATCTTGTTGGAAATAGACTGTCCTCAACAAATTATCCTGTTCATGTTGCGGAAAATTTCTAACATGTCCAAATATGGTGGGGCATTGACAATTGGATTGTTAAAAAAAAGGACCGTAAATTTTTTGTTTTGATACTGCACACCAAACTAAAACTTTTGGAGAGGATCTGATATAGTGATGGAAATTTCTGCGATTTTCTGATGCCCAGACACTATAATTATGCTTATTCACCTTGCCATTTAAAATAATGCTTCGTCTGACACTCCCATTAAATAACTTATATCTAGATACATAACGGGCTATCTATTCACTATATACCTTGTTTGCTCCTAACATAGTTACATTATATGTCCGTTAAAAAGAATAGATGAATATCACATCCCATAGGCAACAGTGGCGTTGTGTGTGTAGAAAATGTGTAGAATGGTAAATATTTTCATTAAAATGAATTATTGCAATTCCTGCATTACCGGCTCTTTATACAACGTGATGTAGGCATACGATATTACAGTAAGATAATACAGTAAGATAAATATGTATTGAAAGGATATTAAAATTTAATTGCTATTCACTTTATAACTGAAAACTGAACTTCATCATGTTACGACTATGGAACGATCGATTTTCTTCTTTTCTAAACTGCTTTCTGCAAACGGCACAGCACTTCACCATTTTGCACTAGATATATTGTCACTAAACTGTGTAAATATGAATAGAGAATATTATTTAGGTATTAATCAAATCACAAATTAAAATAAAAAGACTTCTTCATCACATTTTGATCGAAAAACACTTATTAACATTAATGGCGGACACTGTTAAAAGTGTCAAACTGAGATTATGATAATCGAACTGAACCGATCGTGCCTGAATTGGCCGCGAATAGATGGACTAGTCAATCAAGAACTTATGGGAAGAAGTGCCTTAGATTGTAACTGTCTCAGCAACATACAAATCAGTACAATTATGTATCTAGATATAACTTCTTTAATCGGAGGTCTGACATGATTAACTTATCAAGAAAATGCCTATCTCTTCTACGTAAATAAGAATTTCTCTACGAGATTATAATCGTTTTGAAAAATCAGTTTCCTTTAATTCTTGATGAATCTGAATTTTATAACATTCAATTTTAGAACATTTTTCATAGCATTATGAACAGTAGTTTTCGGAATACATGTTGCGGAAGAAAGTTTTATTGTAGAAGAGGAAGGATCATTTTGTGTCATTTCCAAAATTTCAATTGCATTATTAAGCCTATTTTCATTACTTGGAGTTCTTTTTTTACGGTCAATACAACCTGAATTCCAAAAGTTTCTATACCATTTTCTAATTGAATTTTTTATTGGAAATTCCTTGTTAAACATGGTTCTAAATCTTCTATGTGATGTTTTGTAAGATTTAGTTTCAGCAAAAAAAATTACACACTTAGTTTTTTCACTTAAAGTAAACATTTTTCTTAAAGTAACTCAAGTAACCGAGTTGTCACTAAATTAATTTGAAGTTTACAAGTGATGTCTTCTATTTCCATAGTCTACTTTGTGAATCATTATATTTTTTGTAGCATTTCGATAAAACGCAGTCGCTTTAGAAGCTTATAAAACTATCACTCTGTATAATTTCCATGACAAATATGGACTTTTTAGAAAGGGAAAACAATGGGATTTCCGACTGTGAAAAAATATACAGGATGTTCCATTTTAAATAACAAAGTTACCTTATCCCTGAAAAGACGCTATGTCATTTCCAGTTAAACCAGAAGTAAGCAAAAACGACAGATACTCAGGAAATAACTCATCAAAATTAGAAAAAGACTGGCGAAAACCGCATTCCATAACTAGTCCAAAAGTTATATAGATTTAAAAAGGGTTAAAATATAATGGGCTACCATGAGTTTAAATGGCTCACCAATCTAAAATACGCGAAAGCAATATTTGAATAGTTATACTTGGGAACTTTTACACCATGTTATAATATTTATAAATGTTATTAGATACTATTGAAAACTGGGTACGAATATGACTCATAGTTCTTGCCCAACATCGTCCCAATATAGAGATATTAGAGGCAGTATATTATTTGCTAATAATAACACTAAACAAAACAATTTGAATACAATAAATTAAATGAGTATATCTATATGACTGGTTTATGTGTGGTACTGGTTATAGCAAAATATTAGAATGACACACCTTGAAGCTGACATTATCATTTTGTGATTTGTAGTTCTAGAGGTGTGTTTCACGTAATTATGTGTAAATAATGCCATTTAAATCTTTAAATCTCAGTTTGGCGACGTCCGTTATTTTGAATTAATACTATAGTTGTTATCTGCGAGTTTATACTAGATGTATCATAAAAAACCCAAATATTAATATTTCTTATAACTTAGGTATATATTTTAACTTATTTTAATCATACTGGATGGACACTAAAAACAGAGCTCTGCAATAAAGTTTTTAGCTGATTTTTATAAATTTGAAGTAGAGCCAAATCTGATGGCCATAATTTTTGAGGAAATTAGTTTTAAATTAGAACATAAAGATATTTTAAATAGTATATGTGGATGATTCCGTCAATCGAAGCACTCCTCCATTCAAAAATAAAAGCACAGCAGTTTTTACAAACGCTAAAATACCGACTATGCTGGCGAATCGCTATTCTCAGTATCACATTAACTTATTATCCAAATTTCAATACTTGGGACTTCTCGTCCTTAAGTTAGCGTGGTCACAAGAAACACGTGACGGATGGATAGACATTTTTTTAACAAAACGATCTGAAAATGTTTTTCTCTGCGAGCGATATTTGAGGTTTATAAATCTGTAATATACTCTTTGTTTCGGTTGTAAATTGTAGATTATTTAAGGGGATCGCTTGGCCCTGAGTTAGCCTTTCTTCACTTCGACCTTAAATGAATTACCCTACAACTAGTTGTTGCGCAGGATTCCAAGACTTTTTGCAAAGCTTGTGATTTTCCTGGGAACTAATTTCCCTATGTCTTCAATAATTCAGATTGTTCTAGGTACTTTAGCCTAATGCGGATTAGTTTGCATTCACAAAGTATATATTACGCAGTCTCAGTTGCAGCTTCACAGTATCTGCATTTGTCATCTTCTGCCGTGCCCATGTTCTTCAGATCATATCTCAAGAGGCAATGGTCAGTTAGAAGGCCTGTGATCAGCCTTAGGTTGGACTTTGTTGAATAGGTTATAAACCTCCAGTGGGACTTCTTTTGTTCCTTCTCCCATTTTTACCTCCTCCGTTATGTGCCCCTTTTCTTGCGAGGCTATCAACCAATTCGTTGCCTTCTATTCCCTCATGCCCTGGCACCCACATCAAGGGAACCTTGTTGTTTTTTGCCAGTTGCTTCAGGAATTGTCTGCATTTCCAGGCAATTTTAGACTCGAAGGTATAAGCCCTGAGAGCCTTTAGTGCTGCCTGGCTATCTTTGCCCTTCGGGTGCCTCTATTTAGGCATTCTAGGGCACACTGATCTATAGCATACATTTCTGCCTGAAAGATGATTGGGGTGTTACCAAGGGCTTTAGATAGCCTGCATTTAGGCCTTGCTACGCCCACACCAACCTCTTCGTCCATCTTGGATCCATCTGTGTACCAGATGTGTGACTTTCTCCAACCGCAGTATTTCGATCCTGCTCCCCTGATGGATTTCAATCAGCACATCAAACGGGCAGTCAAAGTCGTGCTTCATTGGCATTGAGTCACTAGTTTTGGTCATGGATTCGAATTGGATTAGCTCCAGAATCCTTAAGTGACCAACCAGATCGCCTGGGTTGAATTTAAGTGTCCGATGCAGCCTTAAGGCACTAAGTGCTGCCTCCTTCCATACATGCAAATACAGAAGAAGTAAGTTCAGTATTGCCCCCATAGCTGCTGAAGGACAGGAGCGCATTGCTCCTGTAGTCCCTAAACAAGTAAGGCGTTACAATTTCTTCAACTTTCCTTGTGCTATCTTCTCTTCTGTTTTTGGCCACCATTCACATGATGCATAGGTAACCATGCGTCTGACGACCGAACGGTAGGACCAATTTATCATTTTTGGCTTCAGACCCCAAGCTTTACCAAACAGCCTATGGCGCGTCCAAATAGCCGTCGTTTCTTTGGTGAGTGTCCTTTCAAAGTGTGAGTTCCAGGTAAGTTTTTGGTCCAAGATTACTCCTAGTTACTTGACTTCACTGGAAAAATTCAGTACTGTTCTATTCAACATAGGAGCTCTCAAATTTAGTTTTCTCCTTTTGATGAATGGAACAATAACTGTTTTGCTCGGACACTAAGACCCTCTGACGAGCACCATTTAGATATTATGTTTAAGGCAATTTGCATGTGGTTTGAGATCACAACCTCATGCCTGCCTCTCACAATAACGACCAGGTCATCCTCATAGCCCTGAACGTTGAAGCCATAATTATTCAACTTATGGAGGAGATTGTCGACCACCATTGACACAGCAAGGGCGATAAAACTCCACCTTGTGGGCAGACCCTAACTGCAATCACGGTGGCCGACTCGTTCTCCATATTTGTGGTAATTATTCTGCTTCTTAGCATGGATTGTATCCATTTGATTGTTGGGGACTGTATTTTCCTTTTTTCCGCGGCTCTTTGTATGGATTCATTGGAGGTGTTGTCAAAAGCACCCTCTATATCTATGAAAGCACACAAAGCCAGTTCCTTTGCTGTAAATCTCTTTTCGATGCCTTTGACCAGGCCATGTAGAGCATTTATTGTTGATTTACCGGGTTGATAGGCAATTTGTTTCGAGTGAAGCAGTTTCTCTGTAATGATTTTGCTTCTGGTTTCAGTTACATCATTTTTCTATTCATTGTACTATCACATCCAGTGGAAGTATAGTAAGGACCAAAAAAAATTGAAAATTTTTATTGTTCAAATAGGCTTAGAATGTCATGAAACGTCGAGATTTTAAGTTTGAGCGAAAAAAAATTATGTCTGTCTGTCTGTCGGTCTGTAACTTTTTTGTGCGCGCGATTACTCTGGAACCGTTAAAGATATTGACTTGAAATTTGGTACACATATGTGCTTCAACGGGATCTGGAACTAGATTATATTTTCATCTTATTCCGTCGAAGGGTTGGGGGACAAATTGGGGTAAATGGGCGGGTAAATAGGTAAATCAGGCAGGTACGGGTCCATAAAATTGGCATTTAGTATATACAAAGGAAGCTAAGGTCTCAAAAAATTTTTTGGCATTAGCCACCCCCACCCCATTATTTAAGGGGATGAAAAAAAATTGTGATTTAATGTTGTGTACAAGAACCAAAAACCTCAAAATATTTTTTACTTCATCCACCCCCACTACCACCTCCACCCCACTACCGATGTGGGATATCGTTTTATGGGTTTTTGGGGTAGACGATTTCAAATAATATATTATTAAAGTTCCATACGCAATTATTTCCACATACAAAATTTTTTCGTTGTGATAGACTTGGATAAAATATCTGGATGTGGAAGTAGTGGTTCCTTGGGCAGCGGTTTTTCAATTCATTTCTTATTTTGACAGAATCATTTAATTTTCTTTTGAAAACTGGCTAAAATAATTTCAACTCTTCATTGTATTCCTTCGCTGAATTTATGTCAAGATTTATAGTTCACGTTTTATAAACAAGTATTGCAATTATATTAGACAGGAAATTACTAACTACCCAATAAGTATAAACTGAGTAATAACAGTTTGAGATTTTTTTAATGCCGAAAAAGAATTAGCTAGGTTAACTGTATATTCATTCTTATAATTCGGAAAATAAACATAGTATTATGTGATTTCAATTATCTTAAAATCATGTCAGTTTTTACATTCTTCAACATCATTATACATATCGTATACACTTAACAATAATATGGGACTGTGCACGGGGGGTATTTTGTTTTGTGTTTTAGGATATATTATGGTTCAGGAAGAGTAAACAATTATTTTTCTACTCTCATACTTTAATTCGTTTATTAGACATTGCCTACCTGCCCTTTAATGAGATTCATTAAGATACAGATTTTTAATTAAGATACAAGTTTATAACCAATAGAAACGCGACAAACAGCAATATTCTGTCAATATTAACCTTGAATATCTGACAGATCTAAAATTTATATTTAATATATCAATTCTGACCAGTCATTTGTTGTCATGTTTACCTAGCAATTTCAGAAATAAAGTGTTAATTTTCTATTTCATAATGACTGGTCGTAGAAAAAATAGTGTATGCAACTCACATTTAATGGCAATTAAGACACTCGCTTTCGTTATGACATTCGCCTACGGCTCATGTCATAATTCTCATGCTCGTGTCTTAATAGCTATCATTAAATGGTCGTTGCCTAATATACTATTGAATTATAGTATTGTTGAACGTTAATTAGTTGGACGACTGTAGTTTAATTTGCATCCGAATAGTTTTGCCCGCCTCTATTTTATATCTTGTCATACGTTAGTCACGCCTCATTTCGTTAATTAGTGTTGTATATTTTCATATATCATGTATTAATTCAATAATAAACAATTTGGATTGTATTTAAGGGCGATGATATATTTCTTGAATTAACCTTTACCTATAATCGCAAGAGAGGTTTTGGTATTTGTATTCAATCTGCTTATTTCTTCATTTCAGTTCAGTTAGTTGTCAAGCGCTGGTGATATGGGTAATTTCAATATGCGTTTGACATTAAGTCTGTAAGTACACCAGTATATGTCATTCATTTGGTGTTATATAACTTGTTATTTTTAAATACTTTGTCAAGAACAGTCCTCTTAAAATTTTACATTAATAAACAGTTACATAAATAGCACTTTTCGATATTCTCAAACTGAATAAACAATGGCTTGTTTTTATCATTATGGTTATACAAGTCCCTTAAAAACAATAAATTAAAATTTTCATGACAAATTATTCCATTGAAAAATTCGTTTACTTACTACGTTTTTATCTTGTCTTACACTAGCTTCAATATGAATATTACGTCCAATTAAACGATTGAAATTTTATTTCATAATTTTAAAGATGGCATATTTTTTATTTTTAAGTGTGTTCAAAACCTTTTCAGTGTTAAAACGTTAAGATCTCCTCACAAGTCTATCTAAACTGTTCCTATAAACATCATTTAGTGAAAATTTCACCAAAATCTCTTTTTTTAAGTCGGTTTTTAATAAAGGTAGTAATATCTACATTTGCAAGTTTTATTTCCTTTCCTACCTACCTTCTATTTTGTTGTCGTGATGATATGGCTAACTATATACGTACATACGTACATACCATCCACTCAGGTAATTTTTATTGAAAAAAAAAAACGGAATTTTAAAGTAAAAGTATCTATAAATCGCTTTTCTCCTCTCTTTCCACTTCCATGCAAAATGACATTGAATACATAATCACTCAGCACACTGGTTTATTTTTAATCCATCGTGTCCTGGAGATTTGTTATTTTTTAATTTCGAAGTATTTTTTCATTTCTGTTTTATTTTATGAATGCAAATTGTCTATGCTATGTATAAAATTCACATAAAAGTTACGTACGTTTTCTACAAATTCTGAAAGGTGTGGAGGATATTACAATTTTAAATACTTTGGCATTTTTAATTTATTTTTTATTCAAGAAAATAAATTAGTGATATATCAACAGTAGTAAAAGTAAACAATTATTATTTGAAGTATCTCAAAGTCAACCGATTTAGAGGAAGAATATTACCACTTTTAAAGAAATATTACATTGCCCTTTTTAGTATTAACATAATCACTATTGCCACCGATACGATGTTAGCACTTTTTGCTGACTTCAAGAAATGTAAAAACGGTTCCTAGTTCGGTATATACGTATGTATTTTTTTTTATTCAATCATCACTCTGGATTGGTTTAAGCGATTCCTAGGAGAAAATGTTTTAAAGTGCAAGTTTGGCGGTTATCTCATTTGGACTTCAAGAAATGTAAAAAAGGTTCCTAGTTCGATCTATATGTATGTATTTTTTTTATTCAATCACTCTGGGTTGTTTTAAGCGATTCCTAGGAGAAAATGTTTTTAAGTGCAAGTTTGGCGGTAATCTCATTTGGTTTCATCAAATTGCATTAGAAATGTAGTTAGGAATATATGATATCCAATAAGATGTCAATTTAAATATTCAAATTGGCTAATTCAGTATGGCTGGCATGGGGATTTCAGGATTCACTAATGACGAGCCTGACATTAAGCTTAAAAATTAAACACTGGGAATATTTTCTTTAAGTCTGTAAACGGTAAATAAAGAGGCCACTAAAAAAATTAAAAAAAAACAACTTGGTTTAATTACTCTTAACTAGGCGAAAGTGAAATCTTATTTCATTTTTAGAGATATAAAAAATAATGTAACAAGCTACAATTTGTTTGGAAATAATGAAAGTATATCAAATACAATCTAACTGTCTTTAAAAGTATATATTTTAATTCAAGTACTACCATTTGCATTTAACCGCTTAAAAGTGTTATTAAGTGTACATAGGTAGATGTATTCAGTGACTAAATGGGAGTAATTCTTGTCCACATAAATAAGAAAAATTAAGCAAGTAATTATTAAAATATCTTATTAAAAACTATTTGCATATGTAGGTGGTAGATATTATCTTAGGTGTTAAGCAACTGTAAACACATTTTTGTACAAGTCGTACAAAATTCTGTAAATAAAATTAATTTTGGTAAGACTGTAAAATAATAAGGATGGATGCGAGACATTGGTTGTTAATAAAATATTTTATAAAAAATCAGCACATTATTTTGTCATCATGCATATTAATTTGTAGACACAATAGACATATTAACTGTATTAGTCATAATTCGCTTATGTGGAAGCTACAACATTATGGCATAAAACACTGACCTTATTATTTATATAACTGAAAACATAAGGCAATGTGCATGTATACCCAATCTGAAATTAATTTTCCAGTGTGCGCCAAGGCTCGATGGTTGGGCCGCTGGTATTTATTATTTATATCAAGAACTTATTTTATAGGCTTTCTTCTGATAAATGTGTTTTATTTGCAGATGATGAAACTGCAAAATTTTCCAAACTATTCCGAATGTACAGCTTTATAATCACCAAAAAGCAAACAAATCTTTTTAAAATGCATGTAAAAAACTACATTCTTGAGCATTGCTTCTATTCTGTAAAGAAATGTTTAGAGACTCCACCTGAATAGCCTGTTATAATCTGACATAAATTTAAAGTTTCTTGTGTTATTTTTGTTAAGCATATATACCATATTGGTGTGTATACCACCCGGCTAGTAATTTCTCAAATTTTAGGTTTATTTTTTTTAGAATAAGTATTAAGAACACTTGGTATTACTGTTTCACAATTTTTATTCAAATTTGTCTGACATATTTTTCGGTCTCGTGACGATTATCGAAGAGTTCTAATAGCTGATTGAGTTATTAGCAGTTTTCGATTGAAAATACCCTATTTTTCAATTACTTCTCCAGAGAAATTTGAGTCAGACATTTCCAAATATTCTGATTCTTCTGATGAATAGTTATATACTATGGAACAGTATTTTATTTAGCATCTAAATTGTTATATTACATAATACACATAGGCATATTATGTAATTTTCTTGATAAACTTGCAATTGTACGTAAATAACACACAACTAGTGTGAATCTATGCCTGTGTCCAAGAAGTGGAAAAGAAAATATAATATTCCTTTCAAGGGTAGTAGAAAACGATAATGTCCATGTAGTTCTGAGATATCAAAGCCTTAAGCCATTTTGGTCATTACTTAATAGAGAAACACGAAAACAGGTTAATGATGATCATATTAAACATTATAATAATACAAATACGTATATCCTTTTGAATAATTAGAAAATTGGAAACATAAAATGCAAAACTCTATTTTGACTTTTTCTTTTTATTCACCAATAGCCTTCGTCCAGGTTTTCATTTGAGCAATGATGTTATTGAAATTATGATTATATTTGTTACTTTTCAATATAACCAGAACTGTCATTTAATGTTATAATTACCAACAAGTTTTAAATATATAAAAACTTCGTCTTCAAATATATGTATTTGCAACAAATACCTGCTGCTGAAAGAATTTGTTTTGGAGCAGAATGTTAGGACGGCTGAATTAAAAACTGTAACTGATTCAGGAATGCTGCAAGGTTAATTCGATAATGCGAAAAATGACCAGCATTTGTTACATGTGGGTAGTACCATAGACAAATTATTGAATAAAAGCCCATTACCGGAGCCATTATTATCAAAAAAACAATAAATAAAATTATGTATATGAAAAAGGAACATTTAATACTAAAATACAAAGAGAGAAAAGAGAAAATGCAGAAATTTTATAGCAGTTATCAGAAATTGATAAAAACATGTGCTGGTAATGTGTCTGTCTTATTAGAAATGGATTAGTAATAGATATAAGACTTTCTATAAAGAGCTGATAATTAACCAAATATTACAATATGAAAGAATTAAATTAGAAAACATTTCAAAGAAAATAAAGAAGAGAAAAATATTTGGAACAGTATTAAAAAGGAAACAACAAAAAGAGAACGTAAATCTTTTCAAAAATTAAGTAGATGTGGTTTCATTTATTGAGATAGTATCCTGCACTGGAGATTAGATGTAATAAATGTTCTAGAAGAGGAGACGTGTTTTTCCGTTTAACTAGTAATTTCACAGTTTCATAAACTTTAATTGACTGGTTTCTTGCTCCCGTTAACTTGATTGGTGCTCTTTTTCGTTTATTTTTGATATTTATTATATTCTGTTAATGTTAAAATAAAATTATCTGCTCCAGAATCAATTTTAAAACGAGATCATGATGGCAAATCTTTAGTTTTAGTTTCCACTAACTACTAGGATTTTTATAACTATTATTTACTTCTGCAATACCTTGTGAATTATTATTTGACATTTTTTTGTAATTTTCTACAGTATTTACTTCTTTTGTCAAACAGTCCAAAGTATTCTCTTCTATAGAACATGTATTACATGTAATAGCATTGTCACACTTTAAAATAGGTACATATTATTGGGGAATCAACCAAAACAACCATTCTTCTAGCTAGTACTACACATTAAAATCCATAACAAAACAAGTTGATTTATATGTACTTTAGAAGATCTTTGATTGTACATATCATTCCTTATAAGTGCAAGGGCAGATCTTGGATCACTACTTTTTTCATTGTTTGTAAATGATTCACCGCATTTGTCGAATTTGTGTGTTCTATGCTGCTAATTTAAAGAAAAATAATGCCCCATTAAAAGTCAAGGGATGATTGTCACTGTCAGGTACCACAATGTCAACTCTATGGATCAATGAACCAGTGTAACTTTATATATAGCAAGACATCTAAATAAGAAGTGATATCTTGTAAAAAGAAATATCTTTAATCTGCACGATAGTAAGATATACTCGTATAAAGTAACAAGATGTATTTCGATTAGGTCCTTGGGATAATTTTTGATACTGATCTATCTCCCAAAAGATATATTGAGAAATTAGTAGGTAATATATTTGATTAAAATTCCAGGCTTTGTAATTTGAAGTGATAAATCAATTTCCAATAAATTGGATATTAAAGTAATATTTTGTCTTGTAAAAAAATTCTCATGTAATAACCTTGGAGACTACACAAAGGACATTTTTAAAGACCGTATTTTAAAGGAAAATAAAGAGATGTCTTAACAGAAACTCTGAGCAAAATAAGATTTTTAGTGGCTCGTTACTACTAATATATCAAGTTTTTATTGAGGGTGATAATGAAACGTAACATAGTAGGATATATTGCACATATATGATGAAGAAGAATATTAAAATTTCTTGTGGTGACTGAGTTTTCTATAATAAATAATATAAAAGAACATTCGATACAAATAATTTTGGCAAGATGTAAAAATTTTGTAGAAAGATCTGATAAAATTACCAACCTTCCTATGAGCTTATTCTGATGGCGACATGGCCTACCATAACATTTTAAAGGCCACCTTTGAACCAATCACTCGAAGAAAGAAGAAGTACCATTCAGCATTACTTTCTGTGGATACCGAGGGGTCAACCTGTGGAGAAAATTGCGTAGACCATACTTCATACTTCTAGTCTATACCTTAGCTGGGCAAGGAGAATAGTGATAAGTTGAACTGTGAATAGTGTCTAGCGGCTCATGTTATTGAGCGACGTCGATTTGATAAGCCGTTGTAAAAAGTATTGTGAATTATATCCCTCCAAAGTTAAACACAGCGCCAATAGGATCTGTTGCATGCACTGATCACGTACATTTACTACTATCCTCCTTTCTCGGCTAAGGTGTAGTCCAATTATTTTTTTTATGTTTTTTTCTCGTTTATTTTGAAATATACATAATTCAACATATGATTTGTCGACTCTACCTTGATCATTACTTTTACATTATAGTTGATTATATATTTAAAGTATGCCTAATATTAATCTAGAGTTTGGTATTAAAAAATTGTAAAATTGTCAGTAACTGAAGTCGTTATCCCAGTTTGTCCATTTTTACGAAAATTTACAAACTTGTAATGAATGCATAGTGCATTACAATTAGGCCTCCAAAGTGCATTTCCGAATACATCAATTCTATTGGCCTCAAATCTTTTGCGATTTGTTTTAAATATAAAATAATTCAAAGTTTACCTACCCGTTAAAACACTCGCTTTTTTGGATTTACCAGAAACAAGAAAACACTTTTTTTATATTTTAAATATGATATATATATATTCGGGTAATTTTGTAACAAAAATTTGTACTTGGAGGTTTTTGAGATCTTTGAATACGAATATGATACCTAAATTTCAAAATTCAAAATGTCGGATTCAACATGGCTGACTTAAAATGAAAAATCATGTGAAATTCATTGAAAACAGTTTGAATGTGACTCGGACATTGTAACTGAAGGTTTTTGAGATCGCTGATCAACGAATTTCATATTCAAAATTCAAAATGGCGGATTCAATATGGCCGACTTAAATTCCACAGAAAAAAATTATATAGTAATTTAAACGTTGTAGGAATAAGTTCCGAGGTAACTGATAACTGAACTCAAATTTCTTATCCAAAATCAAAATTATAGGTATTGAATTTAACATAATTGTATATATAAGGGGTTTCTGAAGATTGTTTTTTAAAATTGAGCATGCGTAAACAAAATATTTCTCTTATATAAAAAAAAATCTGTTATTGTGTAATAACATGTTTTCATTTCTTGCCACAGTTTTGGGTTTATAAGAAATATTCGGCCTCTCGCATCTCCGATGACAGTAATGGTGCACTGTTATAGTACCGCCAATGTTTAATGTTTTCTCAATAAATGTATGTAAATATATAAGTACACTTTAGAGTTTCTTGAAAACAAATTAATGTTTTTTCTGTTTTTCATGCTGGGATTCCCTGCCATTAAATTTATGCTTAATAATTTCTAAATTCATTTACTTTTTTCTCGAGCATATGTACTTTTTTCTAAAAATAATCCCAGGAAGAGCACAAAAATAAAGGGAATGTTATTACTAACATTGAGAAAATATTTAAATTCATGGTTCTATTTGAATCCAAGTTTTTAAATTCCCTTCCCTTCCAAATGGAGTTTTAGTTTAAGCTACTATATTTTTTAAAATCACACGAAATTACCTCTAATTTGTATTTTTTTTATAACTACAATAAAAGTTGACCAACTTATAACGATTAAAAGGTTCGGACTTGAGTTCGTCGGTTTCCGCGCGACACGGATAATTGCTCTAATGGGAGGCGCGCCCGAACTTTTTAAATTTCTCGTGCTGTAGTTGCTCAAAAAAATATATGTGATATTTTGCTAGAAAGCTGTTATTTCATGTAAATTTATCGACCAAGGAAGAAAAAAAAAACAAAGACGAATTTTCTTAGCTGTATTTTAGCCCCTTCGATACTTTTTTTTTGTTAAAAATATATGTTTCATAAACTCTTGAATTCAACACAAAATTATATACAAATGGTTCAAAGTATTATCTTGATATCATGCACGTTATTTACAAATATTTATTTTTATCGCCTACTTGAGCGTTTTGGACCATGTCAGTCAATTATCATTCTACAGTAATAAAAAAGTCTATTTTATTTGGTTCTGCCTGCTAAATGTCATTCTTTCTTCTACTTCAGGAAGTATGTAGAATTCATGTATAAAGGTAAACAAGTAGATTAAAGGTAATTTTAGCTACATTTTACCTCTTTTAATATTCTTCTGTAAAACTAATAGTTTCGTAGATATTCTTCGAAAACTGTTAAAAACCACCGTTTTCAGAAACATATACTTCAACAAAACAAACGAGTAAAATCATCCTATTTCATCACCTTTCAGCTATGATATTGTGTTTTATCATAATTTACATTGCTAGAAAAACCGAAAAGATGAAGATAAATGAATGAGTGTTGAGTCATTTTAGTGGAAAATTTATAATATTTAAAATGTATGGACAATTTTTGATATTTTGCTTATTCAAAAATTTTTGTTAATGGTAGATTGTTTAAAAAACACTAATTTTGCGCAATATATGGATTTTTTTGTTAAATATCTATTTCATAAAACCTCTTTATACAAAACAGATTTATTTATAAAACTAAAACAAAGAAAGGTTCCAATCAATATATAGATGCAAGCTGCATTTGAAAATTTTATTTACAATTATTTATTTTTGGGCATTTTGGACTATAAGTCAGTCAATTTTCATTCTACAGTGATAAAAGAAGTCAAAATAAATATTAAAGAAGCTTTCGAATCTATATCATCCAATGTTCACGTATGACCCACAGCTTTTTGAATAAAATATAAAAAAATGCTACGATATGCCCTTCTTAGGAAACATTAAAAGTTTGTCATAATTAAAAAAATCTGGGTCAATTTTTATCATGTAACGATAGGGATAAAATAAATTTAAGGGTAATTTTATTAGCTTTAAAAGCCTGTCTTGGTATTTTTTACCACTCTCAGTATTTTTTAGAATACTTATTTTTTTTTTAAGTAAACAAATGCAATGCAATGCTGGAACATGAAGATAAGTAATAAAGACTGACTGATTGATTGAATGACTGTAATAACTGGGTTAAGAACTTTTCGAATAATATTTTCTTTCATTTTTAAGAATATCCCCACAAAATTTCAGACACTGCAGTGAAAATCTACAGTCCACTATATGTTATTTTCCTAGAATTTTTTAATGCTGATTCTGCATGACAAACAAAATTTGAATTCATAAATACCCCTACAGTTATCAGTTAGATCTCTTTAATCGAAGTATACTAAAGAAATGCGCATTGTCTTTATATTTAGATATTTTACATAAATTGTTAGGATTAATAAGATGGTTATAAGATTCATTAATAGCTGATTTAAAGGAGGGACACTTGTTACGCGGATAGAATTTTACATCGGTCGCCATTTTATGTACAAATTTTTAAGAACTTTCTTTCTTAAAACATTCTTTAAATCCTACTTTACTCGCAAGTTTCCTAGTGAATAAAAATTCAGTTCAGGCAATTTTGCTAATTATTTTCGGCCACGTAAGTAGTTACGTTTCAGGATATATGATTTAGTAACTAATTGTGGTAATTAATTTTATAAATACGTTCCCATTATTTGTTGTAAGGTTTTAACACTGCGGCATGCCTATATAAACGTAAAATATTTAGAGAAAATTGGAAAGTTTCACATTTATGCATTTTTTAGCTAAAATTAACTTTCCTAAACAATGCAGCTGGACATTAAGTGGCGTTTATCGAACAAATTGGTTGCCTATTTGGTACATATTCAAATAAACTAGAAATACTCGATTTCGCTCTAATAAAGTTCCACTGCAACAGACTCAATTTGTAATGTGTTTGTCGCATAGTTTCATCTACAGAATAATAGGTACGAACTAGCAATCCGCTGAAAAATGTGATGAACATCTAAAAATACATCAGCCTTGAAATAATTATCGATAAATGCATTTGGCTTTTATAATCGTCGAAATATAAAAATTCAAATGCGTTTCCAAAGCTATATCGGATCAATACTTCCCAAAGCACGGGTATTTTAATGAAGGAAATGGCGAATTTTCCAGAAAAAATAAAAAGTAAAGTAATAATTCGGCGCCGTCCCGGAAAAATGCGACTACGACGCATACAAAAAAGTGCATCTTAAAAATCATTAAATGCACCGATGAAGCAAGCAAGGAATCTGATTAGCTACGAATGGTTTTACACTGGCACATTTAACTCGAGAATATTATTCCATCCGTTTTACATAAACAATTGTTTAAATGTCTAGGGGAAAATAGACTATTTAGTGCATATCGCGACAGTCAACAGGTTAGAGTGTACACAAGAGTTGTATACTCTCGTATTTCAGATGATATTACAGCTTGACGGTGCCGATATTGATCGGCGTATATTTTCGTAAAAATTCAGCTACTCACCGACAATCTGAACCATGTTTTTTGTCCATCTTTGCAGCTCTCTTCTAATGTTTCTCCTCTGTTGAACACACCGCGCATATGAGCACTCCGCCATTTTTTTCGGGCGGCAAGTTTGTCACACTGATTCGTATAAAATTCCTATTACCCATCGCTTCAAATCATTCATTACACCTAAATTTTATCAGATATAAATTTCCGTTTGCACATAAACAACTTCAAGTCCCACCACAATTCCGTTAAGTCACTAATAAAGTTTGTAGAAAATAAAAACTGTCACAGAAACACAGCAGTTTAAAAGTTTAAATTAATGTTAAAGCACTGAACAAACAAAAACAAAAGTGTCTTTCTCGCCGGACGTCTTCATCTCAGCGGCAGGTAAGATCGGTGTTTTTTCTCCATGTTTCCTTATAATCTGGAAAAAATAAAGCGAATTATTATTCTGAATTAAAGTGCGGACGAAAAGGTGCAGCAATGATCGGAAACCGGCTTACTTTGTCGAATGTTAAGTTACATGTTTGTATCAAGTTGGCGCGTTTCGATTGTTTTAAAATTTTGCAGTAATGTGTTGCATGAATGGTGGTCGGTATCACTACTGTAGTAACGTCATATTGTGACGCAACAAGTGCGACGCCACACGGCACTTGCATGCACTTGCATTTTCCCTTCCCTTGCTAGCTAGATTGTGCATCCCTATTATCTATCCTCTTCGTCTTTCGTTTGCCGTTCATATATACCTCCGTTTGTCTTCGAAAATATTACGGGGCTAGTTTGTCTCTCTCGGTAAGTGTGTGATCTCTGTTCCGTGTCTATTTGTATTCTTTTCTAACGTATTAATTTCATAGGTTAAAATATTGACTATCTTCGTCTAAGTAGTCCTTGTCTGATGACCCGCCGAACGATTTCGAAGTTGTGTCTTTTTCTTACTTGCATTTCGGCCTATTTTGTTCCTTTTATGGCCTGCGAATATTTCGTCTTTGTCGTATAATTCTAAATTTTCCTAGTTTAAACTTGATTTGGTCTCTTTTTAAATATCCACTCTCTCTATTGGCCTTTCTGCGCTTATACGAGGGGCAGCAAAACTGAAACCAACTTTACTCAGCGCTTTATACTTATTAAGCACTTCGTGCTATTTGAATTCATAAATACAGGTTTCGCATTCAATTTAATTTGATTTTTTCAACACGTATCTCGTTTACTAATCATGGCTGTGCTATATTTTTATTATTAATAATTGTTTCAAGATTAAAACAACAACTTATATTTTCAAGAGGAATTGCTTTATTTATTTAATAACACAATAACTTGTTGATTGTTGTTGCGACGTTTGTGGATTAAAATGATTACTCTGTTTAATGCTTTTCAATAAATTTTACCGAAACTACTTTAGAAAATTGAATTGTAGAAATGCATTTAAGCTGTTAAACACTTATTCTATGAAATGGCGAATGCGTCGGTTTTTTAAGGTTCCTATTACGAACTTTACACATAGTCCAGTCAACGGAACGCTAAAATGATCAAGATCTCTAACTTGAGTGCTAATGCATGGATTTTGATCAAAACTTGTGCAATGTGTTTGTAATGACGTTAATAAATTTAAAAAATAGATTAGAGTAGGAAACGAGGGTTCCGTAACTTGTAGAATTAGGTTTAAAATGGAAAAAAAATCAATGTACTTACCTTTTTTAACCTAAAATAAGATGTTTTTACTCTTATGATTTTTTTCGAATAATCCATATTTTTCGAGATATAGGCCAAGCAATGGGGGGTTTCTATTGTCAAAAGGTCGGAAAGAAATGAAATTTGGTGGGATGGTAGACATAGGTCCCATGATAGTACACCTGAGTTTGCGACTTCGGGGGGTTGCCGCTCGAGGGGTGGGGACGGGGGGTGAAAACTCTGCGTCGCGACGCTTTCGTGCAGTGCTATCGAAAAAAAGTTCAAATGAAATATGTAGAGAACAAAATTGTGCACAATTTTGGTCATCTTATTTTTCGTCTACGACCGTTTCCGCTCTACGGCGCGCCAAAGTTGGGGGGGGGGGGGTTCATTTGCAATTTTCAACAAAATCAGAATTTCATCGCGGATTAAGACGTAGATCGCTATCAAACAATTCTGTAATATTTTTTTCTGAAAGAGTAATGTTTTCTGAGTCTGTAGATGCCCCATTTGATACATTTGGTCGTATATAATAAAAGATAGGATTTTTTTTAGCGCGCGGAAGCTATTGGTCGTAGACGAAAAATACAAGGACCAAAATTGTGCACAATTTTGTTCTTTACATATTTAATTTGAAATTTTTTTCGATAGCACTTACCACAACGGCGCAATTTCCCGAAAAGCGTCGCGACGCAGAGTTTTCATCCCCCCACCCCTCGAGCTGCAACCTCCCGAGGTCGCAATCTCAGGTGTACTATCAGGTGACCTATGTCTACCATCCCATCAAATATCATTTCTTTCTGACCTTTTGCGAATAGAACCCCTTTTCTTGTACCCATTGCTTGGCCTAATATGGCCACTCGAAAATTCCTGTAAATGGGGGAGGGGAAATGTAAAAGTTGTAAAAAAAATCTGAAAAATTCAGGTGAATGTATCATCGAAATACAAGACTTTTTTTATTTGCAACTTTTCTGTAAAGTGCGTTTACACCGAGTTTTTCCGGAAAAATATGAAAAACTACCCCCATTTTTGACATTGTAGCGCTTTAAAAATATGTAATTTAAAAATTTGAAAAAAATCTTACGTATGAATCCAGGCCATTTAAACATTTTTTGTCTCTTGGAATTTTTTTGTAACTTGCTAATTTTTCGAGTTACAGGCAGTTTTTCACGATAAATAGTACTACAATACATGAAATTCGAAAAATGAGTGTGATTTATATATTATTATAAAAAAAATTGAAACCTATATAGTTACACCATTTTTAAAGGTCCAATTTAATTTTCAAATGAAAATGTGATAAAAGTTTTCCGGAAATTTTTTTTATTTATCGTGAAAAACTGCCTGTAACTCGGAAAATTAGCAAGTTACAAAAAAATTCCTGGAGACAAAAAATGTTTAGAAGGCCTCAATGTATATGTCTGAATTTTTTCAAATTTTTAAATTAGATGTTTTTAAAGCGCTACAATATCAATGAAAGGGGTAGTTTTTCAGGTTTTTCCGGAAAAACTCGGTGAAAACGCACTTTACAGAAAAATTGCAAATAGAAAAAAGTTTTGTATTTCGACGATACATCCACGTGAATTTTTTCAGATTTTTTTTTTAACTCTTACATTTCCCCTCCACCACTTTTAGGAATTTTTGACTGGCCATATCTCGAAAAATATGCATTTTTTGAAAAAATTCACAAGAGTAAAAACATCTTATTTTGGGCCAAAACGGCAAATACATTGTTTTTTTTTCCATTTTTGACCTAATTCCACAAGCTACGGAACCCTTCCAATCATTTCCTACTTTAATCTTTTTTGAACTTTTTTTAACTTTTTTATTCACGTCATTACAAACACATTGCACAAGGTTTCATCAAAATCCATTCATTAGCATTCAAGTTAGAAGTGAAACCCCCTGACTGGACAAACGGTGCTTACGTAAATAAAAGCAGTAATAAATTCTATCAAAAGTGTACAATTTTTTTTGGGAAAATCAAATCAAAATCAAATCAAAATTTATTGACCACGTTTACATTGTTGCCTAGTTTTTTAAACATTTCTAATATGGATTCATACAGCTAGATATAAAATATATCTATGTCAAAAATTTTGTTAATATGTCTGCACATTTAGTTTAGTAATTCAAAAACATTGGTCTTTAAATAATACTACATAAATATGTATAAGTAAACAAAAATAAAGTCCTGAAACTGCTCATCAAATCGCTAGGGCACGTTAAAAGATTCATATTGAATTCCATCATTTGACATATATTTTAAATTTTTGTGGTAAATTTTCACAAAGCTCACGTGATCAATATTTTATTTAATGGCAACTCCCATATTTTGTTCCGGAATTTGAAAGTGCGCGTCAATTTACATATAATAGGGTAAATATCTAATGTTAAATATCTAAAATACTAACTTTAGTAAAAACGAAGAAACTTCAGAAACAACTTATCTAAATGTTCGATTTGCACTCCATTCACAGTCTGACAATTCTTGACGAATTCTTAACTTTAAATCTTTCACATTCACTGGGCGATTCTCGTATACTTTGCTTTTAATCGAGAGGCCTCAGATCTGGCAATCTCGCCGGCCACTCAATTGTCCGCTTTCTTTCTATACAATGATTCTCATTTAAATAGGCTCGGGCAGGGGTTGCGTAATGAGAAGGTGCTTCATCTTGTTCAAAGAAGAAGTTGTTTCTCGGAAGATTGGGTTTTTCTGGATCTGGATTCAAAGTTACCAGTGCGGGGATGAGGGCGTATTGAAGAAAACGCACATACTTCGCACAGGTTAGGGCGAGTCTTGTCAAAGAAATTACTACTCTTCTATCAACTATGCCACACCACCATTCAATTTTTAAGGATTCCGATGTGATATTCCATCATCCAGTGGAAATTCTCTGCAGCCCAATAATAATAATTTTGCCTATTGACATGACCATTTAAAACAAAGCTAGCTTCATTCGAAAAAATAAGTCATTATCATTATTTCATAGTTCTTGCAAAATCTTCTTCAGACAGAACGAAGCATACCTTACGTGGATTTTACTTTGTATTCTTGAGTATTGTAATGTGTTACAACCCCTAGAATGATGTATTTGCACCTACTCGAAAAAGAACCTACCAGAAGATTCCAAAGTGACATCTGGAATTATCGAGAGAATGGTGGCGTCATCACAGAACAATCGAGATCTGTCATTTTTAGGTATAAAAGACCGACCGCATTCTCGACGAGTAGTTCAGAAAGTTCAGAAAGTATAGAAAGTGAGGTTAAGACTTCAAAGATAAACAAAGTGATAAACATTGTGATTTTAGTCAGTAAAGTGTATTTAAATTAATAATAGTATTGTGAAGTATCCAGTAAATATTTAATAAAGTGTGTTAGTGGACATCTCTTGTTATAATTTTTGGAACCCACGGAATTTGCGAGGGTGGTTTCCTAAGGGTGGAAACACGCGACAAATTGGTGTCAGAAAGCGGAATTTTATGACAAGAGGAGCTCTGAAGTTGTGCTGGAGTGTTCGAGAAGTATTCTCGAGGGTTAGTGCTAACACGGAGGACTCATTTACTGGACATTGTTCGAGGGTTATTTTCGAACAGGAAAATAGTGTTAAGTGCATTTTTGAGACATTGTAGAACATTTTATTAGGACATTAGTGTGATAATTAATTCCTTTGAACTGAGAAGTGATAGAGACACTAAAAAAGACTCATTTAGTGCGTGAAAATTTCTAGAACTTTTCTATTTGGACATTAGTGGAGATTAGTAAATTCTCTAAACTGGATAGTGACAAAAGACTCTGAATAAGACTTTTCTTTTCGTGCTATTTCGAGATTTGTCTGGAAAGTTCCATTACCGATATTGACGTGACAGTTAAATTTATTCTATTTTAATTTCGTTGTATGCCCGTAACAACAAGAAGTATGGCATCTGATAAACAAATACAGGACTTATTCGAACAATTCCAAAAAATGATGGCGCAGCAACGGCAGGAAGACAAAGAAGAACAGGAGAGAAAACGTCAAGAAGAGCGAGATGAATTAAAAAAAATTATGGAAGACCAGGAAATAAGACGTCAAGAAGAAAAGAAAGAGCGAGAAAAACGACGTCAAGAGGAGAAAGAAGAACAAGAAAGACGACGTCAAGAGGAGAAAGAGGAACAAGAAAGACGACGTCAAGAGGAGAAAGAGGAACAAAAAAGACGCCAAGAAGAATTAAGAAAAATTCTGAATGAACAAATGAAAATACAGCAGGACGCTATCATTTCTGCCAACGAAGAATTAAAGAGTGAAGTCAAAGAAGAGATAAACAAGGTAGAAGAAAAAGTAGGTGAAGTCGAGACAGAAGTCAGTCAAGTTAAAGAGAAAGTAAACAAGTTTGAAGAAGAAGTCAAAGGAGAAATAGACCGGCTTAAACGACAGTTAAGAGATAGAGGAAGCCAGCAGGTGGTATCATCAGGTCAGCGACTAAAACCTCCTTCTTTTGACGGCCAAAGTTCCTGGACAACGTACAAGAGGCAGTTTGAGGCAGCAGCGTGTGCGAACAACTGGGATAATGAGGAAAAGGCCATGGCATTAGTTCTGGCGTTAAGGGGCCAGGCTTCAGAGTTACTCCAAACCATCCCAGTTGAGAAACAAAGGGACTTTAAAGTCTTGGAAGCTGCATTAGAATTGAGGTATGGCGACCAACATCTCGCCCAATTATACCAGGCTCAGCTGAAATCCCGGATGCAAAAAGCTGGGGAAAGTTTACAAGAATTCGAGGCTGCCATAGAGAGACTGGCACACCTGGCGTATCCGAGTGCACCTAGAGAATTTCAGGAGCAATTAGCCGTGGGGGCCTTTTTAGATGGCATAAGGGACGAAGAGGTCAGGCGAGTTTTGAGGCTAACGAGACACCAAAGTAGTAGCGAAGCTTTGGTGCATGCACTCGAAGTAGAAGCAGCTTACAGGGATACGCCAAGGTCAAGAGTGCGAGCTGTGACTCTCGAAGAATCACAACCAGAAATGAACCAGAACCCCATGTTGACAGAAGTACAGAAAATGTTCACCAAATTATGTGATAAATTGGATGGCCTCGGGAAGCAAGAAAGACAACAAAATAGAGGAAAACCGAGCGGAGGTATTAAATGTTTCAACTGTGGCAAGGTAGGACATATGAAACGGGACTGTCGACAGCAGAACTCGGAGAGTCGAGTAAATGCTATGAATGTAGAAGAGAAGCAGGAAAACTAAAGATAGCCAGCACCAAGGGGGCTGTGCTGGCTAGGGAATGTGGTGCCCCCAGAGAAGTAAAGATTTCCCAGCTCCAAAGAATTCCAAGTAGTCTGTTGTTGCAAGGATATGTGAATGGAAGAAAATGCGTGTTTACTATTGACACCGGTGCTACGTCATCAATAGTGCGGCCAGGGTTTATATCAGGCTTGCAGATTGACAAGAAGCAAAATGGAGTAATCATTCGAACAGCCACGGGGGACAGGGCTGCGGTCCATGGAGAGATCAACTTGGAACTGCAGGTTGGACGGTTAAGGTTCAATTACAAGGTCATTGTGGCTGACATTATGGATGATTTCATTTTGGGTCTGGACATCATGGGAGAGCAGGGATTCATTGTTGACGTAGGGGAGCGAGTCTTAAAAATTGGAAATGAGGAATTTATTCTGGCAACCGCAGACGACCAATTCCATAAAGCGAGATTGTTAACAACACAGACGATCAAGATTCCTGCTCATTCAGAACAAATGATCGATGCTGCCTTAGAAGGAAATCCTGGAGGGTACCGTGTTGGCCTAGTTGAAGATGACGAATCGATTAAGTCCCTATCCAATATTATTGTGGCGAGAACTTTAACCCGGACTAAAGACAAAATCCCAATTAGAGTCGTTAATTTAAATTCCCACTCGGTGACAATTAAGGAAGGCAAACCGATTGGCACCTATGAACCTGTCACATGGGTAGCGAGGTGCGAGGAACAAACAGAGGGAAGTTCATCTATGAAAATAGACCAGGAAGTTTTGAACTTGCTGAGTACCCAGTTGGAGCATTTATCTGAGGATGAACGAAGGGAGGCAATCAAGTTCCTGGAAAATGAAAGTTCAGTATTTGCCAAGAATACAGAGGCCCCCACAAAAACAGACATAGTCCAGCATCGGATAAATACTGGTGACTCACCCGCTATTCGACAACCACCTAGGAGGCTTACATTAGCGAAACAAGAAGATGCCTCGGCAATGATAGACAAGATGCTACAAGATGGAGTCATTGAGGAGTCAACGAGTCCCTGGTCATCGCCAGTAGTTTTGGTTGCCAAGAAGGACGGAACATTAAGATTTTGTGTCGATTATCGAAAATTAAACGATGTCACGAAGAAAGACAGTTACCCATTACCACGAATTGACGACACGTTAAGCACGTTGGCAGGTTCACGATGGTTTTCTACGTTAGACCTTAGGAGTGGATACTGGCAAGTGGGGCTTCATCCTGATGATAAGGAGAAGACAGCGTTTTCAGCAGGCAGTGGTCTTTATCAATTTACCGTGATGCCTTTTGAACTTTGCAATGCGCCAGCTACCTTTGAAAGATTGATGGAATTCGTACTGCGAGGGCTAACCTGGAGGACGTGCCTGGTTTACCTTGACGACGTGCTTGTTATGGGACAGGACTTTACAGAACATTTGAAAAATCTTCAAGAAGTATTTGGGCGAGTCAGGAATGCCCATCTGAAGTTGAACCCGAAGAAGTGCCTGCTATTCCAGAAAGAAGTCAAATTTCTTGGTCACGTGGTGTCTTCGGATGGAATACAAACAGACCCCGACAAAATTTCTGCTGTACGAGATTGGCCAAGGCCATCTAACGTTCATGAAGTACGGAGCTTCCTTGGCCTCTGCACTTATTATAGGCGCTTTGTGGAAGGGTTTGCAGAAATTGCGAAGCCATTACACCGGCTGACAGAAGAGAAAGTGCAGTACCAATGGACGCCGGAATGTGAAACGGCATGGAGAAAATTGAAGGCAGCTCTATGCACTGGTCCTGTGCTAGCGTACCCACAACGGGAAGGACTTTTTATTTTAGACACTGATGCCAGCAATTCTTCGGTCGGATCTGTGCTGTCTCAAATCCAGAATGGGCAGGAAAGAGTGATCGAGTACTTCAGCAAGGTGCTGTCCAAACCAGAAAGAAATTATTGTGTAACCCGGAAAGAGTTACTGGCCATCGTAAAATCAGTGGACCATTTTCATAAATATCTTTATGGAAGACATTTCAAGATTCGGACCGACCATGCTGCATTAAAATGGCTGTTGCAGTTGAAAACTCCTGAAGGTCAACTGGCTCGTTGGATAGAACGGTTGCAACAGTATGATTTCAAAATAGAACATCGACCTGGAAAATCTCATAAGAACGCAGACGCTTTATCTAGAAGACCATGCAAGGAAGATTGCAAGCACTGCCGCCACGTTGAGAAATTGCAGGGTACGGTGGCCGTCAACACTATTAAAATAGAGGTTCCGGACGATTGGACAACCGAAGCCCTGAGACAAGAACAACTGAATGACACAGAAATTGGGGCTATATTGAGAGCAAAGGAGAAAGGAATTCGACCAGCGTGGAAGGATGTTTCGGATAAGGCAGTTGGATTGAAGGCTTTGTGGGCCCAATGGGATTCACTTAAAGTCATGAACGGGCTGCTAAAGAGAGCTTGGGAAAGCCCGGATGGCAGGGAAGTTGTTATGCGTCTAGTGATTCCCAGGTGTCGAGTACCGAAAGTACTTCAGGAAGTGCATAATGGAGCATCCGGTGGGCACTTCGGCGTTAATAAGACCCTGAATAAAGTACAAGAACGATTTTATTGGGTAAATAGTCGTCAAGATGTGGAAGCTTGGTGTCGCAATTGCAAAATTTGTGCGGCCAGTAAGGGACCACAGACTAGAAGTAGGGGTGCAATGAAGCAATATAACGTCGGAGCTCCTTTCGAGAGGATCGCGATCGATATAGCCGGCCCATTCCCAGTAACCAAGGATGGGAACAAGTACATACTGGTTGCCATGGACTATTTTAGTAAGTGGCCAGATGCCTATGCAATTCCAAACCAAGAGGCAGTCACTGTCGCCAAAGTCTTGGTAGATAATTTGATATGTCGGTTTGGTGTACCCCTGGAGCTGCACTCAGATCAAGGGAGGAACTTTGAGTCAGGGGTGTTTCAGCAAATCTGCAAGTTATTGGGGATACACAAAACACGGACAACAGCCCTTCACCCGCAATCAGATGGAATGGTGGAACGACATAACAAGACCATGAAAGAACATCTCTCTAAAGTGGTTCATAAGAATCAACGTGATTGGGATCTCCACATACCGTTCTTCCTCATGGCATACAGAGCTGCTATCCACGAGTCTACGAAACAAACACCAGCCCGTGTAGTATTTGGACACGAGATCAGACTGCCATGTGATTTGATTTTCGGAACACCAGGCGGAGAACAGCTTCCTGTGAACAGCTATGTGGATGAAATGAGTGAACGGCTAAGAAATATTCATGAGCTGGTTAGAGACCAAATCACCATAGCCAGTGACCGAATGAAGGCTCGATACGACCGTAAGGGTAGTTCAGAAGGGTTCAAGGCAGGAGATCTGGTTTGGCTGTATAACCCACAGCGAAAGAAAGGGAAGTCACCGAAACTTCAACCTCCTTGGGAAGGACCTTATACTGTTATTACCCGAATTAATGATGTCGTCTATCGGATTCAACGAAACAAAAAGTCCAAGATGAAGATCGTACACTTGGATAGACTGCCGAAGTACGTGAAAGAGGCTGAACTGCCTGACCGGGACGTTCAGGCTTAAGGAGGGGGCAGTGTAATGTGTTACAACCCCTAGAATGATGTATTTGCACCTACTCGAAAAAGAACCTACCAGAAGATTCCAAAGTGACATCTGGAATTATCGAGAGAATGGTGGCGTCATCACAGAACAATCGAGATCTGTCATTTTTAGGTATAAAAGACCGACCGCATTCTCGGCGAGTAGTTCAGAAAGTATAGAAAGTGAGGTTAAGACTTCAAAGATAAACAAAGTGATAAACATTGTGATTTTAGTCAGTAAAGTGTATTTAAATTAATAATAGTATTGTGAAGTATCCAGTAAATATTTAATAAAGTGTGTTAGTGGACATCTCTTGTTATAATTTTTGGAACCCACGGAATTTGCGAGGGTGGTTTCCTAAGGGTGGAAACACGCGACAGTATGTTGTGGACAGTGGACGCTGGCATATTAGAATTAGATGCAGTGACCTTAAGTGTAGAATGTCTTTCACTGTCAACAAAATACTAAGCTGATCTTGTGGTAATGACTGACCAGATTTACGAAGATCGCGAACATGCCAAAATTCCCTGAATTTTTACTCTATTCTACTTGTCATGCTTTATCTAATAGGTTGCCGATCATGGTGTTGGATTGAGCAATTCAACTAAACTACAATTATTGATCTAATTTCAAGCCCTAGACACTAAAACTACCCCTAAAGCGGGGGCGATAAGTATGGGCAAAACTCGCATGAAATATGTTCATGAAGTCAAGAGATTTTAACCTCCCCCCAAAATTGTGGGAGGTACTAAAATTGGTCCAAAATCGAAAATTGAGATATCATCAAATCTTTACATTTTGAGGTCACAGGAACCAAAAAAAGGGCATTTGAAAAATGTCTGCGTGTGTGTGTGTGTGTGTATGTGTGTTAGCACGATATCGGCGAAACTACTGAATGGATTTGGATAAAACTTTGCATGAGGGTTTCTTTAATGCTCCAGAAGATCTAAGAAGATTTTGGTTGAGATCGGATTACGTTTAGTGCCGTTATACCACAACAAGTTGTTTATTTTATGATTACTTACAATTTGTAATTGAACCATTAAAAAGCAGTAAAAATTCCGATTTTAACGATATATCACACTTGCACCCTTTCGATTTTTTTTTGTATAAAATTGATAAAATTACGAAATACTGAACTTCTTCTGCCTATTTCTATCCCTATTATATTTTGCGTTCTGGAATAACACCTCAAATAGGCTTTCCACTACTATTTTGGAAAAAAGAGATAAAACATGGTTACAATTCTTTTGTTCACTTTGCAAAAAAATTTTCATAGCTTCTGTTCAGAATAGCATTGAAGTGTCGACATTAGGGATGGTTCCAGAGCGTAAAATATAATGGGGATCGAAATACTCAACAAAAGTGCAGTATTTCCTAATTTTAACAATTTTATACAAAAAAATCTTCTCTTGACCCAAAGAACGTGATTTATGCGAGTTTTGTCCATAATAGATCTTATCACCCTCGCCTTGGGGGTGGTCTTAGTATCAGAGGATATAAATGGGCAGTTGCAGTTTTGTTGTGATTCTATGCATTTTATACGAAAAAGACAATTTTTTAATTTCATGTCCCTACTTGTCATAGAAAACCTAGCCTATTTTAGGAATATCGTAATTTAATCGAAATTCTGAAGTCAAATATAAATTCTGATATGAAATTCGGATTCAGCGCATCAAAATACATAAAGATATGAGGTTTGGTTTTGAACTTATATTGTGTGTACCTATAAAGAACACTTATAACTAGTAACATTTCACGTGCAAATTGCACGTGAAAGTGATAGGTAAGCAAACATCGGAATTTGTGCATTAAAAAAAAAATTAAGAGAACATTCTAAATGAGGACCATTTCAGCTCTTTATCACTGAAAACATAAAAAAAAAACAGTCATCTTGGCTACTGTCAAATTGCGAATCTAGTGCAAATCGAACATTTCATTTAGTTGTTTTTGGGATTTCTTCATTTCTATTACGGTTAGTATTTTTAAATTTCTATATAGTTTTTCTCACGATAGCTATATCAATATTTATCGTACTTTAAATAAAGAAATGTGCTGTTTCAAATTTCGTAACAGACAATTGTTGTATTAAGATAACTGCTGCAGTTTTTTTTTAAACGCCGAAAACATAATTAACATGTTTTGATGCATGCGGGTGTAATAGCGGAGATAAAAACCCACAAGAGCCTGCTTTCAAACATCGCTATTCAATGAAATTGTAACATTCTAAAAGGCTGTGAATGCACGTCGAAGAAAGTTGCCGAAGAATATATGTTAATTTTTTTGCGCACATATCCCACAATTTTACACAAATCGCAGAACAAATCACTTATACATGGTACTCCAAAATTGTCTCTCGATATTTATATGGCTGTTATCACTTAAAAAAAATTAAGTTACTTTGTTATATAAAATTATTTCCTAAAATTAATAAAACCGGTTACACCTCTTTAAAGGACAATAATAAAAAAGAGAAGAAATATGTTTTTTATACATGACGACGCACCACCGCATTATAATAGAATATGTAAAAGATGGTTAAACAACATCTATCCTAATAGATGGATTGGTCGGGATGCAGATACATCGATTAAGTGGCCTGCTTGGTCTCCTGATCTTACCCCTTTTGACATTGTTAAAGAACCATGGAGAATCCATCTAGGCTCAGCGAGACAAAAAAAAATGTAATTATACAAATTTCTCACCATATAATAGGACACAATGTACTTTTTTGGAACTACGCCAAAAAAAAGAGATAAAATAATTTTTGACCAATCAGAAGACGTATGGCATTAAAATTAAGAAGGTTTGGACTTCAATTTTTAACACCTTTGGCGCAAAATTAGTACGCCGAAATTCCACCAAGATTTTATATCTTTTATGTCGCTTCGCGGTTTTCCAATATTCACAAAAGAACAGCTAGCAGTCTTACAAAATTGTATGAGCTGCAATTTCAAAAGGTAAAAGACAAAGTTGCATAACCTCTATTTAGATTTTTTTACTATACTAATAAGCAAAAAATTGCCAGGGCCGGTTTTTACCTTAAAATTAAAATCAATCCATCCGGCGGGTTGACCTGGAACAGGAGCATCAGGTGACTATCAGAAAAATATTAATGTGCCCTGAGGCACATTATTAATTTTGGAGAAGTTACTAGAAAAAATCCTTTAACACATACAAAATTCCGGATTCCGGATACACGGATATTAATTATACAGGAAGCGCACCCCCAGCACTCTATCCTTATTGGATTGCATGACATCAGTACGTCTTCGAAAGGAGGCAGAAATGTCTCATACAACTCATATAAATCTGTAATAAGCGACCTTATCAAATGCCTGCCTAGTTCTGTGAATCATATAATCACAAATTGGGAACTTTTAGAGCTAATCACAAATGTTAAAAAATTTTAGTAAAATATTTTTATACTAATAACAGACAGTCTAATAATAGTCATAACATCATCTTCAAACAAACCTTTTTATGTCGGTCGATTGATACTGTATTTTTCTATTGCATGAAGTTGCGATAACGCCCTTTGAAGGTGGGGCCTATCCTTGCCGTGTTTGGAAGGCAGATTCCGATGTATTAAATTTATTAGCTAGATGGGCTATTTACCAACTCATTTTTGAACTTTATTTACAGTAAATAGTATTACTGAACTCTTCTATTTTCTTGGTTTAAATGATTAACTTTAAGTTTAGTCTCTCAGGCGTCTTGGTGCGTTGGGTAAACAAGTGATTTTGAAAGTATTCTCAATAAATCTTTAAATCTGTTGTTCAGGACATATATCGAATAACGAAGGTTAATGGGAGCAATTATAAAAAAGTGACTAAAAATTAAGAAGTGTTTAGAATATAAGCAGTGTTGAACATCAATATCAATATCAATCAATATCAAGTGTATCAAGGAAGGCAGCTGGAGGGCAGCTGGAGGGCAGCAGTAAGCAATCTATTGGGAGGAATAACAACCTTTTCTTATATAGTCTACTGTCTTTGGTGTCTCACATAAATATAAAAGAACCCCTCTGATGGATGAATCATCTCGCATTAGAGAAGGAGCAATTTGGCGCCCATAAAAGAAAATAAATTCAGTCACGTTCGTCAGAGGAGTTTAAAAGGTTTATCTACAATATCACTGTTTATAATACTCAAATTGACACTATTGAATAGTTAAGAGAAAAATCAGTCACAAGTTTACGATGCAACAGAATGATTAATAAAATATTGTAAATGCACGTTGATTTGTATAATGAAATAGGAATACTTTTTTCATTTGTAATGATTGGAAAATTATTTTTTTATAAGAATGTTTAGGAATGAATGTGTAAGAAATCAAGAAATTAGAGGTAAAATAATGACAACCGCCTCCTAAAGCTATCCATTCATAAGAGGGAATTGTACTAATACTATGTAAATTGTTGTCCACACAGCCTATCTAAGTGTAAAATATGAATTTTATATTTTAAGACGGTCGAAGGACATTGCAGAAATATTGATGTTCCCCCCACACTATTATCATTGTAGATTGTAGATTGTTCAAGGAGTCGCTTGTCTCTTTTAGCCCTACTTCACATCGCTTTTTATAAAGCTTGTGATTTTCCTGGGGGCTAATTTCCCTATGTCTTCAGGCGTTAGTTCCACCTTTTCTAGGTACTTTAGCGTAGTGCGGACTAGCATCTTGCATTCGCAAAAAATGCGTTCCGCAGTTTCTATTGTAGAAACGCAGTATTTGCACATATCGTTGTTTGCCTTGCCCATGTTCTTAAGATGGTATATTAAGGGGCAATGGCCTGTTAAAAGACCTGTCATCAGCCTTAAGTCGCACTGTTCGAGTTCGAGAAGATTTGTGGCATTCTTTGATGAATAAGTGGTGAACTTTTTCGCTTGTCTTTGGCCTGGAGTATTCCTCCAGTAAGACTCTTTCTGCTCCTTTTCCCATTTTAGGACCTCCTCCGTGTCCCTTAGATAAACCACAAAACGGTTCGGGCCCAAAGAATGGGGCTTCAGCACTTTTTTTTTTGCAAGGGCGTCAGCTAATTCGTTTTCTTCTATTCACTCATGCTCTGGCACCCACATCAAGGTAACCTTGTTGTTTTTTGTCAGTTGCTTCAGGGAATGTCTGCACTCCCAAGCAATTTTAGACTTTAGGTGTAGGACCTGAGAACTTTTAGCGCTGCCTGGCTGTCTGAAAGTATACAGATCTTTGCCCTTCGAATGCCTTTATTTATGCATTCCTGGGCACATAGGTCTATAGCATAGATTTCTGCTTGGAAGATGGTTGGGGTCTTGCCTAGTGCTCTGGAGAGCCTGGCAGTTAGGCCCCGCTACGCCCGCGCCAACACCTTCAGCCATTTTCGATCAATCTGTGTACCATATGAGTGACCGCTTCTCCAACTGTAGGACGTCAACTTTGCTCGTCTGGCGGCTCTCGATTAGCACATCAAACGAGCAGTCAAAATCCCGCTTAATTGGCATTAGAGTCAGTGGGTTTGGCACGGATTCCAGTTTAATTGTTTCTACAATCCTTAGGTGACCAACCAGTTTCCTGCTTTGAAAGAGAGTACCTGCTGCAGCCTTAAAGCACTAAGTGCTGCCTCCTTCCTTACATACAGATGTAGAGGAAGCAGGTCTAGCATTGCCTACATAGCTGCTGTAGGACAGGAACACATTACTCCTGCAATCCCTAAGCAGGCAAGGCGTTGCAACTGCTGCAACTTTCCTTGTGTTAATTTTTTCTTCAGTTTGTGGCCACCACACACATGATGCATAGGTGACCTTGGGTCTCACAACGTGGTAGGTAGGACCAGTAGATCATCTTCGGTTTTAGACCAAACAGCCTGCGGCACGTCCACATAGCCGCAGTGGCTTTGCTAAGTGTTATTTCTAGGTATGGGTTCCAGGTAAGTCATTGATCTAGGATTATTCCTAGATATTTAACTTCAGTGGAAAAATTCAGCACTGTTCCATTTAGCATAGGAACTATTATCATAGTTTGTTAGTAATTTTATGGCGATTTCTATACATTGTAATATGTCGAAAGGAAAATTTAGCATAACAGTACATTAGATTTAAAGGAGTATAACTCCCTTATTATCCAATTTCGAAAATACATTTATATAATATTACTATTTTATATAACTTATATATTATATTTAAGTAACAATTTAAGTTTTATCACAATCTACAAGAGGTTGTTAAGTCTATATAATAAAAGTAATCGTAAAACTCTTTATACTAAAGACCTTTTATAAAGGTTATAAATATCTTCCTTAAAACTAGCAATAAAACCAACAGTACTTTAGAACCCAAATCTGCAGATGTTTTCAAGCAGAGCTGGGTAAAGTACTCTGATAAAGTGCTTCAAGCACCAAGTACCAAGCACTTAGCCAGAGTGCTTTAAAATATCAAGTACCAAGTACTTTTATTTACAGAAGTACTTCCATTACCCTATACTTGAAAAAGAAAAGCACCAAGTACCAAGCCCTCAGAAATATAAATGTCAAGCGGTAATATGAGATTAAAAAACAAAAGCAAGATTATTGTCACACCAATCACACCTTTATGATATGACGATCACGAAAAATTCAGGAAAAATAAACGCTCTAAAAGAAAATTATTTATGTATTTGTTAGTAAGTAATGTAGGTAGATAATAATATTAATAATATACATAGTGTTTAGGGAGGACCTTTTTTGCTGAAATCTGGCATATGTTACTATACATTTTTGTCTTGGGGCGAGGTTGACAAACAACTGAAATTACAAAAGACCTGGCCCAGCGTCAGGGAGCAGACCAACCGACCTTCTCGGTACACTTTGAAAATTGCCATGCGAACTCGTAAAAGTGAGCTGGTCTGCTGGATTAAAGTGGTCTGCTCGATTGTCGGTACGCTTTGAAGACCTGGAATTCCAGCAGACCAGTTCACTTTTACGAGAGTTGTTATGGCAATTTTCAAAGTGTACCGAGAAGGACGGTTGGCAGGATCGTCTGTAGACCCCTCAAGATTTGTCTCTGACAATCTCTAATCCAAATGTACTTAGCTTAGATAACATAACCTAAAAAAACATTATTTATTACGTATGTTTTTGAGTGTGCGATCATTAATTTCTCGTTATTTCTGTGACTATAGCGTTAATTGAGCAAGAAAAAGTGAAAAACTACAAGTAAGTTTCGCCGCACTGCACTGTTTAAACTAGAATCAACAATCACAAAATGGCGTTTACTATGCGTTATATGCCCCCTCTTTAAGGCGTAAGTGGGGGAATCAAAGGATTTATAAGTGCTTTATAAAAACCGGAAAGTTTTAACGTAGGTTAATAAAGCTACCAAAAAACTATTAGGTTTTAAGGAACCTTTACCAGTTATCGTTAAAAGCAAATAACATATATTAAGGGTAAGACTACTTGAGAGTTATTAGCTTTATTACTTGATCATAAAGAATACTTAAGGACCATATTTTAAAACTCCCATAAAACCTAAAGATTTATAGATTTTGACCACAAAACTTGAAATATTTAAAACCCATTATAAAACTTAATGAGTTTATTGTGGTTTTGAATAATGCGGCAATTAAGTGGCTATAAAACCAATAGGTCTTAAAGAGCAAAGAGATTTAAAAAATTGCTTTAAAGATAACTTGAAGGTCTTTTTTTAAGTACATATTATCTGCAGATAAATTGTTATGCACCAAAGAAATAATAAAACCCAGTTCGGTGTATTTACCTTCTTAAATCTGTGATAAAATCCGATAAATACTTGTTGGCATTTAAATTGTTACTTGGGTATATCTTTATTTTTGGATGTACTGTTAGCCACATAAATATCGACAATTTTAGATCACCCTGTATATGACTGCTACTGTTAAAATATCATTACTTCCACTGGAAACGTTAATCCGCCGGGTGATTAAAAAGAAGAAATTCCTCTTTGTAGCTTAACTGGTATCTTTCCTTAGGAAGTGCAGAGACAGTAGACCGGTAGTACATTTTTCTGACACAAGCGACACTACGGACTCATTTGAATATTGTTTAGGTAAGGCGATTATCGTTTATTGAAAGAGCCAACGTAAAGGAAGTTATTTATAACATTTAATGTTAAAACACCGGTACAATTTTTCAGTTCATACCCATATTATCTATTCAGCTTCTGTGCAAATAAATTGTAATTATTAAACAGTATAATTTACAGTTAGCTCGAATTGCAAAACAAAGTAACATTAATTTGTAATTGAGTCAGTTTCTTGCAAAATCGTAATTTCATTTAAATTGATAATAATTGTAAATGCTAGGTGTTTTTAACTTTAACCTTGTCCCGGTAGTACCAATTCGATAATAAGTTAATACTCAGTTTGAAGTTAATATTGTAGTTAAATACCTATTTATCACATAAAAGTCGTTATTTCAATAACGTGTCTGTTGTATATTATTATTAATAGTATTTGTTAATGGGCGAGGTAAATGAGAATCAGTAGAAAATTTACTTAGTTTTATTTATTTAGAAGGTCCTCAGACGCAAGAAGTTAGACGCAAGAAGATACTTCGACGTATTAGGCCATTATCAGTTAAATCAAATGGTTTACGTGCTCTCATGTCGAATACCCTGGCTTAGCTGCAGCTAAATGATGACAGATGTATACACAGTAATGTAAAGTTGTTCTGAATTTCATTGTAGAAAATATGTTGACAATGAATTATAATTCATTGTCTACTAGAAGTTTGTGGATTTTATAGATTCTGCATTGCTGATCGCGAAAATGCCAATTTTCTTAATTGTTTTCTTATTTTGCAATGTTTTAAATGGACATCAATTTAACTATTAAAGCTAATTTAACTAACTTCGTCGAAATTCGACAGAGTAGATATGTCTGAAAATGCGTCCTAGAAATTATTCTTTGGAGGCACACATGAAATTGCTACCGGCAGGCATATTTTTTAAGAAATTCGCGACGTTGATTTAACATAATGGTCTTACAGAAACTGATAAATATTTTCCATATCTAGACCCTCCGTCGAATGATGATGGGTTTAGCCTAGTCTTTATTAACTTTGTGTACAATAATTCATAACACAGGCCCACAAAAAAAAGTGGTCTCTGCTGGGGTACTGACCATACTCATCCCTTGTATTTTGAGACGCTGAACACGAATCTGACCTTAGTTTTTCCCCAGCACGTCAGGTTTTCTTTTTAACACCAAAAAAGTGGATCGTAATATTGCTTACTCAGCTCGTTTAAATCGGACTCCAAACGTGATTCAATTTTAAAACTTCACCCTAATAACATTGTGGTGCTTCAGTATTGAACTAATAACTCAAAGAAACTGTAAAACCCCATAAACCCTCAATCTGATAGCCCTGGCAATCCGATGAAAATAGTGGGTAATCTTGATTAGGGAGTTAATGAGATTGTGACCTCGGATCCTTGTGCTTGAGTGTCATACATCCACAACCTCGAGATCTCATAATCTCAGCATCTCATAACCCCTTACTCTGAAAATCTAATGAAGGAAAAAATGGGGATTCTAAGTAGGGTCCAGTAGATATTAGAATGTTGGAATCAAACGCCCTATGGTGCCATAGCTCTTCAACGGTAATCCCTTTATCCTCTCTCGGAGGAGGCTCTCGATTGAGGAATCAATTAAATTGTGCTTCAGAACCTTGTTAATTTGTTACCAACTAAGCCGATAGCGCTCCAGCAGCAAACCCTTCTAAATTCACAAAACTATAAACCCATAACTGTATAACTCTGAGAATATAATAGAGGAATGTGAAGAATCTGAACAGGGAGATTATGTTCTCGAAATCTTGAAATCGAGTAGCCCGTAATCCTTTAGCTCTTGAACAGCAAAACTTTTAGCCGAATAACCCCGTGATTCTGGGTAATCAATAAAAGCAAATTAGGAAATCTGAATTGCTGATTCAATGAAAATGTAACTGTGGAAGTGGAATATCTTTTCAGGTGATTTCTGTTTAGGTGAGTTCATTGATCTCTTGCTTTTGCAATTCTTTTAGCTTACGATATCAAGGAAAGCGAGATGAGCATATGATGGATGGATGGACTTTGGATGTTGAAGAGGGAACATCTGATGTAGAGCAAGAAGAGTAAAAGAAATCTGTTACATATAAGTCGTCCGACGATAAAAGTTTGCAAAAGCAAGATATCAAATGAAGTCACAGAAATCACTGAAAAGATACTCCACTTCCAAAGTTACATTCTCACTGAATTCCCAATTATTTGCTTTTATTGAATCTACAGAATCAAAATCTCATTAACTTCCAAACGGCTAAAAGTTTTGCTGTTCAAAAGCTGACGACTCCGGGCTACTCGATTTCAAGATTCTGAGAACACAATCTCATGAATTCTCCTGTTCAGATTCTTCACATTCGACCTAATGACTCTAATTTCAGCACGAATTCCTATTATAAAAACATGGACGATACTTAGCTTATTAAACAAACACTTTCGTTAAGATTGTGCTATGAAAAAATCTAACGGAGCATGGCCAGGGAATCGAACAAGGCCGTTCGATAAAGCCCCGCGTACTAAACCATCTATTAGAGATAATTTGGTTCAAATTCTTAAGAGGTAATCCGTCATTTATTAACCAAAGTCCATCCTGCGATAAGGGTCGCCTTCATTTAGCTTTTACACCAATACAATTTTATAAGAGTGCTTTCTGAAGTATTCAACAATTATAAAACTTTTTCGTTTTCTCTTCTTCTGAGCCTTCTGTTTTCTCCGTTTCTAATTCCAGCAGAACATATATCATTGTGATTTATTTATGCTATTTACTTTAGCCATATTTTTCGTTCCCACTCAGCTTGGTCATTTCCAACTTTGTTCATAATTCTCTAAATTCTTGTTATCCACGAGTTATCTATTTTTAGTGGTTGTTGTTTAGTATTAGTACTTTCTTCAGTAGATTTGCTCCCCGATTCCCTTCTTTGGACGTGTTCCCAGTACTTTATTGCGTAGTTCTTATCCTTTTTTAAAAGCTTTTTTGTAATTACTTTTTCTCCTATTGATGTTGATGTTTAGTCGTGATAAAATTATGAGTTCGCTTAGAATTTGCAAGTCGTTAATGCGACATTGTCAAATGATTATTTTTAAATTATTAAACTGTCACAATCCCTTGACATATGTTCTTGATTGCCAGCAGGGTAGTTCAGTCGGCTAAAGCGTATTGTGTGGCGGACATACTGATCACACTGTCTATTGTGTACTCGTTCGAGTCCCAACTCCGGCACTGACAATGTCGGTGGTTACGGATGTATGTCTACATTTATCCAAATGTGTAACCCTGTTCTGGACAGCTATCTGATTTGGGTGTTGTCTGCTAGATGTGGTGTGTTTATGTTTATAGACCCTAAAGGTTTTCAGTATAAAATTATTTTGATTGGTTATTTTCAAGCACGTGATTAGAAATGGACGAATTTAATAGGATGTCTATTTAATCAAAACATATTCTAGAAAATTATCATTCTCAAGGTCATACTTTTAATCTTAGAATTTTGCCCTGTCTTAAGTTCTGTCAAAATATAATGGTAGGTTGTGTTTAAAAAACTGTTCACGATAACTCGTATAAAAGGAATGAATTGACACAATATGTCAAAATTTGAAATAATGAAATTGACCTGTTTGGGGATATTTTCCGGAAACGACCAAGGATGTGTTTATTTATTTTCCGTATTAAAAAACCGCGCCATATAATTATCTAGCAAATTTTATATACATGTTTTTTCTTTTAATAATATGTAACTACAAGGATACAGCTTGTTCCAAATATTGTATAAAAAAATCAAGACTTCAAGCCAAAATCAACAACTATTTAAAGCCAATTGCTTAATTATTAATCAAGTATAATAATAATTATGAAAAGTAAAATTAGTAAACCGTTAACGGAAGTAATAAACTGGTCGCTTGATGAAGACGATTTTTAAAAATTTTTAATAATTAAAAACACCACTGTATAAATCAGGTAACAAAACAAAAATCGAAAATTGGTAAGTATAAATACCTACCTTCTTAGTACTTTATATAAAAATATGAATGAAAATATAAGACATTAGGTATCATCATCGACCTTGTCAATCATAAAATCATTTTAAATGAAGTTCAAGTACCACAGGGATCTATTTTAGGTCCCCTTTTATATATTATTTAAGTTAGTAATTTTTTTTACAAAATTCTGTCATGTATGCTGGTGATATAACCATTCTTGTGAGTGAAAGGAATGGAAACTATTTTGTTAAGAAAGGGGAGCTAATAGTTTAAGATTTAATTTGTTCAGAAACAAAGGAACACACTAAATCGTAGCCTGTTAATAAAAACAAGACAATATTTCAAAATTTTTAGGTGTCTGCATGTCAGATAATTATACATCATATCGGGACAGCATGCAGAAAATTGCACCAGTGTGTTGTGTAATAAATCAACTGCGAAAAATGATTGACGGGCTTGTATTGTTAATGTATTATTTTGCGCATTTTTACTCAGTGATATCCTATGGGATCATAACTCAGGGTATTTCACAAGAAAGTATAAATGTCTTCCGACTAAAAAATTATGTAATTAGGTATATCATGAGAGTGAGTAAATGAGCCAGTGCTAGGGAATTGTTTAAGCAACTAGGGTACTACCTCCATCCTGTATTATAATTTATCACTTACTACTCTGAACTAAGTAGTTTCAGTACTAAACAATAATCACAATATTTGAAGAGAACCCAAAATATCTAGCAAGTCTTTACAATAATCTACCTAATAGCTACAAATTGCTAAATGGGAATAAGTATACTGCGGCAATAATACACTTACTGATAAAAAAATCATATTATTCTCCAAGAAAATATTTTGGCACGGACCGAAACTTATTTCGGTTCGGTTTCGGTTACGGTTACCTAAAGCACACTATTTCCAGAGCAGCGACAATTTGACTTTCGGTTTACGGAGATAAAGAACTTTGAAGACGAAGTTGTGACCAAGTAGTGAATATTTTTAATGAATTGCATCCCGATCGGGAACCTCTTTCTAAATCAACCATTTCATAAAACTGGAGGTGTCAAAGATCAACCAAAAAGTAGAAGACTGGTAAGCGCTACAAATGAAGAAAATTCTTCGAATGTCATGGTAGATGTGGTGGAAAATCTGAAAAATTCGACACAACAGAGGGCTTTAAATTATAACATAGTCGATATTCCATTCAAAAAATTTGCAATCGGGAAAAATTCCATCAGTATAAAATTAATTTGTTACAGGAATTGAATGAAGGTGATCGTAGAATCGATTTCTGCGATATGGATAAATTAAACGAAAATATCAACTTTGTCAACCACATTTTGTTTTCTGACGAATCTACATTTTGTTTAAAATGGCACGGGCACGTAAACCAACACAACTGTAGGTGGAGGAAGTTCACACCCAACGACCACAAAAAGTAAATGTTAGGTGTGGCATTATTAATGGACACGTCATAGGACCCTATTTTATAAACGGAAATTTGACCTCTGAACGAAATTTATTACTTTTGCAAGAGCATATCATTCCAGAGCTTAGACGATTATTCCCGAATAATAACAATCCCAATTTACCGGCAGAACAAATATTGTGTCAACAAGATGGAGCTCCTCCACATTTTGGAGATGTGGTACGGGCATATCTAGATGAAACTTTTCCTGGTAAATGGATTGGACGCGGAGAGGGGGGGGGGGCAATTGAATCGCCAGCTAGATCTTCCGATATGATCACGCTTGACTTTTTTCTGTGAGGTACAAAAATAGGCCGCAAAATTACACCTTGTGTAATTTTCGTAATAAATATCCATCATTTCGGGGTTCTTCTTTAATAAATTTGAGAGTAGTAAAAAGTTATTTTCAAAATTCAATATCTCGAAAACGGTTAAGGTTAGGAATATGCTGTGTATATGAATTTTGTTTAGAATTTCGAGAAGAATTGAAATATGGAATAATATATAGGGTGTTCCATTAAAGAAAAAGCCACTTTGTTTCGTCATGACTTTTTGACTGATCCTGTATACTTATATTTATTGTAATACATTTTAAAAAAACCCTAAAACTTTTGTATCTTAACATTTTTCGCTAGCTATCTTACTTTAGGAGACAATCGACCGTTTCCTTACATATATTAATTAGGATGTCCTTAGCTGTAGAAGTTAATTTTTTAAAATCTGTTCTTCGACCTGCTCATTATGTTTTAATATAATAGAATAAATATTACCCAAATGTTTGAATTAATAGCTCAATCCCTTCCCATACCTGTAAATGGGTGAATTGTGACAAAATTAAAAATTTTGAAACAAAAGTTATAGAATAATATTTATTCCGCAATTAATATAGTCTATAGTGCAATTTTGTTGTAAAATATATCGAATATTATGGATTATTAAAAATTTACCCCTTTGGGACACGGGAGGAGGTTGTGTTATAGCCACCCTAAACTTGGTACATTTTTTCTCTTATCTCATATTAATTTGAATATGGGACGATCAGATTTCAAAAGTAAAAGTAAAAATAGTAAGGACCACCCCAAATTGTACATAACTACATGTATATTTATTAGGGTGGCCCATCTCTATAGGGGGTGAATTTTTTTTGCGTATTTTTTAAGTCTCACCCCACGAAAATATACTATTATACTAGGAATAATTTATGTAAAAGTTTCAGATAATTCGGTGAACGGTAACCCGTGCCGCATTCAGGTAGAAATTTGTAGATAAGATTTTATTACGGTAATACACTTAAATTTTACTTAAAATACAAATATCTACCTCTTTTCTCATAATGTTTTATTGGTGTAATTATTTCCTAGAAATTATTTGTTTTGGAAGTTTGGAAATATAATGCACCTACGGTAGGTTTTTATGTCAGTTTGCAATTGTGTTTTACAGTGGTGACATTATAAGTTCTAGCATACGTTCCTTTTTGAAAAAACATTTCACGATGGCTGATGTTAGATCCTTACGAAAGGATACTTTCATTTACTTAGTTGGACACTATTCGTCACAAATCATTGGCAATAAATTGCCGTCTAATAGACAAGTATTACAAGTGCTCTTTTATAACATTCGTGAAGTGAAGCTAAGTGTACATGAAAGTGCTAAATTAACAATAAAAGAGGTGTCAGTTTTTTGGGATAAAGCTCGCATTCCGACACGTCAGGATTTTCATTGTGTTAAACAACTAGATAAACTTTATGCAGAGTGGAGGAACTTACAAATCGGCTAATAGGGCTAGTGCGGGAGGTAAAGAAAAAAATTTCGTTGAAAAATTGGACGATCTTTTTGACATTTCTCATGCAAATGCATTGGAGTTGATGAAAATAGATGAAGATAAGCAGTTTTTAATTAACCAAAGAAAAAAGGGACGTCCTGGATTTATGCATGGTATTGATTACCAACTTGCTTCTCAAGAAAAATCAGCTGAGGAGAAATTATAGAAATTATCCGAACGAATGCAACGAAGTCAACAAGAAAAAGCTAGATTAGAGGAAACAGTCACCTGTCCATCATCAAGTAGTAATTCAGCCGACTCCAACGAAAATGAAGATGAAATAATCGAAGCCTAAGAAGAGTTGTTACAAGACCAGCCTGACCCGTCACAGCCAAAAAAGAACAGATTGTATGGAACATGTAACATTATCACACCAAAAATAGCCGCTGCATTTGATGCTTGCAAAATAAGCGACAGGTATGGAGTCCATATTTTGACGGCAGTAGCAGAAGCACTAGGACATGACACCACATCTTTGTCCATCAGCAGAACCACACTTCAGCGCTCTAGACAACGCATCCGCGAAGAAAGAGCTGAAATATTAAAAACTGCCTTCGGTAATTCTGAATTGCCGGCCCCAGTCATCCATTGGGATGGAAAACTTTTACCTTCTCTCACTGGAATGGGAAATATCGATAGACTTGCTATCTTAGTTACTAGTGGAGATATTGAACAACTACTTGGAGTACCAGCTTTGCCCAATTCAACTGGAAGAGAACAGACTGAAGCAGTTTATGATGTGCTTTGTGAATGTAATTTGGACGAAAAGGTAATAGCTTTGTGTTGTGATACAACAGCATCAAATATGGGTTATATAAATGGGGCAGCCACACTATTGCAACAAAAATTAGAAAGAGATATTCTATATTTTCCTTGTAGACATCATATTTTTGAAGTGGTTTTGAGAAGTGTGTTTGACACAAAAATGCCTTCCTCATCTGGTCCAAATGTGCCACTATTTAAACGTTTTAGGGAATTTTGGCCTAAAATAGATCAAAATAAACTAAAAACTGGATTTCAGGTATCAAAAATTAAACACATTTCACAACCAGTTAAAGCCGAAATTGTAAAGTTTCTAAATGCAGCTTTAACTTTGCAACAGCCTCGTGATGATTATAAAGAATTTTTAATGCTTTCTAAACTTTTTGTTGAAGAAGAACTCACACGACATTCTATCAACCAGGGGCATTTCATCACGCACGTTGGATGGCCAAAGCCATTTACTGTCTAAAAATATTTTTTTTCCAAGATCAGTTCCAACTAACTAAAATAGAAAAAATATTGAAGATATATGTCTCTTTATTATAAAAGTTTATGTAAAGGCCTGGTTTACAGCGTCACTTGCTAGTAAAGCACCGCTTCATGACTTAGACTTTTGTAAAGAACTCATTAATTATCAAAATATTGACAAAGAAATATCTCAAGCCGTAAGTAGGAAAATAGTGAACCATTTGTGGTACCTTAATTCAGTAAATGTTGGCTTATCTTTCTTTGATGACGATATTTCAGTTACCACTAAAAGAGAAATGGTTAAAGCTTTGAATAGGAAAGCACCAAATCAAGAGGGTATTAAACGACTTATGATTAGTAACATTACTGACGTTGAAAACAAGGAAATTCAGGACTTCATATGCGAGAACACTAAACAGTTTTTTCAAAAATTAGGTTTGTCTATGGAATTTTTGGAAAATGATCCAACAACATGGAGGGAAAATGAAAGTTATACCCGATGTTTCAATATTGTAAACAAAATTAAAGTTGTAAATGATGCCGCGGAGAGAGGAATCAAACTTATTACTGACTATAATGACATTTTAACAAAAAATGAAGACCAAAAACAGTTTTTACTCCAAGTTGTAAATGATTATAAATCACAGTTTCCAAATGTAAAAAAAGAAACCCTGTCGCATGCTTTGGCCTAGTGCAAAAAATATTGTTTTTATTACTATATGTCTTGTAGATTTAGGATAATATTTGGTACTATGTATGAAAAAAACGTTTCATAATAAAATACACAAAGATAAAACGAGAGTTTTATTTCAAAAACTTCTAGTCTAGTTTTCTTAGACTACGAATTTACAGTAGTATGACACATGTCATAGTCACAACAGATAATGTCTTTGATGTTTGTATGACTTGATTAGTCATTCTAAAGATAAATGTTGCTGATTAAAAAAAAAACAATGCATCAACCAAAGAATGTAAATAATTCCATTTACTTTTATTATTGCATAATAATGCATTCTGCGGCACCTCTTGCCTTCAATTTGCCTCAATAATATTTTGAGGGGACTGTTTTTTCTTCAAATGGAACCATTTGCAGGGGTGAGAAATAAAAAATTTCGATTTCGAAAAAGATGGGCCACCCTAAATTTATAAATGACATATATTCTTTTAATCTTTTATTCTCATATTGTTTTATTATGCCATCATAATTTACCTAAGTATGCATGTAGACGCTGTATATTTTTTTACTCAATTGCTCAATGGCTGACTTACCACACATACATATTATACATCCCAGTATGGTCAATAAAATTATTATTATTATTATCACTATAATTAAACCTCTGCAATATTGAAAAGCCAAGCGAGATATCTATTCCAATAAACTGGTAGAAGTACGACAACGTAGGCTGAAACCGTCCTTACTTTTATAGAATAATTTTAGCATGTAAAAATGCAGGCGCTAGGAAGTGCACAGTTAGGATGCATTTAGCAAGCAGTGGGTTAACAGAGGGGGTCAGGGGGAGGGGAATGCGGAAAGGGATCAAAAAATGCGATCAATAGTGGCTCTCTGCTTCTTAAACCCTCCACAATTGCACTGAAGCGCTGTCAAAACTGCCCTCACCCCAATATACAGAAAAAATATGACATACATACACACGACGAGTGCTTCCAACGTGATTATATATTTGCGTTCTGCGTTTCAGCTTTATGCCACGTACCGTTAAGGGTTTCCTTTAGAAATACCACGTTTTTTAAGGATACGCAATTTTGTTTAGTTGAGAGGCATGAGCGTACAGAGGGCAAGCTTGGCATATTTAATATTCATAAAACGAGAGGAAATGCGTCAAAACGTGGATTTAAATATCCTTCACCATGCAGTGGGGGACTATTATACGACGTGCATTCAAAGAAACGCAGTTAGGGTAGGTTGTGGGTCATTAAAGGTGTGTTTGTTCCTGGCTCATAAGTCTAACATATTGTAATAGTTTGCGTATTCCACGTATCAGAAAAAAAGTAGGTGGAAATTTATTTCCGTGTAACGTATACGCAGGATAATTATCCTGAAAATCACTACGTCGAGCTTTTAACAAATGCAGATGTTTTTTAACCCCGTTATTTGCCGTTGATGCGCAAACGCAACATTACTGTTAACTATGCCTTATATAAAGTAATTGCTAGTTAATTAAATAGCAATTAATAAAATTATTTATTACGTCACAATGATACCACATCATTTTTTTCCTGGAAAAATATTTGTGCAAAATTAATAATGATGAATAGAGAATGTTATTTAAGTACTATGCAAATCACAACTTACACACTTTTTTATTTATTATGAAAATACCTACTTTCTGTATATTGTTGCCCTAATCTGGGCACGCTAATATACTAGTTAGGTAAATACTTTAAAACACTCATTATTGGAGAATCAATCAAAACAACTACTCTTCTAGATAATACTGACGAAATGTTGAATTACATGATAGGATTCTTAGCATTTTAATGCAAAAAAATGTATTGAAAATACTTAAACTATTTATTGAAATTCAGTCATTCACAACAATTATTGAATCGTATATTCTATTTCAACTCTAGAAAAGTTGTACAAGTTTTTTCGAACTCGTTAGTTTTCATCAGTAGAGTATAGAAACATTCATTCATTATTTATAAGCCCATTCTTGATTTCTTTTTACAAGTACTTATTTTTTATTTATTTGCTATTAACATGATCTGAGAATATTATTTAGGTATTATGCAAATCACAACTTACACATTTTTTTATTTATTATGAAAATACCTACCTACTTTCTGTATATTGCTGCAAATAAATAATAAATAATTAATTGTAAAAATAAATCAAGAATAGGCTTGTAAATAATGAATGAATGTTTCTATATTCTACTAATGAGAATTAACGAGTTCGAAAAAACTTGTACAACTTTTCTAGAGTTGAAATAGAATGTACGGTTCAATAATTGTTGTGAATGACTGAATTTCAATAAACAATTTAAGTATTTTCAATATATTTTTTTGCCTTAAAATGCTAAGAATCCTATCATGTAATTCAATACTTCGTCAGTATTAGCTAGAAGAGTAGTTGTTTCGATGATTCTCCAATAATGAGTGTTTTAAAGTATTTACCCAACTAGTATATTTGCATGCCCAGATTAGGGCAACAATATACAGAAAGTAGGTATTTTCATAATAAATAAAAAAGTGTGTACCTAAGTTGTGATTTGCATAATACCTAAATAATATTCTCTAATCATGATAAAAGCAAATAAATAAAGAATAATTAATTGTAAAAATAACACAAACCTTATAATTATGAAAAGATATAAAATAATGATAATAACAATAATAATAATAACAAGCCGTGGATTGATAACCCTGGAATATGCTTGTGAGTCCTCTACCGTGGGACTGAGCGTGTATATCGGACAGGACAAGGACAGATTCACTCGGATAGTTAAAGGGCATGATAAAGATAAGAAGTTGTATTCCATCTAGAAGGAAGCGAGTAAAATCCAAGCAAAATCCTGGATACCGAGATCACTGACGAGGACGCCAAGAAGAAAATTAAAACCAGCATCGAAAAGAGGAAAATAGAAGTACTCTGCTCAAAGCCGATGCATGGATAATTCTTCCACGATCTCGATCGTCAGGCAGTGGACAAGATGGCATCTGCGAAGTGGTTGAACGGCTAGGGCCTGAAGGGGGAAACGAAAAGCCTAATACTAGCAGCGCAGGATCAATCGCTAAAAACTTACCACCAGAGAAGCAGCCTGTGACAACAAAAGCAGAGTGTGTGGAGTAGCAGAAGAACATGTCAGTCACGTGGTGGCAGGATGTACTACGTTGGCATCATCAGAGTGCACTCAACGACATAACAGAGTGGCTAGATATCTCCACTGGTCGTGTGAAAGCATTTCGATATACCAGTGCCGCAAAAATATTATAAATATATCCCTGAGACGGTTGTCAGTACCAACGACGTCACAATTATGTGGGACGTGCCAATTATAACAGACGAAGAAATACGCGCAAATCGACCAGACATCGTCGTACACAATAAAAACTTCTGTTTGCTGATCGGTGTATCCATGCCGAATGACACCAATATAATGCTCAAAGAAAGAGACATACTTTGATAGTTGTGATTAAAATGTACGCTTACTTCATACATAATGGCCATGTATACGCAACGTCTTTATTCAGTACAACTTGTATATTTTTATTTTTCTTATGGGATGAGGTTCGTCAATATTTTCAGGTTGGGAGTAGCTCGTCTCCTCAGGTCGATTATTGGCCATAGTCGCGGAAACAGACGAACGTTATATAAATGAATAAAGAAAAATATCGTACTGGTGGTACCAAGAAAGTTTTAATCAAAATAGTTCGTCGTAGCAAAATAAAACAATTAATTTCTTAAAACTTTGCCCCTCCATAGCCCTCATTATAAAACAAACTATTAGGCTTAAAATTATTATTTCAAATATGGAAAATAGCAAATAGAATATTTCCTATTGAAATTGGACTATATCCGTCATGCACAGTGATCGCCAAAGGCCTGTAAACTGTAATGTTTTACATAAGCTATGTTTTTTATTCGAGCAAACTATTAATCAAATAGGTATTCGTATTCGGCCACGCCCGACTACAACTTCTACTTATTGTATTTGTTTCTGGATGCCCTGTATATAAATTTTTTAAACATTAGTTGTCTAGAAACAATTTAAAAAAATACAAATCACTGCTTAGTCATCACTTTGGACTCTGTTGACGTCAACGTAACCATTTTATAACTACTGTGCAGTTACTTTTTGGTTGCGTAACGAATGATCTCGGTTATAAAATACTTTTGCAGGAAGGAATATCGGGTAAGCATTAAGGCTTAAACGGTTTAATAAATCTATATGATAACAGTGTCAAGTAACGTTATTGATTGCAGCCTTGAGGATGATTTTCGTCGAAACTTTAGCGATGACTTAATCTAATAAACAGTTTAAATCTGAAACCATACGAATTTCTTTTTTGTGTAGTTATATAATTACCTTCTTAAGAAAACAGAGCCATCATAAACTGCAATGTAATGATTTTGTCTTATTTTTGAAACTTAAGATAGTTAAACATTTGTGGGTCCTAGAATTTGAGACAGTAAACTGAGATTCTTTATTGATTAGTTAAATTACGACTTTTACTGAATTTCAAAACGGCACAAGTGAACTAAGACCATTTAAAAGAGATAAGGAGTTGAGACGTATATTGACGCCTTAATAAGGCATATATTGAGAAAATCAATTACACTCAATTCATTTTTTTTTTAATTAACTTTGTTAGATAAGAAATAAATAAAAAATTATATAATATTTAACAGACAAAAAACCGACTGCTTTATATTCCATCTAAAAAATGGTATATCCACTACGCATAAAATTGTACATACGCTGATATACTGTGGGGGTAGGGGCTGAAAAAATTAATACACTGTATTATGTATGGACCATACTCATACTCATAAGTTAGTTCGAGTTCACTGATTTTAAAATAAGTGTTATATTTAATTATTTATTTTTATTTTTATTATACTGGATGATTATTATATTAACAACTACTCTTCTAGCTTATACTGACGAAGTATAAGCTAGAAGGTAGGTTTCCTAGCATTTTAACGCAAAAAAATATATTGAAAATAATTAAATCTTTTATTGAACTTCAGTCATTCATTCAATTATTGAACCTTACATTCTATTTCAACTTTAGAAAAGTTATACAAGTTTCTTCTAACTCGTTAGTTCTCATCAGTAGAGTATAGAAATATTCGTTCATTATTTACATGCTTATTCTTGATTTAGTTTTACAATTAATTATTTTTTATTTATTTGCTTTCATAATGATTAGAAAATATTATTTGTAGTTCAGGAATATTACGTTTTTATTCCGACAAAATTCATAAAGATTTGAAAATTAGTGGGTATGTTGGGAATAGCATAAGGATTTCTAAACCAAAAAGTTCCCATCCTTAAATAGTGTGCTTCATCCCCCAGGACGTCCTTTCTACCCCCATTTTGAGTTTTTCTAGATTATCTCGGCAACGGTGTAATTTTCGACAAAAATACCTATATACAAAATTGTTCCTTGGAAAATTCTCTATCAAAAAGGTTTTTACCACTTTTTTCCTAAAATTAATAATAACTTGGGAAATATGGCGCAAACATAAGGGTTGGTTCCGACTAGCACTCTCTACAGTATGATCTACCTTAAAGTTTAACGTTTAACGCTTAAAATAGCAGTAGGCACTAAAATTTATTTACAATTTTAATAAATATACAACTTCCACCCCCTCACCTCTATAAAAAGACCGTGTTGTACTTATTTCCACACCACCCTAGAGGTAAAGTACTTGGCGCATTTTTTTTAAAGTGGTATCCCCTGTAGGCCTAATCCACTAATTGTCAAATGTTAATTATAAATCTTGGTCGTCTTCCACAGATTCAACATTCAAGCATGATTGTCCATGGCAATGATAACACATTGTAGAGCAACGCAAGCCTGCTCTTCTGCAACTACACCTGTATTCGCACCCTAATTTACATGAACATGAAATAAGCGTTAAAACAGATTCGGGAGCTGGTTCTTTTATAGTCATTATTGGGATTAATATACCGCCAACTTTTTTCCACCCCCAATCGGTTGAGCGTCACGGAATGATGTGCTACATAGTAACACAGAACATTTCGATGATGGTAAATAGATAACGAATTATATGACTTGCGTTAATTACGGCCCTGATTTACCAACGTACTATTCGTTTGAGGAGAAATGGTCTAAAAACCTTTTTTTGTAGAGAATTTCCTGTAGAACACTTTTGTACATAGGTATTTTTGTCGTAAAATGCACCATTTCATGGATAATTTTAAAAAAGCGAAAATTGGGGTGAATACTATGTCGTAGGGGATGAAGCACACAATTTAGGGGTGGGAACTTTTCGGTTTATTATTACATATGCTGTCCTGATTATTTCCACCAATTTTCAAAACTTTATGAATTTTGTCGGATATATCGCAATTTGAACCGTAATATTACTGAATTATTGGTTATTAAGCAAATCGCAACTTACACACTTTTATAATATTTTCTAATCATTATAGTCTGGGAGGCAGCGTCAATTTTAATTACATCATTTCAACAAAGCTCATTTTTTCAGTACAGATTGTTTTTTCATTGCTTATCGAAGAATCGGGTGTCAGCTACTTCAGTCGAGGAGGTGAAGGGCGTGGGAGGCTGCGCATCCGGTAAAATAATTTAGTTTTTCGCGTCAATCCTACTAAACTATAAATAGTTTATTTATGTAATATAAATGAAAAGAAAAGATACCGCGCGCGGTATCTTTAATGCCCCAGCTAACATATTATTATATTATTATTATTTCATTTTTTTTAAATCACCTGATGATCAATTTCAAGTTTCTCTCAACACAAACTAATGAAATTTCACGCCTGCTGATATCGTTTTTCTCATATGAAACTTGAAAGAAAATCATATTTGAATGAAATATTAGATCACATATATCATATTATGCATCATATTATGCACAAATAGCAACAAAGTATTTTATAGGTAATAAATTTGTCGATGCTCAAATGTCGATATTCTTAGAGAATTTTACTATTCTGGAAGAATTTGTTTGTCATATGTACGGTTCTAAAAGAATCAAGAATATTAATCTCGTACGCGTAGCTACTTTAATGAAGGCGTATGTCAATCAGAAAGAAGATGTCTTGAAGATTGACCAGAATTTCGAAGGATTTATGTTACCTCCATGTAAGACATAATTGAAACAGCATTTTTTGCGAATTTCTTACATTGCTCAATTGTGGAGTCATGCACATCTTCATACGCGAAGTTTATCTTTGCCAACTGAAGAACACGATGATAAGTATATTTTCAAATGGTTTCAAGGCGATCAATTAACGAAAATTGAAAATATCATAAATGGTATTCTATGCATACAATCTTTTACTTCTACATGAATTCTCTTTTACTCACTTCAATGATTTTCAATATTTTTCGGCAGATATTTGTGAAGACGAAAATGAGAACCATGACGCTCAAGAATCTGAGGAAAATCTAGATTTGGAAGACCAGATAGCACTTCCGAAGAGGTAGATAATTCAGAATATAGCAGTGAGAGTGATTTAGATTGATTTATTTTATTCGTATTGAATGTGCCAAAATAATAGAAATATTGAGATTTTTATATTGACTATTTCATTCCTATAAATTTCGTCCAATCAACATTCCTATAAATTTCGTCCAATCAAAATCGGTCATTTTAATCAAAAAATAGTTTCGCATCGACAAAATTTAACATTTAAAATTTTGCCAGGGTTACTCAACCAATGAAAAGCCAGAATTAAGCAACCAGCGGCAAATTTTTCTTTGTTTTTTGAAGGCATAGTAACCAATTCAACAAGTGGGGCGCCATTACAACAATTTTTGCAAACGTCACTTCACGTCAGTTGTAAAAAATGTGCGAGCATCTGCAAGTGACGTCACAGCTAACCTCAAAAATATGTGTTTCTTAAGATTTAAGAGTATTACGCAGCTATTATTAAAATTTCTGCCTGGTTCCCGTATTTTCAACTAAAATTTAGTTCAGTGTAATGTTTATGAAGTTCTAAATACTTTGTCCTAATAAAATAGGACCCTTTTTGTAGGTTGGAAATCTAACCTGTAATTAGTAACAATATTGAAAAATTATTTACGTGAATTTTTAAATATTTGCATGGAGCCAGTACGGCTCCAAGCTAAAAATGCGTATACAAACATTAAAAATGAGAATAAACTTGAAAAACTTAAAATCTAGGGTTATGTTGGTTACATGATGCAGATATCCTATAACGGCCCCAAATGTTCAAGATTTGGTGATTTATGTATTTATTTTTTAAAATTTACTTCCTATATCTAATAAATTTGTTTTCTTTTGCCTAAATTTTTATTCATGAAATAGTCATGACGAATTGACATTGAAATTGACATTGACAAAAATAACTCGCCTGAGGGTCGTTATTTTTATCTGTCAGTGTCAATCGCGAAATTGCCAAGCAACAAACTCTCTTAATAACCACTAAATTTTGCCGACAAAATTATATCACTTATGATATTATTTGACTATTTCATCCTCACTATTCTCAATCAATGATTGCAATCTCTAGGTATTCTCTAATATTTCATAAGAATCTGATTTTCTTTCAAGTCTCCTACGTTAACACTTAAAAAGCCCAGCTGACACGTTTTGTCCCATGGTATTATCAGCTGACACTTTTTAATTGTCTTTTTATATCGCAAACTATCATATAAATGAATTTTAGCTTTGTTGAAATAACGAATTTTCACGTGTTTTTCATACATGAGACCTTCGCTCTCTACCCTATGCAGCTGATACATTTTTTTTCATTTATATTACATAAATAAATAGTTATAGTTTTGTAGCTTTATTGGATTGACGCAAAATCAAAATTATTTTACCAACTACGCAGCCTCCCATGCTCTCAAACTCCTCGGTCGTGTCAGCTGACACCTATTTTAGTTGTTTTTCGAACGAAAACTAACATTAAAAAAACAAAGAAGTCGTGTTGAAATGACATAAAATATTGACGCCACCTCCCAGGCTACTATGAAAGCAAATAAATAAAAAATTATTAATAGTAAAAATTACAATTTTTCGTAAATAAAAATGTTCATTATTACGTAATATCACTATTAATTGGATTTAATAAAAAATAATAACGGGGAGGGAAAATGGCTATCAATGTCTCTGACATGAAAATATATTATAAAACAGAATACGTTTTATATGCATATTCATTCGAAATACTAAAAAGAAAAAAGAAATATACAATATTTAAAACAAAAACGGCTTTATGCAATTTAAACAATATAAATACGGCGGATGAGTTCAGTTACATTAATGAAATTAATTGAATCGAATCTAAATAAATAAAATCCCCGCTTCTGATCTGTATTTTAAACCTGGCAGCATTTATTGTTTGTATTTTAGCAAACCGCCGACTACAAAGCGAACAGGTTATTGTAAAATTAATTTAATGATTTTAAAAATGCATGTAAAATATATACAAAGGGAAAAAGAACAACTGTTAACTAATAAATAAAAACCACATCAGACAAACGACCGGAGGGAATCAATTGCAACAACAAAAATTATAATAACATAAAAATGATTGGAACTGCTATAAAATGGCTGACCTATTTATGTTTCAAATAACATGTTATGCTCTAACCAAATGTCAGCCAAATCTACTTCCGTTGGCTAGAAACATGCACATCCTGTGTTAGATTTGTCCTTACTCTAAACGGAAATTTTGCATAGATAAAATTTGTATTTGCGTCGAATAAAAATGTTTCCGAACTCGCATTACCCATATTACCATAATTTTATTTCCTTTCAATTATTAAGCCTCTTATTTGACTTAGTTACATGTTATACGGGAAAATTTAGTGAACAACGACCGTAACTTTGTAAATATTGCCTGCGTTAAAGAATGTCCTGCATAGAAGTTGTTGAGTAATTAAAATACGTTATAATAATAATAATAATAATAAATTCTTCATTTGAAAACATATTATTATAGTAATATTTTTAATCAATTGGGAATACTGTGGTGACTGAAGGTGACGATTTGACCAAACTCTCCAATATAAAACTTGCAATGCTTAATGGACCCACTTAATTCTTTTAATCAATTCGTGTAATTATAATAAATAATTATTTAGTAATTTCTCTCAGCCTCGGCGTCTTTAAATAATAGTGGAGTAAAAAACAGGGGAAAAGTCGCTTCCTTCTCGAGTTTTTTTTTTTTAATCTTAGAACAAACCTAGATATATACCATTTCGTTAAGTAGGTAGATGTTCATTAGAAATCATGAAATACGACATTTTTTAGTGGTCACGGACATTGTTATTTTTAAAAAGGTGCGAAATTTTTTTTTTTTAATCATGTTTTTTTGAACATCTAATGCCATAACTCAAAAACGAATGGAGCTATCCACATGAACTTTTTTTTGTTATAAAACACACACGCTTCTATCTGTGTATAGTATTGTTAACTAAAACATTTTTAAGTTTGTTAAAAACTTAGATAACCTTGAAAGTTCAGAAAATACGCAGTCAAATTTTCACTAAGCTACAAACTTTTTTGTTTTTGGAAATTTTGTATAACATGCTGCGAAGAAAATAAAGCCAAAAGATCGAAAAAGTTTTTGATAGCATAAATTTTATTGTGTCTTTTACATTTTAGGTACAGCGATTTTTTTTAGAGCGCGCGAATTGCAGAAATTGAATATTAATACGCCCGCGTCCACTAAAACTAACTAGTCTCAGGGCGGTGTATTATCAACGTTATTCGTTTTCGTCGAAAGTCAAATTATAAAACCGCTGCCCAAGGAATCACTACTTCCACATCCAGATCTTCTATCCAAGTCTCTCAGAACGTAAACAATTTGAATGTGGAAATCATTTTTATGGAACTTTAATAATATAATATTTGAAATCGTCTACCCCAAAAACCTATAAAACGATATGCCACATCGGTAGTGAGGCTGAGGGTGGTGGAAGGGGGTAGTAGTAGTGGTGGATAAAGTAAAAAAAAAATTGAGGCCTTTGGTTCTTGTACACACACTAAATGACAATTTTATTTTTTTCGCCCCCTTGCATAATGGGGTGGGAGTTGGTAATGTGGGTGGTTAATGCCAAAAAAAAATTTTGAGAGCTTAGCTTCTCTTATATATACTAAATACTGGACTCTTACTTGCTTGATTTGTCTATTTACCTCCATTTACCCCCAACCTCCAGATCTCGTTAAAATACATGGTACGTGTACCAAATTTCAAGTCAATAACTTAAACGGTTCCAGAGTAATCGTGCGCACAAAAAAGTTACAGACAGACCGACAGACAGATTTTTTTTTGCTCAAACTTAAAATCTCAACGTTTCATGACATTCTAAGCCTATTTGGATAATACAAATTTTCAAAAATATTTTTGTCCATACTATATTTCCACTGAATGTGGAAGTAAAATGTGTAACGATATTCTTTCTCTTATTACCACTTGTATTATATTGTAGAACGTATGGTCATTGTACGAATTGTGCGTGGATTATCTACTTAAAAAAATATTTAAGATAAATAAGCAATCTAACTTTCATTGTAAAATGGAATTAATTTTATGTGGCGTAGTAATAGAGGAAAACGATAAACTTGTGCACAAGCCATGGAAGAGACTATAATTACGAAATTAAAAAAGACTTATTTTAGGATGTTTTTTTCTTTTTTGTTACCTAATTTAGACGAAAATAACACGTTTACTCAATTCACAGGTCTACAAAAAAAAAAAAAATTCTTCTCCGAGGACTAAACCTATCATGCCTTAAGTATTTTTGTGTGCTGAATCCGAATTTTCAATTAAAAAATTTTTCTACCGCGTAGATTTCGAGTAAATTCCAGTTTTTATTGTCAAAAAAACCGTATTTTGACGATAAAAACCGGGATTTACTCGAAATCTACGTTGTAAAAATTTTTTTTAATTGAAAATTCGGATTCAGCATACAAAAATACATAAGAAATGATAAATTTAGTCATTGGAACAGAATTTCTTTTTTTGTAGACCTGTGTACAAAGTGCACCTGTACCACAGATCTACAAGAAAAAAGTTCTGTTCCAAGGACTAAACTTATCATTCCTTATGTATTTTTGTGTGCTGAATCCGAATTTTCAATTTAAAATTTTTTTTACCGCGTAGATTTCAAGTAAATCCCGGTTTTTATCGTCAAAATACGATTTTTTATAATGTTTGGTTTGCTCGAATCCTAAGTGGAAAATTCGGATTCAGCATACAAAAATACTTAAGGCATGATAGATTTAGTCCTTGGAGTAGATTTTTTTTTCTGTCGACCTGTGTTATTGTGTGGATCTAGGGTAAAAATGTAATGCATGGGAGTTTCGGATAGGGACTCTGACAGAGGAAATGTCGGATACAAATTTTAAGATTGCCACGTGCTTTAAGAAACTGTCTTTTTTATTTAGCTCCAATAATAACGCAAAAAAGGAAAACTCGATAGTTTACTTTTTATCAAAACACTCCAAAATTGTTACTTTTCCTAAACTTCTGTTTATGGAATTTTATTAACCCCCTAGTTGCGCAACATTTTTTCCATTTTACTATAATATTATTTTTCACCGTTTCCGAGATCCCAATGCAATGCATACTCCATTTAAGATTTTTAATTCCTTTTTGCCTTCAACCTTAGTCCTTAATGTGTCACTGGAAAAAATAAGTTATCCTTTCAGATCCTAAAATATGATAAAACAGTCCTAAACATAAAAAAATAATAATGAAAAGTTCCGTTACACACAATACATAATCATTATTATTCTAAGTACGGCGCGCGTACGCTTCGACAATTCCTCCATACTAAAAAATTCGTAACTAGCAAACTATTGCTAATAATGAAAATATTTTTTTTTCTAAAAACTATTGACTATTGACTTCATTTTCTTCACAGCATGTTACACAAAATTTTCAAAAACAAAAAATTTCCTCGCTTAGTGAAAATTTGATGGCGTATTCTCTAAACTCTCAGGGTCATCTACGTTTTTGGCATGTTTACATTTTTTTTATTAGCAATTCTATGAATAGAGAGAAGCGCTTAAGTGTGTGTTTTATAACAAAAAAAAGTTCACATCGATAGCTCAATTCATTTTTGAGATATGGCAATGGATGTACAAAAAAACATGATTTAAAAAAAAATTAAATTTTACACTTTTTTTTTTAATAAGAATATCTGTGACCACTAAAAAATGTCGTATTTTGTGTTTTTATATGCAAAATGATGTTGTTGGTAATACCCACTGAGTCTGATCTTGTTCTAAGCTCATAAAAAAAAACGACACAATTTTACTTCTTTTTCGCTTCACTATAATTAAAAATAAAATAAATCAATAATTCATTAATTTAAATCATTCTAACTAAGAAGCGAAACAATGAATTTGTCTCATATTGAGTTAACAAAGTGTCTTAACATGAACGTCAAATTTTAATGAGTATAGAAAATATAACTTTTTTAACTCTATGTGGATAAAATGTGATAATTTGCCAAGACAAATATTACAAGCAGCAAACATTTTTGTTTATACAAATAGATACCAAGTGTATTCCGAAGAAATAAGGATAAATGATGAAGGGACTCTTTTTATTTGACTTTTTTTCTATGATTAGCAGTTTTCGAGAAAAATCTCATGAAAAAATGCGTAACGTTCTCCAGAATGAAACGGCGACGCAGAGAACAATGCAAAGCTTGTCTCTTTATCTATTATAAGAAGCTCTGTTGAAATTCTTTATTGTCAATCTTGTAGTTTCATTGCCGCAAGCAATTATTCAACAAAACCCATGATAAACTCACAAAATGACTTAAGTCAATCTCTAAAATTATTTTTTCTGGGAATATATTTCATACTATTGTTTTGTTATAATAATTAGAATTATTATAAATAGTAAGTAAAGTCTATTCTTGTTGGATATTACAATGAATAATTATGAATTGTTAGAAACAGTTTCTTAACAAAAATTTGTTTTTTTATTATCTAATAGAAAAGAGTTATTCTTCTATTATCTATAATCTCAACATCGATCACAATTCTTTGGTTAATTTATTAGTCTTTTTATTTTTTTGCCATTAATATGTGTTTTATTTTTTTAATATAGTGAATTCCGATTTGTTAACCTAATGAGTCATCATATAAAAAATGACAATAACTTTCGTCATAAATGATTGTATGATGAACAATTTCTATTTAAAACATTTTTTGACAAAACATGTCCTTTTCGAAATAAATAAATTCTAAATCAAAGATATGAAATGGGTGTGGACTCAATAAAAAATTCCAAAAAATATAACCAAATGGAAGGCTGAGAAATATTAGTTCGCTTTTATAGCAAATTTTGGTCCTGTAAATATCAATATTAACTTCTTGTTCCCATCACTAATATCTTGTTTCCAGATGCAGAATTATATATTACATTATATAAATCTAAGAAATTATAGAAAATATCTAATTCAGAATGTATGATATCACAGGTGTTTAAACTTGGACATAGAAACAGAAATAAAAGTATCAAAAAAGCAAAATAATTAAGAACATATTTCTTTTAGATTAGAGGATAAGACTCCACTCATACTTCAAATTTTATTTTCAGTTTCATCAAGTGGTCCATGGGAGATAGTTTGAACATCTAATGAACCACTTTCAATGAATAATAATTAACAAATAGCACTTAGCTACATCACCGCTATTTGTCGTACCGCCTCAAGTGTGAACAGTACACTTTACAGAACATACCTAACTCCTAGTCCTATTTTATAATAAATATAACGTCTACTCTGGTGTACGACATCCACCTGCATACTGCAGGTAACTAATTTAATAAACAATAAAATAATTTTTCTTCAACCGTCAGAAAAATATGACATTTCTTAACTCATTTCATGACATTAAAGTTTGACTTTTTAGACAGTTGTGCGTTGCCCTTAACAACGGAGGTAATAGTATATTATATTACTAGGAGTAGAACGCACTCTTTTTCTGTGTTGAGCCCAGGATTTGCGGCTGAGGCGAAGCCGAAGCCGCAAACTGGGCGAAACACAAAAAAAGGCGTTCTACTCCGTGTAATATATACTATTTTTTCTTCAATCGTATTAAAATGCAAAAATTCATTTATTTATCATAAATGTACAAATGTTCAAACTACAGTCTTACATGTTGACACAATATGACAAGTGGCTAGTGGATAGCGCGCCACCGGTGGCTTTCGGTATTAACATTATGTTACTAGTAAAACAATATCCACTACGGCGGCGCTTTTGGAACTAACATTATGTTACTAGTAAAACAATGTCCACTACGGTGGCGTTCGTTACTAACATTTTGTTACTAGTAAAACAATGTCCTACTTCTACTTCTGTTTTTGGTGACATAATTTAAACATTTTAATACGTTTGAAGAAAAAAGTACTTTTTCTGACGCTGTGAGTAGCAGAAAAAGTAATATCCATAGCAACACGTATTTTCTTTAATACGCCGACCATGCGATATTAACACAATGCGTTTTTGGTGGTGAAATTCAAGATTTTTTTCTTTCTTTTTTTTTATAGCTAATGGATATTTGAAGAAAAAATAGCATATTTTATTCGGTGTAAAAGCCACTTGTTGTGACTCATCTGTACCTACAGGCTCGTCACTTTTACTCCTAATAAAACAATATACTATTCTTGGCAATAAAAAAATGGGTTTATGGTAATTTACTGAACGTGGAAATTAAAAAGATTTTTCAATAATTTTGTTACATTGTTCGTAATTGCTGTGTGACCTAGAATTTAGCATTTCTGGTTCTCAGTATAAGACAGGTCAAACTTGAAGTAACACTCGAATTATATAGATAACTTTCATAATAATTTACAATCCAAGATGTTACACTAAAGTAAATTATTGTTCATAAAAAAATTAATAAACAGTTCAAAAAAGCATGAATCTATTTCTTTCTTTTACAAATATATAAAGATGCCTCTTCTGTTGAGTATAATAATAACACTACCTACCTTAAAATAAAAAAAATAATAATTTTTATACACCTACCATTTTACAAGGATGAACGTGAACATAATATTAATCTGGTGTGTTGACTACATCTCAATTTTATTAAAATTTTATGCTGTGCTCTGAAGGACGCATTTTATTACACTATTAAAAACTATTGCGGAAAAGACTGGCATTCGGTCTTTAACACAGATCAGTGCTTCATTATGAAAAATAATAAAGATTGAGAATATTATTTAGGTATTAAGCAAATCACAACTTACACACTTTCTTATATATTAATAAATTACCCACTTTCTGTATATTGTTGCCCTAATCTGGGCACGCTAATATACTAGTTAGGTAAATATTTTAAAACACTCATTACTGGAGAACCAATCAAAATAACTACTCTTCTAGCTAATTCTGCCCGAAGTATTGAATTACATGATAGGATTCTTAGCATTTTAAAGCTAAAAAATATATTAAAAATACTTAAATCATTTATTTAAATTCAGTCATTCACACTTTTTTATTTAATATGCAATTATATACTTTCTGTATAATTGGTACCTTAATCTGGTCACGCTAATATACTACTTAGGAAAACACTTTAAAACACTCATCATCGGATAACCAATCAAAACAACAACTCTTCTAGCTAATACTGACGAAGTTGTGATTTGCTTAATACCTAAATAATATTCTCTAATCATGATGAAAGCAAATAGATACAAAATAATTGTAAAAATAAATCAAGCTAAAAACGTATTCTTCGCCAATTTACTGAGCTTTTTATATAATTGTTACACATTCTATAGGATACTTTTCGCAGTTTTCTTGTAAATAATGTTAGTTTTTGGACATCCTAAATTTTGTTAAACTATCTTTGTTGTGAGAAAAATTATATGAAAAAGAAAATGAAAAAAAAATATCCAACCTGTGTGGGATTCGAATATACGATCTTTGGATTGCAAGGCAAAACTTTAGTAGCCACCGCACGACTAAGATTTCTATTTAAGTACAAGTGACAAAAATTAAGAGATTATATCTTTTTTAAATTAAATAATTAATTTTTATTTACTGATCGATTTTCTTCAAAAACAATAGGGTTCTTTCTCTAGCTAACACTAACTTACCTTCCAAATTTCAATACAATCGGACTTTTCTTTCTTAAGTTATCGTGCTTACAAGAAACGTGGCGGACGGACGGACGGACAGACGGACATTTTGAAAGTTGTTCAGAATTTGTTCACTAACACAATGATATGAAAATTTTTTCTCTGCGAGCGATATTTATGATTTTAGAAATGTGCCGATCAAGTACAATATACTCTTCGTTTTTGCGAAGAGTATAATAACACAGCCTCACAAAAAAAAATGTTCAGGGCAGCGATCCAGACCCATGTATCCCTATGTATTTTCGGTCGCTGAATCCGAATCCGAGGTCAAAAAAAACCGTACACCCCTAAAATCTTTATGTAGAGCTAAAAAACACCCCTGGAATGGGGTAAAAAGAAGATTAAGCTACGAGAATAGTTGTTACATCTTATGAAACCCACCCCCAGGGAGGGGCGAAAACTAGCCCCCATATATAAAAATATCGATAGAAAACAACGACTGCTGAAAAAGCTCCAAATGCCTAAGTTTTGTTAAAGTAATAAGTAACTGCATTAGGTCTGACTTAATCTTCATAAATTCCCCCATAGGGTTGAGAACAACCATCTCTAAGCCTAAAGGACACGAGAAAAACAAGAAAAAACGAAAAATCCAACAGGATTTCTATTTTCATGGATGCTATGATTGGCTGAAATTGCGTAGTACTCTAAAATACGACTAGAAACTTACGTACCATCAACGTCTTACAGTGTCAACCCTCAGAGGGTGTGAAATTTAACTATAAAAAGTTACAGTGACTTCTATAAAAATTCGAAACACCTGCGTTGTGTGAAAGTGAGAAGATACTAGACTATGTTCGACGCTGTGCTTGAAAACCACCCCCACGGGGTTGCGAGATAAGATAATAAACTTAAAAAACTTAAAATTTGAGGTTATGTTGGTTATATGATGCACATACCCCATTAGTTTATATAAACCAAATAATCTACTTGATATTGACTCAATATATACACTAAAAATTATAAATGTGACAAAATTTTAACCTTCCTGTTTACTTTTTTGTCGGTTTTAGTAGTTTTTAAATCCCGATTTGTGTAATTAATAGAATAAAAAATCTTCATTCTTATAAATAAATTTTCATTTAAACATATTATTACGGCACCCCCGGATCCTTTAGGACAATGTTTTTCATAAAGATTAAAGCCTAAGGAACAATTTAAGACATGTCCTAAAAAAAAAAAAAATTGGCTGCACTTTCAAAATAGCGTCAGTTTAAAAAAGAAAATTTGCAAATATGGTTTTTGTCATTTAACACAAAAATTAAAAAAGATTGAGAAAAACTTTTTACACAAAAAAGAAAGTGCATAAAATTTCCTACAATTTTGTTCCTATACAATATTTGCATAGGAGTTACCATTTTCCAGATAAATGATTCATCTCTTAAAATAAAATATAAAATTCAATATAAAACGTAACACTACGAAAGCCCACCCTAACTGTCCGTGCACCCCCCCGATCCTTGGGGACAATGTTTTTCATAAAGATTAAAGCCTAAGGAACAATTTAAGACATGTCCTAAAGAAAAAAAAACTGGCTGTACTTTCAAAATGGCGTCCGTTTAAAAAAAAATGCAAATATTGTTTTTGTCATTTAACACAAAAACTAAAAAAGATGGAGAAAAACTTTCTGCACAAAAAACAAAGTGCATAAAATTTTCTACAATTTTGTTCCTGTACAATATTTGGATAGGAGTTACCGTTTTCCAGATACCACTGTTACCGTTTTCGAGATAAATATCTGCAAATTATAATATTATTATTATTAATTTTTTCAGTTTATTTTATTTTATTTTTATATTAATAATATAAAGTTATATTATACGCTTTACAATAATTGTCACAGTTATTTCTTCTAAGTGATTTACCGATATATATATATTTTTTTTAACTATTTAACGTCGGCCTATTTCCGCTACCAGGGCCTATCACCGACGCCAGGAGACGAGCTACCCCCAACCTGGAAATTTTGCCGAACATCTTCCCTTAAGAAGAGTAGGGATCTTTTACTTGCCTAACATTTAATAGACAAGGGACCGCCTGCTTTACATCCCCTCCGAAGGATGGTATATCCACAACGCAATCCTCGTCTGAAATTACGTAACTTCCGAGTATACACTGATATACAAGCCTCTAGAAGGTGGGACGAGAACGCTGTATTTCCCAAGATGGGCCCATCCAAGTACTAACCGCGCTCGACGTTGCTTCAATGGAATATCGACTGATATTCACATTGAAGTCGCCTCTACGCTCGCCCCAAACCGATATATGAATTTCCATGTTTTCTTAATTTTGGACTCATTTATCTGGAAAATGGTAACTCCTATCAAAATATTGTTTAGGAACAAAATTGTAGAAAATGTTATGCACATTGTTTTTTGTTAAAAAAGTTTTTGCCCATCTTTTTTAGTTTTTGCGTTAAATGACAAAAACAACATTGGCAACAGTTTTTTTTTAACATATGGCCGCCATGTTGAAAGTACAGCCAGTTTTTTTTTTTAGGACATGTCTTAAATTGTTCCTTAGACATTAATCTTTATGAAAAACATTGTCCCCAAGGATCGGGCGGGGGGTGCACGTACAGCTAGGGAGGGCTCCCCGACTATATAGTTTTGTGAATTCTAACCATGGATGAATAAAATCTGTGTTGTTCATGTTAAATAACGTATTAGAAACTACTCGTCCAGTACAAATTTCCTCAAATTGAGAATTAAATATATGTTCTAATTTGTAAATAAAATTGACAAATTCCTCTGGAGGTGATAGCAGTAAATATTTTTTTCGGTGTTAAAAGCTTTGAAATAAACTAATAATGAGTGTACTTCAAGGGTTTTTTTCAAAAGATATCCGCAAACATAAGTGAAAGAATTTTGCGTATATTTTCTTTCGTATAGCTGTAATCAGGAAGAAAAAGGGCTTTAGGAGGTTTCTCTTCTTCCTCTTCATGAATCGTGTCAGTTATGTTAGTAGATTTTATAGTCATTAATAATTCATCTAAATCATCCTTGTAATTCATCTGATCAGAATGAAAATAGTTTTTTGTTTATCGATTTTTACTTGTATATGTACATGTGTTAAAATAGATAGTTATTTTTGTATCTATATCCATAGGATGCTGGAAAAACAAAACGCAGATGTTTCGAGTTTTTCAGAAGTCACTGTAACTTCTCATAGTTGTTTCTCACACAGGGGGTAGTTTTTACCCCCTAGAGGAGTGTAATTGATTAACTACAGTGGTACGTGACTTTCTAAGTCTAACTCTGAGTACTCCGCAATTTTAACCAATCATAGCATCCATAAAAATGGATATACTTTTGGATAAATGTTTTTTCTTGTTTTTTCTGTGTCATTTAAGGTAAGGGGTGATTTTTGGCAGCGCTGTTGGGGTAGTTTTCAATAATTGAGCCAAAACTACTGCCGACTCTTCTCACCTTTACAAACCTCCGGAGTTTCCAGCTTTTTCGAGGGCCACTGCAGCTCTTTTCAAGTTGAATCTTGAATAGGTTTCCACACCCTCTGAGGGTTGACACTGTAGGACGTTGATGGTGTGTAAGTTTCTAGTTCTATTTTAGAGTACTACGCAATTTCCTGTTGAATTTTATGTTTTTTCTTGTTTTTCTCGTGTCCTTTAAACTTGGGGGGTGGTTGTTCTCACCCCTATAGGGGCAGTTTATGAAGATTACGATGGACCTGATGCAGTTTCTTGTCTCTTTAACAAAACTTAGACATTTCGAGCTTTTTCAGCAGTCATTGATGTTTTGGATCGATTATTTTATATATGGGGGTAGTTTTCGCACCTCCCTTGGAGTGTGTTTCATATCTATTGTATGTACGTTGCTGTTTAACCTTAATTTGTATAATTCGATTGATTAAGATGTAACAACTATTCTCGTAGCTTAATCTTCTTTTTACCCCGTTCCAGGGGTGTTTTTTAGCTCTAGCTAAAGATTTTGGGGGTGTACGATTTTTTTTGACCTCGGATTCGGATTTAGCGACTAAAAATACATAGGATACATGGGTCTGGATCGCTGCCCTGAACATTTTTTCTTTTTGTGGGGCTGTGTAATGAATGAATGTTTCTATACTCTACTGATGAGAACTAACGAGTTCGAAAAAACTTGAATAACTTTTCTAGAGTTGAAATAGAATGTAAGGTTCAATAGTTGTTGTGAATGATTGAATTTCAATAAATGATTTAAATATTTTCAATATATTTTTTTGCCTTAAAATGCTAGGCATCCTGTCATGTAATTCAATTCCTCGTCAGTATTAGCTAGAAGAGTAGCTGTTGTGATTAGTTCTCCAATGGTGAGTATTTTAAAGTGTTTTCCTAAGTAGTATATTATCGTGACCAGATTAAGGTACCAATTGTACAGAAAGTACATAATTTCATATTAAATAAAAAAGTGTGAATGACTGAATTTAAATAAATAATTAATAAATAATATATTTTTCAGCTTTAAAATGCTAAGAATCCTATCATGTAATTCAAGACTTTGTCAGTATTAGCTAGAAGAGTAGTTGTTTTGATTGGTTCTCGAGTAAAGAGTATTTTAAAGTATTTACCTAACTAGTATATTAGCGTGCCCAGATTAAAGCAACAATATACAGAAAGTGGGTAATTTTATAATAAATAAAAAAGTGTGTAAGTTGTGATTTGCTTAATACCTAAATAATATTCTCTAATCACGATGAAAGGAAATAGATAAAAAATAATTGTAAAAATAAAGATTGGGGATCGTTGAAATTTTATAATTTTTGAACAATTTGTTTGCGTTCTTCAACATTTATTACTGGAAAAAACGAAGTTTTTTAGTGATGACAATAGCTAATAAGACAATTTTTGACGAATTCTTACATACACAATTTAATGAATTCATCATAAAATTTTTGTATAACAACTATTTCTTCAATTTTGGTTTTAAATTTTTCTTCTGTTGTTTTCTCTTATCCTTCCTGAGTGACGATAAAAAACTTTATATACTGAATAGTACTGTATAATGACATAATATCGGAGCATATCAGTGAGAATTCCAAATAACCTTTTTATTTGTCTTGCGTGGAAAATTGAATCGCACAACGGGGAATGAACCAACTGCTTTTCATTCATTTAAAGGGACCAAATATTGTCGCCCAGATCATGAATTTTTTATAATTAAGCATGATATAGTCCAGATAATATATTGTTAATCTTTCAGGTCGAAGAACCTGAGAGCTATTTACATCTCAAGACAATGAGATCTGGAATTACTAAATTTAAGCCCGATGTAATAATAACAATAATAATATTTATTCATGTAAGCCTTATAAAATACAGAAATGAAAAGCCATAAAAGGTATACACACATAAAAAAATAAAATAAATAAATAAAATAGTGACAAGCAACAAAATAAAACTAGTGGAAACATTATACTCTTCGCCGATTTACTGAGCTTTTTATATAATTGTTTCATTCTATAGGATACTCTTCGCATTTTTCTTGTAAATAATGTTAGTTTTTGGACATTCTAAATTTTGTGATACCAACTTTGTTGTGAAAAAAAAAATCACGATGTGAGGGATCGAACCCGGGACCCATGGACTGCGAGACGAAGAAGAAGAAGAAGAAGAAAACAGATTTTATTCTTAAGTTTAGTACAACTATGTGCCTTGCCGGATCCTGGCCCGGGGCCAACCAAACAACCACGACACGTGGTGCCGTGGTGAATGTAAGGTGGGGCGGGGCAGGTCCGGTTCGGCTTAACGGTTAACGGGGGGGAGGGGGATTAGCTCTCCTGTTTGTTATAAACAAACTTAAAAACTAATAATAATATTAAAAATTGCTGCGAGACGAAACTCTTGCCGCTACACCACCATTTCTTATTACTAAAATTGTTAATGAGTGTAATATATACCATTAGAAAATTTATTGTGATTATTAGGAAACACACATTAGTAAAATGTATTAAAAAAAAAATAGTGATAGGAAATAACATTTCGCAAGGTTTATATTTATTACAAACCATAAAAAAATGTAAAAAATATTTTTTAAATTTTAAATTACTAATAACTTTTTTATTTACCAATCTATTTTGTTAAAAAACAATAGGGTTCTTCCTCTAGCTGACACTAAGTTACTCTCCAAATTTCAATACAATCGGATTTTTCTTTCTTGAGTTATCGTGCTTACAAAAACGTGACGGACGGACAGACGGACATTTTGAAAGTTGTTCAGAATTCGTTCACTAACATAACGATATAAAAAATTTTTCTCTACGAGCGATATTTACTGATTTAGAAATGTGCCGATCAAATACAATATACTCTTCGGTTTTGCGAAGAGTATAATAACAGATAACATAAGTAACATACACATTTCTTGTAAATATCTAGTCAATATACATATTAGATACATTTATAGTTAAAAAAGTACCACTTAAGAATTCGCCAGCGCTGTAATATCATCCATTAGAAAGCAAAGTTCTGACTCCCCTTTTATACATCATATAATTAGTAGATATGTTCTTTATATGAACTGACAGTTGCTGTCTATTGACTTGACTAGAAATACTCCAGTCATTTTAGACAAAAATATGGCTTCTGCTCTAACAAATTATATTCTTCATTTTTTTAAAATCGATTTATTTTAGTGTTTTAATGAAAATATTGAAAATCGACAACGAGATCACTACGGCATAAAAAATTATTCAAGATCAAAGTTCACAAAAAACGGTTTTTTGGTAATATCGCGCTTCTACGGCTCGGAGGCCAATTATTGAGGTTATTATGAAAACGAAAGATAATGAAATTTTGTACAAAAATGATCTCTTCCATTTTTTATGCACAACGAACGGTTTAGATAGAAATGTGCCCCGAAGTTTCCGCGCAAGGCATAATATATATTTTTTATTTTGATTACATTTTGGACTTAACGTTTTTGGACAATTCTGAACAAGTTTTATTAACAAAACTTTCCGACAAAAAGATGCCTAATATGATTTCTTGATTTTCTCCGCATATTTTGGTACCGCAGGTGGTTTTGCATTTGTAAGAGTCGAATGTTTTTCTGGCCATAAGTAGATCCTAAGTTATTCTATACTTTAGTGAAATTGGATTCAAATTGAAAAAAAAAATAAAGAAGTTGGTGTTACAATTTCAAGTGAAATACACTGTAAATATATTACCAATAAATTTTAATGTGAAGATTTAGCAAATATTACTGTATATGACGGTAAATATATATATATCGATCAGTTAATAATATACATAGAACAAGCACGTATTCTATGCATGGACTATATGAAATGGAGCATATTATATGCCCTGTGCGGAAATTAAATTTCGAAGCACATTTTTGCCTAAACAGTTCGTTGTACATAAAAAATGGAAGAGATCATTTTTGTGCGCAATTTCATTATCTTTCATTTTCATAATAACCTCAATTGGCCTCCGAGCCATAGAAACCGCGATATTCGCAAAAAACCGTTTTTCGTGAACTTTGACCTTGAATAATTTTTTATGCCGTGTTGTTAATTTTTAATACTTCATTAAGACACCAAAATAAATCGATTTAAAAAAAATGAAGGATGTAATTTGTTAGATCAGAAAAGTCTAATTTCACTGAACTAAAAGTATATTATTACTTTCTAGATAAGTGGAGAGGCGGTTAGATAATAATTTTTCTAATAATTTGGCTAGCGTATTAAGCAAGGATATTTGCCTGTAGTTGTCGATTTTCAACATCGCCATTTTTATATGGAGGGATAACAAACGCAGTTTTAAATATATTTGGAAAACATCCTTGATGGCCCATAATTTTGAAAGAAAACACCATCATGCTGATGCCCGGATTGTAAAACCACGGACTCTATATTTGAAAAGACAGAAAAGCAATTAGTGGAAAATTTAATTTAGCAAGTACCTGAAAATGAAACTTTGGAGAATGAACTCGGAGATATGCATGAGTGTAGTGTTGCATCAAGTCTCGCGAAATGTGAAAAGACGACAAGCCAATTTAAAAGCTAAAATAAAATTAAAAGCTATACACTGTTTTTTAGAAGGATTAAAGACGTGAACAGAGTTACCGGCAAACTCTTCCCAAAAGAAATTGTGACTTTCAGATGAATCCTTAGAAATTAGTAAGCATAAGTTCTCAACAGACTCTCCATTTTAATTAGTCTTAACTTAGATTAATATAGTTCTTATTCTTATTAAAATAGTCATTACCTTCAACACATCAGCATATAATACATTACGAGAATCAGCTTCAGAACAAAACGCCACAAAAACGTTATTAAGAAGAAAATTAAATATATCTTTTCAATTGTCTCACTTAACTATACATATTTTTATTTAACAAAAAATTTTTCATAGCTGATTTTATTAGGGTTTCATCAAGGTGACCACTTTAGAAAAATCCTTAAATATTGCAATACATAAAATTTTCTGCTGGATTAATTGTTCCAGAGAGATACCTAGCATAAGATAAATAATATAGCATGGCTGCAGCATGTGAACAGCAGCCCACAGTTCTATTGCTAATAAGGAAAATCATAAGTATAGCGCTTGATGCTGGTGTAGCTCTTACCATGGAGAACATAACCAACATAATAGCAACGATAAAACTAACAACCTATTAAAGAGAATAATAGCTCTTTTCCTATTCGATTCTGGGGGCACATTTCATACGGTGATCATGGTAGACTCTTTAACATAACTCATTGGCATGAATGTAAAACGTAGAGTCTCGTAATGTGCAGAATTTGATGACGGCTAAAAATGTTCGGTTACTTAAATTCAAGCTATTATGCAAACAATTTCTTCTATCTTCGTAAATTAAATAACAGTATATTATTGAACGAAAGTGTAATGATGGCAATTACTTTGAGGATAACGTTTAGGGTGCGAGCCGAAAGCGAGTGTTGTAATTCATCCGAGCGAATAATCGCTATTATACACGCGAGTAGAATACTATACTTTTCCTACGACTACTCATCAAACAACTCAACAAACTTGTGCAAATTAGTGAGAAAAACCTGATAGTAATTTTAAAATTTATAGAAATCTAGATGTCCATGACGTATATTGATATTTGCATGACAGATTGAAATAAATCGTGGCATACACGATATTTTTGATCTTTAAATCAATTGTCTTTTGTGATTCCTCCACAATTGTTAAATAATAGAAATGAATTCTTGTGATTGGTTCTAGCCTATTGATAATGAATTATTACCCACGGCTGTGAGTAATGAGCCTCATTACTTGTTCAGAAACGTATGTATGTTATATAAAATTATACGCTTATTACCAAGACTTAGCCATAACAAACCTTCACAGGTATATCATATTACATGATAACGACTTCTCTTATTAATTGCTTATCTTAGAGATATTATGTTTCACCTTTGTTTCTCACATTTTATGATGACTGTCGAATTGCATTTCCTTTGTTCTATATCTTGCTTACTCAGGTTCTGAATGTTATAAATACGACTAAACACGCTTTGTTAAATCAGTTTTTAAACTCACTTAGAATGAAACACTTCTAATTATTATTATATTCCTTCTCCAAGAGCCAACGTTGGCTCCATTTAAATAAATAAAAGTTTTTAAAAAGCAATTCATGTGAACCGTGATCTAACATTGGCGCAGTCGGTAGGATCCGTAAACATCATCAGAACAAGAAGCCTAACTGGTAGTGAAGCGTAAGAGAACAAGGAGAACATCTGTAGAAGGTGCCTAACTAGTACGTGTACATCTGCGAGAACAAGGAGACCTTCCTCACTGGTGGTGGCGGATCCCAATCCCTTGACGGACGAAGAACCTACTCATGGAGATGAAATTAACGTAAGTCATTTAAGAATCATCTCGTACCATTTTTATTATTTTATTATTTTTCGCAACTTATTTTATTAAAAGTGTATTATACTGCTAATACACTCGGCGCACAAAGCCAGTTCTATTGTCAAAGTGAAATCCATTCCTTTACAAACGCAACGAAACAAGTTCATTTAATTTTAAGTTTATTTATTTTCGTATTATACTGCTAATACGAAACATTGTGTATTATACAGCTAATATACAATCCATTTACGCACGCAACGTAACAAGCTAATTTAATTTAAGTTCGTATCATACTGCTGATACGCACCCAATTTTTATTTCAAATAATCTCTAAATACAAAAGCAACAATGCCAGATAGAGATACAGCTCAACCAGTAGCACCCCAACCAATAGTACCGGCACCAGCCGAACAACAACAACTACAACAACAACAACCAGAGCAAATTGAGCCTTACAAGCTCTCTGAAATTTTTTCACTAATACCAGAATTTGATGGCAATGCCATAAATTTACAAACATTCTTAAATTCCTGTCATTGCGCCCAAAGCATGGCAATTGGAGATCAAAAAATTCTTTTGACCGTCCACATAAAAAATAAATTAAAAGGCAAAGCTGCCGAATTAATAAATTCGCGTAACCCTGGCACATGGCCAGAAATAAAAGCACTTTTAGAAACTCATTTTGGAGATTCTCGAGATTTAACGGCCCTAATTCAGGACCTGCAGCGCATTCACCAATTGCCAGGTGAATCCGCCCTAACATTTGTTTCGCGTTTACAAACGCACAATGCGAAAATGCACGCTGCAGTGCAAAAGCAAACTCTCACGACAACGCAAAGAGCTGCACAATCAGATCTCATCGAAACGATGACACTTAATAATTTACTAACGGGCTTAGAACCAAACTTAGACCGCATCATTCGTGCTAGCAATCCTCCTAGTATACTAAAAGCCGTTAGCAGAATCCGTAGAGAGCTACAACTTTCCTACTTCGAATCACAGAAATTCCCAAAAAATAACCAAGTAAAAAGTACAATGCCTCCTCAACAAAAACGACCACAAGGTCCCAATTTCCAACAAAAATTTTGTTCATTTTGTAAAAGAAATGGACATGTAATAAGCGAATGCCGCACAAGGCAACAATCGCAAATAAGGCCAACAACGTCACAAAATTTTCAAAGACCAAATTATCAAGGAAACCCAAATTTTCACAATTTTTCTCAAACCAATCAATTTAATCAGAGGACATTTCCTCAAAATAATCAATCTAGTCAACCACAACAAAACAGGCCCTCAGCTATAAGGCCGAACCCGAATTTCAACCAACAAAGACCCTCTGCTATTCAACCAAACCCAAATTTCAACCGTTTTAATCAACAAAAAACGCACCATTTAAATTACGAACCTTATGAAAACCAATGCGATTTTAATCAATACAGTGACTATTCTTCTGATTACCAAACTGCAGAAGATACTTACGAAAATCATAACTTTGAAACTAACCAAAATTTCCAAGAGAATTATACAGCTAATTCTCAATACGAACAGTACGAGGATTATACTGCTAATCCTCAGGATTTTCGATTAGATCCGGAGTACCCCACGGATACTCCGACACAACAAACAGACCAATTCGAATCAATTACGGAACTAGAAACTCAAGTACAAACTATGAACCTCAACGACAGTTTCGACCCAATGCTGAATTTTCCAGAACAGACGTTCATGTAAATACGCTTTCCCATACCCTATTAACTGTAAATTCAAAAAATCTCTATTATATGAAGGATGCAACTGGTAAATTTAAAATCTTAATTGACACAGGTGCAGGCATATCAATTTTTAAACCCAAGACAGCTGAAAATTACAGACGTAGATCTCCTGAAAATGTAATCATACAGGGTATCACTGATCAAAAAATTTATATCAACGAATCTGTTCTCATCCCCTTTTCAAACGAGTCGCACAAAGTTTATATCTATAATCTAGATATAGATTTCGATGGATTATTAGGCGCAGACTTCCTAGAACATTACGAATGCAAAGTAGACTTTAAAAATAAACAACTAGTCACAAATTTCAAAACCGTACCACTATTTAAAGTTACGGAAGAAACTACAGTAAATTTACCTTTACAACCAACTATTAATTCTGATACAAAAAATTCAAATTTAAGCAACATCAAAAATTTTATTTCTATTGAACCTCGCATGAAAAAAATTTGTAAACTAAAATGTAACCTGCGAAATACCGAGGCTATACTGTTAGCCCAGGAAAACGAAAGGGTACGCTTACCGAATGCTCTCGTAAAAATCGATAGCAATGGAGAATTTTTAACCTCAATCATAAACGCGAATGCAATACCAAAAACGGTAAATTTCTCGAACCTCGAACTAGAACCAGTACAAAAATTCAAATCAATTTTTAATTTAAATACTCAAAATTCCGACAAACATCCACAGACAGACAGATCCTTCGAAATTAGGAACGAATTGCGCTTGGATCATCTAAACGAAGAAGAGGCCGAAATAGTAGCGCAGCTTTGTTTAGACTTTCAAGATATATTCTATTTGGAAGGAGACAATTTAACCTTTACTAATGAAATTAAGCATTCCATTGATACGAACGATTCAAAACCGGTTTTCACAAAGTCATATCGCTACCCTCATATCCATAAAGAGGAAGTCAAAACACAAGTCTCTAATATGCTTGATCAAGGCATCATTAGACCTTCGATTTCTCCCTGGTCCTCTCCAGTTTGCTTTGTACCTAAAAAACTCGACGCCTCCGGTAAACAAAAATGGCGAGTTGTAGTGGACTACAGAAAACTCAACGAACTGACTATTGACGATAAATACCCGCTACCCAATATTTCCGACCTCCTCGATCAATTAGGTAAATGTCAATATTTTACAACTCTAGACTTAGCCTCCGGATTTCACCAAATCGAGATTGATGCGAAAGACATTCAAAAAACTGCTTTCACAGTTGAAAATGGTCATTTTGAATTCGTAAGAATGCCTTTTGGACTTAAGAATGCTCCATCAACATTTCAAAGAGTGATGGATAACATTTTATTAGGTATCCAAAATGAACGATGTCTCGTCTACATGGACGATATTATTGTTTACTCCCCTACTATTCACGAGCATATTTCTCGATTAACAGAAGTTTTCAAAAGATTACAGAAAGCCAATCTCAAAATTCAACCCGACAAATGCGAGTTTCTCCGCAAAGAAGTCGCTTATTTAGGACATCTCATTACAAAAGACGGCGTAAAACCGAATCCTTCGAAAGTTGACGCTATTCTAAATTTCCCTCAACCAAAAAATCAGAAAGAAATTAAATCATTTCTAGGCTTAGCCGGATATTATAGGCGCTTTATCCCTAATTTCTCCAAGATTACCAAGCCCTTAAAACTCTTACAGAAAGACATACCATTTCTCTTCGACAATGATTGTATAAAATCTTTTCAAGATTTGAAACAAACATTAACGACAACTCCGATATTAATCTACCCTAATTTTGATGAACCTTTCGTTCTAACCACTGATGCGAGCGCATTTGCCGTCGGCTCAGTGCTGAGCCAGGGGCCTATTGGCAAAGATTTACCCATTGCCTATGCTTCTAGAACCTTGTGCAGTGCAGAAACTAAGTATTCAACGATTGAACGCGAGCTTTTATCGATAGTATGGAGTGTAAAGCACTTTAGACCATATCTGTATGGTAGAAAGTTCAAACTTGTCACCGACCACAGACCACTCACCTGGCTATTCTCTATAAAAGATCCAGGAAGTAGACTTGCTCGTTGGCGACTCAAATTAGAAGAGTACGACTATGAAATAATTTATAAACCCGGTAAAATCAATAAGAACGCGGACGCACTTTCCAGAATCAAAATTAATCATTTTTCCGAATGTTCCAAATTCTATTCAAAGGTTCTAGCCGCGAATGACGAAGAGTCAGACGACGACGAAAACCCAGACGATAACAACGAAATCACTAACGAACAAATTTCCCGAGAATTTGAAACTTTCACCAACCTATATAAAACAACATCTTTAATTGACTATTCGAAAATCAAAGCTTCGAACAAACAACTTTTGTATCGAGAACATAAAGATATTATAACCTTTTTCCAACAGAACAACCTACAAGACCTACATCACAAAATTATCGAGGACATATTCGAAGATAACCCCGAATTTCATAACGATAAAATCAATATTGTATCGAGCAAAACAGTCAGACATAGGAGATATTTTATCATCCCTCTACCTTTTGATATCGAATCTGTAATTGAACATCTATTTTTGGTATTATTTAAAAACCAAGATGTTTTAGATCTTTCTAAGACATACTTTGTGGAAAATAACTTAGACCTCCCCATACTTGAAATCCTATCATTCATTTTTGCAGAAAAAGACTTAAAAGTAGTAATTTGTCAAGATATCGTCAGAACTGCCGACGAAGATGAAATTCCAATTATATTAGAGCAAAATCATTTTGGTAAAAATAATCTACACCGCGGAATAAATGAAACGATTCGAAGAATTAGAGAAAAATATACTTGGCAAGGTCTAACTAAAGACGTTGAAAATTTTATAAAAAATTGCGAAACTTGCCAAAAGACTAAAGTATGCCGGAAAAACCTTAACAATAGTAGTCACAGAAACCCCAAGAACACCATTCGAAAGAATTAATATCGATTTATTTGAATTCCCGAAATTACGCTTTAACTATTCGCGACACAAGCCTATGCAGTCCCGGACAAATCCGCAAAATCTGTCGTAAATACCTTGTTGTTATACTTTCAACATTACGGCACCCCGCTAAGAATCCATTGCGATTACGGTGGCGAATTTGACAACCGTTTGCTCAAAGATCTCTGCACCCTCTACGACATAAAACTGACGTATTCAAGCGTAGGACATCCCCAATCGAACGGATCCATAGAAAGATTTCATGCTACTCTAGCTGAAATGATAAGAATTCATAAAACTGAAAATCCGAACGAACATCCTTTCACAATTTTACCATATGCAGTAATATGCTATAACAATTCAGTAAATAAAACACACGGTTTCACCCCATACGAACTTGTATTTGGACATACGTCCAACAGACCACCTGAAACTTTGTATAACCAAAAAGAGTTAATAACCAAATACGTTAGGGATTTAAATAACAGAATATCTCACTACTATAAAATAGCCCGTAGTCGAACGCAAGCTCAAAAGGAGAAAGCGAAAGTTCGCTTTGATAGAAATGTTCCCCAAAAACGACCCGAATACAAAATAGGTGACTTAGTTTACGTAAAAGAATCACAAATCAAAAACAAATTGCAAAACAAATTTAACGGTCCTTTTAAAATAAAAGAAATTTTTCAAAATTCTGCTACCTTATTAAACCTCGAAACGAAACAAGAAACCAAAGTAAATTTTGATAGAATGAAACCATATACTGAAAATTAAATTTATTTTCAGGTTTCTCCTGCTGTTCGGATCAGCACTCTGTCAATACAAAATTATCCCAATCAATAACACCGTTGGTGTATACTACCACCAAGACACGGACATCGTGGTGACAAATGACAAATGGACTCTACTAGTGCATAAAAACATTTCATCCCTCAAACTAGCTTTTGACAAAAATCAAAATATCTTAGACAGAATCCTGTACACTCTCCATAATGGTGATCATAAGTCAATTATTTTTACGAGTGAAATTAAAACAGACTTTAACCTTTTAACACAAATATCCAACTCTATAAAAATGAAATTTGACGAAATCTTTTCAGATACAAAAAGATATAAACGAGGAATACTTAACGGTATCGGTACAATATTCAAATCCATAACTGGTAACCTAGATGCTGAAGATGGCCAGTACTATACTAATTGTATAAATAAACTAAATAACGACGAACATCAATTGGAAAACTTAATCAAAAATCAAATTTCAGTTACAACTTCTGTTATTAAAAACTTCAACTCGACTATACAAAAATTACAAATTGACGAGGAAACGTTTAACAAAGATCTCGAAGAAATCGAACACACAATTCAAACCATGACTCAAGCTATCGAGGCTGCTCACATAAAACTAAAATTCATATACATTTCCGAACAACTAATGGCAAGCTATTTGTATATCGAAGATAATTTGAACGACATTTTGAATTCAATAACATTTGCCAGATTAGGAATCATTCACACTTCAATCATAACCCCTAATCATTTGGTAACAGCATTACAAGAAATCTCACAGAGCTTACGAAGGAACAATTTGCCTCTCCCCATTAAATTATCGGCAGTTGCTAAGTATTTGGATATTATTGAATTACAAGCGTTTCAAATGGATTCTAACTTAGTATTTGTTTTAACAATACCACTTGTTGAACCCCAAAATTATAACACCTATCGCCTATATCCTATCCCGATACTTGATAACAGAACTGGTCTGCATCACATTTTATCTATTTCACAAAAGTATATCGCGAGAGACGATGATTCTTTAATGTACATACCTATACAAAATTTGAAAGAATGCAAACCTCTTTATTTTGGAACCAAACTATGTTCGAACCTGTTTGCCTATCCTATCGACCAAAATGCCATATGTGAAGCCAGAATACTAAAACCGTTGCCGAAACTTCCAGAGAACTGTCAAACTTCCTTCATTATTAGTCAGGGATACAACGTCCAAGAACTTGAAGACAACACATGGCTAGTAATTAATTCCGAACCACTTCACATCACCATCAACTGTCCAAAGAGAGAATCCACGACAGAGTTAATCAACAAAAATTCCATCATCAAACTACAACCAGGATGTTACGCCTATGCAGGCATTACTCGAATACAAGCCAGTGGCAAAGACTTCTCCGAAATTAAGGACAATTCACATCCTATCCAAATTCCTTTTGAATGCTGTAATCACATGCCCGACAAAATCGAAATTCCAAAATTAAAACCACTCAAATTAAACAATCTCGACGTAGAAGATCTAGATATTGCAAAAACCAAATTAGACCAATATTCCAAAGACCTGGATGACCTCATAAACGAGCCTTTTGTGACCAAACACGTATCTTGGTTCACGTATTTCATAATCACTCTCATCATTCTATTAGTTCTACTTTACATAACCTGTAAATGCAGAAGAAGAAGATGTGGAGCATTGCGAATCCAACCCTCAACGGACAACCCTCCTTCACCTCCTTCAGAGCGAAGCAGAGTTTTTACCAAATTTCCTAGACTGATCCCTCCAAGAAAGCGACCCGGTATTAAACCTCAAGAAGAAGAGGACATCGAGTTAACATAGACTTTCATATGTGGAGTTTTACCCTTGTCTATTAATTTAGACCATTGTATTTTATTCTTATCACATTATGTAATGTACTACTTGCTTATTATTATTATCATTTACCAATTTTAACTTTTATGTATTTTATTATTTTGCTTTGTATTCATTCAACATTGTTTCAATTTATTTTGCATTATATTCATTTAACGTTCTAACAATTTTCAAAAGTTGCTGCATAACATCAACTTTTTTATTAAGGGGGAAGTGTTATATAAAATTATACGCTTATTACCAAGACTTAGCCATAACAAACCTTCACAGGTATATCATATTACATGATAACGACTTCTCTTATTAATTGCTTATCTTAGAGATATTATGTTTCACCTTTGTTTCTCACATTTTATGATGACTGTCGAATTGCATTTCCTTTGTTCTATATCTTGCTTACTCAGGTTCTGAATGTTATAAATACGACTAAACACGCTTTGTTAAATCAGTTATTAAACTCACTTAGAATGAAACACTTCTAATTATTATTATATTCCTTCTCCAAGAGCCAACGTTGGCTCCATTTAAATAAATAAAAGTTTTTAAAAAGCAATTCATGTGAACCGTGATCTAACATGTATAATAATTCAGTAGTCGTAGAAAAAAACAATTTTAACTTACGTTCCCTATATCCAGTTGTTTGAGGGCATATCATAATTTAATTTATTTCAGTTTATTTTGGCAAGATTTTTTTGTTTTCACTTCATTATTCAGTACTAATTTTTTTTTATTATATATGTTTTTTCTATGAATACGTGATAAACTAGTTTTTCTAATGGGGCTGGAACCTTGGTCAATTATTGCGTTATTTTTCAGTCACTTTGTAGCCTTAAGTTTAAATGTTAAATTTTTAACAATTTAATGCAAGACACTGTAGCTCAGTCGGCTAAGGTGTTTTGAGTGGCGAATATGGTGGTCGCACTGTTTATCGTGTACTGAGTTCGAGCTCTAGCCCCTTCACTGATAATGTTCCTGGGTATGGATATATATATATATATATATATATATATATATATATATATATATATATATATATATATATATATATATATATATATATATATATATATATATATATATTTGCATTCTTCCACAGGTATAACCCCCTTCTGGGCAGTCTTGGCTATGGGTTTGGGAGTTGTCTACGATATGTGGTGTGTTTATGTTATTTATGAACATTATATTATATATATATTTTTTAATTTTTTAACTGTTTAACGTCGGCCTATTTCCGCTACCAGGGCCTATCACCGACGCCAGGAGACGAGCTAACCCCAACCTGGAAATTTTGCCGAACCTCTTCCCTTAAGAAGAGTAGGAATCTTTTACTTGCCTAACATTTAATAGACAAGGGACCGCCTGCTTTACATCCCCTCCGAAGGATGGTATATCCACTACGTAATCCTCGTCTGAAATTACGTAACTTCCGAGTATATACTGATATACAAGCCTCTAGAAGGTGGGACGAGAACGCTGTATTTCCCAAGATGGGAGCCCATCCAAGTACTAACCGCGCTCGACGTTGCTTCAACGGAATATCGACTGGTATTCACATTGAAGTCGCCTCTACGCTCGCCCCATTATATTATATTATTATTACTCTTTTTAATAATCGATTAATCGATTGGTAATTCTTTTAACATCCCGTCATTTTACATCAAATGGTTACAGTCTGAAGATTATATCGGTCTACTTCCAGACAATGTTAGAAGTGAAACTGAAGTTATAATTTGTGATAATTTCGCTTTTTTCGGTCTCAATCAATTTAATAGTGTTTTAAATGAAAGGAGTTCTGTGCTGGATCTGTGTTTTTCTAATAGTGATGTTGAATCAGTTTCTAAATGTGCTTCCTTAATATTATGTGATTCTTACCATCCTGCCTTGCTAATCACAATAACAAATGATCTAAACACATATCTTAAAGCTAATATTACAACTTATTACAATATGATCAGATAAACAATCATTTGTTATTAATCGATTGGTATTATTTATTTTCTAATACTGACATTGTTAATGCTATGGTTGATATTTTTTATAATACTCTGGAATTGCATCGAACAGTTCGTTTCTCTACGAACTAAATGCGATCAGAAATACCCTATCTGGTTCAGTTCCGAGCTGAAACATTTAATATGTGAAAAAAGAAAACCCATAAACAGTACAAGCAATCAGGAAATCCAGATTTAGCGATCTTCGTAGAAGATGTAATTTATTGACTAAACAATGTTATGCCGAATACGTGGGTACTATTGAAAGATCTATCCCGGATAACGTTAAATGTTTCTGGAATTTTATTAAATTAAATCGAAAATCTGACAGTTTGCCCCTCTCAATGTTCTATAATAATTCCAAGGCTGAGGGTGGTGAGAGTATATCGAATTTGTTTGCAAGCTATTTTTCTTCAGTTTACAGTCCATTACATGATGTGGAATGTAATTTGGCTCCTGACATTACTGTTGATAAGCATAAGGTATACATCAGTCCTGTAGATGTGGAAACTGCCCTTGATTCAATTGAAAATTCCACCATTCTTCTTAAAGTCCTCTTCCAAATCACTCTTCTTGCCACTCTTCCTCATATTTTCAATGTCCTTAAAAACAGGTATATTTCCCTCATGTTGGAAAAGTTCATACTTAACTCCGATTTACAAAGCTGGTAACAAATCTCTTATCAATAACTATAGACCTGTGTGCACCCTATCTGTAATTCCGAAATTATTTGAGTCGTTAGATGAAAAAAATGTATCTGCTTCCTTAAGTATATCGCTATTCCAAAGCAGCATGGATTCCTCCAAGGTCATTCTGTGGACTCCAATTTATATATCTATACCAACTTCATCGTTAAATCTCTGGTAAGACGTGCATGCGGTATACATGGACTCTAGCAAAGCCTTCGATAAGGTAAATCACTCTCTTCTTATAAAGAAACTATATAAAATCGGATTCAGTCTCTGAGAGAGCCCAGCAGGATCTTGTTGACGAATATACCTCGGAGACATTCTCTGCAACATCTGGAGTGGCCCAGGGCACCCACAGTGGTATTCATCAATGATATTGTTAAAAATATTGATTGTGAATTTTTACTGTTTGCGGACGACCTGAAAGTATTTAGTGATATTTATTCTCTGAATGACTATGCCCAGATTCAAAAAAATCTTGATTCAATTTGTTCATGGTGTGAAGACAACATGCATCTTAATGTTGATAAATGCTCTTCCATGACATTCAGTCGCAGGTTGTTACCCTGACAGGTTTTTATCCTGACTACAGTATTAATAACGTGAGCTTGCATAACGTAACCACGGTGAAAGATTTAGGTGTTACATCTGACTCTAAACTGTCTTTTTTGAGCATTTCAAACAAATGATTGGGAAGGTAAATAAAATTTCAGGGTTTCTTAAGAGAATAGCTCAGGATTTTTCAGATTTTATGTGCTATAAACTGAGTACGAGGGGTATATTCTTAACCTGTGAGGAAGCAAAATCATATCTGGGAATTACTTCTTTACATAGCAGATGCCAATGTTACGATGTTTGTTTCGCCTTCAAAGTTATTGATAACTACATCAGTTCTTCTGATTGCTTGGAGTCTATGCGTTTTAATGTACCATATTTTAACACTAGAAATATATCCATTCTGTCTGTACCTTATTGTCGAACAACTTACGCTATGTTCAGTCCGGTTAATAGAATAAGTTCAACAGTCAACAAATACTGAACTGAAATTGACTCATTTAGTAAATCTCTTGGTGGTTTTAAAAACCAGGCTAAACGCGCTACACTGCAGTAATTTTTGTTATTGTTGTAAGTCAGTTTTTAATCTTAGCTTTGTATTTCGCTTTTTCTCTTCACGTTTATTTTAGTTGTTACATTTTTAGGATTAGTATCACAATATCTAAATATATTTATACGTAAATAAATAAATAAATAAATAAATAAATTTGTCAAAAATTTCAACGGAAATCCATGGCAAGACACACGGTATTTACTGACTGTTGAGTACCTAGTAGCTTATTACTTATATATCAAATTACTTTGAAGTAAACAGGCAATTACCAACAGGTAAATTATATTTTATTGTTCAGTTACGACTCGGTAACACATAAAACTTGATATATTTATTTGTATCACAAAATAATATTAATTTTAGTCTTTAAATCCTTGAATTATTAAAGAAGCCATAATAATTATAATCTGCTATTACGGGCTTGACGTAAGTGCAACACTTGAAGTTGTAACTTGTACAAGCCGTTTCTGCATTTTTGCATTGAATGAAAAGCTTTATTACTATGCAACATTGTAACACCTAATTCAATATACTGGACATAAACGCATAACATTACTGAACTAACAATGCCCATAATTTCTATCCACTGGTGATACATAAGATTTATAAAAATGTACAAAGTATCAAATATGGAGATTTAAGTTGTGTTGAGTTTTAAAAATCTGACAGTTGAAAACGTACAGAACTTAGCTATCTTATCTGAAAATTAAACTAAATTATATTACATTGAATTAATTTAACTCCCCAAACGATAACCATCTACATAGTAACATAAAAAAAAACATAAAAAAAAATACAATGTGTCTGTCAATTAATGAGGCAAATAGGGTAACGAGTTTTTGTAAATCTAAAGAAATTATATTGTACAGGATGTAATTTAAGTACCTACGTTGAAACATTTCAGAGCATTATTCTTTAGACTACTTTAGGAACAACAGGCTTCGAAAAATTATTCGTTTCGGAGGTACAGGATGTTCAAATTTCCAAAAAAGTATCGATTTTTTCTTATATCATCACTATTAGTGCAGCTATTTAATTGGATACGCGGTACACTTAGACAAAGTTCCTTAAGATGTGGTTATATCACGCTTACAATTAACCAGAGTGGCGGGGATATGGATAATCAATACCATAAATTTAATAAAAAAAGAAGTAACACCTTGTAGGACATTAAGAACTATCATATCTTAAAGTAAGTCATTGAATTACAAATAAAAACGGTATCTTTAATTTTTTTGCTCTCTCATAGTTCTACGGCAATTTTTTTTTCAATTTATTCCTACGTTATTGCAAAAAATAGTATATTATATTACTAGGAGTAGAACGCACTCTTTTTTTGTGCTGAGCCCAGGATTTGCGGCTGAGGCGAAGCCGAAGCCGCAAACTGGGCGAAACACAAAAAAGGCGTTCTACTCCGTGTAATATATACTATTTTTTCTTCAAGCGTATTAAAATGCAAAAATTCATTTATTTATCATAAATGTACAAATATTCAAACTACAGTCTTACATGTTGACACAATATGACAAGTGGCTAGTGGATAGCGCGCCACCGGTGGCTTTCGGTATTAACATTATGTTATAGTAAAACAATACCCACTGCGGTGGCGCTTTCGGAACTAACATTATGTTACTAGTAAAACAATGTCCACTACGGCGGCGTTCGGTACTAACATTTTGTTACTAGTAAAACAATGTCCTACTTCTACTTCTGTTTATGGTGACATAATTTAAACATTTTAATACGCTTGAAGAAAAAATATTATTTCTTGCCCAAAAAGAGTCGTAAAAAATATTGCAAGCATCACTTTGAAATCAGTAAATAATAGTAAAACAATTTACTTAGACATTTAATTATGTAATTATTTATCTATTATTGAAGGATATAACAATAGTCCTGTCAATGAATGGTTTCTAGAGGGAAATGTCGAGATCCAATTTCTCGACTTGGATATCTGTACAAAAAAAATTTTTCTAAGATGATTATTAAACATTTTTTTTCAATTTATAATAAATTTACAATAAAGTTGGAATACAGTTAAAAGATATACAATCCATTACTGAACCATAACAGATACGAAAAAAATTAATAGAAACATTAATGTAGAATATTTAGTCAGCTTTAATTATGAACTTTTTGATTAGGGCTAACCGTTTTCGAGATTTGAACGAAAAAACAAAAACCGGGACCTTCTTCGTCCCTCCATGCACCTTCCGCGCCTCCTATGTTCGGGGTATGGTATGTTTACCTCCTAAATAGTCCAAACATAGCCCTCAAGTCAAAAAATGGGATCTGGGCATTTCCCTCTAGACCCCCGTATTGAACGTTCATTGACAGGGCTATAAGTATCAATACAAGTTATATACAGACTCGACAATCGCTTTATATATGGGTTCTGAAATAAACGAATCCAAGAAAGAAAACAGATAAATTAGAAAATGAAAGACGTATGTATCTACTTCCATTAAAAAGCACAGGCAGTTAGATGCGATAGGTACCGATGCCCTCCGTCGATACACGACAAGGTGATAAAAATAAGACTTCACGAAGTGTGGAACGTGCTGAGAGCAGTACATCCGTCTTTATTTTCCTAATTTCTCTGTGTTCTTTCTTGCACTCGTTTATCTTAGGATATATAAAACTACGTTCGCCAAATCTGTATGTAAATGCACTAAAACTTCAAAAAATAAGTAATTCATTGTTCTATTTTACTTATTAGAATTTAAAAACATAACAACCAGAAAGAACATGATTTTGTGTTAATAATTATTGTCTTTATCTGATTCTAATGATGTATCTTCAATATTCGTACCATCAGTATCAGATTTTGTGTCTGTACTAGAATTAGATGTTTCATCAGATTTCAGAGACATTTTTTTCTTTCTGTTGATGGTCCTGTAAATACTCGCAAACATAAATATTCGCGAAAACTTGCATTCTCCATTTTAAAATATTCACGGCTCAAAATCACTGCATCAAATGAGTAGAAACAAATATGGGTCCAGAGTTTTCATTAGCATAGACAGTTAATTTTTAAGCTAAGAAGTGAAACTTAGCTAACTATGATTTCAGTAACACCTTTTTTGTAGAAGATTCAGGTTTATCCCAAATTTTACGGTTGAAATTTTCAAATAAGTTGGTTTTAATTTCCTCTGCACGTTGCAAGGAAATTAATTTATGTTTGATTTATAGCCTAGTTACTAATTAACGTGACAGTGTAATTATGTAATGTGGAAGAACTGACATGCATATTAAAGCACATAAAATACGGTAATATAATAATTAATATTACTTATGCTAGGTGTGATAAGTAGTTAAATTTTTCAAAAAATTATTATTACATCTATTATAATTCCAAAAGATTATTTATCAAAGGTACTGGGATTGTGTATTCATTTTCAACGCCTCGCTTTTGTGGAAAGAGAAAGTTTTTATTGAGGATTTTAAGTATTTTTGTTTTGTATATTAAAGTTTACGTTAAGTCAAATCGGCTCGGTGGTGTATCGAGCAGTGATGCGTGCAACTTTGGTAATTTATTTAAGGGCTTAATCGTCTGAATAAAAACTTAAAAATTTGGAAATTGCTTTAAAAAGTGTTCTACTTTCGATTTATAAAATTTTAAAAAAATGCTGAACGGGCCTATTGACTAAATCACCTTATTAAGATAAAAAAACATCAAACTGGGTGAGTAGGAATTTCTTTTGCAATTAAAACCAATAAAAACTCCAAAAAGATAAAATCCAGCACCTTAATAGGGAACTTGCCCAAAAAATAAAATTGAATTAAAATACTCAAAATCGTAAACTAACATCATTAAAAACCCCATAGACAACAAAAAATTAAAAAAAAAACTCCAGAAATATAAGCGATTAAAATCTGCCGGATTTTACCCACAGCTGAAACGTGACGTCAGAGGGTGAAAGCGGATGACGGCGTCAAGCGACACCGATTCTGCTTTCGCATGCTCATTTGTCAGAAATAACTAGCAGTGGACACAACCTAACCTAAAATTCGTTGGAAAATCGTCTTCAATATTCTGAAATGTCACAATATGCTACTTTTGATTCGTTCGTGCCGAGTCAAATTTTCGAATTTCGCCGTGCAATTTACTATCAGGTTTATCTGAAAGACTTCCTCTTTACGTCGCGACATTGTACGGCCGTCCCAATGGTGTTTTTCGAAAAATATGAACGTGTCAAGATTGCATGTTTTTGCAATTTTTTCGGCTCCGAAATATAAGCTGTTTTTTGCTATTTTTCGCAGATATCTCCAAAACGGTGGGAGTTAGCTCGAAATAAAAAATAAGGTCAAACGAGTATTTTCCACTACGAATCTTTTGCTATCACCAGACTTTTGATTTTTTTTCGTTTCGGAGATAACTAAAGAAATGTCGGCCACGTACGGCAAAAAATCGCAAATTTTGAGCTTCTACAGTTGGCAACTTTTTAATCTTGGCTCCTACGCCAAAACACTACTCTAGCTTATTTAAACATAATTAAATTTTCTAAAACTCTTTTTTTATTTTTTGAATTCCGACAAAAATTAAGGAATTAGAGGGGGCGGTATTTGGAACTTTTTTTTTTCGGTAAAATTTCTCCATTTTGTCACCGTAATTAATCGGTAATTAACTGAAATCGATCTCATTTACGATGTTCACTTAATATCATGTACTATTTTGACGCTTCGTTAATCTCGGCCCTTCAAAACAAAGGTTTCTGAGAAAAATTAATTTTTTTAAGATTTACATACACTCTACAGGAAAACGTGTAATTTCCTACATTTTCTCCAATATCTCGATAATTATTGTTCTTTTCGAAAAATTTGTAGATAGCTTATATAAAGAGAATTAATTGAGCTTTCCGACACTTTTTTTATTTTTTCTCTAACATAAAAAACAAAAAACTTATGACCGAATATGCGGACGTCTCAAAGCTAACCGCTGCCCAGTCTATCAATTATGGTGAATGGCTAAAGTACGACATCTGTGGACACCACGCGAAACTAGTTTTCACCCAGTGACGTCACAATGCTTTTCGTGAGGAGTGGCGAGGATTTCAACTTTAATTATTTATTACAAAGTAAGTATACTGCGCTTTAAGAGCTGATATTCGGTGTGGTGTGTTTTTATACATAAATACACATTTTAATGAAATAAAAAAAAATGGGCAAGTTCCCCATTGGTGGGGATGGGTGTAAGAATTCAAAAGTAATCACATTATAACCTGATAATAGAGAGTTTTGTTTTTTTTTAATAAATAAATAACCGTATATTAGATATTCTAACTTACACTGTTCTTATGGGTGGTGAAGGGTGAGGGAAACAAGGGGAAGTATCTTCCCGATGTTTTTAGCCAATTCGGATGATGGATTCGTATTCAAAATTAGGAAACCACGCTTTACCACGGATGGGCCAAAAAAGCCATTTTTTAACATTGTTCTTTATTTATTTAAGTATGGAAATTGAAATTGACAGTCGAACTTCCCATTCGGTAAAAAAGTACCACTTTATACACTTTTTTTACAAACTAGGTGATAGTTCTTTTCCAAGAGAACATTATTGCACCCTTTCGGATAAAACACAAATTATCTCACTAGAAGCTGCCCATCTTTCAGCAGCATGTGTAACCACCCATACTTTACCAAAATATCAACTATTTACGCTACTATTTCTCACTTATTTTGTCCACCTTTTTTCTTCGTTACATTTTGTAATTTCTTTGTCACCTTTTTGTTTTTAAATTACTTTCTTAAATTCAAAACACTTATTAAAACTATTTAAAACAACCATAACATTTAGAACCCCAGTTAGAAATTTCATGATAAATTCACCATAACCGCATTCCTTTTGTATGCATTGTCAGTAGTGGTTCCTTTCGGTGAGTTTTTCCCGCCTCGGCACTCAAGAAACTATGCGAGTGTTTTATCATTATACTCTTCGCAAAAACGAAGAGTATATTGTATTTGATCGGCACATTTCTAAATCAGTAAATATCGCTCGTAGAGAAAAAATTTTTGTATCATTATGTTAGTGAACGAATTCTGAACAACTTTCAAAATGTCTGTCTGTCCGTCTGTCCGTCCGTCACGTTTCTTGTAAACACGATAACTCAAGAAAGAAAAATCCGATTGTATTGAAATTTGGAGAGTAACTTAGTGTTAGCTAGAGGAAGAACCCTATTGTTTTTTAACAAAATAGATTGGTAAATAAAAAAGTTATTAGTAATTTAAAATTTAAAAAAATATTTTTTACATTTTTTTATGGTTTGTAATAAATAGAAACCTTGCGAAATGTTATTTCCTATCACTATTTTTTTTTAATACATTTTACTAATGTGTGTTTCCTAATAATCACAATAAATTTTCTAATGGTATATATTACACTCATTAACAATTTTAGCAATAAGAAATGGTGGTGTAGCGGCAAGAATTTCGTGTCGCAATCCATTTACATCCTGTAAATCCAAACTTTTTAAATTCAACCCTTTTAACTACCCTACCTTCCTTGACGGCGATCAGACCACAAGGACGTCATTTGCTCGAACGGGTTTTTTCGTTTAATTCTATTTTCCCGTATCAGCAACCAAAAATTTGTAAGTGCAGTGCAAGTGTTAGTTTTAAGTTTTTCATTCATTAGTTTTAGGCTCGTGCGAGCACATTCCCTAATTTTAACCTAGTTTTAAGTCTGCCTAAGGCGGACAGGTGTCCTAGCTGCAACAAGCATTATCGTTAAACCAAATCGGACCCGCCTCGTCCAACCACACATTTTCCACGACGCTACGCGCCGTGGTTGTCTGGTTGGCTCCGGGCCGGGATCCGATGAGGTGCATTCTTGTAACAAGAAATGTCAAATAAATTTGTTTTGTTGTTGTTGTTGTTGTTCGCAATCCAAGGGTCCCGGGTTCGATCCCTCACATCGTGATTTTTTTTTTCATATATTTTTTTTTTCACAACAAAGTTGGTATCACAAAATTTAAAATGTCCAAAAACTAGCATTATTTACAAGAAAAATGCGAAGAGTATCCTATAGAATGTGTAACAATTATATAAAAAGCTCAGTAAATCGGCGAAGAGTATAATGCTTCCTCTAGTTAATTTTTACGTTTTCTTTTTTGAAGTTAAGCCCTGGACATGTTATTACACCATGCTCTAATGAACCTCCTGCAGGTACATACCTACATATAAGGGGCCTGGAATATAATATGTTGGCATTGCTGTTATGTTTTAGCAAATATTTTGTCTTATGTAAGTCAGACCTCCCCCCTGCCTGTTTTGGCGCTAGCCCGCCCCAGAAAATATTCAATTGTGGAACAGAGTATAACGCTTTAAGGATTGGTGCTAGTTGAAGAGGGTATCTTGGCGATCAACATCCGATATATGTCACCATTTTTTCTCCGTGCAATTGGCAGTACACACATAGTATAACACTTTTTGACCGGGCGAAAAATTTTCGTTGTCTATGGTCATTGCTGGAAAACCATATGCCAACATTTTCTGCTTGCCCATTTTCCAGATATTTGGCCATCTTTTGGCCAAAAATTGAACTTTTGGCCAAAACTGGTGCTTTTCGAAAAAAAAAATGTTGGCACCTTCTCAGACTTGTAGTTTTGGCACCAAAGAATAGTCTCTTGAGTGCCAACATTTTTTTCTCAATGTAACCCCCCAAACATTGAAATACCGATTATTATGCCAAAAAGGATAAAAAATGACACATTTAGCGAGTAATAACCGAAAAATTATCCTTTTTAACAAAAAAGTTCAAAAATCCCCCCCCCCCCCCAAAAAAAAACAGCCCTCCATATTAACCCCATTCCCATTTTTATGCAAAAAATGTATATTTTCGATCAAATAGTACATTGAATGATGCTGTTTTTTAGGCAAAATATACAATGCCCCCTTCGAAAAAATCAAAGCAATTATCATGCCCATTCGCGGATTTTTAATAATTTTTCGAAAAACACCATTGGAACCTAGACAATGAATGTAATAATTAATTAATTCTTTTTTAATGTAGTTGAAATAACTGTACACAATTCCCCTCCCCTCGCCAAAAAAAGATAAAGAATATTTACACAAATATCTTTCGTAGTTTATAATTGCATTTGTAATTCTTTCTATACTATGATACATTTGCGTAAATATACGCAAAAAATCTATTTTTAGTATCAAAATCTACGGTTGGATTTGAGAAATTATTTTTTAAAATTCAGAAATACATTTTTTTATTCAGAAATATAAAAATAAATTTATGCATCTAATTTCTGATTCAAGAATTTAATATTCTTCACATTGCAGTTTTATTAATTTCCTAACTATACTCATAAAGTACATATTTGTGTGTAAAGTAAGAGCAAAATTTATTTCATATGAAAAATATTTTTCACGTATTGATAATAATAATAATAATAACATAATAATACGCTAATGGGCCAACGTGCTGGCAGGGTATATTTTTTCTAAAGAACAGCATCATTCAATCCACTATTGGATCGGAAATATACATTTTTTTGCATAAGAATGGGAATAGGGTTGATATGGGGGGCTTTTGGGGGGTGGGGGGAGACTATTGAACTTTGTTATGTTAAAAAGGATAACACAGCCCCACAAAGAAAAAAACGTTTTTAATCTGGATGACTGACCATAGTATTCCTATGTATTTTTCGACGCTGAATCCGAATCCGAGGTCAAGAAAATTCGTATACCCCCAAACTTTTGCGCTACAGCCAAAAACAATCCCGAAAATGGGGTAAAACCGTCCCATACATCAGGATGCAATGAATGGATGTAAATTAATGATGAAAAACATGGGAAGGGAAAATGTTTTATATTCAGCAGTCACTTACTTGAATATTGACTGGAAAACTACCCTTATAATATGCTGAAAACTCCCCCTGTACAAGCATAGAGTATATAAATGCCAATAAATCGCGAGAAATGTTAAAATTTTTATAGTTTGGAATACAGTACATGAATTTTACGTGTGTCTCAAAACCACCCATATAACAGCCTTATATAAAAATAGACTGCGTGAATACCAATAGATTGTGGGAAATGGAGGAGTTTTCGATGTTTTAATTCCAGAATAGAATCTTGGGTGACCCTGTTCTACCTTATTCTTAGTTTGTACAAAAACTACACTTATAATAGGGTGGAAACCATCCTTATTACAGAATAAAGCACAAATGCCAATAACTTACGGGAAATAACTTTTTTATAGTTTAAGTACAGAACATGAATCTGGAGTGACTCCCAGGGCACCTTGCTTACTCGTGACCCAAAATCTCTTATATAAGAATAAATTGCATGAATACCAATAAATCGTGGGAAATGTTGGAGTTTTCATTGCTTCAGTTCCAAAATGGATTCTTGAGTGACGTTGATCTACCCTATTCTCACTTGATCCCCAAAATCATCCCTAAAAAACCACCCCTACATAAGAAAATGTACATATGCCAGTTTTTCAATTTTTCTTCTCAGAATACCTTTTCTTCTCATTTTCAAATGATCTCCTCACTGGCTCTCTTTTATGTTCTTCGTGCGTGTCTCTTTTCATAGACCAACAGTAGTCGGCCATCATGTGGACATCCCACCTTCCTTGATACCGCTTCCCCATCTCCGAAATATCCTGGCGAAAGCGTTCGCCTTGCTCTTCATTGTATTCACCCAAATTTTCTGGATGGCGGACAACTGTTGATCCCTAAAAATAGACACACACGAAGAACACAATAGGGAGCTAATGAGAAGATCATTTGAAAATAAGAAAAAAGGTTATTCTAGGAAAAAGAGATTAAAAAAATGTTCATATTCTTCAGTCAAGCTGCATTTATTGCAAGAAAAGGTTAATGTAAGTGTCTGCTAAGTATAAAACATTTTCACGTCCCATGTTTTTCACCATTCATTTATTGAATCCTGATGTATGGGGACGGTTTTACCCTATTTTCGGGGTTGTTTTTGGCTGTAGCGCAAAAGTTTGGGGGCATACGAATTTTTTTGACCTCGGATTAGGATTCAGCGTCGAAAAACACATAGGAACACTATGGTCAGTCATCCAGATCAATAACTTTTTTTTTGTGGGGCTGTGTAATTTCTCGATCATTACTCGCCAAATGTGTCGTTTTTATATTGTTTTTGGCATAATAATCGGTATTTGAATGTTTTGAGGTTTTGGGGTGGTTTGAGGGGGTTACATTGAGAAAGAAATATTGGCACCCACAGAGATTATTCTTTGGTACAAAAACTACAAGTTTGAGAAGGTGCCAACTTATTTTTTTGAAAAGCACCAGTCTTGGCCCGTTTTTGGCCAAAAGATTGCCAAAAATATGGAAAATGAGCAAGCAGAAAATCTTGGCATATAGTTTTCCAGCAATGACCATTGAGTGCGAAAATTTTCCGCCTGGTCAGAAAGTGATATACTACGTTCCAATTTTGGGCATAATTGATGTCGCCAGTGCTGCCTATTGCACGGAGAAAAATATGTTGGCATATATCGAATGTTAATCACCAAGATAACCTCTTCAACCAGCACCAAACCTCTCAAGTGTTTTACTCTGTTCGACAATTGAATATTTTCTGAGGCGGATAGTGCCAAAACGGGCAGGGGGGGAGGTCTGACACACACACACAAGATAAAATACTCAGAAAATATTTGCTAAAACATAACAGCAATGCCAACATGTTATATCCTAGGTCCCATATATGTAGCTATCTCTTAGACTAAGGTTGGAGTAGGGCTTTACTTCAATAATCTTAAAACCTACTCGATTTTGCCACCCTCCAGCCCTTCAATTTCCACGGCGACACGGTACAGTGGATGTTCGGCTGGATCAGGATGCGAGTGTCAGACTAGATCTTCATTTTGATTTTATTTGATGCACAGATAACTAATTCGTGTGTCAAATATGACAGATGTTTACGAATTTGCTTAAACACCTATATTATTTACATCATTTTTACTACTTCATTTTTAGGACAGGAAAACAGCCAGTATAAAATTCTATAAAGCAATTTAAATTATGCATTTCAAGAAAAATATTTGCCACAATTTATTAGAGCAACTCTTATAGACCGTAAAAGCGTCAGCAAAATCCTTTATCGTTTAATTTTGAGCCAACGCTCTTTTATCGACTATTAAGCAAAGATTGGACATCCAAACTTTCCAGCCAGCGCCAACTTTCAGATTGAAAAGCTTCAGTTTCGTAAAACGTTTTATATCCAAAAAACAATTTAATTATTAAGTACGATACGTGGTAAGAAAACATTTAACCACCGCTAGCAACATTTACTATTACCTAAAACCAAGCCCAGTGGATCTAAATCGATATCAATTTCTAAATTGAACGCATGTCCTAAAAAAACAATATTTTAGACGACAATGTAAATATTTGGAAAACGCCGTCCACCCCACTGTTCTTTATTATGTTGGCAGACATTTAGGAGTCTGCTATTTAATTTCGTAGGTGCATAGGCGTATAGGAGAAAATAAGAGAAGGGTTTCGCACTTCAATAGAATCTTCCGGAAAACTAAAAAATGTTAAATTTTTAATTATCGACGTTTTCGTTTATTCGTATTTAGAAAAATATAAGTGTTAAACAGATGAAACCATCGCGGGGTGGCCCGCTAAAGTTGACAAAACGAAATATCTCCAGAACAGTGCATTAAAAAGAAATGTTTCAAATAGAAGTTGTTTGTTTTCGAGGAGGAAATAAAAGGCATTATTTATTTTTGATTAGGTAGATGTTTTTAAGGCCGACATTGGAATCAAACAATTTTTGCTTGATTTTCTTTATGAAATAGTTGTGTTAAATTACAACATGTTCCAATTGTTCAAACGTGCTCAGATATTTCTTTTTACTTTTGAATGTGCCTCACATAAATTTACTTAAATCTTCACCTTCGTATTGATAATTTTACCAACGTTTGTTCTGCTCTGTAGTCTCATGTGTTTGGGTAGCCGTAGTTTAAGGGCCAGTGGATATCTTTATCAACTAATCTGTATGTGAAACTTGGATTTTCTTTCAGTCTCTTTTATAAAGATGATGAGAGTGCAAGCTGGGTGATCAAAATGGGCTGTTATTGCACACGAACAAATTGAAAATAAGAAAAATTAATTTTGAAAAGTTAAATGAAACATGTTGGAAAATACGAACGTACTAGAAGACTCCAATGGGCTTAGGCTCAGGCCAAAAAGTTAATCTTGTTCAAAAGCGACCCGACGAATCGTTACCTAAAACTTGTTTTAATAGGTCCCCTTAATATCAATAACCCTAAATTACACTCAAAGAAAATGAGTGAATTCAACCAAAAAGAGCATATGAAATCGCGCCTATCTAGTTTCATAGTTAAATCAACCAGAAAAGAATAGTCGAACAAATTTTGTCACCATACAATTTTTATTGTCATTTTGAACATGAATTTAGTTGGTTAAGGAAGTAATCATTACAATTCAAATTACAATCATTATAATTCAATTTGACGATAGTTAAAAATAAAATATACTATTATCTAGTTTAATTTGACATAATTCAAAAAAATAATAGTCAGATGAAAAAAACAATAGTATTATTCATCTATTTTTTAAGTTAATGTTTGTTTGTTGTACGACAAATTTTTATTAATTATAATAATAATCACCTTTTGTTTGAAAATACCATTAACAGAATTTAGTTTAACAAAATTAACGATATTGTTAGTTAGGTTTTTTTTTGTTGAATTTACCCATAGTATTTCTTTGAGTGTAAGGATTCCAAAAATTTTCCGTAGGCGTAAGGTTAGATACTTAGCGAAAAAGGGACAATTATTTACCATATTTTTACATTTAATAAAAAGGGACCTTAATTCGACAACATATATACTTTCAATGCATAAGTAAGTTACTTAGACATCCAAGAAAATGCATTTAAAAAGGGAGGTATTAAAAAAGTTTTTTATTAGGAATATCGCCCTTGAATACATGTCATACAAAGCTGAATAAAATGAATATTTGGAGTTTTTAAGTATTAATCCTTTCGTGAAGAATATTGTTACCAAAATTTGTATTTCTATCAATAGTTGAATGTAATCTTCGGACGTCTAGTGATACAAAACAACCCACCCAGAAATTTGGTACACATACGCACTTTAACGAGATCTAGAACTAGATTATATTTTCATCTTGTTCCGTCGAGGGGTTGGGGGGTAAATTGGGGTAAATTTGGAGTAAATAGGTATACTCCCCACACAGAGCACTCTAGCGGGATAAACCCCATTTGATTTTCTTTTTCTTTTCAAGCATTTATTGCCATTCTATCTTGTAACATTGTCAAAGAATATTTCATTATTTCAGTATATCATTTACGGTATTAATATAACCAAGGTGTAACATTGGCGCGTAGCGTGATGCGCCTTGGCGGCCTCTAGTAGGCATTGCGACTCAGAACAGCCGCAAGTTGCGGATATGAAGGTAATTACCAATGATTAAACACTTACTTATTTGTGATTGCGTAATTAAAATGTTAATACTTAATATCTGAAAGCCGAGTGTACACAGGAAAATAAAGACGTAAAAAATGCCTTAAAAAATTAAGTTCTCAAATTGATAAACCAAAGGTTTTAGATAAACAATTGGAGTATGGAGTATGGAATTAGCAGGAGGGTGGTCAAAAACCACAGCACTTAGGCCCCATTGGACCCTCTAGGCAGACACTCGCCTAGGCCTTCAACCAACCTAATCTTTCGAAGTAGGTGGTGATGTTGCCTAGGGGCATCTCCCTTACATTGGCCAAGGTAGGCCAACGCTCTCCCAAGATGGATTCTCTGATTGATGAGACGGCTGAACAGTCACAGAGTACGTGTTGAACCATCTCATCTTCTTGTTCACAACCTCTGCAAAGAGGTGTTTCGCTTAATCTCATGTTGTATAGATGTTTCCTTAGCGGACAGTGTCCAGTCTGGATTCCTGTTATAAAACGTAGATTCCTTTTGGTCATTGCCAGGTAGTCCATTGCTGTTTTCTTGTTGGGATACGTGAGTAGTTCCCTAGCGAGCTGACAGCTGCTTGTTTCATCCCACAGCTTCTTAAATTCGTTGTAGGTGTTGTCCTTAATTAATTGTATTGTCGCCGTAATCGGTAACAAACTGGCCGGGCCTGGTCCAAAGATAAGTTGACCTGCTGCCTTCTTGGCCAGTTTGTCGGCTTTTTTGTTACCACTGCACTGTGCGTGTCCTTTCACCCAGCATACCGAGATGTTGTTCGTACTGGAGGCACCCACAAGTGCTTGATGACATTCCCACACTGCTCCTGTGGTTATTTTGTAACTTCTCAGGGCTAGTAGTGATTGTCTACAGTCTGTGTAGATCCTGATTGTTTTGCCCGTAGTTTGTCTGCGGACAATCTCTTTTGCGGCTATGGTTATGCCCGCCAGTTCAGTTTGTACTATGCTGGCTCGCTCATCCATAGTCCATTTATATTGGATTTGCAGGCTTCTGGAATATATTCCACATCCTGCCCCCTCCTTCTTCCTTGATCCGTCTGTGAAAATGTTTATCACACCTTCACCAGCTCTCTCGTTTTCACTATTTGTCTGCATTGTGTAGGGTCTGTCAAAGACAAAGACAAAAAAATGTGAGATAAACAATTAAATTCTAGGTTGTGTTAAAAGTCTCGATGAATTTCTAGGGAGGAGGGGAGAGGGCAAACCCCCGATACATGTAAGTTACAACTGTTCTACTACTCTATCATACGACAGCTGAAATATACCTCGCTCCATTTTTTGCTGCCTATTTTTCAGTAGATGCAGGAGGAAGAGGTGAAACAAGGGTTAGATCTCTGGGCTGTCCATTTGATACATGTCCAACATTAGTGGTATAATTTACCGTGTGTTTTAAAGCAGTTATTTTGGAAACAACCAAATTTATGACCGCAATTTGCTTGAATTAAGTAAATAAAACATACCACTACACAGAAAAATGTTGTCAAGTGCAAACAAATTTAGTTAACAGACATACAAACATTTTTAGAAGACCATTCTTTCTGCAAACAACAGCTTCCCTTGAAGGACCTGGCAAAACGCATTTTTGCATATTAACCCTTTCTGTGACACAAAAAAATGTTGTCAATAAGTATCTTAGCTACTTGACCACGAAAAACGCTGTCAGGATTTTTTAGGGCATCTTAAAACATGCATCAAATAGACAGCAAAAAAGTCAATAAAAATCCGATGCCAAGTTCCAATTTGAATTTTACATGACCGCTCCGACCGCCCAGAGGTCTAATCCCTTCTTCACTCCCTACTCCTGCACCAACTGACAAATAGACAGCAAAAATTAGGGAACGTGAGGTGGGTTTAAACCGTCGGCGTCGTGAGACATGCTAATTTTACCCTACTGATGATTCGTCGTTGCGATAGTAATCCTGCTCAGCACAAACAACCCACACCTATAGACGTTCTACTGCCGTACATTCATATGGGATCAAAACTGAAGCGCCTCTGGTGGTTGGAAGCGCAAGCGGAGCTATATTGGCGGGCGGCGGGAAGTTTTAAATAATTTTAAATCTCATTTAAATGCTTTTAAAAGCAGTACTATGCCACATTTGATAATTAAATATCAAAATATGACTAGCATAGTTTCAAAGACACTGAAATTATGCTGAAGAAACAATATATTTTGGGTAATAAAATTAATGATTCAAGAGGTTTGAATAACATATATTAATTAAAACTGAATAGTGGAAGCCCTTCTTTGAAATAATTAATTAATCATGATGATCTAATAAATCACTTTTTACATTATTTTTTATCACTAATTTATTGTAACTAAACGTTACTGCAGTTTCAACACTAAGCGTGTCATTTTCAAATATTTCACATTTCACAAGAGATCCTCGTTTCAAAATGGAACGCTTAATGTTGAAAGTGCAGTAAAGTTTACTTACAATACATTAGCGATAAAAAACAAAGTAAAAAGTGTTTTATTAGATCACCCTTGTAAAGCACCTTCCGCATAAATAATACCGGCTTTCAAAATGTCGATGACAAACAGTGGATTGTTGATTACTCTTAACCACTTTTTAAAATCTATTGAGGTCTTTAGATGGATGAGGGAACCGATGCTTATGAATCATACTGTCCTCACAATTAATAACACAACATTTTATATCCCATTTCCAAACAATAAACAACTTTGACCATAACTTTGACGTTTGTGACACCACGTCGCTGCCAACTATTTTTTTTGCTACCAACACTATTGATAAAATTACTCTAGAGCGCGACATCTCTGGGTTGGAAGCGCAACTACACTTACATCACGTGACCGTACAAAGTGATTCCATTTGCTTCCATATAAGTTGAAAGTCTATAGGTATGGGTGGTTTGTGCTGCTCAGTACGAGAGGAACCGCAGGTTCGGACATTTGGTTTACGCACTCGCTCGAGCTGGTGGTGGTGCGAAGCTACCATTTGTGGGATTGTGTACATTTCTGCTGTTGTATGATGGGATATGCTGTGTGTAAAGTGTTTTGTCGAATATTTTGAATCATTTCAACCTATTAATGACTATTATAACTCTTAATTACAAATGTTGCAGCTTCTTAACTAAGACGAATCGAACCTACCATCCGTCAAAGTTTGTTGTAGTAGATCACCGTGTATGGAGATTTTGCAAACCATTCTGTCAGTTGTGTTTGACATAATAACTACGAACTTTATGTGATGCATTATAATCCTTTGGCAAACACATTCCTGCGTGCGCCCATGTCCGCATTGGGGTAGATTTTGAGGGTGTTTGTTTAAAGCCCCGCTAAAAATACAAGCCGTGAAATAATTCAAAGAAATTTTAGGGTGGCGCAGGGTTCGTTCATTAAAAGGCGAGACGAAGAGAAAATAAAATATTGGACGTAATCAATGCAGCGCTAATGAATGCACAGGGTAATTAGTAGTTATATGAAAATGTAAATATAAATAGGTATGTCTGCAAAAGTGATATTTATAATTTCCTGGAAAATTTTGTTTATTAGCAGCGCTTCAGGGAAGTATTCCCGCTTTAGTGGACCTAATTAGTTTTATGCCGAAGGAGACGTAAACAATATTGATGTAAGCAATATAAATTTAAAACGTTGTTTACGAATTTTTGGCACATAGGATATATTAGGACACAACTGTGAATTTTCGTTGTTTTTCATCAGTCAAAAAGCAAGAACCTTTGCATATGGTTATATTATTTAAAGTCGCCCAGCAAACATTTTGGTTTAATTTGACGTAGGGAATGCCTAAATTATGTATAAACGATCAATCTTCTAGTCAGACATGATGTACTCCAAGGCTCTCTCCTGGGACCGCTATCTAATCTTGGTTATTTACATCACTTTTTCACCACCCAAAACTGATAGGAATGCAGATGTGGGGCTGCTGGGGGGTTGTCCTTGCAGACATATTAAACTGGTCAGATCACAAATCACTTATCTAAAAAATTACCTAGCGTAAACCTTTTACTAAGGCTACTAAAAAGGTTTCAATTTCTAAAGTGTTAATAATTTTTTATTTCACATTTTTTCACACAATAAACTTTAGCTTTCATATTTACTTGAAAGTCTTGTGTTTGTGTTATTTGGTCAAACTTTTTATCAATGGGCTCCTAATCTGAGACGCATTCTATTTCCTCAATATCTACATCTGCATCACCGATTGAAATTCTTATTTTTTTTACTCTTTACTGATAAATTTTCCGCATGTCGTGGTAAATCGCCCTGTATATAAAATATACCTTGTAGGAATTATTCACGGGTACGCCCGTTTTTTTGCTCTACGGATTGATACATATGTTTTCTAAATTTTTACTTCAATTTGGTTTTCATAAATAATACATACCAGTCGTTATATCATCCATTAACATTTATGCACATAGATTTGAATGCAATTGTCGAAATTTTCAATGAAATAACGTTTTGTTTATATTAGAATAACGTTTCTACAAACTGTTAGGACTTAAATAACTGACCTTCCAATATTAGATGCTGATGATTTATCTCAGACAGAAGAGGAAAAACAAATTATAGGTAATTTAATCAACGAGTATTTGCAAGCAGCTATATGCAATATTTCGCGAAAATAATCTTTACTAGTTGACTGTCTCCAAAATTGAATTTTTTTTTTATATTCGATAGCTCATATTTCCGTCAATTTCGAAAAGAGCACTAAATTGTGTGCCATAATGGCACTAAACGTAATCCGATCTCATTTTGCTTTGTTTTTTAATTTTTTTTTTCACGAAAACCAAATCGAAAGGGTGCAAGTGTAATATATCGCTGAAATCGGAATTTTTACTGCTTTTCAGTGGTTCGAGTACAAATTGTAAGTAATCATAAAATAAACGACTTGTACCAAAACGGCACTAAATGTAATCCGATCTCAAAGAAAAACGTTTTCAGATCTTCTGGAGCACTAAAGAAACTCTCATGCAAAGTTTCATCCAAATCCGTTTAGTAGTTTCGCCGCTATCATGCTAACACACAGACATTTTTCAAAAGCCACGTTTTTGGATTCCTGCGACCTCAAAACGTAAAGATTTGATGTTAAGTATCTCAATTTTTTATTCTGGATCACTTTTAGTAACCTCCCACAATTTTGTGGGGAGGTTAAAAATGGTTAATTTCCTTGGTTTTGTTTTTGGTATCTTGACGTTCTTTTGATCGCTCCCATAGTTTGTGATACTCTCAAAAGAACCTACTTTTGCAGCCATTTTTTCAAAGCGGAGTGTCGATCTGGAGAGCAACCGACGATATACTTTGAAATAGTAAAGGCAACTCTCCATCAAAAAGATTCGACGCGAAGAAACTATTGTAATTCGCTTACCGAAGTATTGTAATCGTGAAAAAATCACCCTCCCAGATTTCTCCGCTTTTTCATGTTTCAGAGTAGGTAGATTACGAAAATTAAATCCGTTTAATTCCATCAATTTGTCTGTCGGGTCTGGCATCTGTTGACGCTATATCTCCAAACCAATTGACGGAGAAGGATAATATTTGATAGGTAGTATATACTTTGAAATAGTAAAGGCGACTCTCCATCAAAAAAATTCCACGCGAAGAAACTATTGTAATTCGCTTACCGAAGTATTGTAATCGTGAAAAAATCGCCCTCCCAGATTTCTCCGATTTTTCATGTTTCAGAGTAGGTAGATTTGAAGCCGTTTAATTCCATGAATCTGTCTGTCGGGTCTGGCATCTGTCTGTTGACGCTATATCTCCAAACCAATTGACGGAGAAGGATAATATTTGGTAGGTAGTGACGATACTATCAACAAAGAACTGCGTTACAGTTCCGCTGAAGAATATACAAGATGGACTCCACAAAAAACATAATTAAGGAAAAAATTTAACGGAAAACAAAAATATTTGGCATATGGTTACACAACTGTCAAGGAAGAAAAATGTGAAAAAAATACAGAGTGGTCACTCAAAAAAAATAAAAATGTGTCGGAGGACGATAATATTTGGCACGTAGTTTTCACAACTGTCAAAGAAAGATATAAAAACAATTGTACAGGGTGGTCATCCTAAAGAAATGTACTAGGAATACTATTTCGTATGTAGTTTATTTATTTATTTACTATTTATTATTATGACAAGTCTACACCTTTCACAGACCAATTACAGACTGTACATATATATTTAACCTAACCTAACCTAACTCAACTTAAACTAAATTAAAATATCTAAAATAAGACACATATCATGAGCGAGAGATTAAATTAAAGGCAGGTTAGATAAAATGCTTACAAAAGAGTGACCGCAAAAAAGGCCTAAAATTCGCCTGTTTTTGCATAGTAGATAGCGAGCCAAGGGAAAGAGCAAAATAAATCCTATAGATCTCAAATTAAACTTTGAGAAATTTTAAGATGAGCATATTTATTACTTTTTTGAAAAAATGCAAAAATCTTCCCTATTTAAGGGTACAAAATATTTAAAAAGGCAGTATATAATGAATATTTAAAAAAATAAAACAACTGTTATTACTCAGATTTTATATTGTATGAACTATTTACGGATTATATATAATTCTGTGGCGTATTTCTTTCGTGGAATGCTTTTCTTATTATTTCAAGGAGGGTGGTGGCGCAATTTCTTAGTACATGTGGGTTCGACTAGTCATAACAATAATTCTAGCGAAAATCTCATATCGATTTTCGGGGGTGGTTTTCTTATTATTACAAGGGGTTGGAGGGTTCTAGGACAATTGCCTAAAGGGTTGTAGGACAATTGCCTAAACTCTTCCAAATACGCTACAGAATTATATATATACAGTGTGTCCCAGGATAGATGTAACAAGAGGTGTAATGGACCAAAAATTTTGGAATGGTATTTGCGGATTGAGTCCTGCTTGTTGTAAAACTAAAGTATACCAAAAATGACTTGATTTGGTGGTCTACAGGGTGTTTTATAATTAAAGTTGTAAAAATCAGCACTAATAAAGTAACTTTATTTTTCAAAATATGAAAAAATTCCACTAGGAAAAGTTATTTAGAATGCAATTTTATACCAAATTTCAGGAATATAAAATTATTTTTTTGAAACTTCCCATTTTTTGCGAATTAAGAGTTGAATTCATATTTAAAGTTGTGTAGGAGCAAATGTTAATCATCTCAAAAAGTAGGCTATTGGTAAATAAAAAATTGAATATACGAGATGTAAGAAAGTATAATGTTAATCGAACTAATTGTAAAATAAGAAACAATTACTAACAGAAGATTAATGAGGTTTAAAAATTATAACAAGTAATAAATGTCAAAAACATAACAGATTCACAAACAAATTAATTATTGACCAATACAAAACAATGTTTACAATTTTTTTACTATTCGACGTAGCTACCACCCACATCCACACACATTTCGATCCTTCGCCTGAAGTCCTTAAAACTGTTTCGAATATGATCTAACGGTATGGAGTTTACGGCATTTGTAATTCTCTGCCTCAATAATACTGCTACATCGTTTGGAAGTGGTTCAGCGTAAACCAACTGCTTGAGGCGATCCCATAAAAATAAATCCAATATTGATAAATGGGGATCTCGCCGGCCACTTGATCGGTCCATTCTTGGCAATCCAATTTTCTCCAAAATTTAAATTCAAACACCGATTAACCATTTCTATGGAGTGGCCAGGGCAACCATCATGTTGAAAATGAACTAAAGGCATATCTCTTAAAATATTTAAATGTTCTTCAGAAAATCTTTCAAGAAGCTGTAAATAAGTGTGCTGGTTTAACCTTCCCTCAATGAAATAAGGTCCAATAACTCCAACGTGATAAGAAACGGCACACCACACATTCACTTTTTTATAATATTGTCTTCTACAATGAATTCTAAAATTTGGATTTTCAGAAGCCCAAAACCGACAATTCTGAGATGAAACAACACCATTGGTTGTGAATGTGGATTCATCTGAGAAAATTATGAAATGATGAAAAAATCTCTCTTCCATGATTTTTTATCCAGTGGTCAAACAAAAATCCAACCTACGGCCGTCATCTCCCTCTTCAAGCGTATGTTTATAATTTGCTTTATATGCCCTAATTTTCTTTGCCTTGTAAATTCTTTGGAGTTTAGACTTGCTAATATTAATAAGAGCTTATCTCTCTCTTAGTGGCATCCTAGGATTTTCTATAACAGAGGCATGAGCTATAATAGCCCTAACATTGTCTTCATCATATGCTTTTATTTTTCTTTTCATGTTAAGAACACTACCAGTAGCCAGAAACTTTTGAATTATTCTCATAGCCTGAGTAAGTGACAAAGCAGTGTTTGGAAATTTCAAATTAAATTGACTTACCACTACTCTTAGCGAGTTTTCACCGCTAATTCCATACCATTGCACAATATAAATTTTTTCACGCACTGTTAGTATCATTTTCACTTAATTTTTTATGCTTGGTTCGTTAATTTGAAACAGAAATTAAGGATAATATTGAGTACGTATAACAGATATGTCAATAATAAATGATAAATGTGTATCCACTGCTTTTCTCATAGCCTACTTTTAGCTTCTACATAACTTTAAATATTAATTCACAAAAAATAATTTCTGTGCAGTTTTAATTGAATGGTTCAAAATAAAATACTAATTTATTGAAAAAATGGGAAGTTTCAAAAAAATAATTTTATATTCCTGAAATTTGGTATAGAGCTATAAAATTGCATTCTAAATAACTTTTCTTAGTGGAATTTTTTCATATTTTTAAAAATAAAGGTACTTTATTAGTGGTGATTTTTACAACTTTGCTTATAAAACACCCTGTAGAACACCAAATCAAGTCATTTTTGGTATACTTTAGTTTTACAACAAGCAGGACTCAATCCCCAAATACCATTCCAAAATTCCAAAATTTTTGGTCCATTACATCTCTTGTTACATCTATCATGGGACACACTGTATATAATTCGTAAATAATTCATACAGTATGAAATCTAAGTAATAACAGTTGTTTTATTTTTTAAAACATATTATATGCTGCCTTTTTAAAATATTTTCTACCCTTGAATAGGGGTGATTTTTGCATTTTTTCAAAAAAGTAAAAAAACCGCTTCCCAAGGAATCACTACTTCCACATCCAGATTCTCTATCCAAGTCACTCACAACTTTGTATGTGAAAATAATTGTTTATGGAACTTTAATAATATAATATTTGAAATCCTCTACCCCAAAAACCCATAAAACGATACCCCACATCGGTAGTGGGGTGGGGGTGGTGATAGGGGGGTGGTAGTGGGGGGTGGATGAAGTAAAAAAATATTTTGAGGTTTCTGGTTCCTGTACATACACTAAATCACAATTTTTTTTCATCCCCTTTAACAAGGAGGTGGGGGTGGTAATGGGGGGTGGCTAATGCCAAAAATTTTTTTGAGACGTTAGCTTCTCTTGTATATACTAAATACCAATTTCATGGACTCTTACCTGTTTTATTTACCCATTTACCCCAAATTTACCCCAATTTACCCCCCAACCCTTCGACGGCACAAGATGAAAATATAATCTAGTTCTAGATCTCGTTAAAGTACATATGTGTACCAAATTTCAAGTCAATATCTTAAACGGTTCCGGAGTAAACGTGCGCACAAAAAAAAGTTACAGACAGACAGACAGACCGACAGACAGACAGACAGAATTTTTTTTTTTCGCTCAAACTTAAAATCTCGACGTTTCATGACATTTTAAGCCTATTTGGACAATACAAAGTTTTAAAATTTTTTTTGTCGTTACTATACTTCCACTGGACGTGGAAGTAATATGCAATTCCTCAAAGTTTAATTTGAGCCTTATAGGATTTATTTTGCTCTTTCCCTTGGCCCGCTATCTATTACGTAAAAACAGGCGTATTTTGCGGTCACTTTTTCTATTTCATTCTGTATATTAAGTAGTCTATTTTTACTTCCACATCCAGTGGAAGTATCGTAACGACAAAAAAATTTTAAAATTTTTTTATTGTTCAAATAGGCTTAGAATGTCGTGAAACGTCGAGATTTCAAGTTTGAGCGAAAAAAAAATTTCTGTCTGTCTGTCGGTCTGTAACTTTTTTTGTGCGCACGTTTACTCTGGAACCGTTTCAGATATTGACTTGAAATTTGGTACACATATGTACTTTAGCGAGATCTAGAACTAGATTATATTTTCATCTTGTTCCGTCGAAGGGTTGGGGGGTAAATTGGGGTAAATTTGGAGTAAATAGGTAAATCAAGCAGGTAAGAGTTCATAAAATTGATATTTAGTATAGACAAGAGAAGTTAAGGTCTCAAAAAAAATTTTGGCATTAGCCACCCCCATTACCACCCCCACCCTGTTATTAAAGGGGATGAAAAAAAAAAGTGATTTAGTGTGTGTACAAGAACCAGAAACCTCAAAATATTTTTTTACTTTATCCACCCCCCACTCCCACCCCGTCGCCACCCCCACCCCACTACCGATGTGGGGTATCGTTTTATGGGTTTTTGGGGTAGAGGTAGAGGATTTCAAATATTATATTATTAAAGTTCCATAAACAATTATTTAGAGATACAAAATTTTTTCGATGTGTGACTTGGATAGAAAATCTGGATGTGGAAGTAGTGATTCCTTGGGCAGCGGTTTTTTTAATTTGTTTGTGAACTTTCCATATGTATCTCTGAATATGTTTAGATATCGTTGTAATGAATTATCTCACAGGAGGTGACTTTAGTTCATAGTTTCTAGTTGGTATAATGTATGAAAAAGTACTTTGAAGACGTGTTCTTTCATCTGGCACATTGATTATTATTTTATTTAAGGTAGTTACGTCATACGAAAGATTATGTAGAAGTTTATACAAATAAACAATGTCAAAGTAAGTTCTTCTGTTATTTAGTGTCATTAAATTATACTTAGTAAGTTGATCTAAATAAGAAGAGTTACTAGTAAACCTCTTATGCAAAATGAAATTAATATATTTTATAAATTTTTTCTATACATTTTCTAACATTTGTATGTACCTGGTATAGACGGGACTTCAAACCGTAGAGCACCAATCTAGTTTCGATCTTACAAAGGAGGAATATAAAATTAAAATAGTTTTTTGCACTTAAATGATTTGCAGTTGCGTAAGATAAAACCTAAATATAGGAAACTAAAAACATTTTCAAGGTTAAACGTATTAAGTTTTTTGTAGGCTCTTATATTGATTCCGAGGCCAGAGCGGGGCATGTAGCCTAGAGACTCACAAAATCAAGATCCGGTACTGAACTGTTCGACTTGCAGTTGAATTGATTTTTTTCGGCAACAACATTCCACCTGAAATTTTATTATTAATTCTTATGTATTATAACCTTATTACGAAAAAAATATTTGTGCCCAAAGATTCCTTGCGCGTCAAAAGTTATATACACTTTTTTACGCGCTTTCACGCATTTTCGACTTATCTGCTTAATATATCTTGTACTAGTAAGAGTAAATCAGAATACTTTTACAAATGATTTATCGCTTCGATATTGAAATTCTATATAAAAGCAGAATAATTTGAAATTTCATCCCAAGTGCTAGCAACAGAATAAGTTCCTTCAATAAATACTATAAAAGAATGGAGATCTGTTAATTCGCAGAAGAATTTCTAACAATAATTGTACTTGTAGTTGAGAAACTTTCTTAGAAGCGTACCAATTAAAATACTGTTGAAAGAAAGAAGCAAACATTGGTTTAAAAGAATGTTAAATGCAAAAAGTGAATTAGAAAAACCTGGTTTACTATTTAGAGGATTTAACTGAATAAATTCAAGCAAAATCGTACCTGTATTTAATAATTGAATATTTTACTGATTTGACGAATGAAGTAGGACGCGTCGAATAATCAATTTCTCACGATATAACTTTACAATATCAGATATAAATAAATATCTATATTTAAAATACTTGTTTTTCTTCTCCTAATTCGTCAGCGGTTCCCATTCGACAAATGTACATAATCTTTTTTGTAGTCAAAGTTTTCTCTTTATCCACAGATATCTTGTCACTAATTTTTTTTTTAATTGTTATTTTTATATGTAAAATCAAAATACAAAATCCAATAATAAATGAACAACTGCGCTCGCACTTTATATGTTCTGCACATATAGCGCCACCTATTTAAAACTCTGCATTTTTGTTTGGAACTAATTTTTGTAGACATAGTCTAATATAAGACGGAAACGTCGAAGACACAAGAATATATAACAGTCTAAGAGCTGACGACGGTTTTCATCGAGTGTCTACCTAAATCAAAATTTTGTTGGGGATAACTGTATGCAACTGTATACAACTTGTAGAACCGCAATTCTGGTACCCCATCCTTTCTATGTTTAAGGTGGAGGGTAAGTGAAGCAGGTAAAAATATAAGTTTTTAACCTAATAATCTAAAATATTATTTTTATTCCATACTAATTGTTAATACATAAAATAACATTGCTTATTCGATTACTTGTGTGCCTGTGCCACAGGTCTACAAAAAAAAAAATAGATTTCGAGTAAATTCCATTTTTTCACCCCAAACACCAAAAAACACCACCAAAATAAAAAAGTTGACCAGACGAGTATATCCTTACCAAATACATAAAGATAAACTGCCACTGATTTCGGATTCGGTTTCAGCGAGTCCAAATACATAAGACTACACTGATCTGGTCCGCAGGACAGACCACTTTTCTTTTTAGGGTTGGTGAAAAACGAGCGAACCTGACGATTCTGATTGATTGGGCAGCGGTTTTTTGGTAGTAGTATAGTTTCTGAGATATTTAACATTTAAACTGAATACTTTGTCTTATAAACGTTCGATCGCCATGTTTAAATTTCCATATCCGAAAGTACTAATCCTATTAAAAAATTAAATTCATCATATATTTCTTTTCTCAAAATTTGACTGTCTTTCCGTTGTTTTCTTTTTGCCAGCCTATGAAAAAAGGTGGCACATAACAATGACAATGGCAAACTCTCGCATAATATAAACATGTTTCTTTGATGTACTTACTAGTATTAAACTATGAAAAAAAATGAAATTTATCCATGACAGCCTTTCTAAATCAAAATCTCTAGTCACTGTTCTTCTAATTTTATTTTTTCCAAAAAATTTGTATTTTTAGCTTTATTAGATATTCTTATATTATCGGGCTTTATCTTATGTTACTAATTACACAGCCCCACAAAAGAAAAAAAAAGTTCTGTACCAGAGACGTGAATACATAGATTTAGTGTATTTTTTCATGCTGAATCCGAATCCGCAGCCAAAAATAGAGGTTACCCAGGTAGTTTTTTAGTAAAACGCAAAAACATCTCAAATAGAGTGATACGGTAAAGCTTTATAATGAAATGCAACAATTTGTAAATACTTTGAGAAAACATTTTAAAATAAGATTAGGAACATTAGAAAGAAATATATGCAAATTAAATCCATACCCACCCCTACGAGGGCGTAATTCCACCCCCGAGATCAAATAACGTATGTTATAGTGCAAAACAATGTCAAAAGCCATAGCCTCGTAGTTTGTAATTCCAAATATACAAATGTAGGTTGGCAGACAATATACCTAAAAAATATAATATAATCTTTTAAGGGGCTTGAGACCACATCTGCAGACCTAGGTATTTCTTACCGAGTCACATATTTTTCTATTCAGTAGTTTGGTCTAAATTTTGTTACCGCAGGTTTTGGAGTCGCTGATTACGAATCTGAAGTCCTACGAAAATTCCTGAATAAAAGATGGCGGATGTAAAAATCAGAAAAGCATTCAAAATTTGAAGATTATAGCTGAAACTTGTCACTCGGGGGTTTTTGGAGTTGCTGATCACGATTCGCAAATTCTTAAATCCAAAATGGCGGACCCATTATGGCGGATTAAAAAGTACCATAGGAATTGGTATTTACCACCCAAAGATATACGTTATGAATATTTAAAAAAATTTGAGGCATTTGGGTAAAAATAGACAAATGTCTAAAAATGAGAAACAAGGAATATAAATTTGATTTGCAGTGTGCAGTCTCGCTTAAATGTGAGAGTGAGGACGAATGAAATAGGGACGATTTGGAGCCAAATATATAAAACTGATCATCGTTTCAATATCGTGGGAAATTATAATTTAGAGCTTGAAAGTACCCCTTTCCGAACGAGTTACATAAGCTGGGTGGAAAATTTGAATGGCAAATAGTACATTATTATTATTAATCTTATGACCACGTCTATCCAGGCAGAGGGGGGAGGTAGCTGTTAGTTTGACATATGTCAAAGTGCCGTTTATCCCGTTTGACATCTGTCAGGTTGGCATGCGTCAGTTTGACATCTGCCAAAATGATGTTTGTCCCGTTTGACATCTGTTAGTTTGACATCTGTCAATGTGCCGTTTATCCCGTTTGTCATCTGTCAGTTTGACATATATCAAAGTGACGTTGATCCCGTTTGACATCTGTCAGTGTAACATCTGTCAGTGCCGTTTATTCCGTTTGATATCTGTCAAAGTGCCGTTTATCCCGTTTGACATGTGTCAGTTTGACATCTGTCAAAATGACGTTTATCTCGTTTGACATCCGTCAGGTTGACATCTGCCAAAGTGACGTTTATCCCGTTTGACATCTGTCAGTTTGACATCTGTCAGTTTGACATCTATCAGTTTGACATCTGAGAGTTTGATATTTTAACGCTTGTTAAAAGTATTTAAGGTAATAAAGATAGATTTAAGTTGGTAACTATTGCGAAAATTGATTTATAAATAATTATTCTGATTAGAGTATATGGAAATAGATGCAAAAATGTCGACTAGATATAATATGTTTCCGCAGGATATTTAAAATGTGGCGCGAATTTCTTTTTTTATATAATTTATTTTTACCAAATAGGCGTCTACGAAGAATAGTGATCAGCGACTTCAAGAACCCCGAGTAACAAGTTTCAGCCATAATCTTCAAATTTTGAATGCTTCTCCGATTTTTACATCCGCCATATTGGGTCCATCATCTTTTATTCAGGAATTTTCGAATTCGGACTTCAGATTCGTAATCAGCGACCCCAAAAACCCACGGTAACAAAATTTAGACCAAACCATTGAATAGAAAAATATGTGACTCAAAGGGGTAAGAAATACCTAGGTCTGCAGAGGTGGTTTCAAACCTCTTAAAAATAAGTTTATATTATATTTTTTAGGTATATTGTCTGTCAACCTATATTTGTATATTTGGAATTACAAACTGCGAGGCTATGGCTTTTCACATTGTTTTGCTCTATAACATTCGTTATTTGATCTCGGGGGTGGAATTACGCCCTCGTAGAGGTGGGTATGGATTTAATTTGCATGTATTTCTTTCTAATGCACAAAATCTTATTTTAAAATGTTTTCTCAAAGTATTTACAAATTGTTGCATTTCATTATAAAGCTTTACCGTATCACTCTATTTGCGTTTTACTAAAAAACTACCTGGGTAACCCATATTTTTGGCTGCGGATTCGGATTCAGCATAAAAAAATACACTAAATCTATGTATTTACGTCTCTGGTACAGAACTTTTTTTTTTGTGTTTTGAGTTATTTATAACCAGGTGATCACCATGAATAGTGTTGTTTTTCACCAATTTATGTAAATGTAAATATATTTAGCAGCGACTGTTTTCGAGAATTAAATGATGGACAGTGCAGAATTGCGAAGTATGCAATGAAAGAACGTTATATATAAAGAACGTTATATATGTTTTCTCTTATTTTTTAAATGATTAACCCAAATAAAAACCAAACGCAAAATTAGAACTATTACACTAATAATACCTCAAATCAAAGGAGAAATTCACCAGCAGAGCATAAAGTTTATAACCATTTAATGGTATTAGGCAAATTAACATGTTTATTCAAACAAATAATGTAAAACTTGGATATCACAGAGTTCCTCTTGCCAATTTCGTGTAAACGTGAAGTAATTGCGGTCATAGAAAATTCGTAACCTTGAATTTAATTGCAGAATTGCATCAAGATTCATGTAGTAGTGATTCACATATTGTTTGGCATTTGAAAATTTTATAGTTTCTAATTTTTCTCTCATATTATACTTAATTTAAATCAAGGCTAGCGGTCGATTCCTTATATAGAAATGCTATATTATACGAAAATGACCATTAAATAATTTATATTCTTCATTACCGCTGTAATACCAAGGTTGGTTTTTAAATACTTATTTAAAATGTATGTACTTGGACGTTGCCGAACTCCAATAACGTTTATGAAAGATGCAGTAGAATAATAGCTGAAGCCAAGATAAGAATATAATGGGAGGCGCTAAAATGATATTAGGATACGTAGCAAGTTCGGAAAGTACCACTTTAATGAGTGAGTAGGCAATTTCCCTGAAGGCTTATGAATTCAGTAAAATGGCTTTTTGACAAAAATCCAATACAATAGAAGTGTTATTAAATACTTTAATATGGAATTTTCTGTGTTGTCTGTTTCGTTGAAGGTAAAGCTTTGTCCAATATACAGGGTATGATGCTTTCAAATTTCGTAGACTAAGAGTTTTCATTGGAAAATTACCAATAATTTTGAACCAGCATTATGGATTGCCGAATATCAAGTTATCGGTTACATTGGCAAAAACAATTCGTTTCCAAGTTATCAATTATTTAATATTTGAAAAATATAATTTCAAGGGGATCGTAATTCGAAAATCATAAATCAAATGCTGTTAAATCTATATATACAATAAATCTGTAAAGGTGGCGTGTCTGTACATTGAAAATATTTGCAAAAAACTGATCTGGAGGGATGTAAGATCAGTAATAGAATGCATTGAGATTAGAGTTTTGGAATCCATGTCTGTTTGTTTGAACACTCATCACTCAGAAACTACTGAACTAATTTGAATAGGGTTTTCACAGGTAAAAGCTTGGAGAAACTGCTTGATCTCTACAATAAGCGTATTTGTACAGTATAAACTTTCATAAGGTTAGAGAACCATAAATGTAAGGTTAACTTCGCCTTTAATAAAGACATGTTATTATTATTATTATTATTATTATTATTATAATCAAGCTTCTGTAATATTCCATGTCAAAAGCAAGCTATTTAATTTCTGGATTTAAGTTATTGTTATCGCCAAAAGTAGGCATAAAGGGCCCCACGTTGGGCGCCAAGTTTGCCACGAGCCTTTTGGTCAATAGCCAAAATTAACAAAATAGCACAAAAAAAATATGATAATAAATTTTAGCAAGGTGATAATGTTTGAGCTGCAGAGTCTCGCAACATGTGTGCCGAGAGCTAGCTCAGCTCTAGTCGGTGAGAGGTTTAAGGTTGACACTAGCAAAAAAAAAATATATAACATAAAATTATCAGAACTACAAATATATGCATAAAGGGCGCCACTAGCAAAACAAAAACTGCAACCTAGCTAGAATGCTCCCAAAATTGTCAAGGCTACCCAAACACTATCAAATTCTCTATCATAAATCCACGATTATAATTTGGAACGTTAATACTACCATCTTCAACCCCAAGATAACTTAGTCAATTCATACTCAACTACAACTGACACAACTCCGCTAGCCTTTGAAATCAAAAATCATATAGTGAGAGGAAAAGACTTCTATAATGAATGCCATCGTAAACAAGTTTCTGGGAATTTCTATCCTTAATATTAGCCCAGACGACAGAGAAGATTTTATAGTGAAACCTACAAAAACTTGCAAAATGAATAATCTTTTTTTTTTAACGAGTTCGTGAAAGTATATAGAATAACATCCTGAAAAGTTTACATTCCGCTCGGATGCAGAACATAAAACAAGTGAAAAAAAAAATGTTTTTTCATCCATTTTTTTCAAAATGTTTAAATTATGTCAGGGCAGGAAAAAACAAAAAATACAGGTGGACAGACAACGTGTTTCTGAACAAAAAATGTCCTAATAAAATTTATCGCTAAAGCCACGGTATTCCTGGAAGAAAATAGTGAAGTAACTTTGTCATTCTGTGCGGCCAAGCGCACGGTTAAATGCATACTACGGAACTTCTAAAAATTCTTAGCAGTTCTAACGAGTAAAATAAAGCTTTTTTCTCTTTCTAATTACCCATTCTTAACATTTTTCTTAGTGAATAAGAGGATAAATAGTGAGTATGGAGGGAAAATATATAATTATGAACGCATACACAGACACCACACATAGCCGCTGAATCGCTCGCATGAATTTTTACATGCTTTTACTTTAATTACAGGTACACCTATCCACATTTCAGCTGTATCCAATGGATCCTCATATATTTGTTAGTGTATTGGAAAAGTTCCATAATTTATATTCAAAATAATCCAAGATATTTTCATAGTTACAAGGATAAGATCGTGAAAATCGCAATTTCTTATCAAGCTCTGATTAATCATATTTTCGAAAAAAATGCATACAAGTAAACGAATTTGTGTTTCAACATTAGAAAAGTATACATTTTTTCCAAAATAGAGATGTTTTATTATTTCCAATGCGTCAATTTCTCGGCAAGTTACAGCTTCCAATATATATTTATCAAGAAAATCATCAAGCAAGGAAATTGAAATGATTTGAGATGAACTTTTTTTGAATCTACGTTACTACAATTTAATAAACCATAATAATCATGACATGTACATACTTTTTAACAGTTCTCAATGAAGAAAGAATTTTTTTGAGGGGCTTCTATTTTTTTCTATATTTTTTATTGCGACGATTGAGTTCGGGCGTGATGATATATATATATAAGTATATTTTTCCCATCCATCTTTTGCTTGTATTGTTTAAAACAAAAAAGCATCAGAAAGCTACAATCTCCATCTTTCAAATGAACCTACACTCATATAGATTGAACAAATTCTGATTTAGTGACATGTAATTCAGTGCGTCGGTGTCACAGTCATGCGTATTCAAGTGAGCGCACGCATGTATCTCGTTCCTAGTTATAATGTTACATTTGACTACTTTTTCCGGGAAAACCGTGGCTTTAGAGATAAATTTTGGTAGGACATTTTCTGTTCATAAATAAGTGATCTGTCCATTTGTATTTTTATTTTATTCTAGCTTGACTTAATTTCAGAATTTGAAAAAATGGATGAAAAAATTTTGTTTTCACTTTTTTTCTATGTTCTGCGTCCGAGTGACATGTAAACTTTTCAGGATATTATTCTATACACTTTCACGAACTTATTAAAAAAAATGATTCATTTTGAAAATTTTTGTAGGTAAATACCTTAATGGACTGGGCTATATTAGAAAAAATTGAAAATATACCTATAAAGTAAGATAATTGCGCATAAAAAATTACATTTGCATGAACCTAGCAAAAGTTTCACGCTCGCAGAAGTTCAAGGTTAAATATGCATTTATTGTCAGTAATCATTACCTATTTATTGTGTCATCATATTATATTCATTATTATCATAAGCCAAACTATTCAATAACACATTTTGTTATAGTGTTTTAAACTGACACAAGATTCATCCACCAAACACAGAATTGTATTAAAAATAAATCAAAAGCGGATAACGTACAGTTTTTGAAAACTTTGTAAACATTGCAGTAATTTATTTCTGACAGAAAATAGTTATTAATTTCATTTTGTCAGAAAAACACAACTGATACGCGTAACATTTATGGTGCACTGTGATGTTAACAGTCGAAGACTGTATATTAGGGTGCTCCAAAAATGACTTAATTTTTTTATAGAGGGTCTCAATCCCGCCAATTTGTTTCCAAACACAAAAAAGTAAGTACGTATTTTTTGGTTTTTCAAAATTTTGATTTTAAATCCGGCTCGGTGGCGCAGTGCTTAAGGTGTTAAGCTTGCGACTACGGGGTCTCAGGTTCGAATCCTGGCTAGGGTATGGATGTGTCGTGGCGTTTTTCTCGTGTTGCCGAGATGGTAGCAGTGAACTAGATTGCCGTTGTGTGAGAGACAACACAATCTAGTCGCTCTCCTCTCCTGAGTTCGAGTCTCAGCTGCGGCAGATGGCAATGTCGCAGGGAATGGGTGTTGTGATATTGTCTATGTGTGTGTCCGTCCTGGTTGAGTGGTAGAATAGCCTACGGCTAAACTCCGCCAGGACATTAATATAAATAAGGCGATTAAAAAAAAAAAAAAAAAAAAAAATCATGGGGAAAAATCACATTTTAGGATTTACTGAATAATTGTTCAGGGTTAGGGAAAATCTTGCATTAAACTTATAGGATTTGGAGAGGACTATCCAACGAAGAATATGATGTATATACATATGGATTTGTCGCCCCTAACACACCCCCACGGTGCCTCGAAAACTTCCCTTAAATCAAAAAATGTAAATTCTTCAGGAAATTGACCCTTTTGAGCACTTCATTCTCGTTTTTTCTTAAAAAATTATTACTATTGGTCCAGTGGAACATTTATCAACAACATTTTGTCAATTTTCATTTATTTACATAAATTCCATTTGTTAATTAATTTTTTTTCTCGAAAATTCGTCTAAAATCCTGTTTCCTGAGGTCGGACTGGCAGTCTATTATTTTTAAATGACATCAATTTATTTTCAAATATTTTCCAATTGTTTAAACAATCAATTATTATTTATTTTCAACGTTTATTCAAATTATGCCAGAAAAGTCAGCTTTCTTTGTAATAGACCCATAACATTTTATGTTTTAGATATCTTACCTATATTATCTCATAAACCCTCATTTGTTTAAACGAATTTACTTTATTTAAATAAATTATGGTTTGTTAAAGCGAGACAAATTTGAAACGCCCCTCCTAGTTAAAAAACGGGCTATAGCATAGTATGCCATATAAAAATTCTGAAAAGCTTTTGAGTTATTTTTGGTACAGTTTGTAAATTTTAGTTGTTGCCATGAGTACCTACAGTAAGGAATCCAAGCCGCGCAAGTTCGACTCGCAATTGAACTGTTGATTGATTGATTGATTTACCAGCGTGCGGTAGACATTGCTGCCACTCCCAGGTATACAGCTGGGCCTGCTACGTCCACGCTGGGTTGGACTAAGGTCATGCTTGTTGCCAGCAGCGAGTGGTAAAGGAATGTGGGATGGGAGGTGTAGGTATGTGTGAGATGCGTTACCGCATTGTGTCGTGAGGGAGCGTTTAAGCTCCCTTTTTTGCGTTTTTGGTTCTGGACCTCTGCCTATTCTGCGTCTTCTTGTGAAATATGTTACCGCGTTGTGTCGTAATATGGAGTGTTTATGCTTTGTGGTGTTCATTTTTTGATTTTGATCCTCTTAGTTGTTGTTCTCCGCTGTAGCATGGCCTCCCTGTCTTTGGTTTGTTGATGTTCTTCAGTATATGTGTTGGGTCCTTTCCTTGAGTATGTCCCCAGTACTTCATTGCGTACAGTTCTATCCTTTTTAATTGCCTCTCCTCCTAATAGTGTTGATATTTTATGTCGCTGTTTTCGACTTGTTGTTTTTGCGAGTAGTTGGACGATGCCCCTTTCTGTTCTTGACGACTATGTACATACATTTGGTAAAGTCCCATGATACTTTATTTTTCTCAGTGAACGGTATGATTGACCTTGTATGCCGTTTTGGTTCTCTCCTTTATCGTTTCTCCCCGTTCCAGTTGGTTCATCAGGTCTGTTCCTAGGTACTTCAATTTGATCTATTTTGTATTCCTCTCCACTGGTCCAATTCTCTTTTGTTGACGGGTCTCGCTCCATTATTAGGCTTTTCTTGAAGTTTGTTTTTAGTCCAGATGTGTCCTGTGGTGAATTTTTAGCTGTTTGTACTTTCACATACTTTGTGGTGTATTGTTGTTTCCTTTACGTCTTTTCTCTTCTTTTATTTCCAATTTTTCGCATAGAATTTTGAGGTCTTTATTGACTTCTGCTGTCCTTTTTGCTTTAACGTATTTGATCTCTTTTCTTATCTCTCTACATACTAGACAGGTTTTTCTTTTGCTCCACGTGTTTGTTATTGCTAAGTCAGACATGTGTGCTTGATTTTTCAGCGCTTGTCCATTTTCGTAAACATGTGTGTGGTAGAGTTTTTCTAATGATGCTTTTATCTTCCTCCATCCGGTCATTTTTTCCTACATATGCGCTGAAGTCTCCTAATATTATAATGGGTATTTTTCTTTTTTCACATGAGAGAAAATTGTATCGCATGAATTTCCATTATCCGTTTATGCGATGTAAAAACTTCAGTTTTGGAACGGTATACTAGTAAACTAATAGGCCACTGACCAGTAAATAAAGTAAAGTAAAAATTATTAGGAAATTATTGACCTGTAAGAAAATGTGTTTATTTAATACAAGTTAAAAATATAGGCACTTATTTGATCCCTTAGTTCTTGATTGAGTTTCTGCAGGTATACGATGTTGAACCCACTTGAGTATCCAGGGTTGAATTGCACTATTTTATGGATTCACGTGTTCACTTACTGATAGCTTTATTAAATAACTCTGTATTAGTGATTTTCAGATATTAATTATGTTTCAACTGTTTTTTTCCTTTCTTGTCGGGTTCCTAGGTGACCTGTCCCTTTTTAACGTTTTTCTTGCTGCAATTTTTATTTTTGCGCCCATTGATGTCCAGTCTAATTCTTCTCTGTCAGTTTGGGGAGGTATTGTTTCTTGGGAAAATGATCACCATTATTATCATCATTATTATTATAGTGGGTGTAATTCTATTGATTGGCTGAAAGACAGAGCTGGGCAAATATGTAATTACAAATACCTCATAAGTATTTAAATACTAGAAAGTATTTAAATACTTTTTGCAACAAGTATTTGTATTTATACTTGCAAATACTTTATCTGAAATATTTACTACTTAGTATATGTGAAAATGATCCTAAAGTATTTATAAATACTTAAACTATTTAAATAACTGAGAAGTATTTAAATATTTCTAAAAAAGTATTTAAATCCTTTTCTGACAGTATTTAAATACTTTCAGAAGTATTTGAATCTCAAAAGTATTTAAATAAATACAACGAATATAATCAAATACACCAGGGAGACAGACAGATACTCGTCAAGAATCAAGACATGTACCATACTATGTAGTTAATAAACACATTGCATCATTCAGTCTTCAGTCATTCACGTCTTAATTCCCAGAAAATTGGTTGAGAGCAGACATAGACAGTAAGTGTTAACTGTTAAGGTTAGGCTTTTGCAGAGTGAGAGGGAAATATGCATTTATTTTCGGTTTATTATAAATAATTAAATAACCAAATGTACTATAATCTTCAAAACTGTTTTAAATAATTTTTATTGTTCTAACGAATACAACTATATATTTTTTTTATTATAAATTTCTGTTGTGCTTGAATATCGTAGTTTGTCAATGAAAATAGTTCCTAATTTCATTATTGAAGTATGGCATCTAACTATATACAAGTTTATGATAAAAACTGTAATATGGTTGTATTCTTTAGAGCAGTGGGGAGTATTTGAAACTATTTTAAGTATTATACCATTTATGATTTTTTAAATATTTATAATAAACCGAAAATAAACGCATGTTTCCATCTCACTCTGCATGTATATGTATTGTGATTGTGACAGAGAACAGTTGAACTAGTGCCATAGTCTCTGTGCTTTATTTGGGTATTTGCAGAAGACGCAAAGGTCTAGCTCTACGAATAAGTAAAAGTCCAATACCCAACTAGAACTGATTAAAATAGTGTTGTAGAAGTTCATGATAGTCATGAAACCTCAAATAGTCAAATAGTATTTAATATAATAATAATAATGATAATGATAATATTAAGTCTTTATTGATTGCTGCAAAAATAGAAAATACAATTTGGCGAAGTTTAGCCATTAAAGGGTATTTTTACATTTAACCATGCTTCAAAGTATTTCAGTGTTATCAAAGTATTTAAATATTCAGAAATTATTTAAATACCAAGTTTAAACTATTTAATTACTTTTGTTATTTATTATTTAAATACTTTTATCTTTTGAAAATACTTAATATTTAAATACTTTCAATTTTTTGAAAGTATTTAGTATTTAATATTTAAATACTTTTTCAAAGTATTTGCCCAGCTCTGCTGAAAGAAATTCGATCTTGCTCAGTATTAAACTATTTGATGCTTCTCGATGTTTATATTTGCTTAAGTATACAATGTTTATTTTTGAAACATCTTAATTTAAGAAAATGCTATTTACTTACGACTCATAGACATTTAAATTTCAAATTAATCATTTGAAATGCAAAAAGTCAAGCGAATCTGAATTCATAAAAAATAGATGCAAATACGTCAGTTTTCAGACAAAGTAGTCAACATATAAATCTTGAGGATGGTAAGGTACACTTTGAATAATGCAAAATTGTAATTTGATGTAAGATTGCATTGAAGCGTTGCTGGTGGCGACTACATATTTAACGTAACGAGTGTGACATGTAAAAAGGTATTTTAAATGACAAATCACAATAGAATTATTTTTTTTTAATTCAAAAAAATTGAACCATAGCGCGTCGTAAGAAAGGGCCTTAAAAATTATAAAATAAATAAAATAATTGAATCTTATTAATTACCTTTTTAAATATTTTCGTCGGTTAAAATGTACTTAAAAGGCAAAGTTAACTAAGTTAATAATTTATTTACAGACTACTAGCTGATGCCTGCGACTTCGTTCGCGTGGAAGAGTTCTTGCACGTTGAATTAAGAACATTGACATACTAACTTGTGCCTATAAAGAAGTACTACATACTCACTGAGTACTCCTATAGTACTCAGGAAATACACTCGAGGAAACCCATTGCGCATTATATTACTCGGAGAAACCTACTCCGGATCCATAGTACTCGAGGAAACCCACTGAGCATCCATAGTACTCAGGGAAATCCACTACGCATCGCAATTTGATAACAATTCATTATTCTACTTTTGCGTTAGAGCGAGTTAAATGAAAAAATAAATATTTTAATCGACAATAAAGCACATGGGCGGATATGTGTCAAACATGCTTAAAAACATCCCTCTCCCTGTTCACTCGTTCGGGGGTCTGTTTTTGAAAACCGTCGAATACGTGTCTCCTTATTTCCTCAGAAGGGCCCGTCGCTGGAATATCACGTTTCTGACTTATGCGATTTCAGAGACGGGTACCCTTTAGACCATCTACCACCCCCATTTTCACCCCTTCAAAAAGTGAAAATCCAAACTTCGTCTCACTTGTGTCTAATAGATTCCAATAAAGAGTATTTTTGCCCACTTTTAGGTCTAACCGTTCGAAAAGCTTAAAAACCTCCCCTCCTCGTTCTCACTTTCGGGGGGGTCTCTTTTTGAAAACCGTAGAATACGTATCTCTTGATTTCCTCAGAAGAGCCCGTCGCTGAACTATCACGTTTCTAACTCACGGGTACCGTTTAGACCATCTACCACTCCGTTTTCACCCCTTCAGAAGGTGAAAATCAAAATTTCGTCTCACTCGTTCTAATAGATTTCAATAAAGAGCATTTCTGCCAAATGTCACGCTTCCAGGTCTAACCGTTTCAGAAATACTTAGAAACCTCCCACTCCCCGTTCACCCTTTAGGGGGTCTTCAGAAAGTGAAAATCGAAATTTCGTCCCACACGTATCTTATAGATTTCAACAAAACATATTTCTGTCAAATTTCACGCATCTAGATCTAACCGTTTCCGAAAAAGCCTAAAATTTCAACCCCCCTTTTCACCTCTTGGGGGTCGACTTTCGAAAAATCCCTTCTTAGTTGTTGCCTACGTTATTTGAGCAACATCTATGCAAAATTTGAAGTTTCTAGACCCATCGATTTGAGCTGTGCGTTGATAGATCAGTGAGTCAGTCAGGGTATTCTTTTATATATAGATTTCTCATGAAACGATAATGAAATTGTAATTCGAGTGTAATGATAACCAGCGGCGGCCCGTAAAATTTCAATATATTTTTTTCTCGTCTGACGTGCATGGGACCTATACGAAATATGGGAAATAACATCTAGAGAAGCACTTTTCTAACGTCCCCTCAAAAATTTTACAAATTACATTTCAATTCGTTGTATTTCAGTTAATAATTAAAATATTTTCATAAACTCCAAAACCTATTGTTGTATTTTTATGAAAAGTCAAATGTATGTAACAAAAAAAAAATAAGCAGGAGTCCCTAGGCCAGGGGTGGCAACCGAATTTTAAAAAAATTTTTCGCAACCTGCTTTTTCCAAATTTTTTGGGGGACGTTAGAGAAGTGCTTCTCTAGATGTTATTTCCCATATTTCGTATGGGTCCCATGCACGACGGATGAGAAAAAAAATATTGAAATTTTACGGGCCCCCGTTGATGATTACTTGATGATTTCTGCAACTAGATGTAAGGTGAAAACACAAAAGTCGGCTATGATGTGACATAATAGCTTCAAACTTAGGCCATTTGAAAGGCATTTTATTAGAAAAAATGCTGTTATATCTACCTTGCATGTATCATGATTGAATGATTTACCAGAGTTCGGTAGGCATTGCTGCTCTAACCGGAAGATACACCGTGGGTGCTTGTGGGATGCGTAGCCGCATGGCGTCATGATGTGGAATATCTGTGCTCCTTTTTTCTGTTTTTTGCCAGAATCATTCATCTTACGTGTCTTTAGATTTCGGTAACGCATATATTCTTGCAATTTTATCATGGTGTTCTTCTTTTTTTCTCTTTATTCGTTCCCAATATGCTTGGCCCCTTCCTAATTTTTCATGATCCATTCAATGGTGTAATCCAGGTGCAGTATGGTCTCCCTATTTTTAGTTTGTTGCTTTTAAGTGTTACCGCTTTCTTCAATAGTTATGTTGGGTATGTCCCTAGTAATTTTTGTTACTATTTTCCTTCCTATTAATATTCACATTTTTTGTCTTCCCTTTGGCTCTGTTGTTTTTGCAAGTATTTGTCAATGCCTCTTTCAGCTCTTCCCTGACTTCTGTTAACTGATAGCTTTGTATATCCTTTTCAGGCTCTGTATTAGTTTATCTTCGTCGATGAAAGGTAAAATTGTCTTTATATTTCTGTATGCCACTTTATTCCTTCCCTGTAGAGTTTTCTCCTTTTTCCAAATTTAGAAATCATACTCATCGGTGGAGCTACAACCCTGGGTGAGTCTTGGCCTCTTCAATAATTCTGCGCGATCCGTCTCTATCTTGAGCTCGGTGTTTTCAATTGATCACTCCTATGTTCCTCAAGTCCTTTTCTACCCCATTTATCCATCGCAGTTTTGGCTGCCTTTTCCTCGATTTCCATCGGGCTCTGCTCTTAGTATTCGTTTTGTAGGCCTTTCGTTCGTTCATTCTTAGTACACGCCTAGCCCATCTTAATCGTCCTAGCTTTATCGTTTTTACTATATCAGCATCTTCATATGATTCGTACAATTCGTGGTTGTATATGCTTCTTGGTTTTCTTGAATGGGGCCAAATATTTTTATTAATAATTTTCTTTCAAAGATTCCCAGGCGGTTTTCATCTAATTTGTTTAGGGTCCACGTTTTGGAGGCATATGTTAATACTGGTCTTATTAGTGCCTGTATATTATACATTTAGATTTTCGTGACAGATTTGGTGATTTTAGTTGTTTTTCAACTCCATAGTAGCATCTATTAGCTATAAGTATTCTTCGCTTTACCCCTTCCTCCGTTTTTCTTTCATTATTTACTTGGGAGCATAGATATTTATTTATTTATTTATTTACGTATAAATACATTTACATATTGTGATACTAATCCTAAAAACTTAACAACTAAAATAAACATGGAACAAATAAACATAAGAGAAAAAGCGAAATACAAAGATAAGATTAAAAGTAACAATAACAAAAATTATTGCAGTATAGCGCGTTTTTAAAACCACCAAGAGATTTACTAAATAAGTCAAGTTCAGTGCAGTATTTGTTGACTGTTGAACTTATTCTATTCACCGGGCTGAACATAGCGTAAGTTGTTCGACAATAAGGTACTGACAGAATAGATATATGTCTAGTATTAAAAGATGGTACATTAAAACGCATAGACTCCAAGCAATCAGGAGAACTGATGTAGTTATTAATAACTTTGAAGGCGAAACAAACATCGTAATATTGACGCCTGCTATGTAAGGAACTAATTCCCAAATATGATTTTGCTTCCTCACAAGTTAAGAATATACCCCTCGTGCTCAGTTTATAGCACATAAATCTAACAAATTTGTTTTGTACAGATTCAAGTCTGTTGATATATATGTTGTAGTACGGTGACCAAACAATGTTGCAAAATTCCGTAATAGATCTAACTAGAGATATATATAAAATAGTTAATGCTCGAGGATCTGAAAAATCTTGAGCCATTCTCTTAAGAAATCCTAATATTTTATTTGCCTTCCCAATCATGTGTTCGAAATGCTCAGAAAAAGAAAGATTAGAGTCAAATATAACACCTAAATCTTTCACCGTGGTTACGTTATGCAAGCTCACGCTATTAATACTGTAGTCAGGACTAATGGGTAACAACCTGCGACTGAATGTCATGGAATAGCATTTATCAAGATTAAGATGCATGTTGTTGTCTTCGCACCATGAATAAATTGAATCAAGGTTTTTTTGAATCTGGGCACAGTCATTCAGAGAATAAATATCACTAAATATTTTCAGGTCGTCCGCAAACAGTAAAAATTCACAATCAATATTTTTAGCAATATCATTGATGAATAAATTAAATAATAGGGGACCAATGTGGGAGCCCTGGGGCACTCCAGATGTTGCGGAGAATGTCTCCGAAGTATATCCGTCAACAAGAACCTGCTGGGTTCTCTCAGAGAGATACGACTGAATCCAAGATAATAAAGGAGGACCGACTCCGATTTTATGGAGTTTTTTTATAAGGAGAGAGTGGTTTACCTTATCGAGGGCTTTGCTAAAGTCCATGTATACCGCATGCACGTCAGCGCCTTTTACCAGAGATTTAACGATGAAGTGGGTATAGATATATAAATTGGAGTCCACAGATCGACCTTGGAGGAATCCATGCTGCTCTGGAATGATGATACTACTTAAGGAAGCGGATACATTTTTTTCAACTAACGACTCAAATAATTTCGGAATTGCAGATAGGATGCACACAGGTCTATAGTTATTGATAAGAGATTTGTTACCAGCTTTATAAATCGGAGTTACGTATGAACTTTTCCAACATGATGGAAATATACCTGTTTTTAAGGACATTGAAAATATGAGGAAGAGTGGCAAGAAAAGTGATTTGGAAGAGGACTTTAAGAAGATTGGTGGAATTTTGTCAGGACCCGCACCTTTGTTAACATCAATTGAATCAAGGGCAGTTTCCACATCTAAAGGGCTGATGTATACCTTATGCATATCAACAGTAACGTCAGGAGCTAAATTACATTCCACATCATGTAATGGACTGTAAACTGAAGAGAAATAGCTTGCAAACAAATTCGATATACCCTCACCACCCTCAGCCTTGGAATTATTATAGGACATTGAGAGGGGCAAACTGTCAAATTTTCGATTTAATTTAATAAAATTCCAGAAACATTTAACGTTATCCGGAATAGATCTTTCAATAGTACCCACATATTCAGCATAACATTGTTTAGTCAATAAATTACATCTTCTACGAAGATCGCTAAAAACCGAATACACATCTGGATCGCCTGATTGCTTGTACTGTTTATTAGTTTTCTTTTTTTCACATATTAAATGTTTCAGCTCGGAACTGAATCAGATAGGATATTTCTGATCGCATTTAGTTCGTAGAGGAACGAACTTTTCGATACAATTTCACAGAGTATTATAAAAAATATCAACCATAGCATTAACATTGTCAGTATTAGAAAATAAATGATATCAATCGATTAATAACAAATGATTGTTTATCTGATCATATTGTGCTAAATTGAAATTATAATAAGTTGTAATATTAGCTTTAAGATATGTGTTTAGATCATTTGTTATTGTGATTAGCAAGGCAGGATGGTAAGAATCACATAATATTAAGGAAGCACATTTAGAAACTGACTCAACATCACTATTAGAAAAACACAGATCCAGCACAGAACCCTTTTCATTTAAAACACTATTAAATTGATTGAGACCGAAAAAAGCGAAATTATCACAAAGTCTAACTTCAGTTTCACTTCTAACATTGTCTGGAAGTAGACCGATATAATCCTCAGACTGCAACCATTTGATGTTTGGCAGATTGAAATCTCCGAGCACTATGACATTTTCCATACCAAACTGGTCAATAGCAGATTCAACTGAACGTACATGCTTTTCATAAACCGATACATGGGTCATGGGAGGCAGATATACTGAACATATTACAAAATACGTAGTGCCAATTAGGAACTTAACCCACACTTCTTCAATAGATTTATCTCCAATCGAAATAGGATGTGATGCGATATCTTTTCGTATTGCAATTAATGCGCCACCTCCTCTTTTTTTACTACTTGTCAAAGGAGAGCGATCGGTTCTATATACAATATACCTATCATCTATAAATTCCCTATCAGCGATATTATTATCCAACCAAGTCTCGACAAGAACTATAACTGGAAAATCTTCACTGAGAACTGCACAATAAAAGTCTTTAAGTTTTGTACGTAGACCTCTTACATTTTGGAAATAAATTGATAATTCATTAACTATTTCTCTTGATCTCGCTCTTGATGTACTGCTAGATCCTGTCGAAAATTTGCCCGTCTGGAATACCGGGGTTTTCGTGGGAGAAATTCTTTAACAATAGTTTTCTTAGGCCATAAATTAGGATGGAAAAGGTTTTCGGCTAATGATTCCTTTACGCCAATTTTAAACGAGCAAATATCATTGTCCGTACTACTTCTACATTATAGTCATTTATAGTAATATTTTAACCTACTCTATTTCTTCCGCTTGCGTTTCGTGCTATAACAATTGTCTTCATTTTTTGTTCGTTTATTTTCAAACCTATTTTTTGAGCCGCTTTTTATAGTTCGTTAAAAGCTTATATGTTAGCCCTTTTTGTTCTACTCATAATGTTGATGTTGTCTGCGTATGCCAAAATTTGGACCGATTTCGTGAATATTGACCCAGACATTTCGATTTTTGAGAATTTGAGAATTGAGAATGAGATTTTAGAAATGCTTATTTATTTTATTAAGGCATTAATTGGCTAGTAGAAATTCAAGTGGGTAAATTTATCTAGCAATATCTCGATTTAAAACTGGAACTGGACGTTGTAACAATGGTAAAAGAAATTCTGTGAGTTCTTTGATCTAAAATAATAGTGCCAATAGTTGTGTTTATAGATTTCTGCACTCAAATTATAACTCTTTTAAAATTGTTTCGCAATATTTGGAATGATTGTTTATAATTTATTTCAGGCAGAAAATAATTTCAGTTATTTTCTTATCGCCAAAAATCCAAATTAAAACGTGAGGTACAAAAACAAACTCAATTTGAAGGACAATTGGGATAAACAAGGACATTCGCTTCAGACATAGGGGCCAGTCAAAGATATTTGTAATTTACATAACACAAGGTCCAAAGTATAATTTACATTGAAGGGAAAATATAGGAACAAAGTTAAACCTTAAATTCCAATTTTGATTCTGTTTTTTAATTTATAAAACGTAAAAGTAAATTTAAGAAGGCAAGATTGTTTAGAATATAACTAGCTTAGAAGGTTAAAATGGAATTAGGTTTCGAACTTTATTAGGTTATTATACAGGGTGGACCATTAATAAAATGCCATAGTTCAGGGTAGATTCTTTGGACCAAAATATGAAGATATAACCAAACATGCTTTGGTAATTTGTTGCTGTGGAAGAAGATGCAGGGTGCCAAAATTGTATTTTTTTTTTCTTTTTTTTTGCAATATCTCAACTACCTCTTGACCGATCTTCTCCCAATTTGGTAAAGAAACATTTTTTATGCTAAGAAACAATAATCTATGTATTACAGCACGCTAACCCGTGGAGAGCGCCTCATGAGCTACAGCTGATGATGAAAATTATTTCTCTTTTTTTTAGGAAACTTAGTGGCACTTTTGGCTAGAAAATCTCATGCAGTAGTCATTCCCACGTAAAAAAGATACACTTGATAGAACTTGATAATTCCAACCGTTTTCAACTGCTGCATAGATCTTAAAAATTCTTTGAAAACAAACTGAATTTGAAAAGGACAAATTGTATTTATTGAAAAGTGTGCTTTGGTGACGTCTTAGTTCTGCCATTCTCGTACAATTCCATTAACTTGACATTTTGACAGAAAAAATTATTCTTTACTTTTTGCCGTAAGACAAAAAATAAAGACGCTAGGAGCGATGAAAGTGGAAATTTACATTTTCCAAGAAAACGTGTTTTTTCCTATTCTCTCGCGAATATCTAGATAAATATTGGTTTTAGCGAAAAAATGGTAGAGATGTATCAGAAAGATAATAAAACTACGATGAATTTACCTCTTCGAAAAATTCCTGTAGGATTAACGGTTTCGCTGTTATATACGTTTAAAAAAAAATGTCGATTTCGCCCAAACGCACAAATTTTTTTTCGCGATTTCATTTTTTTCTTTAAACCTCCATAACTCTTAAACGGTGGCCCCTAGGCCAAAATACTTTGCCCTAACGAATTTGTAGAGAATTTAGTAAGCTACAAAAAACTTTTTTGGTTTTTACCGTAAGACAAAAAATAAGGACGCTAGGAACGAAAGAAGTGAAAATTTACATTTTCCAAGGAAACATGTTTTTTTCTCTTCTATTGCGAATATCTAGATAAATATTGGTTTTAGCAAAAAAATGGTAGAGATGCATTAGAAAGACAATAAAACGACGATGATTTTACTGAAAAATTTCTGTAGGATTAACGGTTTCGCTGCTATATACGTTTAAAGACAAAAATTAGATTTTCTCACATGTCCAAATCATGTTTAATACCAATTTTTAAAATCGTCGGCAAACCAAATTTACAGTTTTTACTGCTCAAATACCCCTCACAGAAGAGTATGTACAGGGTGATATTCTAATAATGACAGAGGTGTTCACTGATTTTGGCTGATAACTCGGGAACGGTTGAAGATATCGAACTGAAATTTGAAATGTAGGTAGAAATATCATAGACGTACAAAATACGAGTGAATTAGTAACACACCTACGTTACATGACGTCACAAAAATGAAAAACTCTTATAAAGGGAGAACTGATACAGATATCGACGTAACGGTTGGAGATATTGAATTGAAATTTGAAATATAGGTGGAAATATTGTAAATGGAGGGAATAAAAGTGAATTAATAATACACCTACGTCTTCACGACGTCACAAAAGTGAAAAATTATTACAACAGACGAACTGGTACAGATATCGACTTAACGGTTGGAGATATTGAATTGAAATTTGAAACATAGGTAGAAATATTGTGAATGGACAGAATAAAAGTGAATTAATAATACACCTACGTCTTCATGACGTCACAAAAGTGAAAAATTATTACAACAGACGAACTGGTACAGATATCGACTTAACGGTTGGAGATATTGAATTGAAATTTGAAACATTGATGGAAATATTGTAATTGGACGAAATACAAGTGAATCAAGAACACACCTACGTCACAAAAAAAGAAAAACCCATACTACGCACGAACGGATGGAGATACAGACTTCATATTTGAAATATAGGTGGCACTATTGAAGAAAAAACGAAATCCGAGAGAATCAAAAATACACATACGTCACAGATACGGAAAACTCATATTACGCACGAATGAATCGACATATTGACTTCATATTTGAAATGTGGGTGGCACTATTGAAGAAAAAACGAAATACGTGTGAATCAAAAATACACATACGTCACAAAAAAGAAAAACCCATATTACGCACGAATGAATCGACATATTGACTTCATATTTGAAATGTGGGTGGCACTATTGAAGAAAAAACGAAATACGTGTGAATCAAAAATACACATACGTCACAGAAACGAAAAACCCATACTACGCACGAACGAATCGAGATATTGACTTCATATTTGAAATGTAGATGACACTAATAAAGAAAAAACGAAATTCGAGTGAATCAATAATACACCTACGTCACAAAATAAAAAACCCATATTACGCACGAATGGATGGAGATACTGACTTCATATTTGAAATATAGATGACACTAATGAAGAAAAAACGAAATTCGAGTGAATCAATAATACACCTCCGTCACAAAATAAAAAAAAAACAATACTACGCACGAATGGATGGAGATACTGACTTCATATGTGAAATGTAGACGTCACCAAAGCACACTTTTCAGTAAATACAATTTGTCCTTTTCAAATTGAGTTTGTTTTCAAAGAAATCTTGAAATCTTTGCAGCAGTTTTCTCGAAAACAGTTGGAATTATTAAGTTTTATCAAGTGTACCTTTTTATGTATAAATGACTCCTGCATGAGATTTTTTAGTCAAAAGTGCCACAACGTTTCGTAAAAATAAAGAGAAAAAATATTCATCATCAGGTATAGCTCATGAGGCGCCCTCCAAGGGCTGGCGTGATATAATACATAAATTATTGTTTCTTAGCCTAAAAAATATTTCCTTACCAAACTGGGAGAAGATCGGTCAATAGGTAGTTGACAGTATTTCGCGGCAAGTCCAACTTATCGAATATGATATTTGTATTTTGACTTTTCGTTTATTTAGTAGAAATTAAATTATTTTAATTGAAGTGTAAATTAACACGATCGTGCAGAAAATAATGTTATTCTTCTTTAAATAAATAGAAATTTCCTTATTTTTTTGTCCATATTTTTGTGAAGTAACACAAGTATATATTATATTAATTTTACTTACCGTTCACACGTCGGTAAGTAAATTACTTACCGACATGTTAGGCCTAGCAATCACTAAACATAACCTACCGTCTTGGCAACAGATATTGTAAATAAACAAAAAGCTCGATCTTGCAAAAAGTACTTTTTTTATGAGTCATTAATTTTTGAGCATAAAACATATGTTTATGGTAATATTGTAAAACGTGAAAAGCGTAAAAAACCCAATACATTATTTCAATTTAGTGCATAGCCGCAACATAAGAGTGTATTGAAAACAACTGAAGTTGTCCCGCAATGTTCGCTTTAGTTACGTCAAATCATAAATTGGTGTTTTAACATTTCAAGTTAATTCTGAAATTCACTTATTTAAATATGGAAATTGAGGATATTTTGGTTTTATTAACGAAAATCGGTAATAAAACCAAGAAATGCCGTGTTTACCTCTTGTTAAAACATGATTTCAGTGATTTAATAAAGCCGGTGACGTCACCGTCGATCAGAGTACATTTTGCGAATCCGTTCAATTATTAAACTTTTATATTATTAATTTGTTGGAATTTTAATTTAATAGATGATAGAATATGCTGTTTAAATATTAGCTATTCTCTATTCCATTTTCATCATATCAAAAAAGCAATTTTGCATATAGTGAAAACATCTAATACGCGAGACTTCACAGGTTTGAAGCATTCGATACAATCCCTTTAGTTTAGCTAGATACCACCGAATTATTTATCTATTTAAGTGATCCTGTTTTGCTCCAAATTGTATGTCTGTAAAGCTTCCGTATATCCGTAGTTAGTAGGCAGACACCAACGCTTTGTCAGTGGATTTCCTGCGATTATAGACAGTTGTGACTTTTTATTAACTACAACACGCAAATAAAAAAAATTGTAAATTATTTTATTTGGAAATAATATTATGAATATAATCATATGGAATTGAATAATTTTTCTCAAAGATATAGGTATAATTTTTACAACTTTTGTAGAATGCTGGTTGCAGAGACATATAATAAACGGTCTCCTGGCAACAATAGGACCAATTTAAGTTAATTTGCAATTGTATGATTTCCTTTTAGTGCTTCCAGCTCCTTGCAAATAATACCTGGACTTTACAGAAAAGGAAAATAAATCGCTTCTTTAATAAGAAAATGGCACGTTTTCAGACATTCTACGCAATATAAAGTATAAAATTAAGAACACGATAACCTGGCTAGTTCTCAGACGAAAACAGTATATTATTTTATTAGAAGTAAAAGTGATACTTTTCTGACCAGTCTGTAGGTTTGCCGGACAAACGAAGTGAGCCCGGCAATTACAGACGAGTCACAACAAGTGGCTTTTACTCCGAATAAAACATGCTATTTTTTTCTTCAAACGTCGATTAGCTATAAAAAATCTCGAATTTCACCACCAACGTATTCTGTTAATATCGCGTGGCCGGTGTTTCAAATAAAATACGCATTGCTATGGATATTCCTTTTTCTGCCACTCAGAAATAGTTATTTCAGAAATAGTTATTTATGTACCAAGGGTCGTAAGCGCCCTTTTTTGATCGAGAATTTAGTTTGCAATCCGAGGCCCGTAGGGTCGAGGTTTGCAAGTATTTGAGATCAAAAAATCGCAGTGTACGACCCGCGGTGCATATTATATTTATATGAATCATTAAACAAGAAAAAACTTGAGAAAAACTAGTGGAAAACTATAATTATTTGAGTAAGATTTCATATTTGCTCATAGTAAAGGTAGCAATGCTTGGAATACCCATTACCCATGGTAACCGTCATTAAAATGACTCGGCTTCTATTCAAATAACTACTGCCAAGATAGATTAAATGATATTATTATAATAGCTTTGAACATTTTTAAAAATAATGTTGGATATAGAAGAAATCACAAGTAAGCTTGTGTGGATTTACTTCCAAAAAAGTTAATACATTTAATTTAATGCTTGTTATATAAAAGAGAAAATTCTCTCAAAATTACTCTATTCCCATGGGAATGTTATGAAAAATAACAACCTGTTGCCAATGGCAACAAGTATTTGGTACATAAAGCCCCACTTACGATCGACAAAACAATGGAATTAGAATATCCTTACGAAATAGTTATTTATGTACCAAGGGTCGTAAGTACATTTTTTTGGTCGAGAATACAACTAGAATGACAACTAGTGTCAAGATAAATTAAATCATATTATTACAATACCTTTGAACATTTTTGAAAATAATGTCGGAGGTGGAAGATATAGCAAATCAGGCTTGCCTAGATTTACTTCCAAAAAGTTAAATAATTTAATACTTGTTATATAAAAGAGAAAATATCCCAAATTCACTTTATTTCCCTAGGGACGTTATGAAAAATAACGACCCGTTGCCAATGGCAACAAGTATTTGGTACATAAAGTGTCACTTACGATCGACAAAACAATGGAATTAGAGTATACTTACGAAGGAGGTATGACGAAAAAGTACTTTTACGGCACTTAGGGATTGCATTACCGGTTAACCGGTTAACCGATAAACAGGACAAAAAACACATGACGATAATTACCGGTTATTTTAATTTTTTACCGGTTATTTCGGTAAAGTCTGAACTTACGATATGTCACGTATTCAACGTTTCTATTTATGTCAGTGACTAGTATTCTCTAAATATAGAGTGACTGTCCCAACACTGAGCACTTTTAACAATAAATAAATAATATTATAAAAAGTAAAACCCAAACACCAAGTCCTAAGTAAGACAAGTAAGAGAGACAGGAAATTGAATATTTCGCTGCCTTAAATATCCGTGGAAAACATTTAGAAGAATGTTATTACCAATTCTTATTAACTTATCGACCTACCAATATCGATAGAGGAAGGGCATTTTCAGTTGGTGGTATTCTATATACAAATATCAGACGACTAACAGAAACAGCTTTGAAAAACTAGCCCTTTTAATGGGCTATTTTTAAAAATATTGTATTTTTAGATCAGGTATTCAGTAAATGCCCTATTTGAGTTTATGTTTGTAATTTTTGTTATTTGCAGAATAATTATTTATTTAAATTTATTTCATTTATATTTTTTCCTTTTGATAAAAAAAACCTTTTGTTTGTTCATTATAATAATAATAATAATAATAATAATACATCTATTTTACTCAAAGTAAAAATGGTACAAATTGAACTGTAGAGCTCTTCTTCCATTTGCCCAAATACAACTAACCTAAATCCAAGATTATAAAAAGATTATAAAAAATATTAATACATAGAAATCTAAAATTTCAAGAAAAAAATAATTATTTTATTTGTTAATATTCATTAATGAATTGTAATAATCTAATAAATGTTATATTTTATAATAATAATAACAATAATAACAACAGCAGCACTCAGACATGCGAGCAGATAAGGGGAACGGGTAGACCCCACGAAGCGAAACAAAAAGGTTAAAAGTAAATAAAATTATATCGGAAAAAGAAAAAGAAATATACGCGCATCCACAACTCAGTATCAAGTCTCCTGCTTCTGATCAGCCAAAATGTAATTTTTAACAACTTTAATAAAAAAAATTTTTGATTTACATTGTTTATATTCATTTGGAAGTTCATTCCAAAGATGAGATGCAAAATACGTAAATGATCGCAGTTTCATGGTGAGGCACCAAAAAATTTTGTATGTATCTTGTATTACGCAAGTGATCTCGGGAAATTAACTTATTTCTTAAGTCATTATGAATTATTCGCCAAATAAGTGTGAGCATGTGTAAACGTCTACGGTTTTCCATGTTTAATATGGTGTGTTTATTTAGATGTGGTGATATATGTTGTCTATATGGGATACTGTAATTATAACGCATACATGAATTTTGAGGTTTTTGAATTTTCTTTTTTGCTGTCGCCGATAATAACTTTCCATATACAACATCACCATAATCAACTAAAGATAATACGAGTGAATCACAAAATTTTGATTTACACTCTCTAGATAAGTTTTTCGGAAAACTGCATAATTTTTTCAATCAACTGTAAGCGAATTTGAATTTGGAAAAAATATGTTTCTCAAAGCCTAATTATATTAATTATACGTATATAAAAATGTTTTTTGTTAAATTTAGATAATTTTGTACATGGAAAAAGACAATTGCCATTTTCGCCACCTTAACCATTCATTCTAAAAATTACCGGTAAATACCGGTTAACCGGTTATTTACCGATTTACCGGTTATTAAAACTTCCGGTAAATTGCAATCCCTAAGGCACTATTAATGGCTCGCACAGCCGCGCAGTAGCACGAATCGTGACTTTTTCGTTCAAAATTATCTAGAGCACTTGTTTCGCAACCGATTCGGATATATATTTTTTTAAACACTCGTTAATTAATTTCTAAAAAACGCAAGATAGCCGATTTTTTAATTATGCTAACCAAAATTATTGAGCTTAGCCAAAATTGCCATTTTTTATTTAAATCTTAACAAAACTTACAAATAAAAACATTTTTTCTTATCCAATTTATATAAATCTTGTTGCTCGGTGGTTTATGAGGTCGCTGATTACGAATCTGATATCCAAATTGGCATGAACCAACCTACAAGATGGCGAAATCAATGGCGGCTATAAAATGCTAAAAATGATTAAAAATTAAATATTTTTGTTAAAGTTTATGCCGAAATCGGCTCTCTTACGTTTTTTGGAAATTAAATAACGAGTATTTTAAAAAAAATTATCCCAATCGGTTGCGAAACAAGTGCTCTAGATAATTTTTAACGAAAATAGGCTTCGATATAGACAAAAATTTTGTTAATGAAAGTTGTTCGGAATCACTTGATATGCCCCTTCCTGTAAAATTTTGTGAAAATCGGAATATTTTCAAAAAAAAAAATTTTTGTTTTACTTCTCGTGTATCTTTTTTTATTTGTGGCCGAATTCATTTCAAATTTGTATCAGCTATACAACTCCGTAAGGCGATTTTACCTAACACCTAAAGAGAACTTTTTCCAACAAATGAAAGTTGTGAACAAAAATCGGCATTCAATAAGACGCTAAAAGGGCCACTTTTTATTATTATACATCAACTTAAATGTAATATCGTTTTCATTTTTTCAATGGTTTTATAATACTTGGAAATCTGTATATATGTATTATGTGTGTATGTATCTACCCACTTCCCGTTATCCAATCAACTTGAAATTTTGCATACACGTGTAGTTAATTAATAAATCATTTCAATAATAATTGTGCATGACTTTCATTTACTCCAAAAAGTTCTCTTTATGTGTTAGAAAAAATCGTCTCATGGAGCTCTATAGCTCATAATAATTTGAAATGAATTCGGCCACAAATAAAAAAGATACAGAGAGAATTGAAACACACCGTATAAGAAAGAAAATACGATTAGAAGCAGGTCGCTGAGATGAATAGAACCAGAATTAGAAGGTCATGAATTTTTGTATAAAATGACTATGTTTGTGGGGTAGTCGATAAAATCATTATGTCACAAAATACGCCAAATTATTCAAAATAAAGACTTTCAATGACATAGTATTAGTTCAAAACATTTACTGTCGTAATTTTTTGTCGAACTCCTTTATACATTTCCTTAAATATATAAGGAATAAAAAACAGATTGCAACCAACAGCTATTCTCCGGACTAATGCCTCGCCGAGCATTATATTACGAATTACAAAAGGTGCAATAGGTGCAATAACATATTGACAAAACGCTAATGTTTCGATTGCAACAAGTTAATATGTTAAAAACATATTTTTTGATCTAATTAAATATGAAGAACAAAAATTCAACAGCGTTGACAACTTCTAAAGTTTTGCAAATATGTTCTAGCAGATTCTCTTGCATACCTTTTCAACTTATCAATAAACCTCGAGTAGTTGCCGGATATGGTGAAATTAGGTAAAATAATTCCTTGCACAAAAAAGATGATCCGCAATTAATTCAAAGCCATAGGCCTATAACCTGACTGATTTATTTATCTAAAGTTCCTGAAAAAGCAGTTGCTAATAGTATATACTCGTAAAGTTGGCTACAGACTTACTTATTCTGCTTGTAAAAAATTCGACGTTTTTGGCGGTGCGGTAAAGATCAAAGACCCCGACATTTTTTTGTGTGTAGAGTAAGTCTGTAGTCAACTATACATAGAATCTAATAATCTATTTGCTAACAATCAATTTGATTATAACGTTAATGGATACACAGACATAGCAACCCTTGAATTTATTCAAAAAATCTATGAGTACCTCGGTATAGGTAAATAAGTAGCTATTTTCTGATTTAACTACGGCCTTCGATTCTGTTGGTAAAAAATGTCTGTCAGTTAAGTTACAAGCAATAGGAATATTTGGTAATACTCTAAAATTTCTAAATACTCTTCTAAATACTCTAAACATTCCTAGGAAACAGAAAAATGTTAGTATCAATGAACTCGGAAAGGTCCAATGTCCTTGATATGGAAATTGGTGTAGCTCAAGGTTCTATTATACATCCATTTTTGGTTCTTATTTACATTAATGACTTCCCGGATTATATAACAGATGGAGATGGTTTTATGCATGCAGACGAGTATGCAGACGATACAAATGTCATAATATATATTAATGATAGTGTAAATTGGCTGGAAAATATAACAATATGAGCCGTTAAGTAATTTGAAGAAGAGTATTAAAAATGCCTTAATTACTAATATGAAAAAAATAGTATTTTTATATTTTACAAATATCACAACCGTTAATGATATTTTCAAAATAGAATATGTTGACACAAGTAAGAAAACCACAATCTTAGACTCTGTTATAGATTTAATTTTGACATTCTCTGTTCTAATTTAATGAAAAAACATTGGCCGTTTTGAATTTATAAAAATCTAAATATTAGAATTAATAACATGCTATTATTCTTTATAGACAGAGAGCCGGCCGTTGAATATCCTATGAATAAGATACATGAAAAACTTTTTGTGAGTGATTAGTACTACCACAGTCCTAGCTAATTTTTATACTAGCTAATTTTGCCCGCGTCATGTATTTTCGACCTCACTTCCGGTTACGATTTTTAATGTTTTCTTAAGTCATCAATAGTCCCTTGAGGTAAAGCTTTTACCCCAGCAGACCGCAAGATATGTACCCCCCCGTTTTCGAGAGCGGGGAACACGATGGTGACAATATTTTCCGACCTAGTGTCCAACCCTTAAATCGAAAACCACCCCCTTTTTCGATTTTCCGGTGCTACGCTTGCGAGAGCTTTGCCAGATCTGGTATTTCTTGGTCAGATTGAATAAAATAAGAAAATATTGATCACGGGTGACCTAACCCACTCCCGGGGGTTGAAACTACCCTAACCCCCAATAACTAAATGCTACGAAAACAGCTAAAATCAGCTGGAAAACGGTATACTCCCGTTTTCGAGGGCGAGGAATACGATGGTGATAATATTTCCCGATCTACTCTTCACCCACTACCTCTAAAGCTGAATACCACCCCCTTTCCGATTTTCCGGTGCTAGGCTTGCGAGGGCCTGCCGTATCGTTTTTTCTTTTGGTCAGTTAGAATAAAATAGTTAAATATTTATCACAGGTGACCTAACCAACCCCCGGGGGTTGAAACTACCGTCACCCCCAATGACTAAATGCCACGAAAACAACGAAAATCAGCTGGAAAGCAGTATACCCCCGTTTTCGAAGGCGGGGAATACGATGGTGACAATATTTCCCGACTTACCCTTCATCCCTAAATTGAAAAAAACCCATCCCCTTTTGCGATTCTGGTTCATGTACACACACCAAATCACAATAAAAAAATTTTTTCACCCCCGTGGTCAATATTTATTTATTTTATTCAAATTGACAAAAAAAACGATCCGACATACATGCGGTAGCACCGAAAAATTGGAAAAAGGGGGGAATTTTAGTTATGTATTTATTTAAGTTAGATTGGTTAGTCGTCAGAGCTGAGATTGGGGAATTTTAGTTTTCGATTTGGGGGTAGCAGTTGGATTCTAGGGCGAAAGATATTATCACCATCGTATTCCCCGCCTTCGAAAACGGGGGTATACTGCTTTCCAGCTGATTTGCATTGTTTTCGTGGCATTTAGTTATTGGGGATGAGGGTAGATTCAACCCCCGGGGTTGGGTCAGGTCACTTGTCGTAAATATTTAACTATTTTATTCTAACTGACCCAAAAAAAAAACGATATAATAGGCCCTCGCAAGCCTAGCACCGAAAAAATTGAAAAGCGGGTGGTATTCAGGTTTAGGGGTAGTGGGTAAAGGGTAGGTTGGGAAATATTATCACCATCATATTCCTGGTCCTCGAAAACGGGAGTATACCATTTTCCAACCGATTTTCGCTGTTTTCGTGGCATTTAGTTATTGAGGGCGGGGGTAGTTTCAACCCCCGGGAGTGGGTTAGATCACCTGTGGTCAATATTTACTTATTTTATTCAATTTGACCAAGAAAAACCAGACCTGAAGCGTAGCACCGGAAAATTGGAAATGGGGGTGGTTTTTTCGATTCAGGGGTAGCGGTTGGAGGCTAGGTCGGAAAATATTGTCACCATCGTGTTCCCTGCCCTCGAAAACGGGGGGGGGGGTATACGTCTTGCGGTCCGCTGGGGTAAAAGCTTTACCCCAAGGGACTATTGATGACTTAAGAAAACATTAAAAAATCGTAACCAGAAGTGAGGTCAAAAATCCATGACGCGGGCAAAATTAGCTCGTATTTAGGTCTGTGGTAGTACTAATCACTCACAAAAAGTTTTTCATGTATCTTATTCATAGGATATTCGACGGCCGGCTCTCCGGCAGCATACTCAGTTATTAACTATAACGTCGGTATATGGGGTATATCAGTTGAGGCAAACAAAGTTTTTATAAATCAAAAGAGAATTATTCACATATTGCTTAACTTGCACTGCAGAGAGTCATGTAGAGAAGATACGTTTAAAACGAAAACATAATGACGGTTACATGCATTTACATATTTAAAATTTATTTGTTTTATACAATAATTTGCATATATAAAAAAAGTGACGCACAATCTCTCCTTGATACTTGACGAAGAATTAAAAAATTTTATTTCGTCCGCCATCTTTGACCGTTCTATTTAATTTACAGCGTCCAGGTTTGGAGCATTATATTTGACCATAGATGACATTAATTTTTCCAATTTTGATGAAATTACTCCTTCTTATCGAAAAGATATTCAATTTTGATTTTTTCGGCCATTTTTGTGTTTTCTATTTTTCCAAGATGGCCTATACATATCGTCAGGTCTATATTTTTTAAGAATTTTATTTCAAATAAATAAGCCAGTATTTTTAAAATTCCCATTCGATTACTAATAAAGGTTATATTAAGCAGATAAGTAGAAAATTCTTGAAAGCGCGTCAAGACGTGAATATAACTTTTGACGCATCAAGAATTATTGGGCACAAATATTTTTTTCGTAATCAGGAGGTCATAAGAATCACAATAAAATTTCTAGTGGAATGTTGTCGCCAAAATAATCAATTCAACTGCACTATATGCGTTTAAGTGGAAAGAAAGAAGTGGAAGTTTTTCAAGTAGCAGTGTAAAGTTGACTTTTTTATACATGAAGATGCTATATACACATTATAATTCCAAAATGACAGATCAAAAAAAAATTTTTACTGGACCTTCGTTTTGGAGCTATTAGAATTTGATTATACATGCACACCTTAAATACCAAGAAGAATTTCGCGTCGACAAAACGTGTTTAGGTTAGTGTACTATCACGCACCTCACCAAACAAAAATACGAGCCCTCTCAACATCCTTTCCCCATGAGGAATCCAGCGAGGAAAAACAACATCCATCAAATTACATTCCACACAGGCCTTTCTCACAGCAAAACACCTAATTTTACGACTTGACACAAGTGTTGTTAACCAGGTTTTTTTTATTTTATTTTCCTGCATTATTTAATCTTGAGGATAGGATTTTGCAGAGCTTATTTTCGGTTTATTTATAAATATTTAAAAAATCATAAATGGTATGTAATCTTTAAAATAATTTCAGATGCTTCCCATTGCTCCAAGCAATACAACCATATATAGTTTTTATCATAAATTTTGTATATAGTTAAATGTCATACTCCGCCCAATCTCATAGAAGTTCCTCATTATGAATTCAAAAAAGAATTAAGAAAAATATTATTAGAAGCCACTGGCAATAATACTCTTCAGTAACGTGTAAGTCTCATCACTTGTTGTCTTTTTCTTTTTTTTAGCTACATATTACTTTGCAATAAATTCATGTTGTTTGTAGGGATTTATTTTCAAACCTTGCATTTATCTATTGTTTATATTTTAAATTCTAAATTAGTAGTGGATATGTATATTAGGTTAATTATCTGGTTAAGTGGAAGAGCAGAAGGTTACTTGTAACTATTTCTGAACTTCGCCATTTGTAAATTTTACAACTTGTATATTTACAATAAAGACATTTATTATTATTATTAATAATGAATTTAAGAACTATTTCCATTGACAAACTACGACATACGACATTCAAATGCAACAGAAATTTACAATAAAAAATATATATGTAGTTGTATTCCTTAGAACAATAGCAATTATTTAAAACAGTTTTAAAGATCATACTATATTTACTTTTTTAATTATTTATAATAAATTGAAAATAAACGCATATTTCCCTCTCACTCCGCAAAATCCTATCCTTAATTCTTATCTCTATTACCCATAACATCATTCAGCTTTTAATTATCTGTAATATTAATATATTTATAAAAAAATTGCGTAATCGGAGTGCAATCAACATATAAAAATTATAAAAATTCTTGCGGTCTCTAGATTCTTCCTCGCCTAACATTGGCGGGTCGAGGCGCTTCACATCTCCACGGCGTTTGTAGCGTTTTGGCTATTACGATTATAATACTGAAAGGTACAAATATAAACCTCTGACATGTAAACATGACATGAGGTGAGGTACGGTACCGGTTTCGGTCTATTGAATTAAAGACCTCGATCGACGAAGTTAAGGCACGCGGGGCGAGTTCGTCACTTGAATAGGTGACCGTATCTCATCTCGCCGTACTGGTTAAGTGGTAGAGTAGCATTAGCTAAACTTCGCCAGGATGTTAATATAAATAAGGCATTAAAAGAAATACTAATATTAAGTAAAACACGTTAATGTTTAATGGCCTATCACGCCGTGGACTGGGGTTCAAATCCAAAAAATCATTAAATCTGTGTATTTTTTAAATCACTCGTTTTATTACTCATCCATTATTTCTTGAAAAACTTCCACTTTTCTCCTTGTTCAGGTCCACCCCCCCACTTAAACGCAGGGGGCACGAGGTGACAGAATTGGGGTTTTTCAAATAAGGCACATGTACACAGCTATCCCCAACAAAATTTTGCCTTGCGTAGACACTTGAAAACCGTCGCTAGTCTATAAGTTTTTGCTCAAAATAATTCGATACAGAAGTAACAAGAACACTATGAACAAACATCAGCAGATAGGTATTTTTACACTAGAGTGGCAACAGATATTACGTGTGGAATAAACAAGTCAAAAGCAACATGCTTGGTGCTATTGGACTACAGCAAAGCTTTTGATTTGATAAACCACGACCGAGTACTTGCTAAAATGAGATTTTATAACTTTTCTGATGGCGCCGGCGTCTCTGTATGGTTTAGTAACTATTTATTAACTAAGTTGTTAAAATGGATGGAATTAAGTCGGACCCTATTGTAGTGAAACAAAGTGTTCTGCAAGGCAGCATATTAGGGCCAATTTTATTTAATTCGATTCACCATCAATAAATACATAACTCTAATACTTATATGTATGCAGGCCATACTCAATTACCAAAAGCGTTTGAACTATCGTTCGAAGCAGCGAACAAGACCCATGTATCTCTATGTATTTTCGGTCGCTGAATCCGAATCCGGGCTCAAAAAAAAATCGAACACCCCCAAAATCATTAGCTAGAGCCAAAAAACACCCCTGAAATGGGATAAAAAGAAGATTAAGCTACGAGAATAGTTGTTACTTCTTAATCAATCGAATTATAAAAATTAAGGTTAAACAGCAGCGTACATACAATAGATATGAAACACACCCCCAGGGAGGGGCGAAACTAGCCCCATATATAAAAAAATCGATCCAAAACGGCAATGACTGCTGAAAAAGCTCGGAATGTCTAAGTTTTGTTAAAGTGTTAAGAAACTACATCAGGTCCGACGTAGTCTTCATAAACTGCCCCTATAGAGTTGAGAACAACCACCTTTAAGTTCAACGGACACGAGAAAGACAAGAAAAAACGTAAAATCAACAGGATTTCTATTTTCATAGATGCTATGATTAGCTGAAATTGCGTAGGACTCTATAATAGAACCAGAAACTTACGTACCATCAACATCCTACACTGTCAACCCTCAGAGGGTGTGAGAACTACCCCCCATTTAAGATTTAACTATAAAAAGTTACAGTGACTTCTATAAAAATTCGAAACACCTGCGTCGTGTGGAAGAGAGAAGAAACTAGACTATGTTCGACGATGTGCTTGAAAACCACCCCCACGGGGTTGCGAGATACTACACCTATATCTGTAGGATGCTGGAAAAACAGAGAGAAACTAACCGGATTTACATTTTTATGGATGCTATGATTGGCAAAAATCGCGTTGCACACTTAGAGTTTGAAACTCATGTCCTATAAATGTTAGTGAGTAACACCCCCAGAAAGGATGTAAACTACCGTAATTCAAGATGTAACGAAAAAGCTATACTGTTACTTATTCGTTTCATTTACACAGTTTTTTTTTATAGGGGAGGCGTCTCTCAACCCCGTGGGGGTGGTTTTCAAGCATAGCGTCGAACATAGTCTAGTTTCTTCTCTCTTCCACACAACGCAGGTGTTTCGAATTTTTATAGAAGTCACTGTAACTTTTTATAGTCAAACCTTACATAGGGGATAGTTTTCACACCCTCTGAGGGTTGAAACTGTAGAATGTTGATGGTACGTAAGTTGCTAATTCTATTTTAGAGTACTACGCAATTTCAGCCAATCATAGCATCCATGAAAATAGAAATCCTGTTGCATTTTACGTTTTTTCTTGTTTTTCTCGTGTCCTTTAAACTTGGGGGTGGTTCTTCTCAACTCGATAGGGGCAGTTTATGAAGATTACGTCGGACATGATGCAGTTTTTTATCACTTTAACAAAACTTAGACATTTTGAGCCTTTTCAGCAGTCATTGCTGTTTTGGACCGATTTTTTTTATATATGGGGGCTAGTTTTCGCCCCTCCCTGGGGGTGTGTTTCATATCTATTGTATGTACGCTGCTGTTTAACCTTGATTTGTAAAATTCGATTGATTAAGATGTAACAACTATTCTCGTAGCTTAATATCCTTTTTACCCCATTTCAGGGGTGTTTTTTGGCTCTAGTTAATGATTTTTGGGGTGTACGATTTTTTTGACCGGATTCGGATTCAGCGACCGAAAATACATAGGAATACGTGGGTCTGGTTCGCTGCTTTGAACTTTTTTTTTGTGAGGCTGGGTTATTATTGTTTAACTATATACTATAAAATTTTGACAGTGGAATTTAAAAATAGATTACAGTTTGCTCAAAAAACATGTTTGCGTTTTGTTTGTTCAATAAGGAAGTATGATTATGTCACTATATAAAGAACATTTGTATTTAAAAATGGCTTATTGTCACAAATTATTTTTTGGCAGTTTGTTAATGAAAATTTGTACCAGTGGAAAACCGGAATATCTAAAAGAGTACCTGAAACCAAGGCAAGAGATGCATAACATTAATCTTAGGGATTAAATAAGTTTAATGTGTACAAACATAAAACAGTAAGATTTCAGTGGTGCTTTGCATATTTATCTGTTGGGTTATTAAATAATGCTAATGGTGTATACTACAAACTAATTCGGAGCATTTCAGCTGGTACATTTAGAAAAAATTATAAAGAATATTTATTGCAAGTACAAAAGGATCGATAAAATAATAGAGCGGGAGCAAGGTGGCTTTTTCGGCAGCTCATCGTTTCATGAACTTTGGGATATTTTTATGGTTTAATGGATGATAACGATTCATAAAATCGACTTCTGGCGGGGCACCTCCTGTCAGGAGCATCACGAACACTGTTTAAAAATCAGGGAAATCATATCATCGTTATAAGGCTCATTTTTTTTGTGTGTACACATTTTATGTTCAGAATGAATAAAATATATATGATCGCCAGAAAGTGTGGGCCGTCAGGAGGCGCAGCCAGAAAGGTAATAATGATACAATACATCTGAGGCACGGTACGGAGTCAAGTTAGCCTAAAGTGTTAAATTCCTGTATATTTAAGAGCCTATGGTACTTTTGTTGACACTAAGAACTTTACGGGGAGGCTATTCTATTGTTGAAGGAGCTTATATTTACGTTTTAAAAAGGAGCCAGAACTTGTAACGATGAGTTTAGAGTTCTGAGATGAAATATGCGAAAAAAAAATCCAATTTTCTTCAAAAATCCTAAACATTTTCTTTCTGGCTAGCCTTACTGACGGGAGTTTCTTTCTGGGAATTTTTTTCTGTGTTCAAAACATTTAAATAAACATGCTCAACCTTAAAAAAGTTTGTAACGACAATGTTATATAACTCCGTTTTTTTACCACTTTGACCTTTCTGGTTGTGCCCCTGATGGCCCACACTTTCTGGCGATCTTATTTTATTCATTCTACACATAAAATGTGTACACACAAAAAAAATTGGCTTTGTAACGATGATATAATTTCACTGATTTTTATATCTTGAACCATGGCCAACTCGACGGGCTGACATGCCAGAAGTCTATTTTGTCGTTATTTAAGTTCGATAGAATTAATCAGCGCATAGAAAATGCTTGTAACGATGAGTGTCCGAAAAAGCCACTTAGCTCCCGCACCGTAATGTAATTATTAGGGTTACTTGAGTTATATGTAATCGTTAGATTAAGTTTTTCTGCTTTTCGTTTGTTTGTTTGATGGTGTGGAAGATTGTTTAAATGAATGTCACCTTTTATGATGTATATTGTAACTATATGTACATTTATATATAACACAATAAATATTTTTCTTCCATCCTATTTTCTGCAAGATGAAATCATTCAAGTTAGTAACATTCTTATGAAACATGTTGAAGTTTTTTTAGTCCAAAATTATACCGAATAAAGCTATTCTGAATTTTTTATAAACGATTTGATGTACTTTTATCCAGACATGAAAAATACACAATAATAACATGATTAAGAATAGATTAAACTATATTCGGAAACATTTGGTAATTTAGTCCTTTGAGAACTGGCCTAACAGTGTAAATATATTTGTTTACGTTCTTGAATAATGCAACAAAACACGAAAGTTATCGCTATACTGATATTATTATGTGCAACTAGGCTAAGGCTAATAAGCAGACAACTATACAGGAAATTCAACTGGACGTACCTTATAAAACGATATAAATCCTAATAGAAGAACGCACATCCACACACAAAGCAAAAACAATGAACAGTCGAAACCACACTACTAAATGTCTACGAAATACGAACGAAATGGTGTAATTTTCGCGCGTAACCCATGCCGGCTAGCGCACTGTTGCATTGGTGCAATTGCAGTCTCGGTGCATTTTCTACCCGACCTTGACACTCTTATGTTCAGATACATACACCGGCCGGCCACATGCTCTACCTACCGCCACTAACCAAGAGTTTCCCTACGTTTGGACACGTTTTGTCACAACGATAACTACCCGATTTAGCCTGCCACGCAGAGAGGCTTCGGAACTTCGAAATGCCAGAGAGCACAAAATGGAGAATTAAATATATAAATACGTAGGTTCGCTATTTAGAGCTACTTATTGGATTTGAATACTGCATTATACATTAGATAGCCGTTCTGAATGCTATGCTTGAAATTAAGCGAAATAGTGGGGAGGGGGGATCTGTTAGTGTTTATTTCTGGGAATTGGTCCAAGAGATAAAGGAGAATGAAATGTATGAAGATTATAATTTGTTAAGCTGCCTTAGAAAGCCATTGCATGTACAGGGTGATTTATATGTGATTAAATAACCTACTAGGGAAATAAGATGAATAAAGTCAATTCAGAACCCTTTGTCTTCCACAGGGATCGATATTGGGTGCTGTGCTGTTGATATTCTACATCAATGAACTTGAATTCATCTTAAGTAATAACTTTTCTCATTTTATTTATTGGATTTGAATACTGCGTTATACATTAGATAGCCATTCTGAATGTTATGCTCGAAATTAAGCGAAATGGTGGGGAGGGGGTATTTGTTAGTGTTTATTTCTGGGAATTGGTCCAAGAGATAAAGGAGAGTGAAATGTATGAAGATTAGAATTTGTTAGGCTGTTTTAGAAAGCTATTGCATATACAGGGTGATTTGTATGTGATTAAATAACCTACTAGGGAAATAAGATGAATATAGTCAATTCAGAACCGTTTGTCTTCCACGGGGTTCGATATTGGGTGTTGTGCTGTTGATATTCTACATCAATGAACTTGAATTCATCTTAAGTAATAACTTTTCTCATTTTATTTATTGGGTTTGAATACTGCGTTATACATTAGATAGCCATTCCGAATGCTATGCTTGAAATTAAGCGAAATGGTGGGGAGGGGGGTATTTGTTAGTGTTTATTTCTGGGAATTGGTCCAAGAGATAAAGTGGAGTGAAATGTATGAAGATTAGAATTTGTTAGGCTGCCTTAGAAAGCCATTGCATGTACAGGGTGATTTGTATGTGATTAAATAACCTACTAGGGAAATAAGATGAATAAAGTCAATTCTTTGTCTTCCACAGGGATCGATATTGGGTGCTGTGCTGTTGATATTCTACATCAATGAACTTGAATTCATCCTAAGTAATAACGTAAATGTTGTCCAACGAGCGTAGTGAGTTGTTCAATTACAGTGAGTGAAAAAAATACTCATTTTTTTAATGAATTGCATTAAGATTATTTAGATGCCATTGTTTGATGACATTTCTGTTATTAGTGTTCGAAATCCAGTACGTCTGATACGTTGCTGTAGGCAAACAAATTGTTTACATACTGTGTGAGGCGTCTTATTGAATCTGCCGTTTTAACATTAATAATAACTGAATAATTGACATTTCGGTACAGAATTGAAAAATAGTATATTGTGGAATGGATCTCATTACAATATCAGTGTGGTATTTACAATAGGGTGAGAAGAAAAACACGAAAATTTGAATTTGCAGATGGAGTAGTTTCTAATTTATTACTATGTATCTAAAACTATTTCGAGTAAATTTTTAGTTAAATCGGTTAATATCTAGCCGGGACCCCACGGCCTTGATAATTAAAGAAAAGGCAATTTCTTTCGATTTTTAACATTTTCCAAATTGACGTTTGAAATTTTTTATGGCTATTAATGTCTAAACGCGTGTAGCAAAAGTTCTCTGAATAATAGTTATGTTTGTATCTAGGGTGCAAAATACTACTTTGGTGATCGAGAACGAAAGTTTTTGGACGAGGCGCAGCCGAGTCAAAAAATCGTCTAAAGAATTTTGCACTCGAGATGCAAACAATATTTTTTTCTACAACAACTTTCATTTGATTAAACTAAAACCATAGTTAAAAAAATCATACTGTTTTTAATAAAATAATTTTAAAAATTCTACTTTCAGTTGATTTATTTGATAAAACAATAAATATTTTTGAACTAGATGTTTGTTTAATTCTCGTGTATACATTAAAAATTATAAAAAATAGGCAATAATAGTATGCGATGTGCAAAATATTTTGCACCCTAATGCGCACAATATTTTGCGCACGGTGTCATGGTAACGCAAAAAAACCGCTACCCAAGGAATCACTACTTCCATATCCAGATTTTCTATCCAAGTCACACAACGAAAAAATTTTGTATGTGGAAATAATTGTTTATGGAACTTTAATAATATAAAATTTGAAATCCTCTACCCCAAAAACCCATAAAACTATATGATGAAGTAAAAAAATATTTTGAGGTTTCTGGTTCTTATACACACACTAAATCACAATTTTTTTTCATCCCCTTTAATAATGGGGTGGGGGTGGTAATGGGGTGGCTACTGCCAATTTTTTTTTGAGACCTTAGCTTCTCTTGTACATACTAAATACCAATTTTATGGACTCTTACCTACTTGATTTACCTATTTACCTCAAATTTACCCCAATTTACCCCCCAACCCTTCGACGGAACAAGATGAAAATATAATCTAGTTCTAGATCTCGTTAAAGTACATGTGTGCACCAAATTTCAAGTCAATATCTCAAACGGTTCCAGAGTAAACGTGCACACAAAAAAAAGTTGCAGACAGACCGACAGACGGGCAGACAGACAGAAATTTTTTTTTCGCTCAAACTTAAAATCTCGACGTTTCATGACATTCTAAGCCTATTTGAACAATCAAAATTTTTAAAAATTTTTTTGTCGTTACTATACTTCCACTGGATGTGGAAGTAAAAATAATGTCAGTGAAAAAATGTCTCATTTTAGACACTGACATTAATGCGCAAACATAGCCTTTTTTTGACAGTGTAGAAAAAATATTTTTCAGTTTCAGGGAAATTAGAAATTTTATACAGAAAACCTTATTTTCGTCAAATTCTACGCTTTAGTGGCAAATATCTAATTTCCCTGAAACTGAAAAATATTTTATTTCGAAAACCTTTACCACACTTTTAGATACATTGTGACAAATTAGAAACTACACCATCTGCAAATTCAAATTTTCGTGTTTTCCGGCCCAACCTAATTTACAATGCGAACCAAAACGACTACTGAAATCACACGAATATTGTAATAATACATTTCGGACACGTTGTAGTTTGTGTACATAAAAAACCATAATTTCTATAACTAGTGGAATTGCTTAATTCGAATTTTCTTAAAAATCGTTCAGATTGTGATACTAATCTGAAATAGACAGTTATTTGAGACGAACAAAACAGCATATAGTGCCAGGATATAGTGTCAGAAACAAAATTGATTCGGCTGTTATAACCTTAAAATAGTCAGAAAAATCAGTACTTCGACATTATCTCGAAAACGGCGAATGGGGTTTTGGTGATACATATCAAGTAAAGTTATTATTTTAACAATTACTGCATTATCAATTTAAACCGAAACAATAATTTCTTAAATAAAAATAAGAAATAAGAATACGCCCGTCTAGACACAGATTTCAAATGATTTTATTTGGTGGGAAATAATTTAACCAATTATAGACAACTTTCGTTTAGACTGTAACTAACTTATATGAATGCCAAATTGTGTATTTACTTTACATTATTTTACCTATGACACTTCTATTTTTCTCAATATGTTGAATATCAATAAATATTATACACATGTATTTGGAAGGAATTAAAAGGTATTTATATTTGTTATTATGTAGAAGTTATCTTAAAAATGTAAACAAAACTTACGGCGAGGATTATGTGGCAACATTTCTTGCGTGCCGCCAGCTGACACTTCTTGTCACAATACAAGTGAAAGAGATATGTTGGTTAGATTTATTTGTTGTTACTGCTGTTTATGTGGCGTTTGATTTTTACTTTATCAATAAACTATTAAGATGGAGTTGTATTTTGTGAAAGGAGATTCGTCCAATTTACCCAAAGTTGATTATGACTTGATAGATTCTTTCTATAACAAAATTTGGACTTTTGAAGGGATGGGATTAAAAATATTGGAAGCTTGCCACCAAGTTCTTCGAATATCAATTTTTTCGGAACAGTTAAAAAATTTTTTTCCACAACCTTTATAAAATACTTTTTAAATGACATTATCTACTATTTGTAAATGACAGCAAATACCTCGATGAAAGAAACTGAAATGCTTCAAATCAACACGACGGCGACGTTAGAACACATCTGTCATTTGACTAGCCGTTGACATTGTTGTCATGTTTTGCTGAATGTTTTTAAAAATCCAATCGGCATTAAATATTATTTAAAATATTTAATAATTCACGCCTATTATTATTTTTTACATAAGAACATTAAATTTCGTGGATAAATATATTAAAATTGATTTAATAAATAAGCTTTATACTCCTGTTTTCTTCAATTATCTTTGCCAGAACTAGAGAAGGAATTTCAACTTGGCAACACCACACTGTTTTGTATAATACCATTCTATCAACAAATCCTAAATTATTGAAATAAATTATTGAAATAAATCCATACGTCCAGCTACGTCATCGGCCAAACTACCTACGTCACCATTTTAAAACACCTGTTGCTCCACTTATTTTAACTTCTGTTTTCTCAAAAAATTGATAATTATTTTCGCGGAAATCTGTATTGGAAGGCTTGTTTGTACATATTCTATGATATTATTCAATAACAAAAAATAGGTCAATATTTTTGTAATTCCATAAATTAAAGTAAACTAAATTTTCTACAAAAATCGTGTAATAAGTTTTTTTGTGACTCCAATAGTTTTCTTAGTGGCGGGGAAATTGTATATTTAAGTATAGCTGTAATATAATCTATTTTTAATAAAAAGTACCTAAATAAATTTTTTTGTAAGCTTCATTTTAACTAAATATTTCTATTCTAGTGATTTTTTATAAAATCGCAAAGAAACGAATGCCTAAAAGTTAAAATTTTCAGTCACTGTCGGGTTCACAGCAGTCTCCATCACATAAAAACAGTACCGTACATTTTAACTCTGAGTGCTTGAACATTTTTTACTACATATAACTCGACATTTACAAGAAACCAGCTCCTGACAAGCTGAAGTAGCTTCTGGAGATGTGATCCAAAGAGGGTGGTAAACTCCACCCCAAGAATCAGGATCTAAATGAATATTATTATTATTATTGTTGCAATTCTTATGTATGATATTACTCATAACGATAATACTGTCGGTAACGTACTAAACGATCTGCGCGACATCATATTAAATAATAATGCTTGACAATCATACCGCTCATCATTTGGCCTAATTGTAGGAAAACCGTTTGGTCTATGACAAAAAAGTATAAATATTATATTGTAGTGAATCTTGCGTTGTTCAATTTTACTTAGGAGTTTTTTTGTCATAAGTACACGGTTTTCAAGATAACCCCAAAAAACTGTTCGCAAACTTATTTTTTTTCAAGATGGCCGCCGAAAAAAAAATTTACCTCTGTACCAAATTTCATGATAGTTTCACAAAGTGAACGATTGTTATGCTTAGCAACTCCACTAAACTGTTTATGAATTAACTAAGTGTCAATTTGGCTTTTGTTAAATATTAGTTTGTCTTTTTACTTCCACGTCCAGTGGAAGTATAGTAACGACAAAAAATTTTTTTAAAATTTTTATTGTCCAAATAGGCTTAAAATGTCATGAAACGTCGAGATTTTAAGTTTGAGCGAAAAAAAAATTTCTGTCTGTCTGTCTGTAACTTTTTTTTGTGCGCACGTTTACTCTGGAACCGTTTAAGATATTGACTTGTAATTTGGTACACATATGTACTTTAACGAGATCTAGAACTAGATTATATTTTCATCTTGTTACGTCGAAGAGTTGGGGGGTAAATTGGGGTTAATTTGGGGTAAATGGGTAAATCAAGCAGGTGAGAGTCCATGAAATTGGTATTTAGTATGTACAAGAGAAGCTGAGGTCTCAAAAAAATTTTTGGCATTAACCACCCCCATTACCACCCCCACCTCCTAATTAAAGGGGATGAAAAAAAATGTGATTTAGTGCATATACAGGAACCAGAAACCTCAAAATATTTTTTTACTTGATCCACCCCCCACTACCAACCCCTATCACCACCCCCACCTCACTACCGATGTGGGGTATCGTTTTATGGGTTTTTGGGGTAGAGGATTTCAAATATTATATTATTAAAGTTCCATAAACAACTATTTCCACATACAAAGTTTTTTCGTTGTGAGTGACTTGGATAGAGAATCTGGATGTGGAAGTAGTGATTCCTTGGGCAGCGGTTTTTCATTTTACTATCTTATATTTACAACAGTTTGATAATATACCAAGACCTGATGCATTTTGTCAACCGTATCTAATAACTATAATGTACTTGTAGTCATATCAAATGCCAACACAGTGATCCTAGTCTGGGTCGCGGAATCGGAAGCAAAATGTAGTAAAAAATATTTTTAAAATTGAATTCTCCATATTGATAACCTTCTTGCACCCAGGAAAAATGAAAATTCACCTCAAGTAGAGTTTCACTATATGGCTGCAGTGGGAATTTAAAAAATTGTAGAAATAAAAAAAATAACAAAAACAAAAAACGTACATGATAACTCGTTCAAAATCATTTGAATGGATTGATTTCAACTTTAAACACAGAAAAATAAGTATGAAAATGTTTTGAAAGAATCAATAGTTTTCGGGTGTTTTTGTGGTTAAAATAGTGATGATATTAAAAACCGCTGCCTAAGGAATCACTACTTCCACATCCAGATTTTCTATCCAAGTCTCTCACTACTAAAAAAATGTGAATGTGGAAATAATTGTTTATGGAGCTTTAATAATATAATATTTGCAATCGTCTACCTTAAAAACTCATAAAACGACATGCCACATCGGTAGTGAGTAGTGGAAGGAGGGTGGTAGTGGAGGTGGAAAAAAATTGAGGCCTTTGGTTCTTGTACACACACTAAATGACAATTTTATTTTTTCACCTCCTTTAATAATGAGATGGGGGTTGTTAATGGGGGTGGTTAATGCCAAAAATTTTTTTGAGACCTTAGCTTCTCTTATATATACTAAATACCAATTGTATGGACTATTACTCGCTTGATTTACCTATTTACCCTCATTTACCTCAATTTACCCCTTCAAAGGAATAAGATGAAAATATAATCTAGTTCCAGATCTCGTGAAAATACATACGCGTACCAAATTTCAAGTCAATATCTTAAACGGTTCCAGAGTAATCGTGCGCACAAAAAAGTGTTATGTCGGTCTGTCTGTAGACAGACCGACATGACAGACAGAATTTTTTTTGCTTAGTAAATTTATTGTTTTTTATGCATGCATAAAATGCACTTTTGGATGCAAGCGAGGGGTAAAAATTGCATCTGGAGGGTCAAAAATGACTCTATATGCACAATAAAGTTTATGTGATAATAAAATAAAAAGTTTCTAGTCAATATTAATTATTTTTAAACGATTATATTTGAAAAACTGTCGAAAAATCCGGAAAAATAGCAAAAAATGCACTTTTTTGCATACAAGTGCATTTGAATATGTCTTCCAGCCAAAACTGTGCATACGCACAATGATTTTATTATTATTTACACCTAAATCTATCATTCTATCCAATAAAATCTGATGGAGAAAAAACATCCCGAAAATCGACCTCAAATCTCATTTCTGACGGCCTAAAATTATATTCAAGATAGTGCTCCATGGCCGCATTTTGATGACGTCACCATGAGTGTAATGGAAGCCTGAGAGAGTACCCTAGGTAGATTTTCAATACAGATTCAATACTAGACGTCTAAACTGTGTGCAAAATTTGGTACTGATAGCCAGAATTGAAACTTGTTGGATTAATATCATAGACTAATATATTTCAATACTTTTACGTTGTTTTCAATGATAGTAAATACTTCTGAACATTTCATTTGATCTTATACAAAATATCACAACTTTTATTTTCTTAAGCTCTAGATTGGTTCAGAATTGAGATGTAAATCGTAAATTTCACCTTGATCAAATAAAGGAAGTAGTGGAAATAATTATTTGCAATTATATAACTATAAAACAAGTTTACAACCTGGCAAGTATAATGTAAATTACCACGTCTAGAGACGCTCACAACTCGTGTTCTGAGTTGGCAATTAGACTAAAAAATTTAAAATTATCTACGAACTTTTGGACAAACGGATGTTATCTTTTTTAAATATAAAGTTTATAAGTACATTATTTTAGATATAAGAAAGAGCGTAAATACGTCTAACAATAATCGCTTTTTTAAGAGAGTAAACTACCTCATTGTCATTAAAAAAACATAACTGAAGTTGAATTTTTGATTGAAAATTGCGATTCGTCAACATTTGATGAGTGTACTATGCATGTGACCAAAATAAACAAGAACAAAACACAAACACAGTAAAGGACAATGCTAAAAATACCTGATTTTTGGCCTCCATTGCGGAACGCATAAGAGAAAATAGTCGGAAAAGGCTCAAAATTAATAAAAGTACGTCTTCGTTTTATCAAAAAGCTGGGGAAAATTCTAAATTCTGAATAACCTAAAATTGCTTTGAATAACAGCTTATACTGAATGAGAAAATTTTATTTATCTACTATTATTAGGTTATACCGTGCATCTAATTCCCCATTAGGCATGTACATTCACGTAGCGCGAGAAATACGACAACACCGGCAGCCGTAAATTCGTCCATCGGTGAAGCATTCCAGCTCTGTTATTTCATTTCAGCCAGCTGGCACAAGCGATGTTGTAATTCTACTCCCCATGTCTAGCCCGCGACTACACACACGGTATACTTATTAATGAACTGCTTTTGATCAATTAATAGTGTCAATAAACAACCAGCGTGAGTTATAATGCGTGAGTTATTATAACTCACCTTGATCTTTATGCCTAGCCTGTCCAATCGACGTAACGCGCAACACACGAAGGTGGAGCCAGGGAGTGACAGATTATTCACGTAATATCTATAAAGACTTTCTGAAATGTCACAAAATGCTACTTTTGATTTGTTCGTGCCGAGCCGAATTTCGCCGTGTAATTTACGATCAGGTTTATCTGGAAGACTTCCTCTTTCCGTCGCGACATCATACGGCCGTCCCAATGGTGTTTTTCGAAAAATATGAACGTGTTAAGATTGCATGTTTTTGCAATTTTTTCGACTCCGAAATGTAAGCTATTTTTTGTTATTTTTCGCAGATATCTCCGAAACGGTGGGAGTTAGCTCGATATAAAAAACAAGATCAAACCAGTATTTTCCATTACGAATGTTTTGCTAGTATTAGAATTTTGATTTTTTTTTTTCGGAGAAAACTACTGAAATGTTGGCTATATACGGCAAAAAATCGCAAATTTTGAGCTTCTACAGTTGGCAACTTTTTAATCTCGGCTCTTACGCCAAAAGACTACTCTAGCTAACTTAAATAGAGTTAAATTTGCTAAAACTACTTTATTTATTTTTTGAATTCCGATAAAAATGAAGGAATTAGAGAGGGCGGGATTTGGGACATTTTTTTTTTTTTTTCGGTAAAATTTCTCCATTTTATCACCGTAATTAATCGGTAATTAACTAAAATCGATCTCATATACGATGTTTACTTAATATCATGTACTACTTTGACGCTCCGTTAATCTTGGCCCTTCGAAACGAAGGTTTCTGAGAAAAATTATTTTTTTTAGATTTACATACACTCTTTAGGAAAACGTGTAATTTCTTACATTTCCTCGAATATCTCGATAATTATCGTTTTTTTCGAAAAATTTGTAGATAGCTTATGTAAAGAGAATTGATTGAGCTTTCCGACGTTTTTTAAATTTTTTCTCTAACATAAAAAACAAGACTTTTGACCGAATATGCGCTCCGGGCTATTGCAGTTCGCGGAGAAGTTTTGCATTTTCCGCCGCGTAATATTAATCTACAGAGCCGATTTTTTGTCTACAAGCAGTTTATGCACTATTTCGATTAAAAATCACATTCTACCTCCGCTTAAAGGTGGCTAAATCTTTGAAAACAAATATAAAATGGGGAACAAAAATTAAATTTTACAGTTAATTTTATTAATAAGCAAACTGAGTAATTTAAACAAAATTTTCTCAATTTAATATTTATTGTTATAATCGTAGATAAAGTATAGTATTCAACTTGCGGTAGTGGTAATAACTCACTTGATAAATTACAGCACTCGCCTACGGCTCGTGCTGTAAACTTTCATCTGCGTGAGTTATTACCCACATTACCGCTCGTTGAATAATATACTACTATTTTATGATAACTATTAGGTATCGATTCAATGGAGATATAAAAAGGGTACAAATTACCCCTACTCACACCCTATTCAGGAGATGGAATGCTATACACAGCACTTAATATTAAAAAAAATAGATATCAATGTGATTTAAATGTACAAAATGATTTTTAAATACTACCTCTATATGAATATGAAAAATATTTACGAAAAATATTTACAGCACGTAATGCTACAATAGATCTATATGGTTTTAAGAAATATATAGACTCATAATAAATATTATATCAACACTTTCATTCAGTCTAAGCTAGTGGTCAAAGCAATTTTAGGGGTAGTTTTTATGTTTTTAGGGGTGAAATAGAATTTTCCATAGCCTTTTAATTTTAGTTATACCAAACAAAGTGTATTATGAAAAGTCAATTGGGAAATAATGACGTCTTTCATCAAGTACCATTATATTAACAACAAAAGTTTTCGGTATTATTTCTTCCTACATTGTCGATTTTGTAACCAAACTTGCATGTGTTAAAGGTTTCTGACACTTATTGTCATTGGAGTGAATAAAGTGACAATTTGTAGCTCCTCAGTAAATGTCTTGTTAAAATAATTTACCTAATGCTAAATATCCATGTTATTCCTCATGAATATAGATTTAAGCATTCAATAATGTAACCATAATATAGAACATTATTTTCTATATTTTAGACTACTTTGAAACATAAGGTAGAACAAATTCCCTGTTCTTTTTTCTGGAATTTCCTACCACATATATTTTCTTCAACTAATTATCCAGCGACCCCACACGGCCGATTTTGACGATCTTTTTTAAAAATTAAATCTCTGTACCCACATATTTGTCATCACTAATTTGTATTTTGATTAATATCATTCTTGTCATAAATTAGGCTTAATATGTGTGTTTTGAGTTTTAATACAACTTTATTTATCATTACGTTGCTTTGTACTTTCCCGACTTTCCTTTGTCAATATTGTTACGTGTTTACACTCCTTAGTAAACACCCTGTACTGTAGGTTCTGAAATTATAGCACTAGGGTAACACTAAACACTAATTTGTTAACTTACATACTAATTACAACAAATACTACTTCACTAATATAACACTGAGTACTAAAATTTAGTCACTTTATCAATTTACTTCTTCTTGATCTTACTCTCTATCTGAACTGAACTGTCTATTAAACTGAACTAACTCAACTGCTAACTGAATTGTACTTAACTGTCTACCTTCGGATTCTCCATGCCTTAAATACCCAAAGATGAGGACTCCAGAATATTCTCAATTAATCTGTAACTTTCTTGTAGACTCTCTACAACTTCCAGGCACCCGTTACTTAAATCAAATCAGACATCCACTACCTATTAAAGCCCGACTATAAAGCTGCCGATCGATTTATGTAGATTAATGTCACAGCCTTTCAAATCCGTCAGCCTTCCTGTATATCTGTCGTGTGTTTGTCTATTTGCTTCATATATAAAAACCTATTTGACGGATAAAAATATGTCATGTTTGTTTTAATTATCGAATAATCATTTAAAAATTTTGTTTTAATTTATATATTATTGAAACATTTTATACTAAAAAACCATCATTTGGAGCAGAGTTTGTTGTCATTATATTTTCAAATATTTTAGCAAAAATGGCAAAATATATAATAAACCACTTTGGAGAATATTTTTAAATATATGTTCTAATGATAGTATGATAAAGTCTTCAATTTTTTTAATAAGCTCTGATTTGATGCTATCTAGGCCTAGCCATTTGTTAATTTCAATTCATTTACATATTTTTTATTTCAGATTCATCAGCGGGTTTTAGAGAAAACGAATTTTCATGATTTTGTGGAATATTCGTAGGATGTTTTATTTTATGCGTCATTTTATGCCTGTAGTAGAATGGTGGTCCTTAAATATATTTGATATTTCTAAACTATATCTGTAATCGACGTCACTAACATTGTTTTAGCCAGATGGGAACTGGCATCTGAGGCATCTGAGGCATCGGAACTTTAATATAGTAGGAATGACATAACTGTTACTAAATTTTAATATTCACTTTGTGGTATGCATTTGTAGTGACAGTTATGTAGATTCTACTGAATTCAGGCATTGTATAGTTATAACACATTCAAGTAACTGCTGCAGAATCTGCAACGTCGCGGATACTACTCTGCATTACTTTGAAGCATCCTCAACTGCAAAGTGAAAATTGGTAGTAATGCCGACCGCACATCATTACCAAAGGACACTTCAAAGTAACGATAATTTCAAGTGTGCAATTTTAAGTCCCTGGTACGTTGTTGGGAAGTTTTCAGGAACTTCAAAGTCTAACTTATTAGTGACATCTCGAGTAAAAGTGAGGTTATTTCTACGAACATAGGGGCTCTGAAGTTATTTTTACAACTCCCCACTAATTGAAAATGACTACAAAGTTACATATATGTTGAAAACCTGCTATAAAGTAATATTAACTTTTAAGACAATTTATATAATTACTGACATTGAATAAAATGGCGGCATCTGAAATGCTCAGTAAAAGCGAAATAAAGTTTATCGGCACTCATCCACGTTTTATAGAAAACGGAAGAAACAGTTAAACAGTAGTGGAAATAGTGATTCTTCAGAATATGAAAGATTATGTCGCCACAGCAAAACCATCATTTTTGGCAACAAGAAGTGCAAAAGTGTTCCCATCAACACAAGGAGAAGAGTAATCGAAAACTATAACAGTTTGTAGTGATATTAATGATACTGTGTACTGCACGAATGTTACAACTTGTCTTTAAAACACAGATTGACCAATAATTCAGTTAGTGATTCACTGAGCATATTAAATGAATTTGCCGGTTAAAAACTCCAAATTTAATAAATATTGTGTCGATGGGGAACGGACAATATCGGTATAACGGCATAAGACATTGTTTGTGTACACTGCGCGGCTTATAAATACGTGTGAACTGAAAACCACTAACTAAATTTATTGGTAGATTGTGATGTTCTCTCAAGATTCTGAATATTACTTAACTGTCTAGACATCGTTATTGTTTGAAATACTGATTTGTGATAGATTTTATTATTGTCAAATGTGACCAGTCTAGTCTTCATGCATTGATAAAATCGAAGTGTACTATGACGAGCAGTGTACAATAAATTGAACTGAATGAAATTAAATATAAACTGATCACTAAAATATGAAAACTCTTATGTATTATTTCCATTATTATTATTACACACCTTACGTTAATAAATACATTTGCAAGACATACATTGTACAACATCAAATATTTTATTTGCACAAGTTTATTAACAACTTAATAATATCAGATAATAAAAAGTACTTTGTAAAAGTATAATAATTATTTTTAATCCACATCACACACAGTGACACTTTAACAGTTATTACCGTGTTGCCAATTCAAAAAAAAATTACCTATCTCGTATCTGCCAATTGTACCAACATGAAAATAAGTTGGTAGCAATAGTTACCAAGATCTTATAGCGTTATTTGTCCCATTTCCTACATCTACACAGTGAAATTGTTGTAGTTTCCGTCACCACTTTTAAAGTAGCAACAACTATAACGTTGGTGGCATCTGCTACTTTATGGGAAATGTAACTTGTAGGGAAATAATTGGTTTTTGCCACCTCTAATATGTGACAAATACTTTGCTGACATATATACCACTACAAAGTGACAGCAATTAAAATCCCCATTTTTCTGTTGTTGAAGACGCCATATTGACACAGATAAAAATATTCAATATTTTTTTTATTATTATGATCATTTGCAAATATGTTTTATAAACAGATTACTACTTTATAATATATAAAATTAAAAAAAAAAAAACGTTTTCCATAAAAAATTTTGCAATTTGGCTTGTACACATAATTTTTGCAAATTTTTTTTTCCAAAAAAAAACATTTTCTCGAGGGGGCGTCTTTTTTACCGAAACATCATAACATTTTACAGAAAACAAGTGGTGGCTTTAATATCCACACCCAGGGTAAATGCAAAACATCATGATTTATAATGCTTAAGCATGTTGTATATAATCACCTTAACTTGGACCTTGAACATATTATGTGCTCAAACTCAAAGTCATTAATTTGCTGTTCGAATAACAGAGAGCCAAATATATAGTTTGCGCTCCTCATTCCGGTCAGCTGAGCTGTTCCAAAAGTTAGTCATTTCTACTACTTGGTTACATTCCGTTTACGTAATAACCTAGTCCTCAACACGGTAACGGTAGAAGTACCGGAATAGTAACTTGCTACGTAATTATTATTCCCCATTTTGGTGAATGCTTAGTAGAAGGATGGTTCTCATTACGTAACAATTCTTAGTTGCGGGAACCTTTAAAGTTCCACTAATGGTAACTACTACGTAGAAGCTACTAAAAATGCTGCTTGCGTGTGGTTTGGACATTTTTTTTAGAATAACACTCGATATACCCGGGTACTAGGGTGGCCCATCTTTTTCGAAATCGAAATTTTTTATTTCTCACCCCTGCAAATGGTTCCATTTGAAGAAAAAACAGTCCCCTCAAAATATTATTGAGGCAAATTGAAGGCAAGTGGTGCCGCAGAATGCATTATTATGCAATAATAAAAGTAAATGAAATTATTTACATTCTTTGGTTGATGCATTGTTTTTTTCTAATCAGCAACATTTATCTTTAGAATGACTAATCAAGTCATACAAATATCAAAGACATTATCTGTTGTGACTATGACATGTGTCATACTACTGTAAATTCGTAGTCTAAGAAAACTAGACTAGAAGTTTTTGAAATAAAACTCTCGTTTTATCTTTATGTATTTTATTAGGAAACGTTTTTTTCATACATAGTACCAAATATTATCCTAAATCTACAAGACATATAGTAATAAAAACAATATTTTTTGCACTAGGCCAAAGCGTGCGACAGGGTTTCTTTTTTTACATTTGGAAACTGTGATTTATAATCATTTACAACTTGGAGTAAAAACTGTTTTTGGTCTTCATTTTTTGTTAAAATGTCATTATAGTCAGTAATAAGTTTGATTCCTCTCTCAGCGGCATCATTTACAACTTTAATTTTGTTTACAATATTGAAACATCGGGTATAACTTTCATTTTCCCTCCATGTTGTTTGATCATTTTCCAAAAATTCCATAGACAAACCTAATTTTTGAAAAAACTGTTTAGTGTTCTCGCATATGAAGTCCTGAATTTCCTTGTTTTCAACGTCAGTAATGTTACTAATCATAAATCGTTTAATACCCTCTTGATTTGGTGCTTTCCTATTCAAAGCTTTAACCATTTCTCTTTTAGTGGTAACTGAAATATCGTCATCAAAGAAAGATAAGCCAACATTTACTGAATTAAGGTACCATAAATGGTTCACTATTTTCCAACTTGCGGCTTGAGATATTTCTTTGTCAATATTTTGATAATTAATGAGTTCTTTACAAAAGTCTAAGTCATGAAGCGGTGCTTTACTAGCAAATGACGCTGTAAACCAGGCCTTTACATAAACCTGCCCCTGGTTGATAGAATGTCGTGTGAGTGGGCTCTTCTTCAACAAAAAGTTTAGAAAGCATTAAAAATTCTTTATAATCATCACGAGGCTGTTGCAAAGTTAAAGCTGCATTTAGAAACTTTACAATTTCGGCTTTAACTGGTTGTAAAATGTGTTTAATTTTTGATACCTGAAATCCAGTTTTTAGTTTATTTTGATCTATTTTAGGCCAAAATTCCCTAAAACGTTTAAATCGTGGCACATTTGGACCAGATGAGGAAGGCATTTTTGTGTCAAACACACTTCTCAAAACCACTTCAAAAATATGATGTCTACAAGGAAAATATAGAATATCTATTTCTAATTTTTGTTGCAATAGTGTGGCTGCCCCATTTATATAACCCATATTTGATGCTGTTGTATCACAACACAAAGCTATTACCTTTTCGTCCAAATTCCATTCACAAAGCACATCATAAACTGCTTCAGTCTGTTCTCTTCCAGTTGAATTGGGCAAAGCTGGTACTCCAAGTAGTTGTTCAATATCTCCACTAGTAACTAAGATAGCAAGTCTATCGATATTTCCGATTCCAGCGAGAGAAGGTAAAAGTTTTCCATCCCAATGAATGACTGGGGCCGGCAATTCAGAATGACCGAAGGCAGTCTTTAATATTTCAGCTCTTTCTTCGCGGATGCGTTGTCTAGAGCGCTGAAGTGTGGTTCTGCTGATGGACAAAGATGTGGTGTCATGTCCTAGTGCTTCTGCTACTGCCGTCAAAATATGGACTCCATACCTGTCGCTTATTTTGCAAGCATCAAATGCAGCGGCTATTTTTGGTGTGATGATGTTACATGTTCCATACAATCTCCTCTTTTTTGGCTGTGACGGGCCAGGCTGGTCTTGTAACAACTCTTCTTGGGCATCGATTATTTCATCTTCATTTTCGTTGGAGTCGGCTGAATTACTACTTGATGATGGACAGGTGACTGTTTCCTCTAATCTAGCTTTTTCTTGACTTAGTTGCATTCGTTCGGATAATTTCTGTCATTTCTCCTCAGCTGATTTTTCTTGAGAAGCAAGTTGGTAATCAATACCATGCATAAATCCAGGACGTCCCTTTTTTCTTTGGTTAATTAAAAACTGCTTATCTTCATCTATTTTCATCAACTCCAATGCATTTGCATGAGAAATGTCAAAAAGATCGTCCAATTTTTCAACGAAATTTTTTTCTTTACCTCCCGCACTGGCCCTTTTAGCCGATTTTTGTAAGTTCCTCCACTCTGCATAAAGTTTATCTAGTTGTTTAACACAATGAAAATCCTGACGTGTCAGAATGCGACCTTTATCCCACAAAACTGACACCTCTTTTGTTGTTAATTTAGCACTTTCATGTACACTTAGCTTCACTTCACGAATGTTATAAAAGAGCACTTGTAATACTTGTCTATTAGTATTGTATTTTAAGTAAAATTTAAGTGTATTACCGTAATAAAATCTTATCTACAAATTTCTACCTGAATGCGGCACCGGGTTACCGTTCACCGAATTATCTGAAACTTTGACATAAATTATTCCTAGTATAATAGTATATTTTCGTGGGGTGAGACTTAAAAAATACGCAAAAAAAATTCACCCCCTATAGAGATGGGCCACCCTAGGGTACATATTACTTCATCCTGACACGCCAATGGAAAATCCTCGGTCTCCGACCGATTATTATTATTATTATTTTATTGTGTTTACTATATTATATTTTTGCATTGTTCTTAAGGTTTTTCGTAGTTATTTTTTACGCCTTTACCAAACTATTTCTTTTGTCTCTATAATATATTTATTTATTTTTCGAATTTAATTCATTACTATTTTTAAAGCTTTCTTGAAATAATTTTACCCTTTTATTGATTGAGAAAACTAATACGAGTATTAAATATTAATTTCAAGAATAAAAATATAGTACAAACATTTATCCGGTGAAACATTTCAAAATGAATTTTTTCTATCCACGGGTTGAATATCTTCCAGTATTTTTCCACGTGTCCTACGCCCCTGTGCGATGCCGCCTTCGTCGTGTTGGTTGTTGTCGGCACCGTTGCACTTATTGATTTTTTACTAGTTTATTTTAGGAGTTCCCGGCTTAAAACTAAAATACCCTTACTTCATCTGCACGCTAGAGCCGACACTCTTGCTGCACCTTTTTTATTATTGACACATTTTGATAAAGTTGACGTTCTCACGGCCCGCGGGAATATTCAATTTTAGTTGCATGAAAATTTCGTCTTATACATTATTTATGGTATTAGAAGGTATCGATTGTTTTTCAACCACTCCTAATTTTCAACGAGGAACTGAAATGAATTGTTTGTAATGCAAATGAATAGAGGGAAAATGAAAATGCATTTCTAACTGCCACTAATAGATTTATGTTTACATAATTTATTAAAATTATGCTTACAATTCTACTGTATTTGTTGGAAATTCGTGTTGCCAAGCAAAATAAGTAAATACCAATAATGATAAATTATTTTTTACTTTTCTACTTTAATTGTCTATTGTTAGGAACTTTTAACTCACATATCATCGACAAGAATTGTGTCGTAAGACTGATTTCATCAATTTTTTAGACTTTGGTAGATTCTAGTATAAAATTTTCTGCTATGTTCAATGGAATAGTGATCCCCCAAATCAGTATAAACTTTACAGAAATTATTAGCTGGAAATCTGGAGGTTCAACAAAAGCTCCTTCCTGAATTAGCAATTTATCAGAAATTAATAGAGTTCATTGTAAATAATTATTTGCTATGCGTAAAATAGTCTGGTTACAGAGAGAAAGCACTCCAGTGAAACTACATTTCAAAAATTAATTAATGAATTCAAATTTTCTATGGATAAAGGTTTTTTATAATGTAACGATTTTCTTGGACCTTAAATGGACCTTTGAAATACTTACAATTAAATGTGGAATAAATTAAATCATTAATTTGGCTTAGATAATACCAGTTATGAGTGACTTTAATCATATTTGCGAAATCGCTACCAAATAACAAAAATCTGAGAAACATTTTCCGAAAAACTTGAAGTAATCAATGGAGTGCCCCAAGGTAGTGTATTGGGGCCTTTGCTTTTTATTGTGTTCATAAATTACATTATTTTATTTGACTTGGAAGATTGTAAAATGCATCATTTTGCTGACGGTAGTGGTGGTGGATGAAGTAAAAAAAAATGTTGAGGCCTTTGGTTCTTGTATGTATACACATTAAATCAAAATTTTATTTTTTTAACCCCCTTTAATAATGGGGTCGGCGTGGTAATGGGGGAGACGTTAGCTTCTCTTATATATACTAAATACCAATTTTATGGACCCTTACTTGCTTGATTTACCCATTCACCCATTTACCCCAAATTACTCCCAAACCCTTCAACGGAATAAGATCAAAATATAATCCAAATCTCGTTAAAATACATACATGTACCAAATTTCAAGTCAAAATCTTAAACAGTTCCAGAGAAATCGTGCGCGCAAAAAGAAGTTAGACAGATCGACAGACAGAAAATTTTTTTTACCCAAACTTAAAATCTCGACGTTTCATGATATTCTAAGCTTATTTGAGCAACAAAAATTTTCATTTTTTTTTGCGTTACTGTACTTCCGCTGGACATGGAAGTAATTACTAAATAATTTGCTACTAACATGACTATTCACCTTAGAAGGGACACTTTTAGTTACACTACGTGAAAGAAGTGTCATATTTGTATACATCCTACTTTTTTGATCAAAACAAAAAATAACATATATGATAAAGGTATGACAAAGTATAAACTTATCTTAGTTTTAAGAAATAGTCATTTGTACTTATTAACTCTACTCCTACTAACTTATTACTTCTAATGGTAAAAAAATCCCTTTTTTTGTTCAAATGAGCTTAGAATAGCATGAACGTCGAGATTTTAAATTTGAGCAAAAAAATCGGTCTGTTGGTCTGTCTGCCTGTTATACTCTTCGCAAAAACGAAGAGTATATTGCATTTGATCGGCACATTTCTAAAACCGTAAATATCGCTCGTAGAGAAAAAAATTTCATATCATTTTGAACAACTTTTCAAATGTCCGTCTGTCCATCTGCTGCCCGTCTGTCCGTCCGTCCGTCACGTTTTTAGTAAGCACGATAACTTAAGAAAGAAAAGTCCGATTGTATTGAAAGTTGAAAAGTAAGTTAGTGTTAGCTAAAGGAAGAAACCTATTGTTTTTTAAGAAAATCAATCAGTCAATAAGAAAGTTATTAATCATTTAATTTTTAAAAAATATTTTCTTAATTTTTGTCGCATGTACTTATAGTACAGTAAAATTAAAAGTTGACCAGGAACAAATTTGTAACAAACTGATTTCTTCAGGATTGTATTCTATGGCCATCCAGGAGTCTCTGACTGAAAATCCCAAAAAATCCGCCGTGTAGAAATAAAGAAAAAATGCACCGCCATGTTGAAATTAGGCACTTTTTTCCTTTAATCGGTAATAGCTCGCACGGATGACGCTTTAGGAAAAAAAGTAAAGAGGCAAAATTGTGAGAGAAAGAGCCAAGTTTTAATGTTTTTTCAATCCGTTAAATATTAGCAAACTTACGGTTGTCAAAATAACAGATTTGTATAAAAAAAGAATACTTCTTGTATTTTAATACCATAAAATGCAACAAAAGGCAACAACAATTATTACAGGTAATACTAATTAATTAAATTAATACATTCGGAAAATAAAATCCATTCTAAAAACAAAAGTAACAACAAACACAATAACAGAACTCATAAATAGTGGAAAAATAAACTATAAACTCTTTAAAAAGCATCTATAAATTAAATAAGCATAAAAAACTCTCAAATACGAGCTTTAACTAAAAACTAGACTCTTTCTCAGAAAGTAACACCTCTGATGTATTGTCACAGTCCCATGCAATTTACACAGCTGGTACTGCACTTAAGGTTATATTTTTTACATTTTCAAGACTGTTTGCAATTTTTCTTGCAATCACAGAATAAAATATTTAAAATGAAATCAGGGGCACACTTTTGTACTATTTTTATTGGTTCTAGATAACCGCTGTTTTTTCAACCCCAGTTCTCTGGATTAAGATTGTCGCCTAACCAGACTTGAATTTGCCAATGCACTCTATAAATAGGATATTTAGTGGCATCGGATGTTGGCGGAAGAACTGTTAGATCGATGTGCTGGAAAATATTTTGCCTAGCAAAAATCTGATTATTCCTAACGAACCTGTAATCATTTAAACTATTAGTTTTTTACTGTCTTAAAATAAATTCTTCCTCAATTTCTGCAAGCTGATTTGCCTCAGCAAAACTATTAAAAATTAATAGGCTGTTACTTAGTTCAATATTATTTTCTAAAACGGAAAATACTGTTTTTTTGCCATTTTTACATATTACAGTTTTGTACATCTCCCGACGCAAGCACGACGGAACGAATGCAATCTGACCCTGGGAATCCTACAGCGTGTTGAGCTGTCGTCGAATGAGTCGTTACTCATTCCCCGGCGCCATTTCGCCGCCAAAACCAGAGCGAATGATCCTGACGTGGAGACCTCCTACAGCGTGTTGAACTGGGAAACTTGTTGAGTCGGCGATATTCACCCGACGCCCGATGCCACTCCCGTAGCAACAACAAACGTCGCATCGCAATCGTTACACACTCTCTCTCTCTCAGATAATAGAAAATGTTGTCCTAAGAACCGTAAAAGATACGGACATATAACCTGTACCTGTATGTTATGTAACACTGCCACACATTGCCTGTTTGAAGAAGTAAATAAATTGTTTATATTTTTATTGGGCTGTCTTATTAACTAATCTGGACCCTGATTAATCTCCAAACCAGCTACCCGACAACAAACCGTTACAATATATTTACATTGCGCCGGGCGTTGCCACACAACTTTTCTAAGGAGAAACCCCCCGTCTATTACAAATTGTTTAGTAGTTTCAGACCAAGTTGGACTTGGTGTAAGTTTTTTATCAAAATGAGAAAAAAAGATATGATTTTGTTGTTTTTCAAAACGAAATGTTGGCCCTACATTTTCGTAAAAAAACAGAAAATATTTTTACTGCATTATCAATTACTACACGAAGAATGTTATTAAGCATATTGTAGACTAAACACATTTGTTTTCTTTTAATGCACTTGTATATAAATTGATAAGTTGATAGTTGAATTCTAACCTTGCAACCAGTTCTTTATTCTTGCTTCCAGTCATTTTACGGCCAGGATACTTAAGACAGCGCCTTAATTGAGTACAAGTATGTTCTTCCACAATGTTGTGTACTAATTTTGCACCGTCAATCACACTTTCGCCTAAATTAATGTGAAAAAATAATACCGGTCCAGACATTTTGACAATCCAAGTGTCCGAACATTTCATAGTTCCCGCAAACAAACATAGAGGCAGCACATGCGCGCTTCTATGATGAAAAGGTCTATTGATCAAAAGCAGTTCATTAATTAATATATAACCTAATAAGAGTAGATAATAGTAGATTGTAGTACAAGTGTGGCAAGGGCTTCATTGCAAAACGATGAATGAAAGTAGGAACACGAGCGCAGCGAGTGTTCCTATCATACGAGTTTTGCAATGAAGCTTGCCACATGTGTGTTACATACTATTTTTTCTACGGTTGTGAAGTTATTTCCCTTTTTTAAAGTCTTTCCAAAATTTTAAATTTGCTGCCTGTCAGATTTTATTTAAAGTGACATTTTCAGCAGTCATTCTGAGATTTGACTTTGTAATTGCAATTCATGTGTAATTAATGTACATTTATAGAATTTAATTGTTATTACCAGTAAGTAATATAAAATTCTTTAAGGTAAACACACTATTTTATTCCGGTGTGTGAAGATGTAATCAAGGCGTGTGGCAAATTCTTTGCCGCACGGCGTGCGGCAAAGTGATATTTTCTACATTCATTTTGAAGTTAGAAAATTTGACTTTCAGCACAATCGTAGAAAAAATATTTTATTTCTTATATTTTTAGGTGAAATAGTCAAAAGTCAAAATTCAAAACTTGCTTATTAATAACAATAATATGACAGTGTTGCTAGGTAACACATTACAGTATCAGATACCGTAATGATCGCAAGTAACACATTACGGTATCAGATACTGTAATGTTCGATTTACCGGCCGCAAATGAGTCCGGGAAATAGTCATTTACCGGACAGTATGAAATAAAGTAATTTTTGCTGAATACGGAAATAATTTCTCTTCAATTAAGACAGAATGGCAACTAAAATTAATTTCTTGTCGTAAATGTGAATTTTATATATTTTTTATTAATTTTTTTACATATTCTAATTTGAAAGTTTTTCTCACATGCAATAAAAGTTTATTAGTTATTGAAAATTTTTGTTGAACTATTATAACATAAAATTTTGTTTTATCTTCTCAGTAAAAGCCATTAGCAGATGTTTAAATTAAAATTTCTAACACCTTATTATTGTAATCATAGAAAATTAGTTGCTACTTTTAGTTGCGTATAATTATAAATAGCAGGTGCATCTGCACGAAATTGCATAGCGAGAACGATGCGCCTGCAAAATGGCTCTTCGTCAAGATTCTGTGCCAATAATTGAACGAAAGCAAAAGTGGTTTAAAAGAAACAACAAAACACAAAACACGTCTTCACTTTTCAACTGGTCGAATATTTTCGTCTGGCAGTTGGCCATGATATTGTCATGGCCAGACACGATTTCATGAACTTGGGCCCGTCTGCCTGGCTCATTTTGGCAAGTGTATAGCTTCATGAGCGTCCAAAGGGGAGAGAAGGCAAAGAAAATTATATAATTAAATTTAGCATACAAAGCTACCGTTTCCATATCAATAATTAAAACATATCGAAAGAATATTAATTTGTCATAATAATTCGTATTTTATTTTCTGCTGCTGGTGGAAATATATTGGTAAATAGTACTAATTTACTAAAGACATATTATGTTGTGTCATATTAATTGATTTATTAAGCCAGTTTTGATTTGATCATAACTTATATTATAATAAAATATACTAAATAATAATTTTGTGGACTCTTATTTGATTGATTTACCCATTTACCCTCAATTTATCCCAATATACCCCCAACCCTTCGACGGAATAAGATGAAAATATAATCTAGTTCCAGATCCCATTAAAGTATATACGTGCATCAAATTTCAAGTCCATATCTGAAACAGTTCCAGAGTAATCGTGTGCACAAAAAACGTTACGGACATACAGAATTTTTTTCGCTCAAACTTAAAATCTCGACGTTTCATGACATTCTAAGCCTATTTGAACAATAAAAATTTTCAAAAATTTTTTTGTCGCTACTATAAATACTTCCACTGAATGTGGAAGTAATAAAATATACAACAGATCATAAATTGTTGCATAGGAAAAGGGTACTTTCCGAATAATTGGAGTAATTGGAAATGTTCTTACTTAAAACAATTAATTCTTTACCATTTGACAACTTGATACTTGTCAATGTTCTACTTGTTCAAAAATGTTAGAAAAAATAATGTAATCACAGATATAAATGATATACTGGCTAAAATCAATTAGACTATATGTACAGTAACTAGAGGTTTTAACTTCGGAATAATGTCATACGAAACGGATTTCGTACAACATAATAGTAAAGGCATCAAAAAAAGTATATTATGCAGCGGCTTGCTAATTTATAGGGGGTGGATGCCACCCCTTTTCAGGGGGGTGACAAATAAGAAAGCTACTAAATTGAGGACGAATTTCTTTTTTTTTTCTAATTTCTGTAGAGTTAATAATTTCGGAGATTTGGAAGTATAAATGTGACGTCCAAACGTTCATAAGACGAAGTATTTAGTTTAAATGTTAAATATCTCAAATACTATGGCACTTACGACAAAAACGATGACAACCAAACTTAAAGAATATTAATTAGGCGGTCAAATGATTTTTTGTCTATTTCTATAGCATAAAAAACAAAGAAGTTATGAGAGAGACAATGTACTTCGTCATTTCTTTTTAATAAAAACGTCGCCATTTTGTTAATTTAAGTAGTCAATAATTAAAAAAATATATCCCCATATACTGTTTTTCGTTAATATATAGCATGACCTAGCTATTCAAATTTTTTCGTCCGCTTGCAACGCTTGCTTTAGAAAATGCATTTTAAACTGTAAAAGAATTTTAGAAAAAACGTAACATTCTTGTTTCTCTGTAAATATCTCAGTAAATATTAGTTTTAGAGAAAATATAATGGACATCAAAAATGAATCTTATAAACTGAGAATGAATTTTATTTTTTATATACTTGTGTAGGGTTGATAGTTTCGAAGATATTTAATTTTATAGACGACATCCGGCCGTATTTAGATGAACTATTTAGTTTAAAATGTTGAATATCTCAGAAACTATGACACATCCATCAAAAATTGTAAGGAACAAAATTAAAGATAATTAATCAACCTTCAAAATAATTTTCTGTCTGTGTCTACATCACAAAAAATAAAGAAGTTATGACCGATTCAATGTGCATTCTCACATTTTTTTTAACAAAATGTCGGCATTTTGTTGTTGTAACTGCTCAGTAATTATTTTTTTTTTAAAATGCTGTTTAAAACACTTGTTTTAGAAAAAAATTCCACCCGCCATATTAGAGCCGCCATTTTGAATTTTTTAATTTTGACTTCAGATTCGTAATCAGCGATCTCAAAAACATAACTATGCTACGTTTCAAAAATAAATTAGTAATACTTTTTCAAATATTAAATATTTAATTTAGGGGCGGCTTTCACCCCTTGGGGGTAAGAGCAAGTATCCGATCCATATAGAAACTGAAGACTATATCTTTTACTACAATAATAACCCATTACATATGAAATTATTCCGAAATTTTGCATATTTTCTACCTTTAGACCCATTCATATTAGCTTAAAAATAGCCCAATAGAAAAATAATTATAAAGTTTTGCCACTTGGGGATTAAACTTGTCAAGGGATGTACTTTCAAAATAAAAAAAGTTCTCAAGCAACAAGTGGGAGCTTCACCCCCAAAACCCACCCCCAAAGTGCAATTCAGTAGTATTTTGCGTTTTCCTGGAAAACCGTTTGTACTACAAAAAAATTATACTTATAAAAAATGTTCCCAGTAAAATTCTGCATAAAAAAAGTGTTTCTTACCTAAATTGTTTAGAACAGAGGTTTTCGAGAAATCAACTATTGAAGTTGGGGGTTGCATTAACAGAAATTTACGAACATGGTATATAATGTATAACTTATAATTCTAGGCGGCCGGTATCAAACAGGGCAAACAACAGTTTGTACATCTATTTAATTGCAGAAAGGACCTTGACAATGTAATTCAGACTTTTAATAATGCTAAGTCAACTCCAACAGAAATTGAGCAAGCTGAGGTTTATATTGGAGCTATATAAAGCTAAATCATTAGAGGGCAGTCTCAGTCAGCAAAGATGCTTATTTTAATAAATTTGTTGGCCAAGCGAGAAGTGCCGTGGTTCTTTCAAAATTACCTCCCACGTCGGCAGCAGTACAACAGCATTCCCGTCGTAGTTACCTTCAAGAGCAAATATGGTGTGGACAACATTTGCATCCTGAGCTTTTGGACTGGAAAAAAAATTATGATGCCCTGTCACCTGTCTATACCATGAGCCACCCGCCCCGGCTTCTATTTTAAAATTAATAACCTGCAGTTGGAAACAAGGTTGTGGAAAGAGATGCAGCTGTACTAAGGCAGGCTTACATTGCACAACTATGTGCAGAAATTGCCGTGGCCAAAGCTGTACCAATACAGATACCACAGATGATGTAGATACTACCGAAGACGTATTATTTTATTTTGACTTAGTGGATTAGGTCTCAAGGAGAAATCACTTAAAAAAAAACGCGCCGATAACTCTACCTCAATGGTGATGTGGAAACGAGTGCTCTTGTATAAATTGCAAAACTTTTTTTATAAACCCCTTCTCCACCATAATACAACCTTACATTAAATCCAAAATTATACCTAAAATACATAATTGTACCATGTTCGTGAATTTCTGTTAATGCAACCCCCAACTTCAAGCTGATTTCTCGAAAACCTCTCTTCTAAACAATTTAGCTAATAGACATTTGCATAATTTTACTGGGAACATTTTTTGTAAGTATAATTTTTTTTGTAGGACAAACGGTTTTCCAGAGAAACGCAAAAAACTACCGAATTGCACTTTAGGGGTGGGTTTTAGGGATAAAGCTCCCACTTGAGAACTTTTTTTATTTTGAAAGTACATCCCTTGACAAATTTAATCCCCAAGTGGCAAAACTTTATAAATTTTTTTTATAATATGAATGGCCTACTAATTCTGTGCTTTGTCATGTTACAGATGATATTATCAGGCCGATAGAGGTATGAGCTTGGTTTTATTAGAATATTCAAATTATTCCAAAGCATTTGGTACGATCGATCATGACTTAATGTGTGCCAAGGTAAAATTTTATGGTTTTGATAAAATTGCGATTAATTTGCTTACATCTTATTTACAAAATAGGCGACAGATAGTTCAAGCAGGCGATTCATACTCAACATCCGCGTTTCTATTAACTAGAATCCCACAGAATTCAATCCTATATGTTCATTATTTTTTGTGATGTACACAACCCAAATTCTTAATAGAAACAAGCTGTCATATCATGCATACGCAGATGATACTCAAATATATCACAGTTTTCAAAAAGACAAATTCCTTCTTGCATTGAATGTGATAAATAAAAACTTAGAAATAATAATAATAAATGCGTGGTTTTAATGTTCGATGGAAGTTAAGACGTAAATGTTATAAGTCAAATACAACTGAAAACAAATGGAGAAATTCTCTCCATGGTTAAAACAGCAAAAATGTTTGCTGTAGTATTTGACAACTTATTAAAGTTCGATTTATAAGTAAACAAAGTAATATCAAAAGCCTACATGAACTTGAACTTTTATATTTCAACAGAATTAAATTTCAATATGTGTAAAGGTCTTTGTGAAGCACTTAAATTATTGCAGTTTCATATATGAACTATGTTTGGATGCAGTAGAAAAAATCAGATTACAAAAGATACAAAATTCATGTTGTAGACTTATCTATGGACACCGTAGATATGACTAGGGAATATCTGCTAGAATAAAAATATTACATTGGTTAAATGTAAGTAACAGGACGAAGTTACAACTCCTATCCTTTGCTTACTCCTTAATTCATACTGGTATGCCATCATACATTAAACAAAAATTTACAAGAATGCATCAACAACACTCAGTAAATATACGGCCACACGAAATCTTTAATATACTAAGATTTAGAACATTTTTATTTGAAAAGTCGTTCTCTTCTTATGCAATAAAAATTTATAATTCTTTACCTACTTCTCTAAAATATTGTTATTAAGAGCACTATTACTGACCCATCAATATTGGTACTACTTACGTATAGAAGAAAAATAATAATGGGATACACTGCTGGACCAAGTATTTCCTTTCTATTAAAGTTTTGTCTTTCCATTGGGTTCCTCTTTGTGTGTCAGTAAATTCAAAAGTAATTAATAATAAATTTAAGAGCTTTGTAGAGTTAAGTGTAAGAGTAGTCCTGTTTGAGTCTAAACTTCGGTATGTATAATTTTTTTTTCTTAATAAAGAAATTTTTTATTATTATTATTAATCGTATTTATTTTAATCAACTTCTATTTAGTGGCATGCATGAGTATGTACAACAGGAAAACGTCATTGTTGGAATTTAAAACGCGTATACGCGGAAAAGTGTCTATTCGTAGAATCCATTCACCCTGTGAAAACTAGCCCCCCTTCTTTAAAGATAGAAGGTACTGTAAGTACTGTAGATCTAATAAACCCATCCTGACCTCGGATCTACAGACTGATGATGATGATGATTCAGTCACCTGCTTCAAAATAAAAAATTCTCTATTTGGTATGGAAATTGGCAATCATTTGTTTGAGTTCGTCAATATTTTTGTTTTATTAATGGGGAACTTGGTAAAAAATAAAATACATAAATAAAGTTTACTGTAAAAATCAAATAAATGAGACCGTAAATGGTGCGAAAAATTTTATGGAATCAATAAAGACAAGAAATACAGATCCCAAAAAAATATCCGATACTGGACATAATGTAGCTAAAAAAACGAAGAAAGATCCTAATTTCTCTCTTAGTTGATACTTGAGTCCATATTTAATTTTTTTAAACCCGACAAATAAAAATGAGGTGTATAATTTAAAAAATAATAAAGCTATAAATCTAAAACATATTAAGGCATAGGTATTTAAATGCATTTTTCAATACATTATTGAACCATTTGTATTTATAATAAATAGGTGCGGGAAATAGAATTGTGGCATTTGGCTTTTAAAAAATCAGTTATAATTCCACTAGCGACAAATCTCAAGTGAATATTATAGATCTATTTCTTTAATAACGAACAATTTTTGAAAAAGTAATCAAAGCAAGAAGTAAGAATCTTTCATGTCTATGAAAAATATGAATTGAAGGCAAGTATAACAGCAGAAGAAGCCATAATAAGCTTAATAACAAATATCTGTTGAGTACCAAATGCAAGAAAAACTATGTGTACGTACCTCCATTCAACTTAGTAAATCATTCGACATGGTCAGTCATATCTTGCTGTTATAAGCACTCGAGGACATTTGAATTAGATAAAATTGCTTAAAAATCTTTAAAAGTTATATAACCAAACGATAAACTGCAGTCTCTAAGAGTAAATGATGCACTAAGTAACTCAGAAATCATAGAGTACGGAGTACCCCAAGGTAGTGTACTAAGTCCGTTACTCTTCTCCATTTATGCTAATGGCCTATTTTTTCGTAAAGTGCGTGTAATATATAATGGTCAATTTTGTGGACGACACGACAGTTTTTTTTATAAAGCTGATATACGGAATGATTTAAAAATAATGTCGAATTCTATCTAACCACTATAAAGAATTGGTTCGACCGTAAATTATTTACACTTAATTTTGAAAAAAGATAGCCAGACAGTGTTACAAAAACAAATCTTCCCATCTTCCATGAAATAAATATTCGCACACACAGGAATCTGTATACCATATATTACCTAAAACAGATATGAAATACCTGAGTACCATTATTGCTCAAACTTAAGGTGGAAATCGCATAAAAACTGTATAATAGAACAAAAAAATTACAAGTATTGCGTATGTAGATCTATTATATTTAGAAGCTAAGATATTGAATATGAAGCAGTTTTTTTTCAAACGTAAAACAGCATTTGCATAGAAATAAAATTATCTTACCATCATATGGATATAATAGAAGACGAAAAAATAAAGAAAAGTGTGTCCATTTATGTTTGAAAACTAGTCAGTCAGAGATCTTACCAATTTCTAGCACCTAAATTGAACAATTCCATTCCAGACGAGATAAAAAAGATAATATCAATATATTCATTTAAAAAAAATCATAAAACAACTATGTTTTTGAAGAAAATAGAAAATTATTTACAGATTTAATTGTGTTAATTAATAAAAATGAGTTCTTATCCTACGAGTATAATAATTTCTTGGTACTCTATTGTTCTTTCGTGTTATTATACTCTTCGCAAAAACGAAGAGTATATTGTATTTGATCGGCACATTTCTAAACCAGTAAATATCGCTCGTAGAGAAATTTTTTTATATCGTTATGTTAGTGAACGAATTCTGAACAACTTTCAAAATGTCCGTCTGTCCGTCCGTCCATCCGTCACGTTTCTTGTAAGCACGATAACTCAAGAAAGAAAAATCCGATTGTATTGAAATTTGGAGAGTAAGTTAGTGTTAGTTAGCTAGAGGAAGAACCCTGTTGTTTTTTAACAAAATAGATTGGTAAATAAAAAAGTTATTAGTAATTTAAAATTTAAAAAAATATTTTTTACATTTTTTTATGGTTTGTAATAAATAGAAATCTTGCGAAATGTTATTTCCTATCACTATTTTTTTTTATATACATTTTACTAATGTGTGTTTCCTAATAATCACAATAAATTTACTAATAATATATATTACACTCATTAACAATTTTAGTAATAAGACATGGTGGTGTAGCGGCAAGAGTTTCGTCTCGGGTCTCGGGTTCGATCCCCCACATCGTGATTTTTTTTCATATATTTTTTTTCACAACAAAGTTGGCATCACAAAATTTAAAATGTCCAAAAACTAACATTATTTACAAGAAAAATGCCAAGAGCATCCTATAGAATGTGTAACAATTATATAAAAAGCTCAGTAAATCGGTGAAGAGTATAATGCTTCCACTAGTTATTATTATATATCTTATTGATATTTCTTATTACTGTTATTATTATATATTAGTACACTATATAGTACGTCATTTTATTATTGTTCTGCAGATCTATCTAGTTGTACGAGTGAAAATCATACTGCATCGACAGAAGAAAAAGAAGAAGTAAAAATCCTGATACTGTCTTTACTTTCAATTTTCAATTTTAAAGTATACTTGAAGTCAGAGGGTGTGCATAACAGACAATAATGATCCAGTCAGTGGAAAATAGCAGTAAAAGGGAAATAATTAAATCCCTCGTTTATTCGTGAAAAATCACTTTACGAGATGTTTCAAATCTTCGAATTTCAGATGCTGAAGATTACAAAATTAGCAACTCGTTTGTAGTACATATTAAAATTTTAGGATGCGGTTTTTACTTACATTACTTTTAAAGCGTTTAAAAGAAGGAAGAAGAAGAAGGAAGATGTTTGAAAATTATTATTAAATAATTATTAAATTTGCATTATCTTTTATTTAATAAAAGGGCCTGACATATTTAACCAAATAAATAAATAACTCATAAGACATTTAAACACACCTGGTGTGAAAACTGACAAAACTCAATGCATATCTATCTGAATTTTAATGAACACGAAGAACACGATGGTGACAATATTTCCCGACATATTCTTCACCCACTACCCCTGTTTTTTTGTGCACACGATAACTCTCGAACCGTTTAATATATTGAGTAGAAATAAGAGAAGCTAACGTCTCTAAAAAATGTATTAGATACCCCCTTACTACCTCCACCCCATTGTCAAAGAGGGTGAAAAAATAAAATTGTCATTTAGTGTGTGTACAAGAACCAAAAGCCTCACCATTTTTTTTCTCTCTTTTCAATTTCCTCCATTTTATTGAATAATTTTTTGAGCTAAATTTTCAAGATGTTTGGGTCTTTTTTTTATTTTTAGGAAGCAATAAAGAATTGGCCAAAATTTGGCTAACTTCAACATGCTGGTAAATTTGTAAATGTGGATATTTTTATTTCTAACTTTTACTTCCACACCCAGTGGAAGTATAGTAACGACAAAAAAATTTTTTAAAATTTTTATTGTTCAAATAGGCTTAGAATGTCATGAAACGTCGAGATTTCAAGTTTGAGCGAAAAAAAAATTTCTGTCTGTCGGTCTGTCGGTCTGTAACTTTTTTTTTGTGCGCACGTTTACTCTGGAACTGTCTGAGATATTGACTTGAAATTTAGTACACATATGTACTTTAATGAGATCTAGAACTAGATTATATTTTCATCTTGTTCCGTCGAAGGGTTGGGGAGTAAATTGGGGTAAATTTGGAGTAAATAGGTAAATCAAGCAGGTAAGAGTTCATAAAATTGATAGACAAGTATAGACAAGAGAAGCTAAGGTCTCAAAAAAAAATTTGGCATTAGCCACCCCCATTACCAACCCCACCTCCATTACCACCCCCACCCCATTATTAAAGGGGATGAAAAAAAAATGTGATTTAGTGTGTGTACAAGAACCAGAAACCTCAAAATATTTTTTTACTTTATGCATAGAAAATCCGGATGTGGAAGTAGTGATTCCTTGGGCAGCGGTTTTTCTGCATTGAAATACTACCTTGAATTAAAAGATAATGCATTTGTAACTTATATTAAAGTCAGTTATTTTTTATGGGCCTGTGAATAGTTAGACGCGCAAAAAATTAAGAGATAACTATAATATATTTTTATTTTTATATACTAATAAATATCAATAGCCATTAAGAATGGCAACACGAGAGTATTTTATATCCTCTTTAAAACCCATTTTGATTTTTCTTCCTAGCTTGTATGGTTTTCGAGCAATTCGATTTTTTCTATAGGCCGCGCGCAATAAATTTCAAATAAAAGAAAATTCGCGTGCATTAAAAATACAAATTTTGGAATCTTTTTCAATATCGATTTTCTCGAAAACCATGGCATATACAACAAAATTACAATAGGACTTTTTTTTAGGAAATTAGTCAAGCTTTCTTTTTTATGATGAACAATTTTTTAATATCTTCAACGGTTAACGAGTTATCAATAAAATAAGGCTTTTTTCATCGAAGGGGTGGTTTTTTGGAGGGGGTTGCGGCACCTCCCCAGGACGGATTTTTGTGGTTTTGTCACTAACAGTTACTGAAGGAAAAACTCAGATAACATTTTTTGTGATGGAAATTTTTATAATTATTGGACTATGAAGGGACATACAGTATGCATTATGCATTTATCTCAGTGCAAATATTACGAAATTTGTATCATTTTAGCTGACTACAGATTCTTTTCTAATTTACATGAAAAGGAAGCGGTGTCACATGTCGCCGAATGAGGACATTTCCTTACAATGAAACTGTGTATTACATTACAACTATTTAAAACATCATACTTTTTCGTATCGAGTGATAACAATAACACGGAGCGTTTGCCCGTTAATTTCGGTTGTGTGTGCGCTCATGGGTACATGCCTCACTCAATATTTAATTTCTTTGTGTGAAAAGACCTTCGGCGCTACTTAAAAATATATTTATTTGAAGAACCTACATGTAGCGCAGCGTGAAGACTTATTATAAATGAAAAGAATTTAATTTACGACAAGGCTCTCGCTGTAGATAATTTATTTAGTTTATAATTATTTTCTTTTTATCAGTTATAATTGAGAGCGACCCTCAAATGTCAGAAATTTAAAAGAAAATATCTAGTGCGAGATAATATGGGCATCATGGGTTATTATGATCGCCATTTTCTTGAGCTAACAGGCAGGCGTTGACAAATATGGTAATATATTTTGGTGGCCATCTTATCTTTCTATGAAAATAGTTTGAGGTTTAGACATATAGGAACCATCACATCTACGCAGAGTTTATCTTTTATCATTTCCAATAAGTTTTCAAAAATTAAAAATGTGTATTAATGTACCCCACAGTATATATTTTCAACTTATAGTACAAGAAAAATTGCACTTCAATTAGGAAGAAAATTAGCCATCAAAGAACGCAAACACAAAAATTGCGGCCCTTAAATGGGCCATTGTAGCGATCAATGCAGGGCCGGATTAAGGATCGACGCGCCCCTAGGCTAATAATGTACTTGCGCCCTCTTATTCATAATGAAAAAAAAAATGATAAGCGAGAGGGTTGTCCCGGTCTCAAAATTGATGAGGTGGGGAGAGGAATCTAAAAAACATTTTTTATCCAGATTCAAAACTGAGGAGCGGGGGCAAAAATTGACATGGTGGGGGGGGGGGGTGTTAGAAATATGAAAAAAATGATGAGCCGAGGGGAGAAATCTGGAAAAATGTTTTTTTGCCCAAATTCGAAATATCTATCTCTCTCTTTCCGTTCCTATTTTCCTCCTGTAAAATGTTGATATAGTTGGAAAGAACCATATAAGAGAAGTAAACATTTCCTTAATTGGCACAAAACATTGAGCTGGCACGTGCCGGTCAAATTGCAGCGTTTTTCGCTTTCGCGCTTTCGGACGAACAATGAGGTTGGCGCGGAAGGTATAAAGAGGTGTACAGACGATCCAACCACCAACCAACCTTCTCGGTACACTTTGAAAATTGCCATGACAACTCGTAAAAGTGAGCTGGTCTGCTGGAATTCCAGCGTCTTCAAAGCGTACCGACAATGTTGGCTCAGACCAGTTTACTTTTATGAGTTTGCATAGCAATATTCCGTGTACCGAGAAGGTCGGTTGGTTGGTTGGATCGTCTGTGAAAAAAAAAATGATAAGCGAGAGGGTTGTCCCGGTCTCAAAATTGATGAGGTGGGGAGAGGAATCTAAAAAACATTTTTTATCCAGATTCAAAACTGAGGAGCGGGGGCAAAAATTGACGTGGTGGGGGGGGGGGGGGGGTGTGCAGCGCAGGTCGGGTGTTTTTTTGTAGTATCCACGGATTTAGGTAAACAACTCTTCGCTGAACTATACAGTATCGGCAAGCGTTTGATTACGGTACGGCAATAAGAGCAAGCGAGAGCGAAGCAGCTAGGCTATTCTTTTTTATCGTATAACACATCCTACTCGTGATACCTGCTTTCCCCACCACATGTGCGTGAGCAGCTCTGTCTGCGGAATTTCAATTTGTTTTCATCTTGCACCCTTCATTTCTCGTTTAGCCTAATAAGCAAAAGTTTGATTTCTTTTTATTTAGTAGCTACTCAAAATGTCAGTTTATACGCCTGCTGAAAAGATTCAGATACTTATATGGTCAAAAAAGTACATATGATTTTCTTGATGTGCGTGTCACTATGTGCCCCTCTTCTAGAGCACTGGTACACGCCTTTATTGTGGACGGTCGGTTAAGTCGTTGAAACTATGCAATACCTAATCCATTGTATCAAAATAAAATAATCAAATAACAAATAAATAATTTTCTTTTATAAAAAAGAGTACCGACGTAGATATAAAGGGGTCTATAGACGACCCGACCAACCAACTAACCAACCTTCTCGGTACACTTTGAAAATTGCCTTGACAACTCGTAAAAGTTAGCTGGTCTGCTGAAATTCCAGCCTCTTCAAAGCGTACCGACAATGTTGACTCCAGCAATTTTACGAGTTCGCATGGCAATCTTTAAAGTGTACCGCGAAGGTCGGTTGGTTGGTTGGATCGTCTGTAGACCACTCAAGGAAGGCCTCAGGCTATACCCGGAAGGATTACGGCAATAAAAACTTCAGATATCGATAATTACTTAAAACGTATGAACAGGATGACTACTTAAAATTGTATCGCATTTTTTATTTCATATTATTTACTTCTCTCTCAGATTCTGATATTTCTGAAAATTAAATATAAGTAAATGAATAGTTAGGTATTTTGGTATTTATAATTCTTAATATATGGATATAATTATAAAATGGAACCAAAATAGTTACATAGAATATACATAGGCTTATACAAATTTATTAATTTCGGCCTAGATAAGACGGTAAGAAAGCTTTGTATGCTTGTCTTTGCTTAAACAAACAATTTTTTACGCTCATTATCCCAACAATATTTTGTGGCTGCTTTTTTCGCCATCCCTTATGCATTATACGACGCTACAATACATTTTATTTTCAAAGGTTAATGGTAAATAGTAAATGTCATCCGTCGGCCATCGGGAGATAAAATTAGTTAGTTTTGAATTGCTGAAGCGCCCCCTCGCACTTCGGCGCCCCTAGGCTATAGCCTATTTAGCCTTATGGATAATCCGGCCCTGGATCAATGGCTTTCTTACGGCATAGGCGAGTATTTTGTGGCCCACAATAAATTATATGCAGGCGTACCATAACTTCATGTTAATACACACATAATAACCAAATTCTGCTTCAGTTTATACGTTATAATAATAATAATAATAATTTATTGGTCATTTAAAAATAAGTAAGTAATAACAAAAAATATAAATGTAAATATAAATACAAATAATGTAATTATGAATAACAGGCAAAAATATAACTGTATAAAACTAGGGCATAATACTAGTACACAACGCAAACAAACATACAAACAAAATATGATTATATAAGACACTAGGACATAATCCTAGTATTATATAGTCAATGTAAATATAAATATATAGAGGTTGCGCCACTTAAAACTCCCCAGGCTTGTAACTTTCTTTTTTAAGCAACCTTGTTGGGCACATCAAATTGTAGATATTTTTAAGGCATTTAAACATGTGTACAGAGTGATTTAAAAAAATTGTTTGGAAAAAATTATTAAGAAAGAAAACTTAATTACCTCACTCTGTACATGAACTGCGTTAATGTTTTCTTATAAAGGTTTTAATTAGCTTCAATTTATGTTATTACGTCATATTCGAAATTCTTTTTGGTTTTAGAGAAATAAATTAGAAACACTCTTTCCGATTCCAAACTGATTTTTTTAAAATAACTTTGAAAATAATGTAAATAATAATTTTATGCTTTATTTGTAAAAGACATATCACAAACAATATTCAACGTAATAAAACAGTAACAAAAAACAAAAGAAATGAACTTTTTTAAAAACAAACGTATATTAAAATGTACTAAAAATAGGAAATTGCAAAATTTTTATTTTTAAAATTTTTTCATTTTTATAGCTAATTAAGACCTTTATAAGAAAACATTAACCCAGTTCATGCACAGGGTGAGATAAAAAAATATTCAAAGAAATTAAGTTTCCTTTCTTAACAATTCACTCTGTATGCATGTTTAAAGGCTTTAAAAATGTCTACAATTTGATGTCCCCAACATGGTCATCGCTTCAAAAATAAAAAAGTTACAAGTCTGGGGAATTTTAAGTGGCGCCCACTGTATATAAATGACATAATCCTAATATATTACAGGAGAATTCAAGTAAACTGACAAAGAACAAACATTAATTAAATTGATACATATTTAAAATCTGACACATTTGTAGTAAGCACTGGCCAAAAGATGCTTTCTTAACTTGTTGTTGGTAAAGATTTCAATTGCTGGGGCAAAGAGTTAAATAAAGCAATACCAAAATTGTTTCTTTTTATTGATTTTAATCTCTGATAAGGTGTATGTATATCATTGCACCTTACAAGTTGACTCAAACCAGCCAGAGCTCAAATTGCTTTTTTTGAATAATAAAAATGTTATGTACTTGGTTGGACGTGCGCCAGTTTACCGAACCATATACCATGGCATTATGGAGCAAAGCAGCAATTGCTGCGTCTAGATTAATTTTGTTTTTTACTTGTCTGATGACATATACTTTTTTTGGACAATTTAGTTGTTAGGTTATTAATATGTGGATGTTTAACTTAATCTATTATCTAATGTTAGTTCTAAAAATTGTATAGTCTGGGGATTATTATTCTTGGTGGAAAAAGGTAATGTATGCATTTTGTTGGTATTTAAACATAATTTGTTAGCATTAAACCAGTCAGAGGACTTGGTTAAAATGTTGGTTTGCAAATCAACAACATTAGTATCAGTCTCTCAAGTGTTCCGCGAAAGTTTTGTCGTCTGCAAAAAGGACTGTTAATGCTGAATGACCATTAGGTAGAATAGAATAGAATAGTTCTTTATTTACCAAAGTATAGATGTCATATACAGTATCGGAAGATTTTGGATTTGGGTGACAGGCATAGTTTCAACGGCTTGGCAGACCGCCTACAATAAAGGCGTGTACCAGTGCTCTAGTAGAGGGAGCAAATAATGACGCGCGATCAGGAAAACACGTACATCATTGCTATTAAAAATTTCAGTACTATTTATTGTAGTTGGCTCTGTTCAGTATAGGTAATATTATTACGTGCTTTAATAACTAAAATTATTTAACTTGTTATACTTTCAAAACGAGTCAAATAATTCTTTACATTTCCCGCAGACAGAGCTGCCCACGTACATGTGGTGGGGAAAGCAGGTGGCACGAGTAGGATGTGTTATACGATAAAAAGGATAGCCTAGTTGCTTCGTTCTCGCTTGCTCTCATTGCCGACCCAAATGAAACATTTTCTGACACTGTATACATACGCACATATACGTACACATACATACAGAATATACATGGTACCGTCAAATTACAAGCTTAAAAAAAATACATGAAATACATGCTAGTAATAAAAATAGTTGTATACTTTCACAAACAGTAAAATAGAAAAATTTATGACATACAAATTTAAAATTTAAACACTTTAAAATTATTGATACAAGAAATCTTAATTGTTGCTTAATGAGTAATTCAAATATTCACCTATTGTATAGGACTCTATGACACAGATATAGTTAAATAATTTATTACTTCCACGTCCAGTGGAAGTATAGTAACGACAAAAAAATTTTTAAAAATTTTTATTGTCCAAATAGGCTTAAAATGTCATGAAACGTCGAGATTTTAAGTTTGAGCGAAAAAAAAAATTTCTGTCTGTCGGTCTGTCTGTAACTTTTTTTTGTGCGCACGTTTACTCTGGAACCGTTTAAGGTATTGACTTGAAATTTGGTACACATATGTACTTTAACGAGATCTAGAACTAAATTATATTTTCATCTTGTTCCGTCGAAAGGTTGGGGGGTAAATTGGGGTAAATTTGGGGTAAATAGGTCAATCAAGCAGGTAAGAGTCCATTAAATTGGTATTTAGTATATACAAGAGAAGCCAAGGTCTCAAAAAAATTTTTGGCATTAGCCACCCCCATTACCACCCCCACCCCCTTATTAAAGGGGATGAAAAAAATTGTGATTTAGTGTGTACAGGAACCAGAAACCTCAAAATATTTTTTTACTTCATCCACCCCCCCCCATATCACCACCCACCACCGATGTGGGGTATCGTTTTATGGGTTTTTGGGGTAGAGGATTTCAAATATTATATTATTAAAGTTCCATAAACAATTATTTTCACATACAAAGTTTTTTCGTTGTGAGTGACTTGGATAGAGAACCTGGATGTGGAAGTAGTGATTCCTTAGGCAGCGGTTTTTTTAAATTGTCTAAATGTTTCAATTTCTTTTATGTCTAATGGTAAGTGATTATCAAACTTCATTGCTGAATAGTGTAAACTTTTTCGGTAAGTGTTAGTCTATGTTTTGTAAATCTAAAAATATTGTCTCTATGTCTTGTCTTAAAGTTTTGTCTAAATTTATTGTCTACGAATTGATTTTGGTTTTTTCTAAGATAAATAATACATTCAAAAATATACAGCCCAGCCACTGTAAGATACCCATTTGTTTTGAATAAATTTCTACAGCTATCAGTAGATTTTAAATTAAATATAACCCTTAAAATTTTCTTTTGCCATATAAAAACTTTCGACAAACCCGAACTGCCGCCCCATAATAAGATAGCATATTTAATGCATGAGTAACCATAATAAGCTGTTTTAAGGGCAATATAGTTAAGAGAAAACTCTTATGGCATAGCTTGATTTGCTGAGAATTGTGCATAAGGATTGAATGTGCATATTGTACTTTAGATTTCCGTCTAGATATAGTCCCAATAATTTAGTGCTCTCAGCAAGTTGAATTTCTTTATTATTTATTACAATTGGATTCACTTTAGGGGAAAACAGTGTGGATGCATTGAACAGGTAAATCATTAATATAAATTAAAAATAGCAGCGGTCCTAGTACACTACCCTGCGTTGATGGTACTTGAATGATAAGATACAGGCTAATATTGAAGTAAAGTTGACTGACTACACATTTATTATGCGTGTAAAAAATTTCAGCGTCTTTGATCTTTACCGCACTGCCAAAGACGCCGACAGTCTTTACACGCATAATAAGTGTGTAGTCAACTATACCGCATGCAATTTTTTATCTAAAGGGCCAGTGACGATAATTCGACAATTACATGATTACGCATGCGCATTGTGTAAAATGAAAAATCTCTCAAGGGTGTCTCCGAGCAGCGTCTGGCATTTGTTTTTTCGTTCTATGCATGACCAGTTCGTTAAAATTTTTGTTAGCTAACTTTGTGGTTTGGACAGTTTGTTAAGTTTGTTAAGCCCTATATTTTGTGTAATAAAGTATGTTACAATCTTATATGGTTGATTATAGTGTGATTATAGAAAAAAACAGTAAGTTAGCTAAAGTTCTTCATCAGCTAGTTCTCATTATGTCTCTTTTAAATAAGTGTTTTATATAAAAGTTTGTACAAAATCCTGCATCTCACCACCAAGACTAATATTAAGGAAAGACTTTTGTTTCAGTTGTCATATAAATTTTATTGCTTTATTATTTACCAGCTGATGCCCGCGACTTCGTCCGCATGGAACTTCTTTCGGGTGGAACTTCGTCTGCGTGGAATTAAGAACATTGATATACGAACCCAGTGCACATTCATTGCATTTAAGGAAGCCGTCTGCCCATCGAAAAAAATAATTATTTTAATCGACAATAGAACACATGGGTGGGTATGTGTTAAATTTCATGCTTAAAAACATCCCTCTCCCTGTTCACCCGTTGGGGGGGGGTGTTTGAAAACATCAAAATCATCAGAAAAATCAGTACTTCGACATTATCTCGAAAACGACGAATTGTATCCATATTTTTGTAATTACACAAATAAAAGTAAACTAAATTTTCTACAAAAATCGTGCAATGAGTTTTTTTGTGACTCCATTAGTTTTCTCAGTGGCGGGAAAATTATATAGGTATTTAAGTACAGCTGTAATATAATTCTATTTTTATTAATAAAAGATACCTAAATAAATTTATTTTTAAGCTTTATTTTAACTAAATATTTCTACTCTAGTGATTTTTAATAAAATCGCACAGACGAATGCATAAAAGTTAAAATTTTCAGTCACTGTCGGCTTCACAGCACTCTCCATCACATAAACACAGTACCGTACATTTTAACTCTGCACGAGCGCATGAACATTTTTTACTACATATAACTCAGCATTTACAGGAAACCATAAGCTGATAAGCTGAAGTAGCTTCTGGAGATGTGGTGCAAAAAGGGTGGTAAACTCCACCCTCATGAATGTATTATTCTTATGTATGATATTACTCATAACAATAATACTATCGGTAACGTACTAAACGATCTGCGCGACATCATATTAAATAATGTTTGACAATCGTATACCGCTGATCATTTGGCCTAATTGTAGGAAAACCGTTTGGTCTATGACAAAAAAGTATAAATGAGTAACATTTATAATTTTGTAGTGAAGTTTGTGTTCTTCAATTTTACTTGGGAGTTTTTTATAAGTACACGGTTTTCAAGATAATCCCAAAAAATTGTGCGCAAACTTGGCACTATATCACATTTTGTTCGCCAAGAACAACTTTACCTCTGTGCCAAATTTCATGTTAGTATCACAAAGTGAACGATTGTTATGCTTAGCAACCCCACTATATTAGTATATATCTTAAGTTTAAGAATATAATTAAGAATATTTTAGAGTAAAGAAATAATTTTGTTTTCTAAAATGGAATGAAATAATGAAAAAAGTTATATATAGAAAATATTATTTAGGCATTAAGCAAATCACAACTTACCTATTTTTTTTATTTAATATAAAATTACCAACTTTCTGTATATTGGTGCCTAAATCTGGTCACGCTAATACACTAAAACACTCATTATTGAAGAACCAATCAAAACAACTACTCTTCTAGCTAATACTGACGAAGTATTGAATTACATTATAGGATTCCTAGATAGTGTGACTAGATTGAGGCACCAATATACAGAAAGTAGGTACTTTCATATTAAATAAAAACCGCTGCCCAAGGAATCACTACTTCTACATCCAGATTTTCTATCCAAGTCTCTCACAACGAAAAAATTTTGTATGTGGAAATAATTGTTTATGGAACTTTAATAATATAATATTTGAAATCGTCTACCCCAAAAACCCATAAAACGATATTCCACATCGGTAGTGAGGTGAGGGTGGTAATAGGGGGGTGGTGGTGGGATGGATGAAGTAAAAAAATATTTTAAGGTGTTTGGTTCTTGTACACACACTAAATCACATTTATTTTCCTCCCCTTTAATAATGGGGTGGGGGTGGTAATGGCTGATGCCAAAAAAATTTTTGAGACCTTAGCTTCTCTTGTATATACTAAATAACAATTTTATGGACTCTCACCTGTTTACCTATTTACCCCCCATTTACCCCAATTTACCCCACAACCCTTCGACGGAATAAGCTGAAAATATAATCTAGTTCCAGATCCCGTTAAAGTACATAAGTGTACCAAATTTCAAGTCAATATCTTAAAAGGTTTCAGAGTAATCGTGCGCACAAAAAAAGTTACAGGCAGACAGACCGACAGACGTCAGAAATTTTTTTTTCGCGACATTCTAAGCCTATTTGAACAACAAAAATTTTCAAAAATTTTTTTGTCGTTACTATACTTTCACTGGATGTGGAAGTAGGAAGTAAAAGTGTGTAAGTTGTGCCAAGTTTCAAAGTATGGCATTATTATACTTTTCGCAAAAACGAAGTATATTATATTTGATCGGCACATTTCTAAATCAGTAAATATCGCTCGTAGAGAAAAAATTTTCATATCATTATGTTAGAGAAAGAATTCTGAACAACTTTCAAACGTCCGTCTGTTCGTCTGTCCGTCCATCCGTCCGTCACGTTTTTTTGTAAACATGATAACTTAAGAAAGAAAAGTCCGATTGTATTGAAATTTGGAAAGTAAGTTAGCGTTAGCTAGAGGAAGAACTCTGTTGTTTTTGAAAAGAATGAATCAGTAAATAAAAAAGTTATTAATCATTTAAATTAAAAAATACATATTTTCTTAATTTTTATCATTTGTACTTAATAGGAATCTTGCGAAATTTTATTGTCTATATATTTTTTTGTTTATACATTTTACTAATGTATATATATTATAATAATATATTTAATTCGTTAAAATATAATTCTCCAATGACATTCAATTTTCGTAGTGATGTCTGATGGTCGAATGGCTTAGGCTTTGTCTCCAAGTTGATTGAGAAGGTCATCCTGATCAGATTAGACTCTGCTCAGGATTAACTCCACATCGACGATGAGTGCCAGTTCGGCTTCAGGCGTAGCAGAGGCACTGTGCAGCAGGTCGCCAGGATCGTGAATGACGACAAGGTACAATGCAGCCTCGGGAAGAGCACCGTCATGGTGCTCCTCGATGTTGAGAAAGCCTTCGATACCGTATGGATTTCGGGGCTGCTTCACAAACTAAACGCACTGGACTTTCCCATGTACATAACCAAACTTATTTACTCTTTTCTGACAGATAGATCGCTGCAGGTTAGGGTGAATAATAAACTATCAATTCAGCGGGATATTCGCGCGGGCGTCCCCCAGGGGTCGTCGTGCCTTTCACCGAAACTGTACAACTTGTACGTCTCCGACTTCCCGGAGTTCCCGAATTCTAATCTTGCCAAGTACGCCGACGACACGGCCATGTATGTGCACTCACATAATGCTCAAGCGGCCAATATGCTGCTGAAGGCACACATGGCCCGTGCCACGGTGTATTGCGACAAGTGGAAAATTCAGATCAACTCCGAGAAGTCCGAGTCGATTCTCTTCACGTGCCGATTTACCGAAAATCGGATTTTAATGCCACTTTCGATCGGGGGTAGACAAATTCCTATCAAACGGTGCGTGAAATATTTGGGGGTTAACTTAGACAAACGACTGACGTTTAACACCCATATTAATGAGACAGTACGAAAGGTCTACTCCATGTCCAGAAGTCTGTACCCGCTCTTGGCCAGGGGTAGCGGACTAAATAGACAAAATAAAAAAATGTTGTACACAGGCCGGCAATCACATACGCGGCGCCGGTGTGGTGCAGCATCCCGGCCACGACAATGAGAAAACTTCGAATTCTTGAACATAAATGTATGCGCCTCATCTCTGGTTTGGACAGGTACGCCTCCCTCAGAGATCTATACGCAAATTGCCACGACATAACCCCACTGGCGAACTACGTCCAAGAAATTTCACAAAAATTCTATCAATTCAAACTGGGCGATAGTCCGCTAACCCGCAACATAACTCGAATCAGATAGCAATGCAATACTTTTCGATATCAGACACCCTCTACCATACCAGGCGTTGCCTATTTTCCGGCAACTCCCTTAGCCAAACTTTCCTCTACCATAACTTATCTCTACCCTACTCTTTACTTTTCCACAACTTTATATCTTTACAACCCCCTCTTCTTTATCTCTGTTCAATTTTGTTCTTGTCCTTTTTCTTCTTGTCCTTTTTGTTCTTTTGTCCATTTTGTTTCTAAATTCCGTCTAGGCCGAAAAAATTCCCTAAAATCCAAATATTTTAAACCACACCTTTTATCCACCACACTTTCCTGGCAGGAAGACCAGGGTGGAATTGCTTCGAACGGGTTTTTTCGTTGAGTTAAAGTGTTCGTCTGTGCGCGAAACCGCTAGTTTTTTAAAGTGCTAATTTTAATTATTTTTTAAGTATTTTTGTGTACTACTGTTGATCCAAATTGTTAATTTTAAGCTTTATTCTTAGGCAGGAGTCTTAACCTTTTACATTCAGCTTTAGCCAAACCGGACCTGCCCCGTCCAGCCCGACACCCACCACGACGCTGCGCGTCGTGGTTGTCTGGCTGGCTCCGGGCCAGATTCCGGGAAGGCACGTACATGTACCTCTAATTTTAATAAACTTGTTATTGCTTGCTTGCTTTGTCTCCCAATCCAGAGTCTTGTGTTCGAATCCTGGTCAGGGCGTTTTTTAAATTTTTTTTCATATATTTTTTTCATATTTTTTTTATATATTTCTTTTTTACAAGAAAGTTGGTATCACAAAATTTAGAATGTTCAAAAACTAACTTTATTTACAAGAAAACTGCGAAGAGTATCCCATAGAATATGTAACAATTATATAAAAAGCTTAGTAAATCAGTGAAGAGTATAATGCTTCCACTAGTTTTTCCTTATTCACGTAATTTTTAGTTTTACTGAATTACTAGAAATAGGCGTCTTGTTTGTGTTTATCTAGGGCTGTGGTCCGGTTCTCTGAAAGGCGGTGAAGAGAAACATTTCTTCTTGAAAAATCTTATTTTGGTTATTTTTTGCTTTTTCATATTAGATATTAAGTGTATGAAGGAAGTTGATAAACTGTCTCGTAGAGGTTTCTTTTTATTGGTACATTAGCGTTATGAGACTTGGATTAACAGCATATGGAAAAAATTGAGGTTTCTTTGAAAGTTATCTGCTGAATATCCAAAACAAAATTTTTCAACAATTCTTAAGTCGAAACAAAACACATAATTTTTTTTGTTTAATTTATTTAGCTTACATTCAAAAGCTAGAAAATCCTAACGAAATTCTCTCCTTAACTGCTGAAGATGTCGAGTAATATTCCCTCATAGTTTTTAGTGTCTTTCCCTACATTACACAGTAATAATTTTTAATATGTTAACCAACTTTATAAAGTAATAATAACTTAAATAAACATTAATCTACAGTAAATATAAAAATAAACATGTGGAGTGTTTTTTTCACTGGTCCTAATTGTTGCATTCATGACTCGTGAAAAAGAAGCAACTTATTGCATAAATAACAATTTTGATACTTATTCTACTAAACATGCCACCTACAGTCGTTCGCTGTCAGGGCGATTGTTTACAAATGACACTTCAGTAAAAAATATTTTGTTTGAAGCTTTATGTCTTGTGTTAGTTAAAATGAGCGATTTGGATAGTGTTCCGTAGAATATGATGCAGCGAACGCCGTGAAGGAGTCATTGTTACCTTAAAAATCTCGTGCCAAATATGAGTTTGCCTACAACCGCTTTGAAAAATGATGCGAGGAAAAGTACGTGAATAATATTGCTAATAAAAAAGTCCTTGGCCGAGAAAAATCTAACAGTTCTAAAATACTGTTCATTGTGGTGTAACAATTCCATGCTGTGAACTGTACTTAATTTTAAGAAAAAATGTCGATATCAGCAAGTGTACTGTCGTGCTCAAAAAGAAACGGGACAAGTCTTATAACGTATTTTTGCTAAAATCTAGTTGTGTACATCTAACTTTAATTTTTGTGACATTGTCAATTATTTGTCAAAATGTATTGCTAGTGTGCAAATAGAGACAGATTTACATTAGAAAAAAATATAATCCACAGTACATCGCCCTTTTTTGTTAATGATTAGTAACAGGTTGATTTTTCGTGAATAGCTTCGTTTTGACGAGACTCCCAACTTTTCTCTCTGCGAAAATTCTCGGTAGTGGTAGCTAATAGCAAAAATTATTTTTTTCTATTTCGCACAAATTAGACAACTCGACAACCTGTCAAATTATGTTATTGTGGACAAACACGGGACTTATTATAATTAACTCGCACAAACGTAACCAAGGCAATCGAAAAACAAACCCTTTAACAAACGTTTAACGACTGAAAAATATATTGCCAAAATAATTTGACAGGTTGTCGAATTGTCTAATTCGTGCGAAATAGAAAAAATAATTTTTGCTATTAGCTACCACTACCGAGAATTTTCGCAAAAAGAAAAGTTGAGCGTCTCATCAAAATGAAGCTACTCACGAAAATTCAGCCTGTTACTAATCATTAAAAAAAAAGGGCGATGTACTGTGGACTAATAGTTGTCCTATTTCTTTTGCTCACGACAGTACGTACAAAGAGAAGTCCAAAGTTTTTACCAAACATGATGTTTTCAAATTCCTAAGAGAAGCTGATGACGAAAAATTTCTATTATCGAAATTAAAAAATCACGTTTCCTAAATTTTTCCTTATCTTTGCTATGTTTTGTAATTAGCAGTTATAATTGCATTAGCTGGTGTTTGCAGAAGAGCTTCAAAACCCTGCAAAAATCTAATTAATTACTTAAACACCTTTCATTTTACATTAACTATCACGAAAGCAAAAATTTCTCGGAAGATTTTGTAATAGAGGCGTTGAAGGATTACATATAGTGAATATTGACACAAGAAAATTTTGTACATTTGCCACAATACCCACAACGTCTTTGTGTAGCAATTTTGTCAATCAGGTGATCAGTTTTGACATATCTGATCTCTTTCAATATATTCCTACTACATTTTGGTTTGGGGCCAGCTAAATGTTCAGGGGCAGTTAGAGTTGTGAGATCAATTCTCCTCAAAAACTGCAGAATGATAGACTAAACGATAAAGAAGCCACATGTTGACTACCGATCCATTCAAGCAAAAGCGAATCATTGCCCAATACCATTTGCAAGATCTGATTCGTATACGATAGAGTCTTCTCATTTTATCGAGCATATCCATACCTCCCAATCCTTGGTTATAGAGACTTATAAGTGTCGGTTGATCCACATCCTTTGTTGTTTAGACCATCTTTTGCACGTGCCTTCTGTCAAACAAATGTCTTTGTTTTTCATGTTGGTTGCGATATTCACTTGACTATTGTCATGCCACCTGGTGAGTTGAATACCACTATTTTCTTTTTGCAGCTCTTTTAAAGGAGCTTTCTCTATACGGTCAGAGCGGATGGTACCAATACATTGAATTTCATTATTTTGCAGAAGTTCAAGTAATGGTAAGGAGTTGAAAAAATTATCCAAATATATGGTCGAATGCGGGGGAATAGATCTCATACAAAGTTTCTCGGTAACACTGGACCCCAGTTTACCCTTGATTTTATCCCCTCTGCCCGTGCAGGGATTGAATTTCAACAACTACCCCTGGGGGGTTGTGAGGCACCAAAATTTAAAGCCACAGCGAATTGGCTTTCCGTTTATAAATTGCTCCATATTGTTACGGCCAAAATGAGGCTCCATAGCCTCATCCAATGAAAAAGAAGTTCTGAAACAAAACTAACATTCATACCCCCATCTGCCTACCGTATGATATATCATACGGAAATTTTTTTCCGCTGCTGCAATTACAGGAAGAATTGATATGACTATGAAATGGTATACATCCTCTAATATGTATAAAGAATTATTACGTGAATAAAAGTCAAATAAACTACATCCAAATGAAAATTGTGAAACATAACCTTACCGTGAGCTCATTTTCTGCTGCGAAATTTACTGGTTATAGAACGCTCGGTTATAACTTATTTAAGTATAAAACAATCGAATTTTTGTCCTAAGCTTATTGTCTATATATGCAAATAACCCCTTTAGATGAGTAAAATCACTGAATTTATCACACTCGATTTATTTACACTTCATTAGAGACAACCTAACCTCTGTATGATAAATCATACAATATAGACTGGCGGTACATGACCAGTCAGGTGCAACGTTTTTAAAATGCATGCCAATCATATATATGAAAGAAATTACCGTGAATATGCCAGAAACGCAAATTTTAGGCAGGCGTCGCGTGCAGAAGGCTGTGCAAATCGATTTTTTTTGTTTCTTTTTTTTGTGTTTTTTTTTTATTTTAAAATGGATGCCAATAGTGCCAAACGATAAGACGTGAAAAAGAATCCAGCGGAAATTCATTGGCATGCAGTTTACGCGCGCAAAACAACTGTTGATGCGCACATTAAATCGTAAAAATTTTTGGTGTTCTTGATTTTGGATGATTTTGATTTTGTATTTTTTTTCAAGGCTTTTCGTTTGGCACTATTGGCATCCATTTTAAAATCAAAAAAAAAACACAAAAAAAAGAAACAAAAAAAATCGATTTGCACAGCCTTCTGCACGCGACGACTGCCTAAAATTTGCGTTTCTGGCATATTCATGGTAATTTCTTTCATATGTGTGATTGGCATACATTTTAAAAACGTTGCACCTGACTGGTCATGTACCGCCAGTCTAATAGGCACTACTGGGTTAATAGTCTATAAAGCTGGTGTAACCGTGATTTTAATGAAACAAAAATTACGCGAAAGTAAATATTTCTGAAATATTCTTAACAAAATACAACAATACAACTGAAACATATTTTTTTCAGTAATACATATGCCTTTTCTTGTTCAGCAATATTTTAGTGTTAAATAATCTTTCGTTCCGGTAGAGTTACAATAAAAACACTCTAAATCGCTAGATACCTCGTAGACTATATTTTAAAAATGCAAACCAAAATATTACATAGTTTTGTAGGGGAACTTGCATTTACATATTATGAAATATGTCGATAGGTACGGGAATAACGAACTGAAGTGATATTTATCTAAACAGAAACACGCTTTCGAACTCCGTATCTACTTTTATTTTGCAAGCAAATATTTTCCACGAAAAATTCCCAGACGAAAATATTTATTGGTTTACGTTTATTATAATAGCGAACGGGTATTAATCGAGACATCTGCCTGAGATTAGAGTGTATGAATAAATAATATAATAATAATAATAATAAACTTTATTTACATACTAGATACAGTAAATATAAAATGATACATAAAAAATACTTGCATGTAAATAAATAAAGATCCGGAGATGTAAAATCTCAGAAAAAAAGCCCAAATAGGTCCATTTAAGGACCTGCCCATGGGCTGAAGACACTTATATACATACAATATTTATAAAAATTAAAATTAAAATAACAATAAACATCAACTATCAACACAATACGATTATGTGCACGTAACCGACACACATATTCACATACACATATATACATGTATATATTGTTTTTCTATGGGAAAGTTAAATAAGGGCAAGGTTAATAAGAGAGTTAAAAAATATTACTAATCTATAATTGAATGAATTTCATATCTGTTTCTGGTAAGGATCCATTTACTTAATTTGTTCTTAAATAGATTAATTGAATTTGCATTTCTCAAGAAATCAGGTAGTCTATTTCGCATTCTGGGAGCAATGTGCATGAAGCTTCTTTGTCCTATCGATTTTTGAGCTCTTGGTAGAATTAAATTAGCTGCTGTTCTATTGCGCGTTTCATATCTATGACTGACTGCTTGTGTATAGTGTCGATTTGAATACATAAAGACCATGGCGGTTTTAAAGAAAAGTAGCCGTAAATCGAATATCTTACATTCGGCATATAACAAATCAGACGGGTATCTGAATGGTTTTTTAAAAATAATTTTTAGGAATCTCTTCTGCAAAATATCTAATGGCATTAAATGTGTTTTTCTTATACCACCCCATCCAATAATCCCATACTGTAGTATTGATTTAATACTTAGTACCACTGAAAAGAATAGCGTAGAAGTTGAAATAAATTCTAGACTTTCAGTAATAATTGATCATATATTTATACAGGGTGAGTCAACGATTGAGACATAAAGTAACTGGTGATTCCTTGGCTGAAAACATAATATTTGATCAAACATGCTTCAGTAAAACGTTCCTATTTAACGAGATACAGGGTGTTAAAGTTTTTTTTTATTATTATTTTTACTATCAGGCTCAAAACCGATGCAGGTAAAGTAGATATTTCTTGTAATGAGAAATCATGTCATATTAGTTTTCACCTCAGTTATACAGTTATGTAACCTCGACAGATGACGTGCCGCGCCATACGGCAAGCGGAGGCAAACTAGAATAATTTTCATGAATAACAAAACGTCTGGCAAGACGTTGTGGATAAGAAGAAGAAGATTCACTAATTCTAGGTAAAAAAGATATACTGTCAGTGGACTGCACATAGACGAAAAACCGCTGCCCAAGGAAACAGTACTTCCACATCCAAGTCTCTTACAACAAAATAGTATATTTGCACTCCACTATGTGGAAATAATTGTTTATGGAACTTTAATGGTATAATATTTGAAATCATGTACTCCATTAACCCATAAAATTACATGCCACATCGGTAATGGAGGTGGGGTGGTGGTGGGGGTGAATGAAGTGAAAAAAATTCTTGATGACTTTGGCTCTTGTACACACACTAAATCATACTATTTTTTCACTACCTTTAATAATGAGGTGGGGGTGGCTAATGCCAATTTATTTTTTGAGACCTTAGCTCCTCTTATATTTACTAAATACCAATTTCATGGACTCTTACTTATTTACCCCAATTTACTCTGCAACTCTGCAACGGAATAAGATCAAAATATAATCTAGTTCTAGATCTCGTTAAAATACATACGTGTGCCATATTTTAAATGAATATCTTAAATGGTTCCAGAGTAATGATGAGCACCAAAAAGATACAAGACCAACAGACATGATATTCTAAGTCTATTTAAACAATGAAAATTTCCAAAATTTATTTTTGTGTTAATATACAGTGTGACCCACTTAAGATCGCAACACCCTGTATACCCGTTAATTGATGCTTGATTAACTTCAAATTTTGGTGGTAAGAAAAGATCGATAAGGTGATTCTTTGAACTTGGTAATATGTGATATATGTCAGCAGCGTGCGATTTTAAGGGGGTTTCAAAAGCCGATTTTTCAAAAAAGTATTAGAGATTTTTTTAGAAAAAAAAATACCAAGGTATTTTTAATCAGCACCTTTAGAAACCCCTTTGTACAAAATTGCATCGTAGTGGGTACAAAGGTGTTTGAGATAGTGGCTGTTACAAATACAATTTTTTCAACCAAAACTAATTTTTATTCGTAAAACGGATTCCCAAATTAAAAAAATCTATTCTTCATTTTTTGTTCAGAATAATGCATTGTTCTAGACTGAATTGATTTTATAACAAAATAAGAAAAAAAAAAGTATACAGTGTGACCCACTTAAGATCGCAACACCCTTTTATACCCGTTAATTCATGCTTGATTAACTTCAAACCTTTTTTGGTAGGAAAATGTCGATTAGGTGATTCTTTGAACTTAGCGATTTTAAGGGGGTTTCAAAAGCCGATTTTTCAAAAAAAAGTGTTTTATAGAATTTGTTATTCAAATTTCGATTTCATCAATGTAAAGAGCGCCATTTAAAACCCCAAGACATCAATTTTAAGTGAGATCACTTACCTGGTTACTGAGATGTAAGCTTCCAAAAATTAATTATTATTATTTTTACTTTTTTTTTCTTATTTTGTTATAAAATCAATTCAGTCTAGTTCAATGCATTATTCTGAAACAAAATTAAGAATATATTTTTTTGACTTGGGAATCCGTTTTACAAATATAAATTAGTTTTGGTTGAAAAAATTGTATTTTTGACAGCCACCATCTCAAACACCTTTGTACCCACTACGATGCAATCTTGTACAAAGGAGTTTCTAAAGGTGCTGATTAAGAATACCTTAGTATTTCACATATTACCAAGTTCAAAGAATCACCTTATCGATCTTTTCTTACCACCAAAATTTGAAGTTAATCAAGCATCAATTAACGGGTATACAGAGGTGTTGCGATCTTAAGTGGGCCACACTGTACTTCAACTGAATGGCATGACACAGATATAAAAAACCGTTGTGTGCCGTAAACTACAGGATAGAAGTAAAGCCTCTACTTCAAGCATTTTCTTCAAGTAAACCTACTACGCATCCATACTATTCGAGGTAACCCACTGTGCATTCAATTCACTCGAGGAAAGCCACTGCGCATTCATACTTCTTGAAGTAACCCACTGCGCATCCATTTTACTCGATAAAACTCACTGTGCATCCATATCACTTGAGGTAACTTACTGCGCATATATGGCACTCGGGAAAAGCGACTGCGCATCCATACTACTTAAAGTAACCCACTGCACATCCATACTACTTGAGGTAACCTATTGAGATCTATAATACTCGAGAAAAGTCACTGCGCATCCAAAATACTCGAGGAAAGCCATTGCGCATCCATAATAATCGAGGAAAGCCACTGCGCATCCGTACTGCTCGAGGTAACTTTAACAACATAATATTTGAAATCGTCTACCCCAAAAACCTATAAAATGATATGCCACATAGGTAGTGGAAGTGGTGGTAGGTTGGTAGTGGGGGTAGATGAAGTAAAAAAATATTTTGAGGCTTTTGGTTCTTGTACACACACTAAATCACATTTTTTTTTCATCCCCTTTAATAAAGAGGTGGGGGTGGTAATGGGGGTGGCTAATGCCAAAAATTTTTTTGAAACCTTAGCTTCTCTTGTATACACTAAATACCAATTTTATGAACTCTTACATGCTTGATTTACCCTTTTTACCCCCCAACTCTTCGACGGAATAAGATGAAAATATAATCTAGTTCCAGATCCCGTTAAAGTACATACGTGTACCAAATTTCAAGTCAATATCTTAAACGGTTCCAGAGTAAACGTGCACACAAAAAAAGTTAGACCGACAGACAGAAATTTTTTTTCGCTCAAATTTAAAATCTCGACGTTTCATGACATTTTAAGCCTATTTGAACAATTAAAATTTTCAAAAATTTTTTTATCGTACATTACTTCCACTGGATGTGGAAGTAAAAGTAAGTTGACTTTTGTCATTTCAGGATTTCTCTTTAAATTGATGAATTTTGGTGAATAATAATTTCTTCTGATGATGCAGATTTCAAAAATTAGGGATTATAGAATACTATCCTCAGATGCTACAAAAAAATATTTTAATTTTAGCATCATATCATAATGATAATACCGGTTTCAAAAAATTACAAAATATAGAATACCCCAAGATGTTCCAAAAAAATATGATAATTTTAGCATCAGCGTATCATAATTATTCAAAAAATAAAATAAATATTTTATTTTTTTTAGGGTACCTCTACTGATATTACTGATTTCAAAAAATTAGGGATTATAGAATACTATCCCAAGATGTTATAAAAAGAAATATGACAATTTTAACATCAGCGTATCATAATCTAAAAAAATAAAAAAGGACATTGTATTTTTTATAAGAACCTTTTACTGATAATACCAATTTCAAAAAATTATTGTTAGCCGTGTTTGAATTCCTTGCGGTTCAAGACATGGTGCGGGAGCTAAGTGGCTTTTTCGGACACTGGCATATGTCAGCCCGTCGAGTTGGCCATGGTTCAAGATATAAAAGTCAGTGAAATTATATCATCGTTTCGAAGCCAATTTTTTATGTGTATACATATTTTATGTTTAGAATGAATAAAATGAGATCGCCAAAAAGTGTGAGCCATCAGGTGTGCAACCAGAAAGGTCAAAGAGGTAAAAAAACGGAGTTATATAACATGATCATTACAAACTTTTTTAAGGTTGAGCATGTTTATTTAAATGTTTTGAACACAGAAAAAAATTCCCAGAAAGAAACTCCCGTCAGTAAGGCTAGCCAGAAAGAAAATGTTTAGGATTTTTTAAGAAAATTGGATTTTTTTTGCATATTTCATCTCAGAACTCTAAACTCATCGTTACAAGTTCTGGCTCCTTTTTAAAACGTAAATATAAGCTCCTTCAACAATAGAATAGCCTCCCCGACCCCCGTAAAGTTCTTAGTGTCAACAAAAGTATCATAGGCTCTTAAATATACAGGAATTTAACACTTTCGGCTAACTTGACTCCGTACCGTGCCTCAGATGTATTGTATCATTATTGCCTTTCTGGCTGCGCCCCCTGACGGCCCACACTTTCTGGCGATCTTATTTAGTTCATTCTAAACATAAAAGGTGTACACACACAAAAAATGAGCCTTGTAACGATGGCATGATTTCACTGATTTTTAAACAGTGTTCGTGACGCAGGAGATGCCCCGCCAGAAGTCGATTTTATGAATCGTTATCATCCATTAAACCATAAAAATATCTCAAAGTTCATAAAACGATGAGCTGCCGAAAAAGCCACCTAGCTCCCGCTCTAACACACGCAATTTTACTAGTTGAGTGTATTATGTATAGGTAGTATGTATGACTACTACCTAGTATGAAAAAATAATAAATTAGACAATTCTGTTTGATGTAATCTGTCACTAATTTTCCATAATTGTACATTTGATTATAAAATGAACACTCAGATAATTATAAACATCGTGTCTTCCAGTTAATTCTAACAATTAGGAATTATAGGATCCCAGGATTCTACAAAAAATATGATAATTTTAGCATCAACGTAATTTAAAAAAAGATATTTTATTTTTTCAAGGATCTTCTACTGATATTACCGATTTCAAAGAATTAGGGATTACAGAATACTATCCCAAGATGCTACAAAGAAAATATGACAATTTTATCATTAGTGTATCATAATCTAAAAAAATAAAAGAGAACATTTTACTTTTTTCAAGTACCAACTACCCATTTGATCGCTTTAGAAAAATTATATGTGGTAAATAACCATCTCAAGATTCTACAAAATGAATTTGGTAGGTGTGCCGAAACTTTATAGGGGTTAAGAAAATCCAGAATAATTCATGATTTTTTTTTCAATGTTCCCGTTCTCAAATTCTGTTCGAATTACGAAATAATTTTCTTAAGCACGGCACTGCTACCCTTAATTCTTCAAAAAAACTGTTTAATGTTTTCGCATATGTCGTGAACTTGCTTTGTCTTAATGTCGTAAATATGAATCATAAGTCGTTTAATAACTTTTTTATTTGGGTTTTTTATTCAAAGCTTCAGTCATAGCTCTCTTGGTGATAACCGAATTATTAGGCTATTGTCTATGTACAAAAATAGAGGGTTGAAAGGAACTAAAACGTTAAAGGGTTTTTATTGTTTATTATGTTCAATTGACCCCCAAGATATGAAAAAACCGCGGAGTGCTACCATTTAAAGTGGTGCGTTTTTGAGATCGAAGTAAAAAGGGCCACTTTTCATTTTTTTTTTGCTCGAAAACTATGAATTTTTTCTATAAACACGTCAATAGAGAAGTGTGTAGAGAATTAAATTTCCAATCGAAATGGCACCTTCAGAAGTCAAAATTTTTTTTTTTAACAAAAATATGTCCAAAATACAAAACAAAAAATAGCGAAAAAATGCAATTTTTTATTTTTTTTTTTTATTTTAGCCTGTAACTATTTTTCGGGTACATTTAGGCATATACATTGCTACATAACAAAAAAAGCTGGTGTTTTACCCGTTAAAATGAGATTTTGTAAACAGTTTTACGATTAATAGTGACCGAGATATAGCGTTTCAAAGTTGGCAACTTTTAACTTTTTTTGCTAATTTTTACTATTTTTTTTCAAATTTCGTCCTGTAACTTTTTTCTGAGTGAATTTAGGTGTAGACATTATTATATTAAAGTGAAAGCTGACTTTACGCCCATTGAAATGGTGGCTGGTAAAAGTCTCTACGACAAATAGAAACCTAGATACAGCGTTTCGAAGAGTGTTACTTTTATTAACTTTCTTTTTTACGTTCTTTTTTAAATTTCGGCCTATAACTTATTTGTCAAATGCTTTAAGTACAGATATTGCTACACTGAATGACCTCGCAGCATTCTTGTTTAAATGGTCTGCAATAGAAGTTTAACCCATCTTAAAGTATTGTTTTTTCTCCTTATTATCCTTTTCCTTTCCAAAATTCAAGTAGCAAAAGACAATGTTGTCGTTGATGCGGATACACTATTTAAAAGGATGCTGTTATTCAAACCAACTGATTCAGAATTGGAAGAGTATTTTGATTTTGAATTATCTCCATATCCAACGTCAATCTTTCAAAAGGGAATCATGAGAAAAAATAAAAAATCGGATCTTTATGATTTTTTCGAACCTATAAATGATGTTTCTCTCTCTAACATTTATTACATTATCGATGGTGGATTTTTATTGCACAAAATAGTTTGGAATACCAACGATACATTTGAAGAAATCAGTAAAAAATATATTCAACACTTAAAACATTTTTACACGAATTGCACTGTTGTGTTTGATGGCTACCCTAATGATTACGATAATACAGGTACGAAATCTGCAGAAAGATGACGCCGAACCAAGCAAGTTGGGCCAGGAGTTCAGATTAACAATTACTCAAGGCCATTATCAAAACCTGATAAATTTTTGGCAAATGAAAATAATAAAAAAAATTATTTCATATTTAATTAAAAAATTTGAAGAAAATAATATTGAGACTGGGCAAGCTGAAGAGGATGCAAACGTACTAATTGTAAATACTGCAAAAGATAAGGCATCCCAATCAGAAAATGTTGTTATAGTTAGTCAAGATGTCCTATCATATTATATTTTTTTAAACCTAGCATAGGAAATGTAACTGCCAAATTATATAACCATAATAGTTTCAAATTTAATCATCTAAAAAAATACCTTGGCTTCGTACATGCATTCAGTGGCTGTGATACAACCTCTTCCTTTTTTTTGGTATTGGTAAAAAGAAATTCTTGAATTTCATTAATAAGAATATTTTGCTTTTGGAAAAGTATTTAAATGAATTTTTGTGTGAAAATGCAAGTCCAGCAGCCATCGGTTCTGCTTTTGAATGTATTGTAACATTACTATACGGTATGAAAATTGATGGCCAAAGCACCTGTCGCTATAAGTTATTTCAGAAGTACTCAACAGGTGCGAAATTCTCATTGTCCCGATTGCCTCCAACAACTGATGCTGCTAAACATCATGGTTTAAGAACTTACTTGCAAATGCAACATTGGAAAGGAAATATTGTAAATCCTCTCATCTGGGGTTGGAAAATGGACTAGTACCAATTTTGACAAATAAACCTCCCGCACTACAAGTTTTGCTGGAAAAAATAGCCTGTAAATGCACCAAAGGATGCAGAGGAAAGTGTGGTTGCAGGAAATTGGGAATGAATTGCTCCATTTTCTGCAAAGAATGTATGGGAATGAACTGTGAAAACGCTGATGTACCTCAAATAACTGAAGACGATGTTTACATAGATGCCGATGAAGAAATCGACTTTGATTTTGAAAATATGTTAAATCCAGCATTTGAATAATTTCATAATGTAAGTTATTAATCTAAGTTATTTGAACAAAAAAAAACACGTGATATAATAAAGTTCAGAAGTGGAAAAATGTAAAAAGTTATTTTTTAAGTACAATAATCTACTATATCTAGACCAGATCTAGACTGAATCTTGGTTACTATTGATCACATAAACTTTTATTGCAGACCGCTGTATCTAGGTTTCTATTTGTCGTACAGACTTTTACAAGCCACCATTTCAACGGGCGCAAAGTCAGCTTTCACTTTAATATAATAATGTCTACACCTAAATTCACTCAGAAAAAAGTTACAGGACGAAATTTGAAAAAAAAACAGTAAAAATTAGCAAAAAAAGTTAAAAGTTGCCAACTTTGAAACGCTATATCTCGGTCACTATTAATCGTAAAACTGTTTACAAAATCGCATTTTAACGGGTAAAACGCCAGCTTTTTTTGTTATGCAGCAATGTATATGCCTAAATGTACCCGAAAAATAGTTACAGGCTAAAATAAAAAAAAAAATAAAAAATTGCATTTTTTCGCTTTTTTTTGTTTTGTTTTTTAGACGTATTTTTGTTAAAAAAAAAAATTTTGACTTCTGAAGGTGTCATTTCAATTAGAAATTTAATTCTCTACACACTTTTCTATTGACGTGTTTATAGAAAAAATTCATAGTTTTCGAGAAAAAAAATATGAAAAGTGAACCTTTTTACTTCGAACTCAAAAACGCACTACTTTAAATGGTAGCACTCCGCGGTTTTTTCATATCTTGGGGTCAATTGAACATAATAAACAATAAAAACCCTTTAACGTTTTAGTTTCTTTCTACAGTACATGGACAATAGACTATATCGTCACCATAGAATATTTGGACCCGCTGAAACCGAATCGAAGTCAGAATTGTCAGATTGGCTCGTTTTTCACCCCCAACCCCCAAAAACACTCCCAAAACAAAAACAAAGTGGTCTGTCTGGTGAGCCAATCTGACAATTCTAACTTCGGATTCGGATTCAGCGGCCCAAATATATAAGGATATACTGGTATGGTCCACCGGACAGACCACTTTTTTGTTTTGGGGGTGTTTTTTAGGGTTAAGTGTGAAATACGAGCAAATCTGGCAATTCTTCCTTCGAATTCGGATTCAGCAGGTCAAATTAAATAAGGATCCATTGATATAGTCCGCCGGACAGACCACTTTGTTTTTGTTTTGGGGATGTTTTTTGGGATTGGGGGTGAAAAACGAGCAAGTCTGACAATTCTGTCATCAGATTTGGTTTCAACAGATCCAAATACATAAGAATACACTGGTCTAGTCCGTCGGACAAGCCATTTTTTGGGGGGGGGTGTTTTTCGGGGTTGGGGGTGAAAAACGAGCCAATCCTTCAATTTTAACTGCGAATCCGGATTCAGCAGGTCAAAATACATAAGGATACACTGGTATTTTGGGGGTGTTTTTTGGGGTTGGGGGTGAAAAACGAGCCAATCTGACAATTCTTACTGTGGATTCAGTTTCAGCTGGTCAAAATACATAAGAATATACTGGTCTGGTCTGCCGGACAGACCATTTTGGGGGGGGGGGGTGTTTTTTGGGGTTGGGGTGAAAAACGAGCCAATCTGATAATTCTGACTTCGAATTCGGTTTCAGAGGGTTCAAATACATATGGGTACACTGATCTGGTCCGCCGGACAAACCACTTTTTTTTTTGAGGTGCTGTGTAATCTAACATTCATTGAATTTAGGTAGCACAAATTATTCACTATTTTATTACTTGAGGCATAAAATATTTCATTGTCAATATTTTTATAACTAATGAATTCTTTATAAGTCTTATTTTAACCTAAAATACTGAGTTTAGAATTTTATTAGTTAATTTCGACAAGACTTAAAATAGAGTTATTTTAGATCTTTATGGGAAACATTCGAAAAATAATCAATTTCCAACCCAGAGATGTAAAGGAAACTTCCATTTGAAATTTTGATAAAAATGAAATTTTTCAATAAAATATTGGAATATCTGAATATTTGAAAGTTTCCAAAATTCCGGGAAACTTTCAGAATATTCAAGTATTTTACTGAAAACTTTAATTTTTATGAAAATTTCATTCCGGAAATTTTCATATGGAAAGTTTCCTTTCTTTTCCTCTGATGTCGTGTTCCAAAAATTTCAAAATATCTACTTCATCATCGCTTATTTCGTTGAAAGCTTTCATTTTCGATAATTTACGCAAAAAAATAAGTTTGGCTTTTTACCCAACAACTGTCAACAACAAACACAAAGCTTGTAGGTTAACCTCGAGCTAACTGAGATAACTCCTACCTTGACTTTAGCCCATAGTCACTTTTAACCTGACTTGATAAACACTAATGGCAAACTTTAAAAAAATTTCGCTGAAAATTCGCATTTTTTTAAGTTACTTCACAACACATTACCTAAAAAACTGTAAGATAATCATAGAAAAATATATAAAATTCATCAAATTTCAGAAAACTATCTGAAGATCCCAACAAGTTTTCTTCAATGAACTCTTTACAACTATGTGAACCCCAATTATAGCGTACATACTTTCACAAATTACGAAATAATAATATTCCATCAACTATCGGCGTTGGATTAATAACGATCAGAAATTCCTGATGGTGCGCAAGCTAAAATAAAGCAATTTACAAAACATAATTAACTTCATTTAGATAACACAAAATTAATGCTAATTACTCATATGGAAGAACAATATTAATGTTAAATTATATCAGCAGACTTAAACAATTACAGTATAAATAAAAGCTAAGGTCACGTAAATAATAAAAGGAAAAAGTGACGAAATTACGGTTCAACGACATTTTACAACAAACATTCGACTAAAAACCGATAACAAGGTTATTGGCGTCATCTCCAAATGCAGTGATAAGAGGTGAATTAAATAAACATTGCGATGATATCCTTGCAACATTTTTTGCATTGCTCAGTACAGGGTGGAGCCACATTTATGAATAGGAACATGGAGTATACATGGGACAAATTCATAGAAAGTCGGCAAACAGTATCAGCAGAAAGTGGTCGAACGTCTCGATTAGTGGTTTGTAGAGGTTTTCAATTTTGTTAGGATTATTGCGTAATCCATAGGCGACCAAACGTCCAGTATTTCCCGGGACGGTCCCACATTTTCAACTGGTGTCCTGTATTTTTTAAGTCTTGTATAATGTTCGGTATTTTTCAAGAAATTCACTTAACCTCATTTTTCTTCTATCATTGTTCAATATAAAAATATAAATATCAATAAATATTTTGGACAATTTATTAAAATATATAGTAACAATGACACATCGTCTGTCATTTTTCGCAGGAGATTTACTAACTATGGTTTAGGAAAGCTTAGAAATCAACTGCTTGACTGATTGGAGCATCTTTTATAGCAGTAATAATAGTCATAATAATAATAGTACATATTTGTCCGAGCTTCTGGTAAATAGATTTAACTTGATAAATTTTTCCTTTAAAAAAAATGTACTTTAAATAAGAAGATGCCAATCAATTAGTTTACTGATTCTTTACGAAATAAAAGGGACACGCCTCCTCTGTTAAACTAATTTGTAATATCACTAGAAATAGGGCTGATTACTCTATTTATGGTGCTCTGCGTAAAGAGTACATAAAACGACATTAAAATTGCAACAAATCATCAATGACTTTACCAATAAGGCAAGAGATAGTTGGAAAACACAGTACTTGGTAACATGTTCAGAGTTAAAAGTAACATTTTTTGTAGCAACATAATTTTTCATGGCTGCCCATGCCAACTCAATGGGGTTCAGATCTGGGTGGTATGACCATTTTGAATAAAAAGTTGATCAATTTCTCGGCTTTGACCAGGCAAAGCCTTATGTTTTACTTTGCTTTCAAACACCAAGATATTTTCTTATAAATACTACTAGTGATAATAAACTTAACGATGCCTATAAGTGGGTACTTATAATAGGTACCTAAGTATGTATTTAATCCAAGTTATATACTGCAAGCACTTTTCTCGGGACTGTACCGATCTTTACACAGAGAAGGGACTTCAACAAATGAGCTCCGTAACGGCGAACTGGTTTCGACCACTACGCATCATAATCTCATCTGCCATTCTTGGATGGTTCACTAGTATCACTAACAGAACAATCCTATCGATGTTCGCTGACTGCAAAAATTAGTACCAAAAGAATTCACTGGCTCTTAGACTATAAGTAGATGACCTACCAAACGAAAAATTTTAAAAATTTTTTGGTTCCCATTGAAACAATAACAGATTAAAGATTTCTATTAGATCTAAAATATATTTATGAATTTTCATACAAATTATTCGAGAAGCATTTGCCTATATATTTTCTTTGAATACCCGTCTGTTTGATAACAAATGAATAATGAGACTTTTAGGTGTTAATTCACTTCCGGTTATGACAGGACGTTGTGCCTTAAGCAATGTCAGGTTATTATTATGAAGCGCCAATTGATACTTACGAAAATGTACGTAATGTTATTCTTCGGTTCGACTGCAGCTGCTATTTTTGCAGTATGATATAATATATCCTTTATTAATTTGTAGCTTTACTGGAAACATAACTTGCCATAAAAGCAAATAACATGTTTTCAATTTAAAATAATTTTAATAATTCTTTAGACCTTAGATTAATTCTCCTTTGTTAATTTTTAGCTTTACTGTAAACATAACTCGCTAAATTTAACATGCCATAAAAGCAAAGCATAATTTTAATAATTTTTTAGACTATAAATTTTATTACGAACTTTAAAATTTATCTACGAAAGTAGTAAGAACTTTCGCGTTTGCCTTCTTGCCTTGCCTTTCTTCCTCTTCTTATCCACAGCATTTTATGGACGTCTTGCAATTCTGCATTATTCTAGTGTTCTTCATTTGCTGTGTGGCATGTTTGACAACATCACGCCATTTGTCGTGGTTGCCTGTTCATTGGTGATATTAATGTAGAACCGAGCAAAATTGACTAGAATGATAATAAAAATGGTACTTTCCAAACTACCCTAGAAATCGAGAAAACTTTTCAGTCTCACAAGACGTTATGTCGCTCGACGAAATAAAATTTTGGAAACTACGTTTAAAATGTCGCTCGATAGCATTGATTTTTGAAATTTGGCTTCAAATTGTTCCCTCAAATCTGATTTTTATCACAAAAAATGCTATTATTAGAAAGGACGGTTTATAACATTATCAAGAATTGTTTTCATTCGGACACAAGAGCTTTGCATAGAGACACCGGATGGCAATTATGAAAAGTTTTATTCATGCCAAATGACCAATTATTAATTTCTAACAAAATTATTGAAATTAGAAAAAGTCATCATTAAATCAGTACATTGACATTCTCTACTTTTCTAAAACTATGCTATTCTCATTGCACTTATTATTATACATAAAACAAATTAAAACAATAAAATTGCGGAGGCCAAACAATTCCATTTTAAAATTGATTTTGCCTCCACTATATCCTCGTTTAAGTCGAATGACATTATCATTATTGAGTTGTATGCCGTCAGTTCGTTTCGCAAAAATCTGGAGAGCCTCATATGACTCATATATTGCCGTAAAAATCATTTAAAAGTGTTCAGACGAATGATATAATCGCCCAAAGAGACTTATTAAGCAAACACACAAGCAAACCAACATTTTTATGATACATATTATCACAGTCAATCCCAAGTCTCTCCAGCTCCAAAACCGAAACTGATAAATATATTTTCTAAGGAATTATTCGAATATTTTTGTACCAGTTGATAAATACTCTAACTCTCACCGTTGCATATTGTTTCGTCCTTAATTTATTTTTTTATTGTTTTTGTTATAAAATTTGTTTTATTGCCTTTTCGTTCATTATTAACAATAATATATAAATACAACACAATTATTCTCTAAACATCGTGTAAAATATATAGAAAACCCTGAGCGAACAGAAATTCGCTTCGCTTTTTTGGTTTATTATTCTTCAAATGTCGATATGTTGTTCTGTTCTCGAGATATCCGCCCTCGAAATTCGGAAATTGTGGAAAACAATTTATTCGTCTCACGTTAAAAAATTTAAAAATTTAATGTCCTACAACTTCTTTTCTCACGACTTTTTCGTGGAAACAACATTTGAAGAGTTATCTTAACAAATAGAGCAAAAAACTTGAGGCGAAAAATTATTTTTCGCAATTTCCGAATTTCGAGGACGGATATCTCGAGAACAGAACAACATATCGACATATGAAAATTTTGTCAGATTCAATTTTGTATAGAGTGATCAAGCCGCTACAACGTATAGTTTCCGAGATATAAGCGAAAAACCAAAAAATGGGACTTTTAAATTGCCCCCTCCCCCCCCCGCTTACCACCTAGGAGTGGGGACTTTTGATATGTTCATCTCCAGACTAGTCCAAACAAAGTTCCGAAGTCAGATTTTCTGTCCCTAAAATTTCCCTCTATAATCATTCGTTGCCTGGCCTACAGGTAAAGTTCCTCTTCTGTGCGAAATATTGAAAAATTTTATTAGAAAAACTTGCTTAGAATTAAAAAAATATGACGTTGTACTAAATATGCCATGGAAACAAAAATAAAAGTGGTCCGTCTTTGTGTCAGAATAATTTATTGTTTGTATTAAAAATGTCAACTTTACAAGAAAAACTTTATTTAGTACTATGTTATGGCACTGGCGAATCTAGCATGAAAATGTGATTTCGAAGTTTAATGAAAAGTTTCGGAATATCGTCCTAACGATACAAAAGGCATGGAGAAGTGTAAGAAGATTCAAGAGAACCGGAAATGTAAATAAGCAGACTAGGCCAAAGACACAGTACAATGAAGATGATGCAGCAACAGTATTAGCGATGGATTCTCTCAGAGAGAATCCAAAATTATCTTTAAGAAACCGAGCTAATGATACAGGGATAAGTAAATCGTTAATTTGTAAAATATTCAAAGAAAATAAAGTTCTTGCATTCAAACCAAGATTTCGTTATAATCTTGATATACTTTTATGCTTTTGTATGTTAATGAGGGAAAATTTCGCAGAAGACCGGTTTTTTCATCGACATATCATTTTCTCTGATGAAGCAACTTTTACCACCAATGGTGTGGTTACCTACAATGGTATAATCGGACCATACTTTATTGATGGTAAATTGAATCAGAATAAATATTTAAATCTACTGGAAACATTTTTTCATGAATATTTATATACTGGACGAAAGAGCACGTTTGTATTTTCAACAAGATGGTTGTTCAGCCCACAGCACACAAATAGTAAGTAATTGGCTGAATATTAATGTGGATTGGACTGGACGATTTCGATCCTTTCCGTATTCACCCAGATCACCTGATTTGACTATTTGCGATTTTTATCTATGGGGTCATCTGAAGAAAATTATTTATTCCTATGATGCAACGGATGTATATGTATTGAAGGAGGGAATTAGAAATGCTATAAATTCAATAGACCTTCAAGCCATTCAAAATAGCTACAAAAAATTTAAGAACAGAGTTGAGATGTGTGCTGAAAATGGAGGAACATGGGTAGAATAAATGAATTTAAATTATCATTACATTTATAATATTAAAAAAAATTAAAATTTTATAAATAAGAAAATTTGTAATTTGGTACAACGGGTTATTTGGTAAATCTGAACAAGTTTTTCTAATAAAATTTTTCAATATTTCGCATAGAAAAGGCACTTTACCTGATGCGAATTTTATTTTTAAGCTGTTACTAGCGCCCTCTATAAATTTTTTGAAGTCAAAAAAACTAAAAATAGTTTTTGGGTGAAGCAAGAGCAGAATACAAATAATTGTGTTTCTAATCCAAAAAAAATTGTCATTTACACCGCTTTGCCATGGATACATTGTACAATGGGACTAGAAGTAAATCTAATCAGATCGAAAAATATCAATAAGCATTCAAGAAGGAGAAGGTAAGTTGTAAGACTGCTCAGTCTATCTATATAATAAAAAAATCTCTTTAATTTGATGCTGAACGCAAAGTTCTAAGATTAATTTTGGTCCTTCGAGCCGGAACTTTACGTTCAACACATGTAGTTGTGATTAAACATTCACTATGGGATGTATCCCTACTCGCCATGTTTGGTATGCAGATCCGAACTGTTTTACATATTTATTACCAGTCAACTTTTATTTTAATATGTATTGTATCAATTGAAATCTCGCCTTATTTCTTGATTAACTAACTTTAAGTTCAACGTCTCGTGCAGTTCTGTGTGCTGGATCGGCTACAGATTTTATAGGAACGTTACCAGTTCCTCAAATCTGCAGACAGCTCTATCTGATACCTTTGCCATCTTTACTATTATCGGAGTTAGAGCTGTCTACTTTCACCAAAGCAGAGTTCTCTTCTTAGAGTCGGCGAATAATGAATACTATATGTTTAAGTCATTAACAAATGCAATAAAAACACCTTACTACAGATATTAGACAAAGCTTTAGCCCACTGCTCTACTCTACCGGTAAATCGATTTGAATATTGCATAACTCCATTATTTATCAGCCTCATATATTCATTTCATCATATTGTTGTCTCAAAATAACTTTCTCACCGGCAAGTACGTTAAAAAGTCATCGCAAGCTTTATTTTAAAACGAAATAGAATCAAAACAAAGGAATCGATTATTTAAATATCAAAAAAGATGCAAACAACATAACTGTCTGAAAAGCAATGTTATTTACTCAGAACATGTGTGACCAGATTATAAATTTAAATGCGTAAATCTAGTAAATATTTTCATTCAACTTGCAACTTTTGATCTGGATATTACAAGGTGGCACCTAAGACACTTGAATTCAGTTTCTGCTTCAAGTCTATAAAAATGCGGATGACTAAATGGCAGTAGTAAATTTTAGCTATTGGCCAACGTTTTGTTTGTTCATTCCTATTACATTCAAGGGTCGAACTGATAATTGAATAACTCCTGAAGATGGTTGAAATAAATCTTTGAAACGTTGCCATTAGTTAAATTTTTATTTTCCATTACAAATTTTAAGTGGCTTGTGATTTTTTAAATCCACATTTGTATAGTTAATAGGGAACGTGAGACAGGTTATTTTTACCCTACTGATGACACGCCATTGCGATAGTAATCCTGCTCAGTACGAGAGGAACCGCAGGTTCGGGCATTTGGTACACGCACTCGCTCGAGCGGGAGGTGATGCGCAGCTACCATCCGTGGAATTATGCCTGAACGCCTCTTATAACTGTAATAACTGTTAATCAAGTAATATTTGCGAAGATTCTCTTTCAATCTAAAAAAAAAGAGGAACAAGCTAAAACGTACTCTTCGCCAATTTACTGAACTTTTTATATAATTGTTACACGTTCTATAGGATACTCTTCGCAGTTTTCTTGTAAATAATGTTAGCTTTTGGGCATCCTAAATTTTGTGATACCAACTTTGTCGTGAAAAAAAATATATGAAAAAAAATTTTAAAAAAATACATCCAACCTGTGTGGGATTCGAACACACGATCTTTAGGTTGCAAGGCAGAACTTTAGCCACTCGACCATCACGTATTGGTAGAAAAAATTAAATGTCTTTGTTATATATCTTTCGAGAATCATATTTCAACTCATTAGATATATTATTATGAAATATATATTAGTAAAATGCATAAACAAAAAAAATATATAGAGATAACATTTCGCAAGATTTCTATTTAAATATAAGCGACAAAAATTAAGAAAATATCTTTTCTTTTAATTAAGTGATTAATAACTTTCTTATTTACTGGTTGATTTTCTTCAAAAACAATAAGTTCTTCCTCTAGCTAACACTAACTTACTTTCCAAACCTCAATACAATCGGACTTTTTTCTTAAGTTATCGTGCTTACAAGAAACGTGACGGACGGACGGATAGACGGACAGACGGACAAACGGAAAGACGGACAAACGGACGAACAGACGGACATTTTGAAAGTTGTTCAGAATTCGTTCACTAACACAAAGATATGAAAATTTTTTCTCTACACTCAAAGAAATAGTATGGGTAAATTCAACAAAAAAAAATGGTTAACTAACAATATCGTTAATTTTGTTAAACTAAATTATATTGATGGTATTTTTAAACAAGAGGTGATTGTTATTTTAATTAATAAAAAGTTGTCTTACAACAAAACAAACATTAACTTAAAGAATAGACGAATAAGACTATTATTTTTTTCGTCTGATAATTATTTTGTTGAATTATGTCAAATTAAACTAGATAATAATATATTTTATTTTTAACTATTGTCGAATTGTAATTGTAAACCCAGTAGCAGTTTGCTCTACTATTATAGTTGACAGATAAACCAATATTATTGTAGAGTTAATCCGCAGTTCTGATTACATAAACATAACATCGTTCTGCCATCCACTTTGATGAATTAAGACGTCGCATCAGCGCTTTTGTTTGCAAATAGTATGGGTTAAATCAATCAAAAAAATAGTATATATATTGTTCATTTTGTTAAATTGAAGTATATTTAATAGTATTTTTAAACAAAACAAAACAAACATTAACTTAAAAAATATGTGCATAAGACTATAATTTATTCATCTTACTAATAATTTGTTGAATTTTGTCAAATGAAACTAGATAAATAGTAGACTTTATTTTTAAGTATTATCGAATTGTAATTCTAACCCAGTATTAGTTCGCTGTATTATTGTACTTGGTAGACAAACCAATATTATTGTCGTCTTCTAGAAGTTCTAAAAGAATTACCATAAAATTTGCTTGCTTACCACGTAGTCTATTACAGAAATTATTCCTAGATGACGCCACATACAAATCACTGACAATAATCTATCATGCATTATCTTATACTCTTATGAATTTTTAGAAAATTAATAACATGATTGCAATGTTCAAATTCTCTCAGAGATCATCGATATATTTGGATGGATCTTATAAACGATCTCTAATCTTTGGTTTGAGTGGTCTGATGTCTCAATACTGAGATTTTGGCTAACCAAAAAAAACTTCATCATACAATAAAGTGTAGATCAACTTAAAAATTAGTTGGTGAACAAAAAACAAAGTCGTTGTACTATTTAATTGTAGACCAGATTGAAAATGGTTAGTGAACATAAAAAAATGTCATTGTACTATTTAATTTTTTACAAGAAGATATGATTATTAAACTACTATTTGTTTACGAAAACAAATAAAGTTTTATGACTATTCTTTTCTGATTGATTTAACTATGAAACTAGATAGGCGCGATTTTATATGATTTTTTTGGTTGAATTTACCCATCATTTTCTTTGAGTGTACGAGCGATATTTACGGTTTTAGAAATGTGCCGATCAAATGCAATATCCTCTTCGTTTTTACGAAGAGTATATTGATGTAATTTTTAATACGGATTACGTGTATAATTATTATACCTATTTAGTTTACTCAAATTGGTAAAATGGTATAGCAAAATACTCTACTGTGTTCATTCATGATGTAATAAGTCCATTGAGGTTAAATCGGGACAATTTGTGTACCACAACACTGGTATTTTGTCGATAATTTTTAAAACATGTTGATTTTTGATATAGGTCGATAATAATAGATCGATTGGGATTAAATCGGCCCAGTTTGTATTTCATTGTTGTCCATGATGTTTTATCGCATGCAGATATATAGATATAATAAGTTGAGGTTAAATGGAGTCAGTTTACGTTCCATTGCTTTTTATGGGACTTTGTATAATATTTTAGTGATTTCCGATATTGTCTATAAAAATAGATTGATTAGGGTTAAATCAGGCCAATGCGTGTTCCATTGCTATCCATGATGTTTTATCGATATTTTTGGTACTTTTACATGCAGATCCATGTAACTAAGTCCAGTGCGGTTATATCAAGCCAGTTTGTTTTCCATCGCTTCCTGTCATCACCCAATTACAATTAATCCCATCCGTCAAGTCATTGAGGTTTAATTCAATAAAAACTTTGTTAAGTCAAGAACTGTCTAATCCAAAAATTAAGTCCACGCGGTAGTTTATCCATGTAATTTTCTTCTTGGTATTCATATTTACAACATCTTGACAGACCTCTTGGATAAAATTGCATTATACGCTCAAAGAAATAGTATGGGTAAATTCAACAAGAAAAAATGGTTAACTAACAATATCGTTAATTTTGGTAAACTAAACTATATTGATGGTATTTTTAAACAAGAGGTGATTGTTATTTTAATTAATAAAAAGTTGTCGTACAACAAAACAAACATTAACTCTTTTTTCGTCTGACTATTATTTTGTTGAATTCTGTCAAATTAAACTAGATAATAGTATATTTTATTTTTAACTATTATCGAATTGTAATTCTAACCCAGTATTAGTTCGCTGTATTATTGTACTTGGTAGACAAACCAATATTATTGTCGTCTTCTAGAAGTTCTAAAAGAATTACCATAAAATTTGCTTGCTTACCACGTAGTCTATTACAGAAATTATTCCCAGATGACGCCACATACAAATCACTGACAATAATCAATCATGCATTATCTTATACTCTTATGAATTTATAGAAAATTAATAACGTGACTGTAATGTTCAAATTCTCTCAGGGATCATCGATATATTTGGATGGATCTTATAAACGATGTCTAATCATTGGTTTATGTGGTCTGATGTCTCAATACTGAGATTTTGGCTAACCAAAAAAAACTTCATCGTACAATAAAGTGTATCAACCTAAAAATTAGTTGGTGAACAAAAAACAAAATCGTACTATTTAATTGTAGACCAAATTGAAAATGGTTAGTGAACACAACTACTATTTGTTTACGAAAACAAATAAAGTTGTATGACTATTCTTTTCTGATTGATTTAACTATGAAACTAGATAGGCGCGATTTCATATGCTCTTTTTGGTTGAATTTACCTATCATTTTCTTTGAGTGTACTAGTTGGACTTTCTATACTGTATATCACGTCTGGTAGCATAAGACCATCTGTCGTGGTTGCCTATTAGTCCCTTGAGGCAAAGCTTTTACTCCAAAAGTTCTGCGACTAGACAGCAACATCGTGTTGCAACATCGTGTTGCAACATCATGGTGTTGTGAATATTTGCTGATCTACCCTCCAACCGATGTTCTTAAACGTTTTACATTGTGTACTCTAGAATACAAAAAATGTTGTTTCAGAATATTCATTTAACCAGTCTTTGAAACTGAGATGTATTTAATATCAGTTTATGTTGAAAGAACTGCAATAAATATAGGTTTGATGTCATTACTATATTAAATCTGCTAGCAATTTCTACAAATAGTAGTTGGTAAAATATAATTTCCTATGCCATGTTTGTCAAGAGTGCATAGAGACATAATAGTGCATCGTTTGAAGATAATAAGTCTTTAAGAGATAAAGCAGCAAATAAACTTTACCGCCTAGTTAATTATTTTCAGATTGTTGTTTATGTGTGAAGTTTTACGGTAATAAATGATTTCTTTTCATTACTTTCATTTATTTTAATAACCAGATAATCGTATTTGACAAACAATATAAATGACAATTAAAAAGAAACATATAATCATGAATTCAAAAGGTATTACCGTCTGCAATTATTTCTTTTCAATATTTTAGTTTTTGAAGTATTTTAGGTCATTATTAAAGCACTGTTTTAATAGTCTTATTTATAGTACAACGAATATGTATTATTTTACAAAAATAGCGTAAGTCAATTTTACTTCCACATCCAGTGGAAGGAAGTATAGTAACGCAAAAAAAATTGAAAATTTTTATTGTCCAAATGGGCTTAGAATGTCATGAAACGTCGAGATTTTAAATTTAAGAAAAAAAAATTCTGTATGTCTATCGGTCTGTCGTTCTGTCTAACTTTTTTGTGCGCACGATTACTCTGAAACCGTTTAAGATACTGACTCAAAATTTGGTACACGTGATCTGGAACTAGATTATATTTAGATCTTATTCCGGAGTAAATTGTGGTAAATGGGGGTAAATACGTAAATCGAGCAAGTAAGAGTACATAAAATTAGTATTTAGTATATATAAGAGATGCCAAAATGGCTAATGCCAAAAATTTTTTGGCATTAGCCATCCTCATTACCACCCACACCCATTATTGAAGGGGGTGAAAAAAAATAAAATTGTATACAAGAACCATTTTTTTTTTCATCCAAAAATACATTTTCTTTAACCTTCCTTTTCTTCAAAAAAATTTCATCGAAACAAAATGAAATATACTAAGTATAGAGAAGTTTCAAACATTTAATACAAAATGAATGATTTTGAAAATTTTTTTCATGATATGTATATTTCATTTTGTTTCGATGAAAATTGGGTGAAAAATAAGAGGGTCGAAGAAAATGCATTTTTGAAAATAGTAAAAATGCACTATTTTTGAAATAAAAAGAAATGAACTTTAGGCACTAAAAAGAACCTATAATCGAAAAAAGAGAAAGGTACGCACAATATCTTTTTGATTGATGGCGAAGAATTTAATTTTTTTATCATCCGCCATCTTTGACCGTTCTATTTGACTTACAGCGTCCCGGCTTGATGCATTGTATTTGACTATAGATGCGTTTAATTTTTGCCAACTTTGGGGAAATTACTTCTTATCGAAATAATATTCAATTTTGATTTTTTCGGCCATTTTTGGTGATTTCTATTTTTTTCCAAGATGATGAATTGTCCTATATCGGAGAGGTCTATATTTTTATTTCCACATCCAGTGGAAGTATAGTAATGACAAAAAAATTAAAAAAAATTTTTATTGTTCAAATAGGCTTAGAATGTCATGAAACGTCGATATTTCAAGTTTGAGCGAAAAAAAAATTTCTGTCTGTCTGTAACTTTTTTTGTGCGCACGTTTACTCTGGAACCGTTTAAGATATTGACTTGAAATTTGGTATACATATGTACTTTAACGAGATCTGGAACTAGATTATATTTTCATCTTGTTCCGTCGAAGGGATGGGGGCAAATTGGGATAAATTTGGGGTAAATAGGTAAATCAAGCAGGTAAGAGTCCATAAAATTGGTATTAAGTATATACAAGAGAAGCTAACGTCTCAAAAAAATTTTTGGCATTAGCACCCCCACCCCATTATTAAAGGGGATGAAAAAAAAATGTAATTTAGTGTATGTACAAGAACCAGAAACCTCAAAATATTTTTTACTTCATCCACCCCCACTGCCACCCCCTATCACCACCCCCACCCCACTACCGATGTGAGGTATTGTTTTATGGGTTTTTGGGGTATGGAGAAGCGGTATCAAGGAAGGTGGGATGTTCACATGATGGGCCGACTACTGTTGGTCTATGAAAAGAGACACGCACGAAGAACATAAAAGAAAGCCAGTGAGGAGATCATTTGAAAATGAGAAGAAAAGGTATTCTAAGAAGAAAAATTGAAAAACTGGCATATGTACATTTTATTATGTAGGGGTGGTTTTTTAGGGATGATTTTGGATACCGAGTGAGAATAGGGTAAATCAACGTCACTCAAGAATCTATTCTGGAACTGAAACAATGAAAACTCCAACATTTCCCACGATTTATTGGTATTCATGCAATTTATTCCTATACAAGGGTGGCTACCACCCTTTATAGAAGAAATTTTGGGACACGAGTAAGCGAGGTGCCCTGGGAGTCACTCCAGATTCATGTTCTGTACTTAAACTATAAAAAAGTTATTTCCCGTGATTGATTGGCATTTGTGCTTTATTCTGTAATAAGGATGGTTTCCACCCTATTATAGGGGTAGTTTTTGTACCGACTAAGAATAAGGTAGAACAGGGTCACATAAAAGATTCTATTCTGGAATTAAAACATCGAAAACTCCTCTATTTCCCACAATCTATTGGTATTTACGCAGTCTATTTTTATATAAGGGTGGTTTCCACCTTGTTATATGGGTGGTTTTGAGACACGCGTAAGATTCATGTACTGTATTCCAAACTATAAAAACTTTAACATTTCTCGCGATTTAATATATACTCTATGCTTGGTACAGGGGGAGTTTTCAGCATATTATAAGGGTAGTTTTCCAGCCAATATTCAAGTAAGTTACTGCTGAATATAAAACATTTTCCCTTCCCATGTTTTTCAGCATTCATTTACACCCATTCATGAATCCTGATGTATGGGACGGTTTTACCCCATCGGGGTTGTTTTTGGCTGTAGCGCAAAAGTTTGGGGGTATACGAATTCGGAATCAGCGTCGAAAAACACATAGGAATACTATGGTCATTTTTTCAACATTTTTTTTTGTGGGGCTGTGTTATTTATGTTTAACATAGGTAATTTTAAGGCGGCCGTATTTGAAAACCAAAAATCAAAATGTTGCATTAGTTTTTCCACAAAAAAATGCCTAATATGACTTCTCGAAAAATCGACCCTTTTTGTCTTAATAAAAGTGCACACCAGTGACTGAAATAAGTCTGTTTTACTCAAAAACGATATAGTACAGGTCTTTGATACCGATCCAAATATGGTTGAAATTGGATGACCAATAACCGAGCTCCGAAGGTGTGTCCACTTGAGATGGGACACACTGTATGTTAAATATATTTTGCCAAATTTAAACCCCAGTAGAATCTGTTGCATACACTGATTATGTGCATTTATTACTATACTCCTTTCCCTGCTACGATATAATAAAAAAATGTTAACTTTAAGTTTTCAAAAAAATCACAAAACGTCACTTTTCATAGACGTAGAAAAAATATTTTCTATTCACAATTTCGTTGATTTATTTGTTTTGTAGTTCAGGACATCTCGTGATAGGCAACAAGGCAATCAAAAGCCGTTCTGCATAGAAGCTTATTAAAAACAAATTTAATAATTTGTAAAATTCAAAAAACAAGGAAAATACGTTGCTGCTTCAAACTAACAAGCCCTATTATATGCGTGCGCTTTGAATGCATATTATCCGGACTTCCATTCATTTTTATAGTGTACATAATAAGTAGTAATCGTCTTATTATCTTTTTAATCCAATTATTTCAAAACGTGAAAATAACAATTTCAACTAAATAACTGACGAGCATTTAGGTATTTTAGCTTTCATCATGATCCATTAAACAGAGATAGCATATTTATCACTCAAACTGTAGTCATGCAATTCTTTCTGAATTTATTCAGACGTATTACGGTAGGTCAGTGACCCTCCAGAACAGTTAACCAAATCGATACAAGAGAACAAAACCCACGGAAATACCGTCCAAAACTCAGAAGGGGAACTTAGTGACGAACGACTATTTTTTATCTAATCTACGGCGGGCAAATATAAATTTGATTAATTAAACTGTTTTTTGTGAAATGCGGTAAATTTTCATTTCTCGAGTGTTTGTTTTGTCTGGAGATAAAAAATGCATTGTGAAAAATAAATAAAAAATACGCACGTCATATTTCTGACACACATTTTTACAAAACAAATTTAAGATTAGCAATACAAATAAAAAACACACATTTATTAAAGCATTAAGTGTACTTTCAACATCTTTATAAATAGATCTATTTAAAAGTTAATGCTCCTACAACCTCTTTTCTGATGTTAATAATAAATGGATTGCAGATTGCAGTTGGTCCGCAAAAGTGCATATCATAGTACAGAGATATTTAAACGATCGTTTACTTATCAGATAAATAAAATATATAATAATATGCCTGATTTTGTAAAGTCGTACCGGCCTGCTGTTTAAACGGAAATACAAAAAATACTTCCCTAATAATGCAAAATAACTCTTTGACTTAGGCAACAGGGTGTTTTCCATATGCAGCGGCACTATGGGGCAATACTTCGGGAATGTATAGTTTGAGTCAAAATAACACTAAAAGTACCTATAATTTTTTTTCTAAGGGCGCCCCCTTTTAAAGGTTACATATTCAAGAAGGTTCTTTGCCTATTACTTCCAAACCGTTCTATCGATTTTAATAAAATTTGGACTGTATACATATTAAATGAGTATTCCAGAAATATGGCGCCCTTCGTATCTTGTCTAGGAAGCCAGGGGTGCAACACCACTAATAAATTAATTTTTGAAAATTAATAGTACAGTACCTAGAGGTAAAACATATGAGAAACTTCCGAATAATGTCATATTGAACGGATTTCGTTCATTTTTGGCAGTATAATAGTAAATTCTTCACAGAAAAGTTTCTATATTGTGCGGGGGCTTGCTAATTTATATGGGGTGGATGCCACTCCCTCTCAGGGGGTGGGACTTAAAAAATATATTTATATATTGGAGCTGAAGTAGAATCGGATTTTAAGAAGAAAAGGTTTTATGCAATTTTTCACATAAATTGATAGTTTTTAAGTTATAACGACTTCAAAATTGAGATTTTAGCTTAAAAAGTATAAAAGGTATTTCCAAATGGCTTTCGTCAAGTGTCTCGAAAAGTATTGCTTTATCGAAAAAATGTTACAGACCAATTACAGAAAGTACAAACTGGGAATTAATTATATGTTTTTTGTTTATTGATGAAGCATTAATAATTTCTAAGATATTTAAGTTTATATTTGGCATCCAAGTGTTTATGAGATAATTATTTAGAGTGAGAGTTAAATATCTCAGAAACTGTGACCCTATGTCAAGAATGTTAATAGGTAGAATAACAGGTTATTAATTAAGCTTTTAACTGTTTTTTAATTTGTTTCTCTAGCATAAAAAACAAAGAAGTTATGACCGAAGCAATGTGCGCCTTCACATTTTTTTAATAACAAAGTCGCTATTTTGTTACTGTAGCCAGTAAATAAAAAAAAAGGAATTCCAAACACTGTTTCTCATTAATATATAGCATGACGTAGATGCTCAAATTTTACTTCCACATCCAGTGGAAGTATAGTAACGACAAAAACATTTTTAAAATTTTTTATTGTTCAAATAGGCTTAAAATGTCATAAAATTCTGTCTGTCTGTCGGTCTATCTGCAACTTTTTTTGTGCGCACGTTTACTCTGGAACCGTTTAAGATATTGACTTGAAATTGGGTACACATATGTACTTTAACGAGATCTGGAACTAGATTATATTTTCATCTTGTTCCGTCGAAGGGTTGGGGGGTAAATTGGGGTAAATTTGGGGTAAATAGGTAAATCAAGCCGGTAAGAGTCCATAAAATTGGTATTTAGTATATACAAAAAAATTTTTGGCACTAGCCACCCCCATTACCACCCCCATCCCATTATTTAAGAGGATGAAAAAATTTGTGATTTCGTGTATGTACAAGAACCAGAAACCTCAAAATATTTTTTACTTCATCCACCCCCACTACCTATCACCACCCCCACCCTACTACCAATGTGGGGTAACGTTTTGTGGGTTTTTGGGGTAGGGGATTTCAAATATTATATTAGTTCCATAAACAATTATTTCCGCATGCAAAGTTTTTTCGTTGTGAGTGACTTGGATAAAAAATCTGGATGTGGAAGTAGTGATTCCTTGGGCAGCGGTTTTTTCGTTTTTATGCAGCACTTGCTTTAGAAAAAAATGGCAGTTTAAACTATAATAGTATATTGTGTATTTAGGTGTGAAAGCGATACATTCCCGGACGACGATGCAATTGTTGGCCGAGGCGCTAGCCGAGGCCAACAAGCATCGAAGTCTGGGAATGTGCTTTCACACCGAAGTACACATACTATTTTTTCTGAAATCACAATAAATACTATTTTAAACGTATAAAAATCCAAAAAAATATAAACATTTAAAAGAAAAATTCTGAAATCACAATCAATACTATTTTAAACGTATAAAAATTAAAAATATTAACATATTAAAATATATATAAAAAACAGTACGGGAATGTTACTTCCCGGCCTAGGCCGGGAAGTAACCTCCCCGTACGGCTTTGTTGATCTTTGCTTGGCAACGGATCTTTTCCGGTCTGTTTTCTGATAGTTTCCTAGCAACGGACTAAAATACTGGAATTGTGCATTTTTCGCTCTAAAATCGCGCCGAAAATGTAGACATTCCCGATAGATTTCAGAAAAAGGTATTTTCGATAAAACGTATTTTTTTTTCCTTTTCCAAATATCTCAATAAATATTAGTTTTATTGAAAAATGGGTAGAGACCAAAAATAAAGCTCACAAACTGATAATGAATTTCGGTTTTTTATTTATTTACATAGATTTAATAGTTTCGGAGATATGAAAGTTTACAAATGGCGTCCGAACGTTTATGAGACGAAAAATGGAGTTTAAAAGTTAAATATCTCAGGAATTGTGACACCCACGTCACGCATGCTAAGTAATGAAATTGAAGACAATTAATTGCGCTTTCAAATTATTTTTTACCCGTTTCTGTAGCATAAGAGGTAAAGAAGTTATGACGGAAAAATGTGCGTATTTATATTTCTTTATATAAAAAGGTCGCCATTTCGTTACTCTAATTAGCTAGTAATTTCAACAAAAAAAACTCTCAAATACAGTTTTTCGTTATAATGCAGCTGACATTTTTTTGCTCATTTAAAGCACTTGCTTTAAAAAAATGCATTTTAAACTTTAAAGGTAATTTTGAAACATTTGGATGCAAAATATAAACTTAAATATCTCCAAAATTATTAATCCTAAATCAATAAACAAAAAATATAATTAATTCCCCAGTCTGTACTTTCTGTAATTGGTCTGTAACATTTTTTCGATAAAGTAATGCTTTTCGAGATACTTCACGAAAGCCGTTTGGAAATACCTTTTTTTTAAGCTAAAATTGCAATTTTGAAGTCGTTATAACTTAAAAGCTATCAATTTATGTGAAAAATTGCATAGAACCTATTCTTCTTAAAATTTGATTATTTTTCAGCTCCAATAAATATATATCTTTTTTAAGTGCCACCCCCTGAGAAGGGATGCCACCCCCTATAAATTATCAAGCCCCGTACAATATAGAAACTTTTCTGTGAAGCATTTACTATAATATTGCCAAAAATGAACGAAATCTGTTCATTATTCCGAAGTTAAAACCTCTAGTTACTGTACTATAAAGTCACATTTTTAAATTCCTTAAAAAATTTTCTAAAAAAAGATATTCTTGTTTGACATCGATAAAGCGATCCGTTTTTGGAGAAAAAATGATTTTACTGATAAGGGACAAAGACTGACATTTCGTCAACACATAACTACATACTACAACTACAATACCCACATAACTGCAATAACTACATAACTAATAAAATAAATGTTCGATGTGAGCATCCCTGTAAAAGAATACATTGTAATACATCGTAAGCGGGATAAATTGGAACGCTGAACCTGAAACAGCATTCCAGGGTTATTTTGAATGGCATCATATTGGGTAGTAATTCCTTGTACCAGCGTTTTATACACTAAATTTTTGAGATGACCCCAAAAGAAAAAAATTAATGGGAGAACGAGGAGCTCCATCATGCATGTACGGCATGTTTCTTATAGTTGCTAATGGCACATCTTCCAATAAACCATCTAGATTTTCTTGTAGAAACCTTAAGTAACTTTCCCCATTTAACCGATTTTCCAAAACAAATGGCCCTATTAAATAATTTCCAATTATTCCTTCCCAGACGTTAATTCGGAATTGTCGTTGGTGATGAGTTTGAATAATTGCATGAGGATTTTCATCGTTCCAACTCTGTAGATTGTGAGAATTTATTACACCATCCCTGCAAGTCCTGCTTCATCCGTGAACATAACACTACCAATAAACTAGCAGTTTTCCTGTTGCTTTTGCAGGAATCAATTAGCATATTGAACTCGAGCAGGGTAGTCGTCCGGGGCATTGCATGAACTTTCTGGATGCGGAAACGATGGAGCAGCTGTTCTTTCAAAATTTTGTGAACCACCGACTTCGAAGTGTTAAATTGCGCTATTGCGGTGAGAGCTTCCTAATCCTTATTGATAAGTCTTCAACAGCATCTAATACAGCTTCTTCTAGTTCAACTGTACAAACAGTTCTAAGACCACCTTCACCTCCGCATTTCGGTGCCACGCTCCCTAAAAATTAATAGGATTATTTTTTTAAATAGTCATTTATTCTTTAATTTTTATTATTTTGTTTTTTTATTGCTAAGATGGATATCTATCTGTTTCTCGTACTCGACGGTTTACCCGTTCAAAAGTTTTCCTGTTTGGAATAACTCTGTTAGGAAAGTGTTCCCCATAAAGCCGTCTGGCTTCCGAACCATTACCGGCGGCAAGTCCGTACATAAGTTGCATGTCGGCATATTCACCAAATGAAAAATTTGCCATGTCAATAAACTACTATAGGCGTCTGAAAATAAGGAGTACGCCACCTGGTGGGCTATAGTCAAACTAATTATGGGCTCTTCTGTCATTGTCTCTTTAGTGTCGATGATATCAACAATAAGTAAATGATAAACTGAGATGCTAAGTTATTAAAAATATGATAGCGTTTAAAGGGGCTACAATTGGCTGGAGCCAACCTAGTCGGTATCCTTTGTAGATTGCAGGGACAACTCGTGAAAGTTGAGTTGCACTGCAATGTTCAAAGCATACCCTCTTTAATGTAGACACCTTTAACCAGGCATTAAGAGGGGAAAAGCTGGTGCAAATAACCGTGGCCCGAGTAGCAATAATAATGTCCTAGACAATCACACATTGTAAGAGAAATTTTTGAAACAAGTAAATATATGTAATTCCAGTATATTTAAAAGTAATGTATACTATTGCACCATGCACTATTATGTCTTACCCCTGAATATTTCTGTTTCATATTTTACAAAATACTGTTTCATTTATTTTACTTAAAGAATTAATAAATATCTTTTCACTTATATTCAATGTACCACTAATTTCATGGGTATTTGAATCTGAGACACTTGTTTGTAAACATAGAGCATACACATTTTTAAGTTTTGTGTTGAATATGGGTTGTACCACACAAAATAATATGTCCCGCATTTAAAACATATTCCCCTTCATACACACACTTAGAATTTTTACATTTTTAGTGCTTCACAAATATTCCATACATTGCAATATGCTTAACCTAAATGTCACTCATGTTTCCTGAAAAAAAAAGTGATTTAAACTACAACTGTATATAAATTTAGAGAAATATTTAAGTTTATTAATATTTAACTAGCCAGACACCATTTACGTCGAAGAAACTGTACTTTTCAGGGGAAAAACTAGATAACCTAAAAAAATATGAATTTTGCTGAATAATGCCATTAACATCTTGCAAATCACTTACAACAAAATCTTGCAAACCTTTAGGTCATATATTATTAATGTTATTATTTTTAACGCCAAAAACAACAATAAACAGAACAAAATCAATATAAGTATTCGCCATATAAACAAACAAAAAGCCTATAATTAGTTCACGAGTTCTCCACTTTGGCGCTGGCATCTTAAATTCAGACGCCTATCACAGAACTACTTACAACTTACTTATTACTTGCTACTCAAATTTGACATTTAAATTTACTCAATTGTTTTCTCACAGGTATCATGCGGTAGTTTATATTACTAGTATTCCTTAGTCCCTTATCAGTAAAATCATTTTTTCTCAAAAACGGATAGCTTTATCGATTTTAAACAAGAATATCTTTTTTTAGAAAATTGTTTAAGGATTTGTGATTTAAAAAATTAATTTATGTCAAAATTTAGGTGTAAGAAGCATTAGGAACATCCTTGGCTTCCTAGACAAGATACGAAAAGCGCCTGGAATAAAGATACTCATTTAATATGTACACAGTCCAAATTTTATTAAAATCGATAGAACGGTTTGAAAGTAATAGACAAAAAACCTTCTTGAATATGTAACCTTTAAAGGGTAATATCTCCGTAGGGGGGCGCCCTAAGAAAAAACTTATAGGTACTTTTAGTGTTATTTTGATCCAAACTATACGTTCCCGAAGTATTGCCTCATAGTGCCAGGACACCCTGTAAAATAAGTCACTTCAAATGGTGCTATCATTGGCAGTATAACAAAACTATAAAAGTCTATATTAGTACGTCGGGTACATGTCTAAAAAAGCCAAAAGGCTACACTTTTTGATTGGAATTTGCCACTTTATGTGGTTATAGCTGATTCCAAAAGGTAACTTTCCCTATCCGTGTAGAACACCATAATGGCGGCCATTAAGACAAAAACAAATATTTTTTAAGTTTCACGGACTTTTAGAGAATTCTGTGATGAGGAATTCAAAAACAGAATTTTGAATGATACTGAGAGGTTTCATGCAAACAAAATACACATTTATTGGGATACTTACTCAAAAACTTGTCTGAAGAAACGTGTGAGAGATAAGAGAGGCGTTGGTCTTTGTCGCCAAGTAGCACAAGGAAATATGCTACCAAAAAATTGAAATGACTTGCTGCGATCAAAATAAAACGGAACTTTCTAATTCAATTTACTTGGAGAACATGCATTTTTGAAGTTTGATTGGGCTCACATCGGTACTGAGATTGATAGTATAATTCGTTCATTTCGGCCGGATGGAACTTCAATTGATGGAGTACAATACAGGCAACAGGAAGAAGCAAACGGCAGGATTTTTCTTCGCGCTAAAGACAGTGCTGAGCATGGAGCAAAAAAAAATTATTTGGACAGTAGATACTGATGTAGTTGTTTTGGCAATCTCTTTCTTTCACAAAACTGCGGAACTTTAGAAGATGTGGATTATCTTTAGTGCTGGGAAGGGTCAGAAATACATGAGCATTAATGCCATGTTTGAAAGTATGGGTGAACATGAAAGCTGTTGAAAGGATTCCATGCATTCACTGAAAAGTCATCATTTGCAATGAAAGGGAAACAGACTACTTGGAAAGTGTGTAAATCATTTCTTAAAGCTGCTGAAACCTTCCAAGCTCTCTTCCACAACAGACTATTTCTGACGAGACTTTTCAAGTTCTGGAGAAGTTTACTGGTTTACTTTACTACAAAGACGCGGAAGACTTCTCAGTCCTGTTCAAAGGAGAAGGTTCCATACACGCTACATTACACGAACTGCAATGGAGATCAACGATGCAGCAATAAATACAATAAAACTAAATAATAAAAAGTATGCGTTCAATTGAATATTATTAAATTCGTTTCACAGTTTCAAGATCATAATATTGCTTTGTTGATCCAATGCTTTAATATAATAATAACATGTAATTATTTTGTTCCAGGGATGAATTGGGAGATGAAGAGGATGATTGTGTGATCTAGAGTCATACGAGCTGTATAGAAGAAGTTCATTTACATGAGCATTTCTTAGTATTTAGTCGTTTTTTGTTTGTAAAAATTTGTCTCTTTAATGCAATAAACGTTTTCAAAATAATTAAAATCACTCTTGTCTATGGATTTTTTTTTGCATATACGGAACCCCTTTTTATGGGAAAAGCATAATTAAAAACTTACTTATCAATGAAATTCGTGGGAAAAGAGAAATTTTCAAATTTTTGAAAATTGCTGAGAACCCTTAAGGTGTAGAGATAAATGTGTAGGGACAAAAAAGTATCATCTTCATAACAGCTTTCAAACAAAAAAGAGAAAATCGAAATCGAACCATTAGGAGCTGAGATACAAAAAAACTTAATGCAGCTGATGGCAGCCATCTTTAATGGCCGCCATTTTCGTATTCTACACATATTACTTCCACATCCAGTGGAAATATAGTAACGACAAAAAAATTTTAAAAAAATTTTATTGTTCAAATAGGCTTATAATGTCATGAAACGTCGAGATTTTAAGTTTGAGCGAAAAAAATTTTCTGTCTGTCTGTCGGTCTGTAACTTTTATTGTGCGCACGTTTACTTATGGAACCGTTTAAGATATTGACTTGAAATTTGGTACACGTATGTATTTTAACGTGATCTGGAACTAGATTATATTTTCATCTTGTTCCATCAAAGGGTTGGGGGTACATTGGGGTAAATTTGGGGTAAATAGGTAAATTAAGCAGGTAAAAGTCCAGAAAATTGGTATGTAGTATATTAAAGAGAACCTAAGATCTCAAAAAAATTTTTGGCATTAGCCACCCCCATTATCACCCCCACCATTATTAAAGGGGATGAAAAAAAATGGATTTAGTGTGTGTACAAGAACCAGAAACCTCAAAATATTTTTTTACTTCATCCACCCCAACTGCCACCCCCTATCACTACCCCCACCCCACTACCGATGTGGGGTATCGTTTTATAGGTTTTTGGGATTTTAAATATTATATTATTAAAGTTCTATAAGCAATTATTTCCACATACAGAATTTTTTCGATGTGAGTGACTTGGATAGAAAATCTGGATGTGGAAGTAGTGATTCTTTGGGCAGCGTTTTTTTTAAGTGGCTCCCTTTCTGAATAGTTACCTTTTGGCATTAACTATGACCAAAGTGGTACATTCCAATTAAAAAGTGTAGCTTTCTTTGATGTACCTGACGTACTACATGCATTCGTGTTAATTATGTCATCATATGTAAAAAACTACCACTACCACCCCCTACCCCCCACTGTCGTTTTATGGGTTTTTGGGGTAGACGATTTCAAATATTATGTTATTAAAGTTCCCTAAATAAATTTTTCTCATTGTGAGATTTGGATGGAAAATCTGGATGTGGAAGTAGTGATTTCTTGGGCAGCGGTTTTGTCACTAAATGTAATACTTTTCGAGTTATTCGACGAAAACCGTTTTGAGGTGCCTGTCTTCCTAAGCTAAAATCGCAATTTTCAAGTCGTCGTTATAAGTTAAAAACTATCAACTTAAATTAAAATCTGCACTGAACTTTTTTGTCTTAAAACTTAATTTTCTTACAGAACCAATAGTTATTTTCTCTACCACTCTCTATAAATTAACAAACCTCCTCATAATACAGAAGCGTTTCTTGATTCATCATTAAATTATATAAAAAAAAATCACTTCAATTCACATGACAATCTCTCTAAATTAAAACCTTTAATTACGGTACTATAAACAAATGAAGCAAATCGATTAATGCTTTTTACCTTTAATAAGACAGAAAATTTCAGCAGAATTTTTTCGAAGTAAAAACCTATTTGCAGTCTACTAAATCGCTAATCAGGAATTGTCACTTTCGCTGTTGTGTCGTGTAGCAGAGTACATGCAGTAAAATATAACTAGACGTAGACTAGACTAGTTTTTTCTCGATTTAACACGCCTTTTGTTAACTTTATTTGTGAAATATCATACCGTGAAGCAAGATCAAAGCAAGGGCTTAGAAAAATCAATAGAATCTAGTACCAATCTATCTTCGAGTTATTTATTTGATAACGCTGCTTGACACAGGCATAAAAGATATAGTGAAGGGGCATTACTTAATTCAATTCCGATCTAAGAACTAGACTTTTCATGACGACTATTTACATTATTATTTTAAATAGCGATGTGCAAATCTAGTTGCCCCAGTATTAGATATTTTTATTTTATTCCTTATTTTATTTCCTTAGCAATGAACGGAGCTTCATCCAATTGTGTAACACGCTGCAGTCCTTTCATTAATTTACTGAATGGAATGATAATTCCATAGGCGTTCGTCGAGTTACATACTTTACTGATAAATTATTTAATAAATATTTTACTTTCTTTAAATTCAGTTTTGGTAATATATATCAAGTAATGTTATTATTTTAACAATTACTGCATAATCAATTTAAACCAGAACAATAATTTCTTAAATAAAAATAAGAAACAAGAATACGCCCGTCTAGCCACAAATTTCAAATAATTTTATTTGGCGAGAAATAATTTAACTAATAATAGACAGCTTTCGCTTAGACTGTAACCATCTTATACGAATTCCAAATTGTGTATTTACTTTACGCTATTTTACCTGTATCACTTTTATTTTGCTCAATATCTTAAAAATCAATAAATATCATATACATATATTTAAAAGGAATTAAAAGGTATTTATGTTTGTTATTGTTTAGAAGTTATTTTAAAAATGTAATTAAAAGTCGGGGCGAGGATTATGTGGCAACATTGTATAAAAACGGCTCTCCCTCTTTTCCAACCTTGCTTGCATGCTGTCAATTGTCACTTTTTGTCACAATACAAATGAAAGAGGCATATTTGATTAGATTTATTTGTTGTTTGTTTATGTGACGTTTGATTTTGTTATTTTATATTTTATCAATAAACTATTATGATGGAATTAAATTTTGTGAAAGAAAATTCATCCAGTTTGTGCAAAGTTGATTATGACATGATATATTCTTAACAAAATTTGGATTTTTGAAGAGATGGGATCAGAAAAGTTGGAAGCTTGCCACTAAGAGGTGTCTTCTTTTGTGCTGAACAAATACAATCAGTAAGTCACCAATAGAGATTAAGGATTTCAAAAATATCTCGATTTGATTGGCTGCTTAGTGATTGCAACCAGTTCGTTCAGTACGAAAGAAAGCAGCTAAGTTCTTCGAATATCCATATTTTTCGAAGCAGTTAAAAAAATTTTTTCCGGAGCACATTTGTGTTTCCACAATTAAAAAAAAAAACACATTTTAAATTACATTATCTATTATTTGTAAATTCAAATACCTAGATAAAAGAAACTGAAATTCTTCAAATCAACACGACGCGTTAAATCACATCTGATATTTGACTACCCGTTGACATTGTTGCCATATATTGCTAAATACGTTTTTAAAAATATAATCGGCATTAAAAATTATTTAAAATATTTAATAATTCACGCCTATTATTATTTTTTACATGAGAAAATTAAATTTCGTGGATAAATATATTAAAATTGATTTAATAAATAAGCTTTATACTCCTGTTTTCTTCAATTATCCTTACTAGAACTAGAGAAGTAATTTCAACTTGGCAACACCACACTGTTTTGTATAAAACCATTCTATCAACAAATCCCTACAGACTACCTACGTCATCGGCAGATTACCTACGTCACCAATTTAAAACACCTGTTGCGCCACTTATTTTAACTTCTGTTTTCTCAAAAAATTGATAATCATATTCGCGGAAATCTGTATTGGAAGACTTGTTTGTACATATCCTATGATATTATTCAATAAAAAGAAAATAGAAGAAAATACCTCATTGTCAACTTTTTTTCGGTAGTCAGTTTTCGACATCTCTAATAAAATACTAATAGTCGAATAAAAATAAGCAGCAAAAATACGATTTCAACAATTGCTTGGTCATGTCGATTTTTTGGAATATTTCTCCAGTAGTGGTTGTGTTTACTCTTGACCCACTCTTTAATTGTCGTCCTGGCTGAGCCTTTTATGATGCCCAACGCGGGTTCTGGGCCATAGAGCCATCAGCTGCTCCTTGTATAACGTTTAATTTTTAGTCACTATACACTCAAAGAATATGATAGGTAAATTCAACCAAAAAGAGCATATGAAATCGCGCCTATCTTGTTTCATAGTTAAATTAATCAGAAAAGAATAGTCATACAACTTTATTTGTTTTCGTAAACAAATAGTAGTTTAATAATCATATCTTCTTGTAACAAATTAAATTTTTTTATGTTCACTAACCGTTTTCAATTTGGTCTACAATTAAATAGTACAACGACTTTGTTTTTTGTTCACCAACTAATTTTTAGGTTGATCTACACTTTATTGTATGATGAAGTTTTTTTTGGTTAGCCAAAATCTCAGTATTGAGACATCAGACCACCCAAACCGAAGATTAGAGATCGTTTATAAGATCCATCCAAATATATCGATGATCCCTGAGAGAATTTGAACATTGCAATCATGTTATTAATTTTCTATAAATTCATAAGAGTATAAGATAATGCATGATTGATTATTGTCAGTGATTTGTATGTGGCGTCATCTGGGAATAATTTCTGTAATAGACTACGTGGTAAGCAAGCAAATTTTATGGTAATTCTTTTAGAACTTCTAGAAGACGACAATAATATTGGTTTGTCTACCAAGTACAATAATACAGCGAACTTATACTGTGTTAGAATTACAATTCGATAATAGTAAAAAATAAAATATACTATTATCTAGTTTATTTTGACAGAATTCAACAAAATAATAGTCAGACCAACAAAATAATAGTCTTATTCATCTATTTTTTAAGTTAATGTTTGTTTTGTTGTACGACAACTTTTTATTAATTAAAATAACAATCACCTCTTGTTTAAAAATACCATCAATATAGTTTGGTTTAACAAAATTAACGATATTGTTAGTTAACCATTTTTTTTTTGTTGAATTTACCCATACTATTTCTTTGAGTGTAGATTCAAGTGACCTACGTTACTGTCCGAGCCTGAGATTTTAACTCTTGAGTGTAGGTACGTGATTAGCAGACTGGCAGATTACTCATTACTCTTACCTTATTAGTTGCTCTCTATAATACAACATCAAACGATATAAATAAATACTTGTAGTGCTCAAAAGATAATCTCTAAAGGTAAACTGAGCGCCACCTTATTTAAGAATATAGATTAATTACCTATATATAGTTATTGATAACCTAGAAAAACAAGGAAACCCGGGTTATTTTATATTGATGAAATTTAATCAATACTAATTAATAACAACACCGTATAACAAAAAAAAAACAATATATTAAGTAGAATGGTGGTACAGTGTACATAAAAAATCTTTACAACTCACTATAGATAAATACAGAATACCGTAAATCAAGCTTGACTCACGGGACGTTCATAAAATATGTCATTACAAATTAACATAGCAGAATCGGTAATGCAACGAAACAAATAATTCTAAACATGGACTTAAACTTCTATTACAAACAAATGTAATGGAGTGTTTATTATAAGCCTATCAATAATAAACATGAAAATTATGCACTTGCTGGACCCTAGCTGGGCTAGAAAGAAATCCTGAAAGTGGTAGATTAGTCCGTACCACTAATTAAATAACGGAGAATTACACGGAATAGCGATAATTGTCTGAAAGTTTCTCTCCCATGGATATTGCCATCATAGAACGTTAGTAGAGAATGTAATTGTTCTAGGCACGAACTGATAATATCCACGGTAATATATGTAGCATTCAGCTCCTCTAACAAGGTAATTTAAAAAGAAAAGAACTTACACTTTTGTTCCCTCGTACCACTTACTGTCATGGCTGAGACACACCGCATAACTCCTACAACAACCAGCCTTCTAGGTCACAAACACTATATATGCAGGAATAGTTCTTCATTAAACAGAATTTAACAGCAGAACACATTTGTTATGTTCGTTAACACAAAACAGAGAAAATAATCAGGCAATTTCTTATGACAGATATCAGTCATACGGAGAATTGCTGTTTAAATACAGATTTAGTTGTACTACACCACTGATTAGGAAGATTAAACATTACACGTCAACAACATTAATCATTAGAGTACACTAAATTTTTCAATATCTCATACTAATTTTCTGACTACAAACTCATAAAAAAGGCACCATAAGATAACTTCCTTCTTTAGCTCAGTCCCCATCAAATCTAACATGGCGCTTTATACATTTTGTTTATATATTTTCCCCCGTAAGGGTTACAAAAGCATCATAGAAGCGTCAAGAGTCCCCCCATCAAAATCTCTTGTACCTTATATGGTAGTATGATCTCAGTGGCCGCGGGTTCTCTTCCCCTCACAGTAGGACGTAAACAACTTCTGCATTGTATGTACCACACAGCCTAATATCTATAGTCGGAATCACCAAACGTGCATACTACACGCTTATAGTCGGTTTCAAGGAAAATGCACGTTACACTTGTCTAGCAGATTCGTCAGCTTTTTCGTTGTCCTCTAAACTGGTATGTCACGGCACCCAGAGTAGTCTTACTCTGTTCCACTCACCCAGAACTTTGAGCCTTCGTGGCAGTTCCAAACCAGTCTGGAAGACACCTTGTTAGAGGCTAGTGCCTTAACTGCCGCCTGACTGTCTGATGCAATTGAGATCTGCTGGTATCGTCGTTTGACATTCTCGCGTATACACTCGAGTATAGCCAGAATTTCTGTCTGGAATACAGTGAAGTACTGTCCAAGAGAGAGACTTATACTCGCTCTTGGCCTTTCATCATGCATTCCTGATCCAGTTTCTGATTCCATCCTGGACCCGTCGATATACCAAGTCAGGCCTTTGCGTAAGGCATCAGAAGCATCTCTCATCCATTCCTTCCTATTTCCAATGGCGATAGTGAAGGGCTTATTGAATGTAATTTTTGGTGTCATGTAGTCTGACCTCATGCTCAAGAGAGCATCCGTTACATTCCTTATTATCCTTATGTGCCCCGAGTTGCCCTAAGTCGGTTTCTGAGAATTTTGTAGCCTGTAAGCTCCCCTTGAATCACAGGACTCGGTGGAGGGAGGTCTAATAGGGTCTCCATGGTTGATGTTCGGGTGTTTTTCATTGAACCTGTAATTCCCAGTCAGGCCAGTCTCTGCACCCGGCTCAGCCTGTTAGCTGTTGTGGTTTGAGTGACCTTGGGCCACCAAACTCAGGCTGCGTATGTGATGGTGGATCTTATTTACTATTACTAAAATAATAAGATTATCAAATAAAGAAAAAAAGTTATTTACAACACTATTTCTTATCTTATACAATATAACTACGAATATTGTACCGTACAAATGTTCATTTTGTGTAATAGTTTTTCTTATTTAGTATGATATTTATAAGTTTTAATATGACATTGCGTTAATTAAAATTGCTACTGCCGCTTATAATCTGTAGTCGCGAATATTTGCCCAGACGGGAGTCTTTAATATATAATCCTTTAAAGACAGGAAATAACCACGAAATTGAAATTGTATTGACTGTCAAAAAGTCCAGGACCGGATGGAGTGTTCCCGGCACTTCTTCAGGGGGGATCGGAGACACTCACACGTCCAGTCTATCACTTGCTGAGAACCTGTCTGGCCATGGGGTATATTCCCATACCCTGGAGAGCCGTCAAAGTGGTTTTCATACCAAAAGCAGAACGCACATCGTACAATATTGCCAATTCTTACAGAGCAATCAGCCTTACTTCCTTCCTGCTTAAAACATTAAAGAGGTTGGTTGAAAGGTTTGTTAAAGACGGGGCACTGACCTTAGTGCCTCTGCATCCATCGCAACATGCTTACCAGGCCGGGAAGTCAGTGGAGACGGCCCTTCATCCGATCGTTTCCAGGATCGAGAAGGCGCTGCACCACAAAAAACTTGCGGCTGGTGCTTTTCTTGACATCGAGGGAGCATTCGACAATACCTCCTTCGACTCAATCTGCGCCGCGGCTGCCTATCATGGCATCGATGATACCATCATTAGATGGTTGAGGGCCATGTTGGTGCGAAGGCATATTACAGCTGGCAACGAGGAAACGGCAGTAAAAGTTTCAGTAAGGAGAGGCTGCCCATAAGAAGGCGTCCTCTCCCCTCTGCTATTGAACCTCGTTCTCGATGGTCTACTCCAGGAACTCGAGAACGAGGATCTTTTTGCTCAAGGTTACGCAGATGACCTAGCAATTATTATCTCGGGAAAATTCCCAAATACGGTTAGCGGGCTGTTGCAAATCGTACAGAGATGGTGTAACGACCAGGGCCTTAGAGTTAACCCCTCTAAGGCAGAACTGGTAATTTTCACTAAAAGGCGCAGGCTAGACGGTTTCGTCGAACCAGTACTCTATGAGACGACTCTAATGATCTCCAGGACAGTAAAGTATCTGGGTGTCATCCTGGACTCTAAGCTGACCTGGATAGATCATATAGAGAGACAAATAAAAAGGGCCACTACAACCCTCTGGGTATGTAGAAGGACCTTTGGTAAAACATGGGGGTTACAATGTGGTACTATACTGTGATAGTAAGACCAACGATTACTTATGCTTCCGTTGTGTGGTGGCCTGCTACAACCAGGCTATAGATTCAGCAGAAGTTAACACAACTCCAAAGACTCGCCTGTTTGGGAGTCACAGGAGCGATACGCACGACCCCCACAGCAGCTCTGGAGGTTCTTCTGGACCTCGTGCCCCTTCATTTGGTGATTGAGGCCGAGGCTCGGAAAGCGGTCTACAGGCAGACGTGCGGTGGTCAGTAGAAAACCGGAGGAGAACAATTAGGGCACACAAGGGCCCTTTCCGACGTGATAGGGACTCACTCACTTCTGGAGGCCAGGAGTGATAGTGCCCTTCTTCTCCTTCTCAGAACCCTTTGAGGTTGTCATCCCCAAAAGGGAAGACTGGAAGCCATTCGAGGACATACTCAGACCTGCCGATATCGACTGTTTCACAGACGGATCGAGGTTTGAGGAACGTGCTGGAGCGGGGATATACGGTGAAAGGCCCAGGGCTGAACTTTCTTATGCCCTGGGCAAATTCGCCACGGGATTCCAGACCGAGATCTTTGCTATTTTGGTCTACGCACAGGAGAATATCCGAAGGAAATATTCCAACAAGCACAACAGGCTCTGCGAACTTGGCTCATCGAATTGGGTCAAGCTTCTCTGGGTGCCTGGACACAGCAACATCGAGGGCAACAAGCGGGCAGACGCTCTGGCCAAAGGGGGCTCTCAAAGGCCCCTACTGGGTCCGGAGCCGGCTCTCTGCTACTCTAGATCAAATGCCAAGAAATTAATAGAGAACTGGACACGGTCCCAGTTCTTTGACTTCTGGGCCTCCTACCCAGGACTGCGGCAAGCGAAGCTCCTGCTCACAAGGCCCTTGCCGAAGCGAGCAGAACAAATCTTGCAACTAAGCAGGAAACAGGTCAGAATCGTGGTAGGTCTTTTAACTGGACACGGCTCTTTCAGAAAACACCTGCATACTATAGGGGTGGTTGACAACCCCGACTGCAGGTTCTGCGGGGACGAGGAGGAAACTTCCATCCATGTCCTTACTTCCTGCCCTAGTCTCATGAACTTGAGGCACAAACACTTCGGAATTGGTTTTCCGGTGCTGGAGGAAATAAGGAATGCCCCTATAGGAAGGATTTTGGCCTTTGGATTAGAATCCGGCCTGAATGGGGGCATTCAGTAAATACGCAGCGGTAGCACAATGGGCCACAAGGTCCGAGTGCGGTGACTCATCATCGTCCCTCTAAAAGAAGAAGAAGACTGTCAAATAGATATTGCGTCATCATAATTAGTGTATTTTAATTATATGACAGAATATCCTTATATTCCTGTTCATTGCCTTTGAGATATCGCCCTTACGAAACCTCGTGGAATACCTTGTATATTAAACAACCGACAGCTGAAATATATTATACTAACTGCATATTGTTTCGTCGAGAAACTCTGTTCTTTAACGACAAACACTTGTCTTTAAATGAATAATTTTCGCAAACCGAGTATAAAAATTTCTAATTTAGTTAGAAACCTTAATGTATATAATGATATTGGCCTAGAAATTTCACAATTGAGGTTTATGGTTCAAAAGTAATGTATGATTTTATTGAAAAAATGAAATTAACTAAATTTATTTATGCAGTATTAATTTATTTACAATAAACCAGTTTACGATTATTGAGAAATCCTATAAACTTGTTATCCTTAACATTAAATTCTAATGTGTTTAAAACTTTAATACTAATGACTAAACATTCTTAATGAAGAACTTAATAATTCAGCATATTAATTTTGACCTAATGTCTATTTTTTCATAATTATGTTGTCTTAAATAATCTCTTTGTTGTGTTCAGTTTACATCTTTTATAGTCTAGGCGATTTTTTTAAATAGACCCTCGTTTTTGAAAGTAGCGGCAAATAACTCCAGAGATAAATGACGTTAAAATCGGTGTTGGCTGTAGATCATGTGTAACCGTGTAACATTTTCATTCATATAAGAATTATATGACACAATATCTTACCTTTTTCTTTTTTAAAGTGTTTGGAGGTTCATTCTGAGTATATTGTCCAATTGGCGGGGTCGGCGGGAGTTGACGTTAGCCGCCATCTTTGTGAATAGTTTAAACGCAAATATATCGCGAACTGTTGATGACATGACAAAACTGGTAAAGACCTTTTTTGTTTAGCACTAAATTCTCTATGGATTTATTAAAAGGCTCATCGTAGAACTAACGGTTTACAAGTGACAGCATGTCAAAGTTCCCTACTAGCACACGATGTCCGCCCGATGTCCGTTTTATGTCCATTTAATGTACAGACGTCCACGGACATATATTGGATATCCACCGGATGTCTATCGTCGGATTTACTTTGAAATTTTACCGAATGGACGTCCTCTGAATGTCCATTTTATGTACGGGAAATATGTACATTTTAAGTCCATATAGGGAGAGGAGATGGACGTCCATTTCATGTCCGTTGATTTAAATATATTTTTGCAATAAATGATAATATCTCCATACCGCTGTCTCTTTAACACATTTCCGAGATATGTATACATACCAGCTAATACCACACTGAACGTCCATCATATGTGCCGCAACGGACGGCTTCTGGATGACCAATTTATGTACAGTAAGTACACACATTTTAGGCCCCTATAGCAGGACGTCTATTTAATATTCGTTGATGTGAATATTCTATTATTGTTGTAGATGACGATATTATTCCTTTACCGTTTTCTCTCCAACACGTTTCACAGGTTTGTATAAATACCTCAACCATAAATTCTTAAAATAGTTGACTCCCCCCCCCCCATGCTCTTCAATTTTGAGATTTGAGGAAAAGATTTTTTTTAAACGGACTGCCCCCGCCCCAAAAAGCTGGGTCCGCCACTGAATTGAAATAATGTAATATTATATTGTTCAACAACTACTCGTACTTCTTAGGTGACACTGGTGACAGTTCGATCACAATATCATAGTTTTTTCGTTAGAAATTAAATAAGTTCTTCTTAATAACTATAACTAAATATAAATGCTAGTAACTGGAAAAATTTAGGTTTGGGAACACAAATAAAAAATTGAAAAAAAAAGGAGAACCTGAACGATATCTGAAATAAGGCTAGATAAATTCAATATAATAAAGACTTATTATTACTGATAATCTCATTAAATACATTTCCCACACATTATACTATACTATTTTTAGCATCCAAAATAACGGACACAAGATAAGTAAAATAAAATAAATTAGATAATTTAATAAGCATTATAATTTGCAGGCAACCCTTGTGAAAATAAATTGGAGTTATGATAAACAATATTAAATATATTAATGTAAATAAAATATACGGATGCTAGTAAAGAAATTTATCGGACGTCTTCAATCTCCGTTGAGGATGTCATTCGGATATCCATATGGCAATGTTTATGCATTACTTCATTTTTATCAAGTAAAGTACGTACATGTTGAAGTTGTACTTTTTCTAAAAGCGCCCTGAATAATATATCTATATAAATAAAGTAAGATGTTCATATAAAGTACTTTATAGAAATACATATGATATCCCCCAGGGACGTACAAATATTGTTCAAAATTGGCATTTAGACGTCCCTCGGTTGTCCGTCGGATGTACTTTGAACCAAAAACGAACGTCCATCGGATGTCCGTCGAGGACGTCCCACGGATATCCTTAGGACAATGTTGTGCTATTAGGGTTAGTAAAAGTAGTTTTTGTGAATTATTTTGTAAACTGTTGATCGTACATTAAAGTGTCAAATGACAATCTTGTAGAGCACTAAATTCTCCACTACTTATGTGTTGTAGGACTAACAGTATACGGGCTACAATTCAACAAATGTTATAACAAAATTGCTACTGTTCAAGCCTTACATTTGACATTTTAATATACGATCAACAGCTTACGAAATAATTCGTAAACATTAATTTTTGAAAACTTTGACACGCTCTAATTCGAAAACGTTTAGTTCTACGGAAGTAAACCTGTCAAGAGATTCGTAGAGAATTTAGTGCTGTACAGAAACCGCTGTCTAAGGAATCACTATTTCCACATCCAAATTCCCGGTGGACGTGGTAGTGGGAGTGGATGTCAAAAGAAATTTCGAGACCTTTGGTTCTTGAACATACACTACATCACAATTTAAAATATTACAAATACCAGAGGGCTAAGAATGGATTCGTGTGGAACACCAGATTGAACAAGATTCTATCTAAGAGTACGACTGGCACAGTAAACTATTAATTTTGCTATATTAATCTATGTTAGTGAATTAATTCGGTCCTGTACTACTTTCCTGAACACAGCCTGCCAGTTTTTCACGCATTGCAATGGTATTTTCTCTATTATATCTAATCTGTTACAGTAAACATGGAAGAAAATGAACTTACTATTATTATTACTTTTATTTGCAAGCAGCTAGTACCCAAATCTAACCTCCCACGTCGCCTCTCTCTTCCACCGATAGTTGTTTTTTCTGACATCCGACATTTTTGCATTCCCCAATATGTATACAAACAAAATTTAACAGTTGCTACAATGTTATTCGATTTGTCGTCACCAGTCACGATTTCAGAATTTTTTCCTAGGCTATACGTTATTACCGCGATGGTACGTAAATTATTCAGCTGTTACTTCCTTAGTTATTAATTATTGATTGTTGTTGTGGTTCTATTGTATTTCTTAAACGCAAGCCAATGACATTAAATTCAACATTCTAATGAGCATTGAAACAAAAAAAAAAAAAGTTTACCTTGAAAATCTACAATCACGTCACTTTAAAAGTTTGCGTATTATGCCGATAATAATTATTCCATGAAATATTAAATTTATATATGTTAGTTTTATACGACTAATAATTTATTTATTCCGCGTTTATAAAAATTAGCAATAGTTGCTCTCGGACTCAATTCCAATACTTATCCTGCTCAATAAATCTGCTAACAAACCATTGCGGCGGTATAAAGTAATAACTGCTTACTCCGGTACACTAAAATATTATTTTTTGATGACATTGATGACATTCGATTCAGCTCGAGGGGAAATTTTTTTTCGGGGGGCGCAAAATTTAAATATGAAGGAGCGTAATTTTTCCGTTTTTCTCCCTACCCCTCATCAATTTTTATTTTCGAGGGAAAAAAAATTTTTTGGGGTCGCAAAATCAGATGCTTGCTGAAGTAGGAGGCCGCACTTTAGATTTTCCACACCAGCAACCAAATCTCTAGAATCTGCTGTTATTTTAAAACAGTTGACCGTGGAAAAATATTGTTTAAACAAAATTTTGAGAAAATTTTACCAACAGTAAAATCACAAGAGCTTTTTTTTATTGGATAAATTTCTCTTTGTAACGAAATAATTTTGCCAATCAGTGATTTTATAAGAAAAACTGACATGAAAAAATCGCGAGACCGCAGGTCGAGCGATTTTGTCAAATGTCAGTTTTTCGAGCAAAATTACTGAAAAACTCGAGTGTTTTTTGGTAGGATAAATTCATGACAGAATATGACTCCATAAATTGTCTCTATATTGACGATTTTGTGTTTTCTGTGGATTGAGGAATTGATTTTTCTGTTTTTTTGTAATTTGTTAAGTCGAAATTTTCCCAAAACGACTCATATTGTACAGTATAGTTTCCACAATACTAAAAATTATAGCTGACAGTACAGATTTTAAAGTGACGTGCGACTACTAGATGTACTCCGCTTTTGAGGAACCGGCATTTTTATCGGTGATAAAAAACGATGCACCTTTTTTTATCGCTGACAAAGTGACAAAAATGTGACTGTCAAATAGGCTTTTTTATATAGGAGTTAATTTATCATATACAATATTGTTACAAATTTCCACCCCTTGGGGATAGGCAGCACAAAATACATCATGTTGTACGTTATGCCATCTGTGAGACAGTAGAAATAGTAGAAACGTTCTGGAACATTAGAGAAAAGAGACTTCTAGATAACGCCGCGCCGTTTTTAGAATAATTCAGGAAGCAATCGCTAGGGGTATATAAGGCCGTGTTCTCGGCAAGAAGAAGTAGTTTTGGAAGTTTTTTGGATTGACAAGTGAGGTTAAGACTCCAAAGTGAAAACAAAGTGATAAATATTGTTATTTTTAGTCAGTAAAGTACATTTAAGTTAATAACAGTATTGTGAAGTATCCAGTAAATTATTTAATAAAGTGTGGTTATCTCTTGTTACAATTTTTGGAACCTACGGAATTTGCAAGGGTGGTTTCCTAGGGGTAGAAACACGTCACAATATTGATAATGACTAATTGCTACGAAGGAGCAACGGGGACAGAGATAATTGCAAGAATTTGCAGTGAAAAGTCTCATCATTCTGGCCCCTGTAAATTGTGAGATATTAACAATAGAGAAAAATTGTTTAAATTAAAGTTGTAGCTTTTTCATTTCCCAGAATATTGCTAACATCTAATTTTAGAAGAGACTAACTGGAAAGGAGTATATTTCAGTATATCTTAGGCTGAGATATATGCCATTTTACTGTGTGCAAGCGAAAACCTCATAAGAGGTTTCGTCAATTAGCATATTTATATATGTAGCGAGTCAGGCAGCTTTGACGGCTCTTGCATCAAACAAGGTAACCTCTAAGCTGGTGCTGAACTGTCGAAACATTCTGACTGAGCTGTGTGAACGCAACTCAGCTAAACTTATATGGGTGCCCGGACACAGTGGTGTCGAGGGCAACAAAGAAGCAGACCGTTTGGCGGATGAGAGTGTAGAGGCTCCATGTAAAGGGGCCCACGACTGACTCCACCATAAAGTGGCTGATTGCGCTCGATAGAGAATGATTGAGACGGATGGTAGACCTGATAACAGGACACTGTCCTCTGAACAAGCACTTGTATACAATTCAGTTGAGAGATGATCTTACTTGTAGGGTGTGTGGAGGATGAAACCATCACTGATATCCTATGCCTTTGTGCACCAATGATTGCGCTCGATAGAGAACGATTGAGACGGATGGTAGACTGATAACAGGACACTGTGCTCTGAACAAGCACTTGTATACAATTCAGTTGAGAGATGACCTTACTTGTAGGGTGTGTGGAGGATGAAACCATCACTGATATCCTATGCCATTGTGCACCAATGATTGCACTCGATAGAGAACGATTGAGACGGATGGTAGACTGATAACAGGACACTGTGCTCTGAACAAGCACTTGTATACAATTCAGTTGAGAGATGATCTTACTTGTAGGGTATGTGAAGGATGAAACCATCACTGATAACTTATGCCATTGTGCACCAATGATTGCGCTCGATAGAGAACGATTGAGACGGATGGTAGACTGATAACAGGACACTGCCCTCTGAACAAGCACTTGTATACAATTCAGTTGAGAGATGATCTTACTTGTAGGGTGTGTGGAGGATGAAACCATCACTGATATCCTATGCCATAGTGCACCAATAGGAGTGTTAAGGTATAGGTATTTTGGAAGGCAGTTTCTACAGCCGGAGGAACTACGAGATCTACCCTGGAAAGGGCTGCTCTCCTTCGAGGAGAGAACTGGTCTTTTCTCAATAAATACAATTTTTCCTTTTCAAATTGGATTTGTTTTAAAATTAAAAAAAACGTTTAGTGTAAATATTATAGGTCAACGAATTTTGTATAGCTTTATGGGAGCCATGAAATCATGAAGAAGCAGACACTCATGTATTGGTTCATCTTTTTCACGCCCTCCATGATTTTCCCCCTTGCAATGGTATGTACTGGGGATATACATGTTCTTGTAATATTCTTGAGTAATTTTCATCATATACTGGTATCCTTCCTGGATTTCTCTCAAGCGTAAAGCAACAAAAGTGATCAACCTCAGTACCATAACAACAAGCTTAGGTGTTTGCGCGTATGTTAAAAATAAAATTATACCTGTCGGAGAATTGTGTTGCAGCCCTAAGCACATTAGTTCGCATAGCCGCGATAGCTGATGCGCAGACGCGAACCGGTGTGAAAACAACGAAGACCGGGAGTTGATGATATAATATTAGCACGTGGTGACAAAGAATGTAGTGTGCATTAGTTAGTGATAAAAAGGGAATTTTATTTAATTATTTGATTAACATTTGTAATATCCGTGAACGTGTTGTATCCAGGAAAGTCCTATCTATCCTTTTTCCTTCTTCCCTTACAACATTGCAGCGGTTACCAGGTAGATAACGGTGAGTTTTTTTTATTTTATTCTACTTTTGTTATAAAATTTTAGATTAATAATAAACATTAGGCGAGACAACATGTAAAGCCATTGGCTCTTTTCGACGCATTTACTGGATTCTGATTCATAGAGCACTTCTTTTACATTCAAGAGGAAAATGTATTGTTGCAAGAGAAACGATAGTCCCATCCCTTATGGAAGATGTGCAACTTCCGCAAGCACCCCACATTGCATGTCACCAAAGTTGAGAGATGTAGCTAGGCACTTCACCTGTACCCTTTACACAGCAGAATCAATTCCAGAAAACTACAACATTGACCTCATTTGAATGCAGCTGTTCTGTAAAAACACTAGGATTACCATCCCTATTTGATCAGCATCTGAAAAGAAGCATGTATCAAGCAAGTGTTTGGACTACCGCCCATGTACCGATGGCACCTGTCACAGGCTGGGTGGAAGAAGATGGCAAGCTTGTTCCTAAATGGATAAAGTTTCCTCTTGCTGTGGAGGTTATTGACCTAGATATAAAATGCACATGCACAAGAAAATGTGTATCATGCAAACGCATGAAAATAAAATTGAAATGCACTAGTATAGAATGTGTCAGTGTGAATGTGGAAAGTGAAATTAATTAGGTAATAAATAAATAAAAATGCAGAACCTAAACATTCTCACAATGTTGACTTACATTAAGCTACAAGATCCATATATTTAGTGTTCATGTTTCATTATTGTTATTATTATTAAACTAGTGGAAGCATTATACTCTTCGCCGATTTACCGAGCTTTTTATATAATTGTTACACATTCTATAGGATACTCTTCGCATTTTTCTTGTAAATAATGTTAGTTTTTGGACATTCTAAATTTTGTGATACCAACTTTGTTGTGAAAAAAAAAATATATGAAAAAAAAAATCGCCATGTGAGGGATCGAACACGAGACCTTTGGATTGAAAGGCAAAAAATCAAATCAAATCAAATCAAAGATGTTTATTAAAGTTTAAAGACATGAATGCGCCTCAGCTGGGTCCAGTCTAGAGCCGATCACCCCACCGCGGCGTGCAACGTCGCGGTAAGTAGGTGATCGGGTGGAGGGGTTTAGCTTCGGCTGTAACGACAGATGCAATTGGGCGTTAGGGCTCCTGTTTAACATATATAAAAAACTTAAACCTAACAATTTCGCTGAACAATAATCCGGGAAGATATTAAAATACTTAGAAATAGCTAGAACTACGAAGAAACAATTGCATTTTTAACACACGCGCACTGTCGCACGCGCGCATTAAATTTATGAACAAAATCTTGTTGTCCATACGGGAAAACTTAGTGAAAAAACCCGTTCGAGAGTCGCGGATTTATCCAGTGGTCTACCTGCCTCTGGAAGGATGGGGTGAGGGGAGATTATGATTTTAAAAGTTGGGGTTTACTAGCAGTTATTGGTCTAAAGGGAATTTGGGAGAAGAACAAAAAGGGACAAAAGAACAAAAATTGACAAAAATAATAAAAATGGGGGAATAGAGGGAATACAAGTAAAAGGTGGTGAAAATAAAAGATGGTGAAAGTAAATTGTGGTATAGGAAAGATGTGGCTAGGGAGGTTGCCGAAAGATAGGCAACGCCTGGTATGGTAATGGGTGTTTCAGGTTGAAATGTATGGCATTATGCTGTCTGATTCGTGTGATGTCTCGGGTTAGCGGACTTTCGCCCAGTTTGAATTGGTAGAATTTTTGGGAAGTTTCCCGGACGAAGTCCGCTAGTGGGGTTATGTCGTGGCAACGTGCATAGAGATCTCTGAGGGAGGTGTACCTACCGGAGTCTGAAATGAGGCGCATATATTTATGTTCTAAAACTCCAAGTATCCGCATTGTCGTGGCCGGGATGCTGCACCACACCGGCCCCGCGTATGTGATGGCCGGTCTGATCACCATCGTATACAATAATTGAAAGGCAAATGGGCTATCTCATCTTACCAGAAAACTTGAATGAATATCGTTCAAGAATTATATTTCAACGGATTAGATACGTTATTATGAAATTTATATATTGGTAAAATATAAAAACAAAAAAAAATAATAGGGAATAACATATCGCAAGATTTCTATTTAAATACAAATGAGAGAAATTATGAAAAAAAATTTTTTTTTTATTTAAATGATTAATAACTTTTTTATTTACTGATTGATTTTTTTTCAAAAACAATAGGGTTCTTCCTCTAGCTAACGCTAACTTACTTTCCAAATTTCAATGCAATCGGACTTTTCTTTCTTAAGTTATTGTGCTTACAAGAAACGTGACGGACGGACGGACGGACGGACGGACAGACAGACGGACAGACGGACGGACAGACGGACATTTTGAAAGTTGTTCAGAATTCGTTCACTAACATAATGATATGAAAATTTTTTCTCTACGAGCGATATTTACTGATTTAGAAATGTGCCGATCAAATACAATATACTCTTCGTTTTTGCGAAGAGTATAATAAGCTTTTGTACGTTTTTCTATGATTTTATGCTTATAGCCTTCTAATATTTAACTCTCCAAACAAAAAGTATTCAAAATTTTACTCCTTTTTGCCCCCTTAGCCCCCCTAAAGCTGGTGTTTAAAAATATATATATTATACTAAAGGTTGGATGAATTTTACCTTTCGTTTGATACCCTACATACAATTTTGTGATTTTTTCCAAATTTTACCTTTTTTAGCCCTAACTCCCTAAAAGAATGACCCAAAATTTCGCTCCTTCTGGGGACTTCATGAATTCGAAAAGTGATCTAAATGATAGCTTATGGTGATATTTTAAAGTAAGAAAAATTTCAAGTTGAGTATAGTTTTTGTTTTGGAGATATGACGAGTCGAACCTGTTAGTTGACCTGTTCACGGCTAGATGAATCCAACATTCTTGGCAATCTCGTTCATTATGTTCAAGGTTCTCAAATACGCAAAGTGTATCATTTTCTATGTAAAATTTTCCGCTCTTTTCGAATCTATCATTGTATTTTATCAAAAACGTAGTTCAAGTGAGGTATAGAGGATTTTACAGGAAAAAATCAGGATTTTGCTGGTAATATTCGATTCAATTCAGCAGCACAAGAATACGGCAGAGAACTGATTACTCGCCAAGCTGAGCAGTGCTTCGTATATAAATCCATCGAGATTTGCTGTGTTTTCAGTAGAGAAATACCGTTTGATCAAAGATGTTAAGCAAAAATGCTAATTATTTTCTATAGAAGTATTTTGTAACTATCTTGTACTATATTTCTGGTAAAATCTAATGAAGGATTAGAAGAGAACGGAAAATTTTACGTTAAAAATGGTACTCGTCATATCTCCAAAACCAAAACTATGCTCAACTTGAAATTTTGCCTACTAAAGTATCACCATGAACTATCATTTAGACCACTTTTAAATAAAATTCATGAGTTCCACAAAAGGGGCGAAAAATAAGGTTTCTTTTACTCACTCTTTGTATTTTTGAAAAACAAATGTTATATTAGTTCAGGTGAATTTTCAGTAGAGAAATACCCCACGCGTATTGTTTGTGTTTTCAAAATTTTTACCACCCTTATTGTATCTCCCTCTTACTCCAGGGGTAAATCATTGTACACTCGGGCCAAAAATGTAGTACAGACCCTAACCTGCAAGGTGACACTGAAAATTAAACTTTTGCAACAACTTGAACTGAAACGTTAATTTTACCAGTAGCAGCACCGCACACAAGTAGCATTTTTTAAGATAAATGTGCTCTTGTAAAGTAAGCATTTTTCGTATGGAAGTAATAATTTTTATTTGACAACAAAATTGATTAATATGACAACTAAATTGAAAAGTCGCAGCTTATAGAGACTTCCATATTTTATAATTAAATCGAAAAATTAGAGTTATAAGAAGGTAAATTTTTGGTAAGGGATTATGTAGAATAATTGATCCCTGTTGACCTTTATTATATACATAATTTTAAATTTTATTTGATATTTGAAGGCTTTACTGAAAAAAGGAGGTATTATTTTTTCGTAACTAAAAAAAAATACAAAATAAAATTTGAATCAATATTTAAGAGTTCGAATGCAAGCAGAATTTATAATGAAGATAGACTTTTCTTCATAAATCGCTAAATAAAAAAGTTGGTCTGATATTCCGAATTCCATCTATGGACACCCAGTGTAACCGCATAATGGTCTTTTGAAGAAAAAATGTTTCCAACTTCTCTTGAATATGCCTATATTTTTAATTTACATGTACTTTAAAGGTATAATTTTAGATTTCAGTTTACAGAAAGCTGGATCTTTGATGACAGATTCTCTCCAAATTATCTGGCTAATATATGTAATTCCTCATTAATTTCTACTTTGCTTGTTAACATTTCCGATATCATCAAGTAGATTTTGGAAAGCTATCCCACTTTTGAATAGAAATAGAACTCGAGTTACTGAAAAAAAGCCTTATTAAAAGTACAATTCGTGCAAAAATTACTAGTTATAACTATAACATGGGAAAATATAACAATTAAAAATTTATTATAATAGAAGAACAATATAATTTGAGGTGAATCATTTACCAGATATAATTATGAAATATAACAAAAAATCCTCTCTTTGTCTCTAGATTAACTAATTATTTTACATTTTTAATTCAATGAAATTCAGTGGGATTTTTTCTCACGGTTTTTAATTAATAATTTTTACGCTTTTTTTTACTTAACTTATAATTTCAATTAAGGAAATAGGCAATATTTATAGTTTCCTATAAATTAAGTACGAATATTTATTGCAATACAAAATTATCATTCCCTGTGACTAATAGTTTCACCGTGAATTAAAAAAAAATCAGCAATGTTAGTGCAATGGTAAAGTGGGTATACTATTTTGGAACTTTGCAGCAAATGTTGATTTCTAGTCCAAGAGCCACTGAACTTTTTTTAAATAATTTTAGACAGTTTAGGTTGTGGTTTGTTTTGTTACTTCGCCAGTGGCAGATCTGTAAAGACTTATTTACATCATATGATACACGAAAATAAGAGAGTCAGACGGATTCAGTGGTGCTGGATGGAGGGCGGATGCCCTAAACTTGTAAAATAATTATTGAAATTTTAAGTATTTCGCAGATAACTTTCATACACCTAATATCCTAATGTTTAATATGAAAAATCAGTAAAAATATTTATTCAAAAGTTTCTTTATTTACTAAATATATTTTCCATTGGATGACCACACTATATATTTTTTTAACTAAAAAATATATCAATTGTGTTTCGTAGTAAGATCGGTTACACAGGCCCACAAAAACAAAAGAGTACCCTGGGCTAGTGATCACACCCACATATTCCCATGTATTTTCACTAGCTGAACATGAATCTGGCATCAGAATAGGACCTTCCTGGACGAATTTATAAGTTATGATGGAGAAAAGCTCGAAATTCATTCATTCGTCGTATTATCTTACATATTTCAAGAACATTGGCAGCCGCGTTGGCGTAAATTGAAGTCACTTCTAATACATATTTTCGAAGTGGTAATAATATAACAGACTCATAACCCAACAATAATCCAACGGCCCAATAACCCAATGAACCAACCAATGAGCAATTCATATTACTGAAGTTCGTAAATTTAAAAGAAAAATTCCTCGTTCAGTGATGCTTTCATACTATTTTATCTTTAAAAGATATACGTAATGATCCATAAACCAACAATAACCTAACTGCCCAAGAAATCAATGACCCAATAAATCAGCAATTCATATTACTAAAGTTCGTAAACTTAAAGCAAGAATTTCTTACAATCGGCGATGCTTTCGTACTCTTTTATCTTTAAATGACCTGCGTAATGGGTTTCTTTTCCTCTTTTTTTTTTCGATTCCCTCTTCATTGTCAGTAAAAGTCAACCACCATATTGATGTCCCATCTACCTTGATACCGTCTTTCCATTTCATTAATATCTTGATGAAATCGTTCGCCTTGTTCTTCACTGTAATCTCCTAAGTTTTCAGGGAAGTAGTCAATGTGTGAATGAAGGAAATGCAATTTCAAATTTATTAGACAGCCCATTTTGTGGTAATTCTGTATCATATTGGCTACTCTATTTTCGTACCTTCCACTTTTTTGTTACCTAAAAATTGTTCTACAACTTCTTTGAAACTAACACATGCAGCTTTTTTGATGTCAGTTATTTTAGTAGTGAAATTTTTAACTTTCAACTAAGTACGAATTTGTGGCCCATCAAATATTCCTTCCTTTAAGTTAGCTTCTGATATACGACTGAAGTTACGTGTTAAATACGCATATTTTCCTTTTTTGTCAAAAGCTTTGACAAATTGTTTTATTAAACCTAGTTTAAGGTGAAAAGGAGACAAAAGAATTTTTTGGAACAATCGACTAATATCTTTTATTGACGATTGAATGCCTCCCCTCCCCCCTTCCACCGTTTAGAAAAATTATTGTTGGGTCTAATAAATGCGTTAATTTTTTACTTAAGCATTGCGGTCAAAAATACTTTATTATTTCTTTTAAATACTTAATCAAGTTTTAACAATTAACTTAGCAATCAAAGCAGAGTTGATCAAAAAATACTTCTAATACAACACAAAAAAAACAGCACCTACTGCATCCGGCTGGAATCGCCCCGGGGCACCTTTGAAGCCGAAAACAGCACAAAATATTAACGATCTCGTTTTCATATTAAAAAAAAATCTTGGGATCGATAGGATTTCAACCTGCGAAACTCAAGTTTAAAATTAATTAAATAGACTAGCGCTTCAGCACACTAAGCTATTCAGAGAGTTACTTTAGGTTGTAAAATATATGATACACAACAAGCGTGACTCTATTTATAGATTGTTATTTTGTTTTTTAATTTTTTTCACGGAAACCAAATCGAAAAAATTCTTGTGTGATATATCGCTGAATGCGATCTTCTTTTCAATGGTTTGATTACAAATTTCAAGTTAGTTAAAATAAACAACTTTTTGTGCCAAACAGCATTAAACATCATCCGATCTCAACCAAAACCTTTTCAGATCTTCTGGAGTAATAAGGAAACCCGCATGCAAAGTTTCATCCAAATCCGTTTAGTAGTTTCGCCGCTATCGTGCTAACACACATACACACACACAGACATTTTTCTACAACAACTTTTTTGGGTTCCTGGGACCTGAAGACGTAAAGATCTGATGTTATCTCAATTTTTTTCGATTTTGGACCAATTTTAGTAACCTCCCACAATTCTGTGGGGAGGTTAATAAACTGTTCATTTCCTTAACAATTCAACACTTCCCTGATCAATTGGTACTGAACGTTGATGTGGCTTGTCTTCTTGTGGAACTCAGGATTCTTAATAAGACGTATTGCACTTTGGTCATCGACGTGCAGCGTGATGGGAATTTTGGTAACTTCGTTGAGATCTTGTAGTAGGTTTTGACACCAGACAAGCTTCTTGACAGCTCGACATGTGGCAATGAATTCTGTTGCGGTAATAGATGTAACAACGACTTTCTGTTTAGTAGATATCAAAGCAACTGTTGCATTTCCTAGTTTCAACACAAAACCGCTAGTTGATTTCCTAGTCTCGACATCGCCTGTATAGTCTGCGTCGCTGAACGCTAATGTCAAATTACTTAGTCTACTTGAAAAGGAAAGTCCATGGTGCAATGTTCCCCTTACGTACTTTAAAATTCTTCTAACAGCATTTCAATGAATTTTCTAAATTTTCTTAAGTTTCTCCAGATATTGCCTTGCGGCATTCACAGCGCAATTTTAGTAACCTCCCACAATTTTGTGGGGAGGTTAATAAACTGTTCATTTTCTCAACAATTCAACACTTCCCTAATCAATTGGTACTGAACGTCGATGTGGCTTGTCTTCTTGTGGGACTCAGGATTCTTAATAAGACGTATTGCACTTTGGTCATCGACGTGCAACGTGATGGGAATTTTCGTAATTTCGCTGATATCTTGTAGTAGGTTTTGACACCAGACAAGCTCCTTGACAGCTTGACATGTGGCAACGAATTCTGTTGCGGTAATAGATATAACAACGACTTTCTGTTTAGTAGATACCCAAGCAACTGTTGCATTTCCTAGTTTCAACACAAAACCGCTAGTTGATTTTCTAGTCTCGATATCACCTGCATAGTCTGCGTCACTGAACGCCAATGTCGAAGTACTTAGTCTACTTGAAAAGGAGAGTCCATTGTGTAATGTTCCCTTTACGTACTTTAGAATACTTCTAACAGCATTTCAATGAATTGTCTTAAATTTCTCCTGATATTGCCTTGCGGCATTTACATATTACACACTGATGTTAGGTATGGTAGCTGTCGATGTGTATTGCAAACTGATTATCTGCAATCTATCCCATCTGCACCTGAATGCATAATTGCCTAAGCTGATGATCTTTATCAGCAGGAATTGCAATCGGATTTGCGTTGTCCACATTATAACAATTATACTTGCGTAACTTTCTTGATGGAGAAATATCGATCTTTCAAATAATTCTTTTATTGGCACTCCAGCAGTTTTAAAATTACATACCAAAGTGTCGACAACTTCCTGATCTGTTATCAACGTGTGTGGCGAAGATAGGCCTCTGCTGATTTTTGTTGTTGCTGACGAAAACTCGGTCTGCGTCGATAGCATCGATAGCCTTCAACAAGAATTTGGTAAGGACACTAGTGTTTCGTTGGTTCCAGCATCTGGAAGCCTGCTTAGGTACATAGATGCTACTCCTTAGGAAACATACTAATTGTTAAAACTTGATAAAACATTTAAAAGGAAGAATAAAGTATTTTTTAACGCAATCTTTAAGTGAAATGAATGCCTTATTAAACAAAACAACAAAAATTTCTTCCAATCGCTCCTTTCTACTAAAATTATTATTTTTCTGGGTTCTCCTATTTCTCTTTTATTAGCTGAGATTTTTATGTTTAATTTAGAATTTTCAATTTTTGATAGTTATAACTCTCTTAACTCACATGTTTTTTATTGGACTCGCTATGTAGACGATATTTTTTGCATTTGAACTGATACAAAAAGAAGTTTAAATCTTTACCTTAACTTATTGAACTCCTTTGATAGCAAAATCCAGTTTACTATGGAGAATGAAGAAAATAGCCAATTAAATGTCTTAGATATTGATATCAAGAAACACAATGATAAGTTAAAATATAATATTTACCGGAAACCGACTACTACGGACACAGTCATTCATTATAAATCACAACAATTATTTCACATCCTAATACATAGACTTACAAACTTCCCTTTAGATAAAAATGATTTTAGCATTGAATTTATTATTAAACAAATTGCAACAACTAATGGATACAAGGAGTCCTTAATAGAAAAGATGGGAAAGACAAACAGAAAAAGATGATGCAAAAGGAATTTTTCAACGCACCTAAGCAACCAACTAAATTTAGTCTTATTGACCATATTCCAAATTTTAGTAACACGATATCTAATAAATTAAATAACTTGGTACGTCTACAATAAACGTAAATAAAACAAATTTAGGAAGACTACTAGTTAAAATGAATAAATTAAGTAAATCTGATGTTTATGAAATCAAATTTAGTTTCTATGAGGCAGTTTATATTGGTCAGAGTGGTAGGAGCATTGATAAGGGAGTAAAAAACACAAAAATTAAATTTTAAACAATATTAAAAACACGGGGATGTCTACTCATTGTATTAATAATAACCATTTTATAGACTCTAAAAATGTAAAGCTAATCCATGCAGAAACAAAAGGGAAACGTCTAGATCTCCTCGAGCAATTAGAGATTAAAAAATTCCTTAGAAATTATCGTTGTACCCTCAATGACCAACTAAATTTCCTTAATACCCCTATAATTAATAATAGACTCAGTACTAACAACTCTTCATTATATTTATTCATGCCCGGTCTTTTAACCTGCAATTTTCTTAATTTAGTACCTTTATAAATAGAGTAATATTTATATTTACTCTTGAGGAAGGCTTAATAAGCCGAAACATATGTAGAATCAATATACTTATTTTGAAACATTAAAAAAAAAGTTTTTCTGGTAATTAGAATTATTTATAAAATGTTCCACAAGGAAACAACCACAAATTCAGTTAAATGTATTATTTTTATGTTTTCTTAATCGTTTTATTTTGCACAACCTAATTCAAATTTTTCCCAACTCAGTGCTCATAATTTTCTATTCCGATTACTCCAGAATTTCTCCAATTGACTAGGCAATTTCTTAGTAGGTAGCTGATTTGTCTAATTAGACTCAATCGACTTAGTAGATACAGTGTAGTATTTTCTAGCAAAACATGTTATTTTATTTAGGAAAAAATAAACCATAGTAAATTTAAACGTACCACTTTTTACTGTAAATTAAAACAAAATAATATTATCATTTAATTTGAAAGTTATGCAAACCTTTGTTGCTTTAACTGCGATGAACTAATAGAAGTAACCGTCCCATCTGCGCTTAAGAAGTTAACGAAGTAAATTGCATGGGGGTTATTATTACTTAACAAGTTTTATGTCTAAACACCGCTTCTTGATTTCGCTCTACTACTCTGAGCTTTTAATTTTGTCATATTATGCAAAAGGTAAGTATAATATTTTTTCCATGAGAGGTGCACCTCTGCACGTTATTCATTCTTGCAAATTACATACACTGAATTGTTAATACGCAACATACATACGATTATTATATATAATTAGAAATAAGAAACGTATAATACATGGTTGGTTCATGATAAGTCAGAAGAGTTAGAAGTAATATTTTGCATGCACAAGACAAAGGCCTTAATATTCGCATAAAGATTTTTGTCTACTTAAATTTTATTACAAGTAAAGGTCATGCTAATATTCTCTAAAATGTTATTTAGGTTTTTATTGATAATATGACATATTACATGCAGTCAGATACATTGTTTTATAGCGGTTAGAATGATATATTTAATTTTAACCTTAATAATATTAAAAGATAATTGGGAATATAAAAGAGACACACACACTTTTCGCCTAAGAGCCTATCAAGATTTGTTCACTTCACTGGTAAGGTCGTGGTTTAGCAACAGAAGTTTAAAGAAAGGAACAACTCTAACCTAAATTTTCACGTCACTTTATGTAAGAATTATTGTATACAAAGAGTAATGTTATAAACGAATTCGATATAAATTAAATAAATTGAAATTATAATTATTGTAATATAATAGTAGGTTGTTGTCAGTAGTCAGATTGATTAATAATAATAATTTTCACATTTGTATAATTTGGTGTTAATAAAGTTAAACATATAATGAACTTACAAATATAACATAATAGCAGGGGGTGCAATTAGGTATATTGATAACAATTAATAGACATTGGAATAAAGGGCAAGTAATTAAAAACATAATAAAAGGCCTAGATCTTATTGGATTAGATCCAAGAATGGAAGAGAAAATTGTAGAAATAGATTTCACATTAGAGAATGCTGCGTAGACCAAGAATGTAAGAGTTATTTTAAACCAAATTAAATTTTAAATTAAGGGATTCCTGCTCAATAATGATTACCCACATTTAAAAAAAAAGAAGGAAATGTAATATAATAGTAGGTTATTGTCAGTAGTCAGATTGATTAATAATAATCATTGTCCTATTTGTATAACTTGATGTTAATAAAGTTAAACATATAATGATTCTACAAATATAACAATAATTCAAAACTTTTTGCGGTAAAACGCGCATTTCTTGCATTACCCGCAGCATATCATGACTTTCGCGCTTAAATACAAAGAAAATATTTTTTTTATTTAAATAGCAATAACATAGACAAAAGAGGTCTAAAGAAAACTGGTGAGCCATGAAAAGTGTTTTCTGGAGTCCATAGACGAAGTGTTGTCATTTTCAGATCTCAGAGGGAGTATATGCGTTTTATTCCTCTAGAAACTACTTTTCTTTTTAACGTCCAACAGAAATCAATCATCATATTTATATCTCACCTTCCTTGATATCTACATTCCATTTCCTTGATATCCTGATAGAATCACTCTCCCTATTCTTCGCTATAGGCGTCTGAAAATAAGGAGTACGCCACCTGGTGGTCTATAGTCAAACTAATTATGGGCTTTTCTGTCATTGTCTCTTTAGTGTACGATGATATCAACAATAAGTAAATGATAAACTGAGATGCTAGGTTATTAAAAATATGATAGCGTTTAAAGGGGCTACAATTTGCTGGAGCCAACCTAGTCGGTATTCTTTGTAGATTGCAGGGACAACTCGTGAAAGTTGAGTTGGCACGACAATGTTCAAAGCATACCCTTTTTGATGTAGACACGAGTGTAGACACCTTTAACCAGGCATTGAGAAGGAAAAAGCTGGTGCAAATAACCGTGGCCCGGGTAGCAATAATAATGTCCTAGACAATCACACATTGTAAGTGAAATTTTTGAAATAAGTAAATATAGTAATTCCAGTATATTTAAAAGTAATATATACTACTATTATGTTTTAACCCCTGAGTATTTCTATTTCATGTTTTACAAAATACTGTTTCATTTATTTTACTCAAAGAATTAATAAATGTCTTTTCAGTTATATTCAATGTACCACTAATTTCATGGGTATTTGAATCTGAGACACTTGTTTGTAAACATAGAGCATACACATTTATTTATTATGTCCTGCATTTAAATCATATTCCCCTTCATACACACACTTAGAATTTTTACATGCTTTACAAATGTTCCATACATTGCAATTTGCTTAACCTAAATGCCACTCATGTTTCCTGAAAAAAAAAAGTGATTTAAACTACAACTGTACATAAATTTAAAGAAATATTTAAGTTTATTAATATTTAACTTGCCAGACACCGTTTATGTCGAAGAAACTGTACTTTTCAAGGGAAACACTAGATAACCTAAAAAAAATATGAATTTTGCTGAATAATGCCATTAACGTCTTGCAAATCACTTACAACAAAATGTTGCAAACCTTTAGATCATATATTATTAATGTTATTATTTTTAACGCCAAAAATAACAATAAACAGAAAAAAATCAATATGAGTATTCTCCACATAAACGAACAAAAAGCCTCTAATTAGTTCACGAGTTCTCCACTTCGGCGCTGGCATCTTAAATTCAGACGCCTATAATACCCAAAATTTTTCGGAAAGTAATATGCATGTGAATTTAAGAAATTCAACCTTAATTTCATTAGACAATCCAACTCTGCATAATTTTCAACCATTTGTGCTACTATTTCTCTGTAATTTTCACTCTTATTATTTCCTAGAAAATTCTCCACTACATTTTTGAAACTGATTCAGGCACCTTTTTCAATCCTATCCATAGAATATTCAACAAATGTTTCCAAACATTTTAGATGCGAAATTGAAGGAAAGAATTTTTCAGAAAGACGTTAAGAGACGAAATTTTTGCCACAAAAATGAACAAAACTGAAAAATCTGCGTAGGTCAGTTTCAAAAATGTAGAGGAGAATTTTCTAGGTCCAAATTACAAAAAAATAGCAGCGGAAATGATTAAAAATTTTGAACAGTTGGGATGCTAATGAATTTAAAGCTGCATTTTTTAGATTCACATGTAGACTACTTTCCAGAAAATCTTGGGGATTATGGCGAAGAACAGGGAGAACGATTCCATCAGGATATCAAGGAAATGGAAAGTCGATATCAAGGAAGGTAGAATATAAATATGATGGCTGATTTCTACTGGGCGTTGAAAAGGGAAATACCATTAAGAGGAGTAAAACGCAAAAGACTGCCTCTCCGCCGATCTTTTGAATGTAAAAGACAGCGATACCATGAAAAGAAAGATTTTCCTCTATAGCCAAATTTTTAAATAAATGTTCCAGATTCCATCAGTCAGATTCATTATTAGGATTTTTAACTATTTTCTCGGATTATCCGGGAGAGCAGACCAATTGTAGACTTGATTTTAGAATCAGCTGCTCAAAGAAGTCATCGTGAGTACAGGGCATTTTTGGAGTGGTGAAATAAAAAAAAAAAAAATAGAATTTTTGTAGTTTTTCATAAACTTGGTACCTGCCATATAGAATCTGCGATTTAATGGAAATTAGCTCCCTCAATGTGCATGAAAATTATTTTTATTAGTTTGCTTCGCAAATCTTGGACTCGGTATATAAAAGTTTCATTTTTGAGGGATTTTGAGTATTTTTTCATCAATACGATCAATACCCTACCTACGTAATACATTCCGGCCATACATTGAAAGTTACTTTCTCACCAAATAAAATGCAAAGCTGTTTTGATTCCCTTGCTTCGCAAATTTAGTTCACGGTATATAAATATTTTATATTTTAGAGATTTCGCGCATTTTTTTGAGGTTATGTATGAGTTAAAATACACATAATCAATTTTATAGTCCAATGTGGATTCAGTTGATAAAAAAACGTATTATCAAATATTTTCCTTTGATTTTTTTTTCAAAGACATTCCTTGAAATACGCAATAGTGCCTGTTTTTAGTCATTTTTAGCTATTTTGAGTTATCTTGAATATAAGAGCCAATCGGCCAATTCTAACCTCAGATTCGGATTTAGTGCGCGAAAATACATGGGAATATACTAGTGTCGTACCCAGGCCAAAATTTATTTTTGTTTGTGGCTGTGTAATTTTAGTCCACTATGATGAGTCCCAATGCTTCATTTATAAGTAGTCCATCTTTCTCAGTATTCGCCATATATCCATTTTATAACTATGCATGGCGACTCATATATCGTATGGATCAAGTGAATGTAGCAATAGATTTCTCTATGCGTTTATACTTATTTCATTAAATACAAAAGTTCGCTCAAAGCATTTGTGTGTGCCTTTTAAATGTTAATATAGTGCTCATCCTAAACCAAGTATGGTTTTATAATACTCTCCAGATGTTCTACGAGTAAATAATTAAAATTTGAACACTTTAGTGGTAATTTTAAAAAGAGGCACGTAGGCCTTCCTCTAGGTGCCCCCTGTACTTTTATAAGGGTTTTAAATCAATTTTATAGGGCACTTCCAGACAATTTACGTTTAAAAGTAATCTTAAAAATAAGCTTTTCGAGTATCTTATAGAATATTTTAAAAGTAATATTGTTACTTGGGATGTTTTTTCGGCAAGTTCTTAACTTTTTTGCTCACGACCACATTACATATATGAAGTAAAGGTATAAAAAGCCACTCTGCATGCCAATATTGTGACCTAATTTGTCATCACGCATCGTGACAAAAGTGTCGGTCAAAAACTCGACTAAGCGATTTTTATAAATCCGATCCCGTGTATAAAGAAGGCGATGTGATATTTACACCATGCAGACTAATTTTAACAGAAAGAAGAATTTTATTTTTCGCTTCTCAGAAGCAGAATATTTAAGTATTGCATGTTCGCGTGTACCGCCACAAAATACTGTCGACTAGGGACTATGAGATATATGTCCTTGAGGCATTTTGTTGGGTGTGCAAAATAGGATTATTATTTTATAAAAATGTTAATTACTCGCATACCAAGCCAGATGTGCGCAATGATTCAAATACTGGGTGTATGACTTTATTACTTAAATGTTTAAGCCTAACTATATCAGACGTATTTTACCCGAAATAGGTGAAGTATGATGGCTAAAAAACAGCACATTCTTGCAGAAAGAATATTACAAAGCACTTGTAACAGCTAAAGGGAAATATCACGATAGGCAAATTCAAAGTAATAAAACAAAAGCAATATGCGACACAATAAATTAATCTAATTATTTAACTTCACCTGTATGTTAGTTAGTAAGTTTAGATCATATCTTGCAAGTCAATTTTGAACCACTTAGTGACGTCCAATTCGCAATTCAGCTGAAATTTTGCATACACGTGTGGTTTTGGTCGAAGTAAGGAGTTGGGACTCGAGTTGGGATTTTCTCGAAAAAACAGCAAAATCGTGCTAAAGTTATGAAACCCCCACTTTTGAGGGTGCTGAACACGAATAACACGGTGAAAAAGTTTTTAGTAATGCGCACCCCCTGAAACGGCCAAAACCCCTTCTTGCTTATTTCTCATATCGATTACTTTGCAGTTTGTTTTTTTCATGGGGATATAACAGATGGTGAAAGGTGAGGTCCAGTAGTAGGCCACAACCGCCCTTGGTGTAATCTACCCTGTCAGGGGGTGTAAAATTGTTTCTTTTTCTTGTTACTACATTTTGAAAAAAAATGTAGTATAGGTTTTGCATTTTTACAGTGGACCATCGAAATCCGAAAAAAACGTCGGATCGAAATGAAAGTCATATCTATCGACTCGAGAGCGAATTTAGAAAATTCCGTCCGTCAGTCCGTCGGTCTGTCTGTCGGTCTGTCACGCTCAGCCCCCCTAATCCCTTTTCGGATTTCGAACTTGGGTGGTTAATGTAGGTCTTTAGAAAACCTTAACGCTGGAAGCTCCGTTCGGAAATCGGAAGTACCCGATATAGACGTTTCAAATTTTTCGGGAAAAATTGAATAACTCGGTAACGGGCAGTCGGATCGAGATATTTCAAAAAAGAGATGTTCCGCTGGCAACGATCTACAGATAAGTATACCAGAGTCTATGTCGAAAAACAAATGGAAATTGAATTTTTTTGCAAAGAACTGGTTTTCTCGAAATCGGGCTAGGAAGCACGATAACTGTCCAGGATATTGATCGATTTCGATGAGACTTGGTGGGATCGAAGGTACACGGCCACAAATGAAGCCTATTGCTGGCGGCCCGAATTCGTTGATCGTAAGTATTTTTTCCAAGGCCGAGTATGATTTTCCAAAGAAATTAATAACTCCCGAACCGAAGGTCCGATTTTGATTTTCAAAAATGGCGATTGTGGCGTTTGTGAGAAATTTGACAAAACAAAAGCGAATCTACAAATCCTGGAAAACTTGATTTTTTTTATAAATTCTACAAATACCGAACAGTTTCCTAATAAAAATCGAAAATTAAGTATTCCGTCGATCAATCTCTATAACCGGTATAAGGCACAAACCTTTTGGACAAAAAATCTGAAATAGAGTTTTTTAGAAAAATTAAAAATAAATGAGTTATTTGCAAAGATCCATGACCACAATATAACCGATGCCCTTTCTGTATTTCAAAATGTAGTTAGCCTTTACTTTAGTTAATGCAAAAAGAAAAATAGAAAGAAAAAACGTTTACCCCCCGTTTTCGAGGATGCTGAAGAAAAAATGGTTTTACGCTGGTTCGACCCTTCCTTCACCCTTAAACTGTCGAAAACAACCCCTTTCATATTAATGGTAATAATAATAATAGATAGCGACTTGGCTGATATGAGAGACTCGTACTATTATGTTATTTGTTTTTGCCACCTTTACTGTTTTCTGAGTAAATCTTGTGTCCACGAGTTATCCTTGGTTCATCAATTTCTTTAGAGGTACATCATTATTATCTCTGATAATACCAATCCACAAAAAAGGTGACACAAATTTAATATCAAATTATAGAGGTATCGCCCTTTTATCTGCCTTTTCAAAAATCTTTGAAAAATCTTATCATAGTAGGCTTATAGTTTATTTAGAAGATGAAAATGTACTAAATGTAAATGTAATTTGGCTTTACTGGAGGCCTTTCTACCCAGCATGCTGTTCTGTCATTATATAATTTTATTTTAAATAACATCGACGCAAAAAATAATACTGCATGTATATTTTTTGACTTAAAGCGTGCCTTTGATACAATAAATCTGGAGTTGCTGTTAATGAAACTAGATAAATATGGATTAAAAAATGCTGCTTTGAACTGGCTGAAGTCATATTTGATGGATAGGACACAGGAAGTTGTTATAATTAGCAGCGGTGTTGTTTATGAATCCGATACTAGCTTGGTCACCATGGGCGCCCCCCAAGGGAGTGTGCTGGGACCATTGCTCTTTATAATTTTCATAAACGACATTGTTGATCATTTTGATAATGCATTTGTGTCTCTATTTGCTGATGACACATCTACTGCTGTCTCTGCACCAAGTATGGCTGAACTAAGCTTATATGCAAATGTTGCTGTAAATAATATGACAACATTTTGTTCTAACAATGGTTTATCATTAAATAATTCAAAAACCGAATTATTGTTGTTTTCCGCTAAAGAAATCAACCAAAGTCTTCTTGTAAAAACTGATAATATAAGCATTCAGCAAAATAACTCTGTTAAGTTTTTAGGATTACATCTTGGCGCCCATTTAACCTGGAACATTCAAATTGATTTTTTGTTGAAAAAATTAGCTACACATTGCTTCGTATTATGGCAAATGAGAAGTAAAGTTAATCTAGACATTTTGAAGTCATATTATTTTGCACATATACACTCGTCTATTAACTATGGTATTATATGCTGGGGAAATTGCTCTAGAGTTAATGAAATCTTGATAATGCAGAAAAAAATTATTCGCACGATGTTATTTAGACCTATCACTGCATCTTGTAGAGGACTATTTAAGCAATTAAATATACTAACCGTATCTTCCCTATATAAATATAACTCATTAGTTTTTGTGAAATCTAATCCAGAGAATTTCATACAAGATCGAGATGGAAGTTCTCGTTATGGGCTTAGGATGAATTTTAACATAAGTATTCCGCATCATCGATTGTCTCTGGTTGCTAATGGCCCCACTATAATGGGTATAAAACTTTTTAATAAGCTCCCTGCTAATATTAAAAATCTTGAAAGATTAAATGAATTTAAGGCCGCTGTAAGGAATTTATTAATAAGGTTTAGTTTCTACTCTGTCACTGAATATTTTACTGCTGATTTTAATAATTAATTTTTAACATGTATTTCACTCACTTGTATGTGTGGTTATTTTATTTTTGTATATTTTAAGTCCTTTACCGCTGATAAAGCGATTTTATATTTGTTTCTATTGACAATATTCTATACTTGTGTAAGCGAGTCTCATGAAAATAAAGCTTTATTATTATTATTATTAGCTTAGAGTTAGCGCGCTGATAACCCCAGAGTCTATCCATTTCTCTGGGAGCGATCAGTGCGTATGCCGCCGATATTAGGGACTCGTACTATCATTTTATTTGTTTTCGCTGCCTTTACTGTTTTCTGGGTAAATCTTGTGTCTTCGAGTTATTCGTAGTCCATCCATTTCTCTGTAGGTACATCGTAGGCATAGGATTAGCGCGGTGATAAATATTATATAGTACTCAAAATCGTGTCCTGTATAGAATTTATTAAAAACAGAAATTTTTTACCAATAGTATTCTCTTCCTTATATCCCGTTTTAAGGAACATGAATTTCGAATCCTTGCGAGGATAGGTTCATTTTTGATGAGGATTAAAATGGACAAATGGTGACTTTGAAACCACTCCCACTCAGTATACAAATTAGAAAATAAAAAAAACAACCCAACCCCCTGAGGTTGTCACAATTCACTTTTATCATTGTCCTTGATCAGCATCCTCGAGAACGGAGGGTAAACGCCTTTAACAAGAAAAAAAGAAACAGTTTTACACCTCCTGGCCGAATAGATTCCACCAAGGGCAGTTGCGGTCTATTACCTGACCACCTTTCACCATCTTCTGGTGAACCCATGAAGAGACAAAGAATACTTGCAAAAATAGTCGATGCCAAGCTGTCATATGGGAAATAAGCAAAAAGGGGTGGTTCTTGGCCGTTTCAAAGGGTGCACATGACTGTTATTCATGTTCAGCACCCTCTAAAACGGGGGAGAGAATAGGTTGTGTGCGCGTGACGTCACAGATCTGAGACCTTAGGAAAACAAACCGCTGTCATTGCTGTATTTGCTGTCAAATGGCAATTGATTGAACCTAAGAATTGCATTTTTCATAATATTAGAGTTTTTATGGACATAATATCATACAAAATGACAAGTTTTTGTTGTATTATTAGTTGTGGAAGTGTGGCAATCCGAGACAACATCAGTTTTTATAAAATAACGCCGATTTATAGCCAGAAGAGGTTAGGATTAAAAGATTTCAAACAATTAAAAGGAATTATTTTACTGGGTATTCCAAGCATTTTTTTTATGGTAAATTGTTGCTTGTTGATTTAAGAATTCGATTTTTAGTGTGGATTTATGTTATAGAAAAGACGGCCGTAATTCAAGACCACTATGATCCGTCCAGTTACGTATTCTTTGTTAATATCAGATACAACTTAAAACCCAAAGGTGAAAGTAAAAGTACTTGTGATAATAACTACTGCTAAAGCAAACAGTAAACAATTCATGGTAAAAAAATAACACTTTATATTGATTTGTCAGCATTTTTAATAACAATTTCTTGTGTTTAAATTTTAGTTGAGCGAGGGTAGAGTTGATGCCGAGGGAGAAAGAAATGTAATAGCAAACATTGTTTTAAATCACATCAAGAGGAAAATACACAGATATCTGATGTAGTGCATAAATTAAGGAAATTCAAAGTAGTGCCGTTAGCGATTGATCTGGCAGCTAAACGTCCTTTTAAAGTACTTATGTTGTGTGGTGTTTAAAAACCCAGTGTTGGAATGTTTAACATTCAAAAACTATGTAACTAAGACTGAAAGTGATCTAAAGTCAGTGAGCACATAAATAATGCCCGAATGGGCTTTGAAACTGTCAAATTGTAGCTGTAAATTTCGCTGAATTATGTTATGAATTACAAATGTTACTACTTAGATATTAGTATACTTAAATGTATAACATAATCATTTATTTTTTTATTGCAATAATAGATCTTTCCTTTTATCTCCTGAAGTTTCTTGTTGATTCATCTTATAAGTACTAATGGAACCTTGAATAATAAATAATTTGTTATTTAGTAAGTATATTTTGTTTTAATTTCAGTTAGATGCAAAGATGCATGTATACATAGGTTCAACATAATCGACTATTTCAATTCACTGCTAACAGCAATAATACGAGTGATAAATAAAACAATAAAAAGTGAATATACGTATTTAATAAAATACACGTTAGACATATTTATGACATTAATAACACACGATAAGAAAAAGTTCTTGCACAAATTACAATGGTTTGTATACTTCAATCTATAGGTGTATCATAGGTAATGGGTCAACCACTGGAAGAAATTGTGTACACCTTTTTACATATTTCAAGTAGTTCACAGTACTTTAGTTTATATGATAGGTATTTTTCACAAAATTCATAACGGTTAAGCCTTCGGCCATAGCCATTGTTTACTGTTAAAAAATTGAAAGGAAAGACTGGATAGTGAAAGAATCTTGTCTAGACTTGTAACACAATCACAATGAGTACTGAAGGGGATCATCTAGATCGGCAATAGTCCAAGAAGTCGATGGCTTTTGTTGAAGATACCAAGCTAAGAGTTCATAACCTGAAAAATGAATTTGTATGTTAGCAATTATTCATTAAGCAACATTTAATTAGGTAAACATATATTGAAAAAAGTGTTGATCATCGACAACTTATTCCTACCTTTGCAAAAAGCTTTTATCCTGTAAATTTCTTGGATAGTAGGTACCTACTTCTTTCACCCAACCACAAATAGCATCAAGATTTTTGAATGTCTTGAACTCATCCTTTTGTCTATGCATTTCTCACAAAAACCAATAAATTTACAATATCTCTATATGAAATATTATGAAATACACCAATATCTGTTGTGAACTCATCATTTTTCAAAATATAAGCGAGTTAATTCGATGACACCAACTTTTTCCATTATGAGACGATTTCGTAAAATATAAACTTATCTCCATATTAACGAACAAAATTCACAACACGAAATAATTAAGGCTAGTTGTGGATGTTAAGTTATCCAAAATTAAGTTGTAAAATATTACAAACACGGCAAAATATACTTTAAAACATGTTCAATCGGTACGTCACTCGATGACAGCTGTTTGTTTTCCTAAGGTCTCAGAATCTGTGACGTCAGCGCACACGACCTATAGGTTTCATAACTTTAACACGATTTTGCATACCCTTCCGACTCCTTACTTCCACTAGTGACAATACAATAATATGGTACCAAAAATTTTGCTTTTTAGTTTTTTAAACTATAATTTGATCGGATACTGTATTCACCCAGATGTTGCATTCTAAGAAATGACAGGATCCAATACTTAAAGTAAAGACGACGCAATGTATATAAAAAAACTAATAATGAAGACGTAACTAAAAATTTAAACGTACAATTATATGTAAAAAAAACTTTCAAAACAAGCTTTTATTATTATGTAGGTGTAAAAATAAATAACAAAAAACATTTACTTAGGTAGGTACTTAGTCTCAGTCAAAAAAAAAAATGAATGCCTGTATGAATTGGCGCCCGACAAGCTTTTAAGGCAATTAATTTTATTTATTTTCGGGGATAATATAACTAGTGTTATGATTATCATCGGTGATAGCCCGAGGTAAAACCGATGAAAATTGACCGAGTACGAAGCACGAGTTCAATTTTCTATAGGTTTTAACGAGTGGTATCACCGATTACACAGGCCCACAAAAAAGAAAAGTTGTCTGCGCCGTGGTATTGACCATACTTATCCCTTGTATTTTGACCCGCTGAACACGAATCTGACCTTAGTTTTCCCTATACGTCAGGTTTTTTTTTAAAGCAAAAAAGTCTAATATTTATATATTTATTTGCTGTTAAAAGAAAAACCTGACGTGCTGGGGAAAAACTAAGATCAGATTCGTGTTCAGCGGCTCAAAATACAAGGGATAGAAAGTGGTCAGTACCCCCACGCAGATGACTTTTTTTGTGTGAGAATGTGCCACATTGAGTGTGGCACAGTGGCAACCAAAAAAAGTGGTCTACGCGGGGGTACTGACCACACCTTCCCTTGTATTTTGAGCCGCTGAATACGAATCTGACCTTAGTTTTTCCCCAACACGTCCGGTTTTTTTTTAACAGCAAAAAAAGTCGGTTGAATCGTAATATTTATATATTTATTTGCTGTTAAAAAAAACCTGACGTATAGGGGAAAAACTAAGGTCAGATTCGTGTTCAGCGGCTCAAAATACAAGGGATAGATATGGTCAGTACCCCGGCGCAGACAACTTTTTTTTTTGTGGGCCTGTGTTATTCAGGCGCGGATTTATGGGGGGGGGTAACGGGGTAATTACCCCCCCCCCCAAGATTCTGTAAATCATCAATTTTTGTTTTAAAATGGTATGATTTTTGTTAATTTTGGGAAGAAAATTTTTTTAATAGGGTAATTACCCCCCCCCCCCAAGAAATTTTCATTTTAAATTTTTTAGGATGAAAAAATTTTGAGATGAAAAATTTTTGGACGAAAAAATTTTTTTCGGATTTCTCCCCCCGCTGTTCAAAAAAATTTTAGAGCGAAAAATTTTTTTCAGATTTCTCCTCCCCGCTCACCAAAAAATTTTGGGTTGTTACCCCCCTCAAGCTCAAGGTCCAGATCCGCCCTTGGTGTTATTAATCATAACACGTGTTATATTTGGTGAGAGAATATAATGACCGTTAACAGAAAATAAATTTTTTTAAAAGTCAAAAATTTTTAACGATTTTTTCTCAATTAACTTTCGAATCTCTTCCTCGCTAGCATCTCCCCATCGACGATGATCTACTGGTTGAAACATTTTTCTGCTTAAGATCACTATTTTCTGATTTCGACGCGTCTATTGAAACTTTCTGTCACTTTGACAGTAAACTACTTTATTCATTAAAAACAAGTGACAGTCAACATGCGGTGATAAAATTATCACCGATTTGATAGCCTATTATGCTCTTTTGTTTTTGTATTTTAACCAATGAAATTAATCAAAAATGTACCATGTGACATGTGAATTATATTCTCGTTTTAGTACACCTAAATAATAATAAAAGCTTGTTTTTACAAAGTTTTTTACATATAATTTTATAACTACCATTGCTAAAACTGAAGTTAAAGAATGAAATTTTTCAAAAAAAAGACCGCTGCCTAAGGAATCACTACTTCCATATCCAGAATTTCTATCCAAAACTCTTCCTCTTCAAGTCCCCAACGATCATCCCTACCCCATTATTAAAGGGAGTGGTAGTGAGCGTGGCCGATGTAAAAATAATTTTAAGGCCTTCGGTTCTTGTACACATGTACACATAATATCATAATTTTATTTTTTTACCTCCTTGAATAATATGGTGGGGGTGGTAATGGGGGTGGCCGATGCTAAAAGAAATTTTAAAACTTGGCGTTTCACGACCTTCTAAACCTATTTTAACAAAGAAAATTCATTTTTTATATATACAGGGTGCGCCACTTAAAACTCCCCAGACTTGTAACTTTTTTATTTTTGAAGCGATGACCATGTTGGGTACATCAAATTATAGACATTTTTAAAGCCTTTAAACATGCATACAGCGATTTAAAAAAAAAAATTTTGAAAAAATTGTTAATTGTTAATTTCTTTGAATATTTCTTTACCTCACCCTATACATGAACTATGTTAAAGCTTTCTTATAAAGGTTTTAATTAGCTTCAATTTACGTAATTCAAATTTTTTTTTTTTTAAATAAAAATTTTGCAATTTCCTATTTAGTACATTTTAATATAAGTTTGTTTTTAAAAATATTTATTACTTTTGTTTCTTGTTGCTGTTTTGTTACGTTGAATATTATTTGTGATATGTTTTTTACAAATAAAGCATGAAATTGTTATTTACATTCTTTTCAAAGTTATTTTTAAAAAAATGAGTTTGGAATCGGAAAGAGTATTTTTAATTTCTTTCTCTAAAACCAAAACGAATTTCGAATATTGTATGTAATATTTACATATTTGTTTTATGAAGCAACGTAATTGAATGATTGAAAAATAATCGAACAATCGGAAAGCTGAGAAAAAAATAAGTTGCATTAAAAAAAAACGTCCATCTAGCCACTCCTGAAGCCGAGAAAAAGAGAAATAAAGCTGCCGCCGCGGTAAAACTCTCCAAGTATGCCACTAGCAGTGAAGGGGGAGGGGAACCTGGCGTCTAGCGTGAGCACGAGCACCAAGGATGCAATTTTCTCAATTTTTTTTCCATGGCCCATCTGGATATATAGACTTGGCACTTTTTGTAAGTGATAATGTAGAAGAACGCACTACCGGGCGTCAAAATGACGCGACACCAATTTATTTCTCAGGGGGCGCCAGTCGCGTATTACCCCGTTCTTCTACCTCCCAGGCGGGTTCGAGATAAGATGCACTTCGGTAGCCGAGTAATGGGACCAAGGCGGCACTACCACAGATCGGAAACTACGCTCTCTCTGGACCCGAATTCCCTCGTTAGGGGTTTAGGCACCTCTTAATTTCCTGAATTTTTGCATAAAAAAATCCCAACCGAAGAATTTCTCTGCGGAGGGATTAGTTTTGGTACGCGAAAATCACGTTTTGGTCCATTAATAACGGAATATATTTCTCAAAAAACGCATAAAAAAATCCCTATCAAACCTTCGTAAAGCAACCAGAAGGTCGAACGTTAATGCGAATTAACTCGACACATCCGGCTTTCTCTACGAAAGTTCCAGGGATTATAGACCGTCAACAGGCCTCAAGATCAATTAAGAAATATTAGTTCAAAGAATCCGTTTATTTAACAGAATTGGTTATACAAAATTCTCAAGAAAGAATCGTGCCTTCCCCAATCAAGGTAGTGACTTTCAGACCATACAAGCGAGAGCGCTCACGCTAACGATCGATTAGGTAGAAAAGATTCATACGTACCTTCTCAGAATCAAAATGTGAGCTTTTAGAATCATTTCAGACTCTGGGTAAATGAATAATTAAGGCTGACTGAAATTAACTTAAAAAAGTTTTACTAAATGAATTTAGTTTCGCTAGAGACTACCTAGCTTTAAAGTTCTTGTATCGTGGAAATTCACGTACTCAAACACATTCAGAGGACTTATTACTGCATAAGTTGAGTGGCGTTCGATCAGTCCACGACTTACTAACCCTTATCACAGTCGATTAATAATATCGATTTGGCAGCGTCTCACCTTCGAGCGACTATTAGGCAAAATTGAATTTTTGGATTTTTATGCACAAGGCGTTTTCCTCTATAACTTTGTCATTTGAAAAGCCCCGTTAGTGGCTTTTCTACCATCGCTTTGTCTGGACTACTCAACGCGCTCGACCAAATTGCGAGCCGCTGGGTCAATCCAAACTCTTTCCATGCGAGAAACCGGCCTTGTACATGTGCATTGATTTTTATCAATTTTTGCTTATCGGCACTACGCCGGCTTTGACAAAATCTTCTATTTTGCCTTTTGGATGCAGTGCATCGTTAAAATTTTATGCTCATACTTTAGAATTGTGCTTTCAATGATCGTACCTCAAAGGTCAATGTCTTTGGTTGAGGAATAAAAAATAAAAAATAATTTAAAGTATATTTTCGTGGTACTTTTTAAACTGACTTCGTGGTACTTTTGAAAAATCCAGTTTAAGACCAATTTTAGCGTACTTTTGAAAAATCGATTTTCGAGCCAAATTTCAAGGTACTTTTGAAAAACTAATCTGCGGGTGAAATTTTGGCGTACTTTTGAAAAATCGATTTTCAAGCCAAATTTCAAGGTACTTTTGAAAAGTTAATCCGCGGGTGAAATTTTGGCGTACTTTTGAAAAATTGATTTTCAAGCCAAATTTCAAGGTACTTTTGAAAAGTTAATCTGCGGGTGAAATTTTGGCGTACTTTTGAAAAATTGATTTTCAAGCCAAATTTCAAGGTACTTTTGAAAAGTTAATCTGCGGGTGAAATTTTGGCGTACTTTTGAAAAATTGATCTTCAAGCCAAATTTCAACGCAGTTTTGAAAAATTAGTCTGCAAGTGAAACTTTGGCGTACTTTCGATAAATCGATTCCTGGGCCAAATTTTGACGCCCTTCCAAAAATATTATTTTTCAAAGTCCAATTTATGATACCTTTGAAAAAGTATACTATTCATAAATCTTTGTCATTATATACTTCTACTCTGATATTCTGAACCAAAAACATTTTTCCTAAGTGAAAATTCGGTGTTTCTTCGAATTTTCGCCTGGTCATTTCCAACGCCTTATAGAACCCAAAACGGTCCTTGTGGACTGATCTGCGCCTCTGCAGACTCCCAAAAATGTCTTTAAATGAAATTTTTGCCTAAGTCGAATTTTGATTATGTCTTCAACTTAGGACGATTTTGGAGAGTTCTACAACAATAACACACACTTTGAGGTATATTCAGTAAAAATATTTTCAAATTTCGCCGCAATCGCAAAAAACGTGAATTATTCATATCTCGGCTCCAAAGCATCGGAGCAAATTTTTTTTTTTTAATTCGTGTTTTTTTATGACAATTAAAATGCCGTTAGTTGCAATAAATTTTATTCAAAATCCACTGAGATATTTACATTTGTTTAAGTTGCAAAATTAATTTTTGCGTAAAAAAGTCGCATATTAAAATTTTTTTGCAGTATTCTTTTTGATTATGTAAATGTACGTCAAATACAATGTTTTTACCGAAACAGAACTGTAAAATATTAATATGATCTTTTAGTATAACAGTTTGAATCTTTTTTTATAAATTAATATCATAATATCGTTAACATGCAGATTTTATATTTGTCCCTACAGTACTTCAAAGTTCGACGATAGAGATAGGCGGGGCTGCAGCCCCGGGGCCCGGGTCTGAAGGGGCCCAGCACCATCACTGTTAAATACATTTTTGTACTGATTGTATTTCAAATGAAATATTATGTGTATTGAAAATTAGTATTTTTGGTGTGTCCCAGACGAGGGGGGCCCGCCAATTTGATTTTACCCCTGGGCCCGTGCCGGCTCTCCACGGGCCTGTTCACGCAGACACTTTCTAAAAAATGTTTTTATTATTTATCTTTTTCATATATATTAATAGCAAAAAACCAAAATAAACTAGGTAGGTATTTCCTAAACACGAGTACCAATTGCTTTTGTAAATAAATTGTTCGGTAATCGGATTTTTCTTAAATAATACTTAATAAAAACAAATATATACAATTGTATTTCCGTTTATGACTTGTTAGAACAAGTTTGAAAGATTTTTTAACAAAATTGCTGTTTTAGATATTACATATCTTCAAGGTTTACCAAGGTCAAACACAACGTTAAAAACAGATAAAAACTCTACCAGTCAGGTCTCCAAAGCATACATTTTTATTATTATTAATATTGTTATATACCTATATATTTGAACACTATGTTCTCTTTCGTATTCATGTGGTGAGAGGTATGTGTTAAAAACATACAATATTTTTATGCATCAGTTGAGCTTTTTGCATGTACATAACCACAAATACTCGAAAGAATTAAATTTCAAATAAACCATAAACAAATCTGCTGCACCAACTTCAATTAAAAATAAAGAAAAACAGAGATTAAGAATATATGTGGCACTAGTCAATTGATAATGTTAGCATAACAGTCAATTTTCTCTCAAATGTTTGGTATTTTTTTAAGGTTTACTAGGTATATAAGGCACAAAATTTAGGCTTACCCAAATATTAAATAAATATAATCCAAGAAATCCACTAGACGTTGTGCACTCTTTCACTAAAAACACACACAACGTAATTTAAAAGAATCGAATATTAGCGTTTATCTGTTCACAGTCAAATATTATGCCGACCTACCGCAACAATAAGACAAGACGTGTTGCAGTCGATCGTCTTTTTTTTTAGAATAGGAACGGCTGACGCGATTATAAGCCTACTACGTTACTCTTGCTTAAGGATGACAAATAAATGTGCTTCTATTTTCTGGTTATGCACTGCAAAATTATATTTTACTATAAATAATTTTGATGGGCTATATTAAAAAGCTGCCAGATTATTTTCTGAAGAATCCTATGGGTTTATATAATTATTTTAATCATATTAGGATAAAATAACCTCCTTACCTGAAAATAATTCCCTGAAATGGAATACTTTGCATAATATGCATATGTAATAAAATCAACATACGTAGATATTGTACTACATCCGTCATTTTGGAAAATGGCGGCCGGTTTGTAGTTTTTTTAGTCTTATCTTATTAACAAATGGGAATATCAAAAATTGTTTTAAATAAAATTTGAAGAGTACCTATTAAGGAATACACATTTTTGATAAGAGTATTTTTCTTGTAACTGCAACAGCTGCCAAGTGGTAAGGCAGACAGAAATATAAAAAAATATATTTTGATTGAATTTCGATTTATTTAAGTGATGAATACATCAAGATGCTTTCTTTAGTTCAGTTTGCATTTTATGTTGTTTCCTTGTTTTACCTTCTTTTTAAATGGTTGAAAAACTAAACATCTGCTTCGTAGTGTGCGTCTATGCATAAGACTTTCCATCTATTGATGCTTATCCTGGTATGATTTTATTGGGAAAAATAACATGCTCTGATGCTAGCATTGGTTTGAATGGGTTAAAATTTTTTTTAGGTATGTGTTAGTGTTTTATGTTTGGGTATGGATTTATAATATTAGATATACTAATCTAGGCGGTGCGTACACAGTGTTTGTGGCTGTTTTAATTGTAATCTTTTTTTTGTGTGTAATTATTTTGCAAGGATGGCTCTTTTGTTTTCTGATCTTCACTTTTTTTGGTTTGTTTTTTATATTTTTTTTTGTGATTTTTTGATTGTTCTATTTTTTGGTGTTTTGTTTTTTTTGGTATTTTTTTTTTTGTCCTTTTATTGTTTTGTTTGTATTTTTGTTTGTTTTTTTTGTATATTTTCGTATTTTTTCCATATAGTTTACAGTGTTTTTAGGGAGTGACAATATAATTTAAGAAGGAGTGAGAGGGTGCTGAGGGTTAAAAATGGGGTTAGTTGAGGCGATAAGAGTGTTTGCAAAATTTGGGAGCAGCCTATTAAGAATAAAGTTTGATATAGTTGTACTGAGGTTATGAAGGGTAGATTGGTAGCTATTCTGAGTTGTTTGGATTTTATTATGGTGTGATGGTGCGGTTAGCGGGTACCAAATTGGAGACCTGTATGTTAGAATTGGTCGTAAATACTACTTATAGATTAAAATGGCCACGTGGGGAAGTGAATTTTTAAAGAGAGAGTATAGAATGGAGGTGCATCTCCAGCACATTTTTTATGTGTTTTTAAACAGCATTTTGCGGTCTAAGGTGACCTCTAAATACAATATTTCGTTCTTCCAATTGAAGGATTGACCTTATATGTTGATTTTTGTTGTAAGATTGCCTGCGCCTGATGAAAAAGATGGGCTGCGTTTTTGCGGTATTGGTTTTAAGCCGTTCTGTTTATTTGCAGTTGTAGGGGGTCTGTCATAATGTTATTTTAGAAGAATAAAAATTTTAATAATCATTCATTAATACAGACCCTCATAAATGCTCTTATAGCATATTGCAGATCTCGATCATTTCACTCTCCAATTCATATTATTTTGACAGTTTATTTGTATAGGAAGTATGGATCTAAGCTCTTGATAGACTTTACTTACAGCAAAAGATGGATCTTCAACAACGTATGGCTCCGAATGACTTTAAAAAGTTCACTACTGATAATTTTACTTCCACATCCAGTGGAAGTATAGTAACGACAAAAAAATTTAAAAAATTTTTTATTGTTCAAATAGGCTTAAAATGTCATGAAACGTCGAGATTTTAAGTTTGAGCGAAAAAAAATTTCTGTCTGTCTGTCGGTCTGTAACTTTTTTGTGCGCACGTTTACTCTGGAACCGTTTGAGATATTGACTTGTAATTTGGTACACATATGTACTTTAACGAGATCCAGAAGAAGATTATATGTTCATCTTGTTCCGTCGAAGGGTTGGGGGGTAAATGTCGGTAAATTTATTTTTTACAATTAATTATTTTTTATTTATTTGCTTTTATCATGTTTAGAGAATATTATTTAGGTATTATGCAAATCACAACTTACACACTTTTTTATTTATTATGAAAATACCTACTTTCTGTATATTGTTGCCCTAATCTGGGCACGCTAATATACTAGTTAGGTAAATACTTTAAAACACTCATTATTGGAGAACCAATCAAAACAACTACTCTTCTAGCTAATACTGACGAAGTATTGAATTACATGATAGGATTCTTAGCATTTTAAAGAAAAAAAAATATATTGAAAATATTTCAATCATTTATTTACAATTAGTCATCACACTTTTTTATTTAATATGAAATTATCTACTTTCTGTATATTGGTACCTTAATCGGGTCACGCTAATATACTACTTAGGAAAACACTTTAAAACACTCATTATTGGAAAACCAATCAAAACAACTACTCTTCTAGCTAATACTGACGAAGTATTGAATTACATGATAGGATTCCTGGCATTTTAAAGAAAAAAAATATATTTAAACTACTTAAATTATTTATTAAAATTCAGTCATTCACAACAATTATTGAACCTTACATTCTATTTCAACTCTAGAAAAGTTGTACAAGTTTTTTCGAACTCGTTAGTTCTCATCAGTAGAGTATAGAAACATTCATTCATTATTTACAAGCCTATTCTTGATTTATTTTTTACAATTAATTATTTTTTATTTATTTGCTTTTATCATGTTTAGAGAATATTATTTAGGTATTATGCAAATCACAACTTACACACTTTTTTATTTATTATGAAAATACCTACTTTCTGTATATTGTTGCCCTAATCTGGGCACGCTAATATACTAGTTAGGTAAATACTTTAAAACACTCATTATTGGAGAACCAATCAAAACAACTACTCTTCTAGCTAATACTGACGAAGTATTGAATTACATGATAGGATTCTTAGCATTTTAAAGAAAAAAAAAATATATTGAAAATATTTCAATCATTTATTTACAATTAGTCATCACACTTTTTTATTTAATATGAAATTATCTACTTTCTGTATATTGGTACCTTAATCGGGTCACGCTAATATACTACTTAGGAAAACACTTTAAAACACTCATTATTGGAAAACCAATCAAAACAACTACTCTTCTAGCTAATACTGACGAAGTATTGAATTACATGATAGGATTCCTGGCATTTTAAAGAAAAAAAATATATTTAAACTACTTAAATTATTTATTAAAATTCAGTCATTCACAACAATTATTGAACCTTACATTCTATTTCAACTCTAGAAAAGTTGTACAAGTTTTTTCGAACTCGTTAGTTCTCATCAGTAGAGTATAGAAACATTCATTCATTATTTACAAGCCTATTCTTGATTTATTTTTTACAATTAATTATTTTTTATTTATTTGCTTTTATCATGTTTAGAGAATATTATTTAGGTATTATGCAAATCACAACTTACACACTTTTTTATTTATTATGAAAATACCTACTTTCTGTATATTGTTGCCCTAATCTGGGCACGCTAATATACTAGTTAGGTAAATACTTTAAAACACTCATTATTGGAGAACCAATCAAAACAACTACTCTTCTAGCTAATAATGACGAAGTATTGAATTACATGATAGGATTCTTAGCATTTTAAAGAAAAAAAATATATTGAAAATATTTCAATCATTTATTTACAATTAGTCATCACACTTTTTTATTTAATATGAAATTATCTACTTTCTGTATATTGGTACCTTAATCGGGTCACGCTAATATACTACTTAGGAAAACACTTTAAAACACTCATTATTGGAAAACCAATCAAAACAACTACTCTTCTAGCTAATACTGACGAAGTATTGAATTACATGATAGGATTCCTGGCATTTTAAAGAAAAAAAATATATTTAAACTACTTAAATTATTTATTAAAATTCAGTCATTCACAACAATTATTGAACCTTACATTCTATTTCAACTCTAGAAAAGTTGTACAAGTTTTTTCGAACTCGTTAGTTCTCATCAGTAGAGTATAGAAACATTCATTCATTATTTACAAGCCTATTCTTGATTTATTTTTTACAATTAATTATTTTTTATTTATTTGCTTTTATCATGTTTAGAGAATATTATTTAGGTATTATGCAAATCACAACTTACACACTTTTTTATTTATTATGAAAATACCTACTTTCTGTATATTGTTGCCCTAATCTGGGCACGCTAATATACTAGTTAGGTAAATACTTTAAAACACTCATTATTGGAGAACCAATCAAAACAACTACTCTTCTAGCTAATACTGACGAAGTATTGAATTACATGATAGGATTCTTAGCATTTTAAAGAAAAAAAATATATTGAAAATATTTCAATCATTTATTTACAATTAGTCGTCACACTTTTTTATTTAATATGAAATTATCTACTTTCTGTATATTGGTACCTTAATCGGGTCACGCTAATATACTACTTAGGAAAACACTTTAAAACACTCATTATTGGAAAACCAATCAAAACAACTACTCTTCTAGCTAATACTGACGAAGTATTGAATTACATGATAGGATTCCTGGCATTTTAAAGAAAAAAAATATATTTAAACTACTTAAATTATTTATTAAAATTCAGTCATTCACAACAATTATTGAACCTTACATTCTATTTCAACTCTAGAAAAGTTGTACAAGTTTTTTCGAACTCGTTAGTTCTCATCAGTAGAGTATAGAAACATTCATTCATTATTTACAAGCCTATTCTTGATTTATTTTTTACAATTAATTATTTTTTATTTATTTGCTTTTATCATGTTTAGAGAATATTATTTAGGTATTATGCAAATCACAACTTACACACTTTTTTATTTATTATGAAAATACCTACTTTCTGTATATTGTTGCCCTAATCTGGGCACGCTAATATACTAGTTAGGTAAATACTTTAAAACACTCATTATTGGAGAACCAATCAAAACAACTACTCTTCTAGCTAATACTGACGAAGTATTGAATTACATGATAGGATTCTTAGCATTTTAAAGAAAAAAAAAATATATTGAAAATATTTCAATCATTTATTTACAATTAGTCATCACACTTTTTTATTTAATATGAAATTATCTACTTTCTGTATATTGGTACCTTAATCGGGTCACGCTAATATACTACTTAGGAAAACACTTTAAAACACTCATTATTGGAAAACCAATCAAAACAACTACTCTTCTAGCTAATACTGACGAAGTATTGAATTACATGATAGGATTCCTGGCATTTTAAAGAAAAAAAATATATTTAAACTACTTAAATTATTTATTAAAATTCAGTCATTCACAACAATTATTGAACCTTACATTCTATTTCAACTCTAGAAAAGTTGTACAAGTTTTTTCGAACTCGTTAGTTCTCATCAGTAGAGTATAGAAACATTCATTCATTATTTACAAGCCTATTCTTGATTTATTTTTTACAATTAATTATTTTTTATTTATTTGCTTTTATCATGTTTAGAGAATATTATTTAGGTATTATGCAAATCACAACTTACACACTTTTTTATTTATTATGAAAATACCTACTTTCTGTATATTGTTGCCCTAATCTGGGCACGCTAATATACTAGTTAGGTAAATACTTTAAAACACTCATTATTGGAGAACCAATCAAAACAACTACTCTTCTAGCTAATACTGACGAAGTATTGAATTACATGATAGGATTCTTAGCATTTTAAAGAAAAAAAATATATTGAAAATATTTCAATCATTTATTTACAATTAGTCATCACACTTTTTTATTTAATATGAAATTATCTACTTTCTGTATATTGGTACCTTAATCGGGTCACGCTAATATACTACTTAGGAAAACACTTTAAAACACTCATTATTGGAAAACCAATCAAAACAACTACTCTTCTAGCTAATACTGACGAAGTATTGAATTACATGATAGGATTCCTGGCATTTTAAAGAAAAAAATATATTTAAACTACTTAAATTATTTATTAAAATTCAGTCATTCACAACAATTATTGAACCTTACATTCTATTTCAACTCTAGAAAAGTTGTACAAGTTTTTTCGAACTCGTTAGTTCTCATCAGTAGAGTATAGAAACATTCATTCATTATTTACAAGCCTATTCTTGATTTATTTTTTACAATTAATTATTTTTTATTTATTTGCTTTTATCATGTTTAGAGAATATTATTTAGGTATTATGCAAATCACAACTTACACACTTTTTTATTTATTATGAAAATACCTACTTTCTGTATATTGTTGCCCTAATCTGGGCACGCTAATATACTAGTTAGGTAAATACTTTAAAACACTCATTATTGGAGAACCAATCAAAACAACTACTCTTCTAGCTAATACTGACGAAGTATTGAATTACATGATAGGATTCTTAGCATTTTAAAGAAAAAAAAATATATTGAAAATATTTCAATCATTTATTTACAATTAGTCATCACACTTTTTTATTTAATATGAAATTATCTACTTTCTGTATATTGGTACCTTAATCGGGTCACGCTAATATACTACTTAGGAAAACACTTTAAAACACTCATTATTGGAAAACCAATCAAAACAACTACTCTTCTAGCTAATACTGACGAAGTATTGAATTACATGATAGGATTCCTGGCATTTTAAAGAAAAAAAATATATTTAAACTACTTAAATTATTTATTAAAATTCAGTCATTCACAACAATTATTGAACCTTACATTCTATTTCAACTCTAGAAAAGTTGTACAAGTTTTTTCGAACTCGTTAGTTCTCATCAGTAGAGTATAGAAACATTCATTCATTATTTACAAGCCTATTCTTGATTTATTTTTTACAATTAATTATTTTTTATTTATTTGCTTTTATCATGTTTAGAGAATATTATTTAGGTATTATGCAAATCACAACTTACACACTTTTTTATTTATTATGAAAATACCTACTTTCTGTATATTTTTGCCCTAATCTGGGCACGCTAATATACTAGTTAGGTAAATACTTTAAAACACTCAGTATTAGCTAGAAGAGTAGTTGTTTTGATTGGTTCTCCAATAATGAGTGTTTTAAAGTATTTACCTAACTAGTATATTAGCGTGCCCAGATTAGGGCAACAATATACAGAAAGTAGGTATTTTCATAATAAATAAAAAAGTGTGTAAGTTGTGATTTGCATAATACCTAAATAATATTCTCTAAACATGATAAAAGCAAATAAATAAAAAATAATTAATTGTAAAAAATAAATCAAGAATAGGCTTGTAAATAATGAATGAATGTTTCTATACTCTACTGATGAGAACTAACGAGTTCGAAAAAACTTGTACAACTTTTCTAGAGTTGAAATAGAATGTAAGGTTCAATAATTGTTGTGAATGACTGAATTTTAATAAATAATTTAAGTAGTTTAAATATATTTTTTTTCTTTAAAATGCCAGGAATCCTATCATGTAATTCAATACTTCGTCAGTATTAGCTAGAAGAGTAGTTGTTTTGATTGGTTTTCCAATAATGAGTGTTTTAAAGTGTTTTCCTAAGTAGTATATTAGCGTGACCCGATTAAGGTACCAATATACAGAAAGTAGATAATTTCATATTAAATAAAAAAGTGTGATGACTAATTGTAAATAAATGATTGAAATATTTTCAATATATTTTTTTTCTTTAAAATGCTAAGAATCCTATCATGTAATTCAATACTTCGTCAGTATTAGCTAGAAGAGTAGTTGTTTTGATTGGTTCTCCAATAATGAGTGTTTTAAAGTATTTACCTAACTAGTATATTAGCGTGCCCAGATTAGGGCAACAATATACAGAAAGTAGGTATTTTCATAATAAATAAAAAAGTGTGTAAGTTGTGATTTGCATAATACCTAAATAATATTCTCTAAACATGATAAAAGCAAATAAATAAAAAATAATTAATTGTAAAAAATAAATCAAGAATAGGCTTGTAAATAATGAATGAATGTTTCTATACTCTACTGATGAGAACTAACGAGTTCGAAAAAACTTGTACAACTTTTCTAGAGTTGAAATAGAATGTAAGGTTCAATAATTGTTGTGAATGACTGAATTTTAATAAATAATTTAAGTAGTTTAAATATATTTTTTTTCTTTAAAATGCCAGGAATCCTATCATGTAATTCAATACTTCGTCAGTATTAGCTAGAAGAGTAGTTGTTTTGATTGGTTTTCCAATAATGAGTGTTTTAAAGTGTTTTCCTAAGTAGTATATTAGCGTGACCCGATTAAGGTACCAATATACAGAAAGTAGATAATTTCATATTAAATAAAAAAGTGTGATGACTAATTGTAAATAAATGATTGAAATATTTTCAATATATTTTTTTTCTTTAAAATGCTAAGAATCCTATCATGTAATTCAATACTTCGTCAGTATTAGCTAGAAGAGTAGTTGTTTTGATTGGTTCTCCAATAATGAGTGTTTTAAAGTATTTACCTAACTAGTATATTAGCGTGCCCAGATTAGGGCAACAATATACAGAAAGTAGGTATTTTCATAATAAATAAAAAAGTGTGTAAGTTGTGATTTGCATAATACCTAAATAATATTCTCTAAACATGATAAAAGCAAATAAATAAAAAATAATTAATTGTAAAAAATAAATCAAGAATAGGCTTGTAAATAATGAATGAATGTTTCTATACTCTACTGATGAGAACTAACGAGTTCGAAAAAACTTGTACAACTTTTCTAGAGTTGAAATAGAATGTAAGGTTCAATAATTGTTGTGAATGACTGAATTTTAATAAATAATTTAAGTAGTTTAAATATTTTTTTTTTCTTTAAAATGCCAGGAATCCTATCATGTAATTCAATACTTCGTCAGTATTAGCTAGAAGAGTAGTTGTTTTGATTGGTTTTCCAATAATGAGTGTTTTAAAGTGTTTTCCTAAGTAGTATATTAGCGTGACCCGATTAAGGTACCAATATACAGAAAGTAGATAATTTCATATTAAATAAAAAAGTGTGATGACTAATTGTAAATAAATGATTGAAATATTTTCAATATATTTTTTTTCTTTAAAATGCTAAGAATCCTATCATGTAATTCAATACTTCGTCAGTATTAGCTAGAAGAGTAGTTGTTTTGATTGGTTCTCCAATAATGAGTGTTTTAAAGTATTTACCTAACTAGTATATTAGCGTGCCCAGATTAGGGCAACAATATACAGAAAGTAGGTATTTTCATAATAAATAAAAAAGTGTGTAAGTTGTGATTTGCATAATACCTAAATAATATTCTCTAAACATGATAAAAGCAAATAAATAAAAAATAATTAATTGTAAAAAATAAATCAAGAATAGGCTTGTAAATAATGAATGAATGTTTCTATACTCTACTGATGAGAACTAACGAGTTCGAAAAAACTTGTACAACTTTTCTAGAGTTGAAATAGAATGTAAGGTTCAATAATTGTTGTGAATGACTGAATTTTAATAAATAATTTAAGTAGTTTAAATATATTTTTTTTCTTTAAAATGCCAGGAATCCTATCATGTAATTCAATACTTCGTCAGTATTAGCTAGAAGAGTAGTTGTTTTGATTGGTTTTCCAATAATGAGTGTTTTAAAGTGTTTTCCTAAGTAGTATATTAGCGTGACCCGATTAAGGTACCAATATACAGAAAGTAGATAATTTCATATTAAATAAAAAAGTGTGATGACTAATTGTAAATAAATGATTGAAATATTTTCAATATATTTTTTTTCTTTAAAATGCTAAGAATCCTATCATGTAATTCAATACTTCGTCAGTATTAGCTAGAAGAGTAGTTGTTTTGATTGGTTCTCCAATAATGAGTGTTTTAAAGTATTTACCTAACTAGTATATTAGCGTGCCCAGATTAGGGCAACAATATACAGAAAGTAGGTATTTTCATAATAAATAAAAAAGTGTGTAAGTTGTGATTTGCATAATACCTAAATAATATTCTCTAAACATGATAAAAGCAAATAAATAAAAAATAATTAATTGTAAAAAATAAATCAAGAATAGGCTTGTAAATAATGAATGAATGTTTCTATACTCTACTGATGAGAACTAACGAGTTCGAAAAAACTTGTACAACTTTTCTAGAGTTGAAATAGAATGTAAGGTTCAATAATTGTTGTGAATGACTGAATTTTAATAAATAATTTAAGTAGTTTAAATATATTTTTTTTCTTTAAAATGCCAGGAATCCTATCATGTAATTCAATACTTCGTCAGTATTAGCTAGAAGAGTAGTTGTTTTGATTGGTTTTCCAATAATGAGTGTTTTAAAGTGTTTTCCTAAGTAGTATATTAGCGTGACCCGATTAAGGTACCAATATACAGAAAGTAGATAATTTCATATTAAATAAAAAAGTGTGATGACTAATTGTAAATAAATGATTGAAATATTTTCAATATATTTTTTTTCTTTAAAATGCTAAGAATCCTATCATGTAATTCAATACTTCGTCAGTATTAGCTAGAAGAGTAGTTGTTTTGATTGGTTCTCCAATAATGAGTGTTTTAAAGTATTTACCTAACTAGTATATTAGCGTGCCCAGATTAGGGCAACAATATACAGAAAGTAGGTATTTTCATAATAAATAAAAAAGTGTGTAAGTTGTGATTTGCATAATACCTAAATAATATTCTCTAAACTCGGTAAATTTAATAGGTAAATCAAGCAGGTAGGAGTCCGTAAAATTGGTATTTAGTATATACAAGAGAAGCTAAGGTCTCGAAAAGAAAATTTGGCATTAGCCACCCCGATTACCACCCCCACCCCATTATTAAAGGGGATGAAAAAAAATTGTGATTTAGTGTGTGTGTACAATAACCAAAAACCTCAAAATATTTTTTTACTTCAGCCACCCCCTCTACTACCCCCCATCACCACCCCCACCCCACTACCGATGTGGGGTATCGTTTTATGGGTTTTTGGGGTAGAGAATTTCAAAAATTATATTATTAAAGTTCCATAAACAATATTTCCACATACAAAATTTTTTCGTTGTGAGTGACTTGGATAGAAAATCTGGATGTGGAAGTAGTGATTCCTTGGCAGTGATTTTTTTCAGTTATAGTGTCCCAAGAACGTTGATAATACGAAATAATTTTATCACAATTTCCGATAGCACTTTGCTTAGTGATATTATCTAAAAGCAACGTGCTTGGGGAAGTTGTGATAAAATTATGAGCTATTTGTCAACGATCGAGAGGCATTCGCATAGAAAAGTTTTGCAATTTACTTTATTTATTTATTTAAAACAATATATTAAAAACACAATTATAATAATAGCTGTTTGGGTTCTTGGGATAGACGGTTTCAAATATTCTATTATTAAAGTTCTATGAACAATTATATCCACATAGCGGAGTGCAAATATAATATAATTTCTTTTTCGTTTTAAGAGACTTGAATATGGAAATAGTGATTCCTTAGGCAGCGAATTTTTATTTCCACATCGAGGAAATATAGTAACGTGTTCTTTTTTTTTTGTTCAAATAGACTTAGAATGTCATGAAACGTCGAAATTTTAAATAGCAAAGAAAATTTCTGTCGTTGTGTCTGTAACTTTTTTTTGTGCGCACGATTACTCTGGAATGGAAGTAGTAATTTTTTACTAACAAGTAGGTTAAAATCTTCCAATTCATGTGGATATTATAGCATATCCAATAACTTAATAAAACATTGCAGTAAACATTTGTCAGCTAGCCACTAGCTTTTTTAATAACCTTATATTTTAACTCTAACCTTTACACAAAAAAGGCGGTCCATATGGTTATGGAAACTACAATATTTTCAAATTTACCTAATACTTACAACACTAAATAATAGAGATAATTAAAAATACATGAAAGAAGAAGTATGGTTTAATATTGAGTAAATAGATGCTCTTTAAATTTGATTTTAAACAATCTTTCATTTAGAATATTCTATTGTGTAGGTATGTCATTTTTCTAAATTTTATATATGTTAAAGTTGAAAGATCTTTCGAATTGAGATTGAGATGTCCGATGAATAGGAGCCATTAATATGTCCTCGTTTCTGGTATTAGTTCTGTGTACATCAGCTCGAAATACTAATTTGTTATAGAGACAGGAAGGTAACTTCGTGCTTACAATTTTGTCTGTGAGATAGACAGAACGGTGTTTAGATCTATTCTTCATATTTAACCAGTGTAGTCTTTGAGTAAATGAGATACATGCTCATATTTTGGGATGCCAAATATAAATCTAATACAGCTATTCTGAACTTTCTGTATTTTATTTTCACACTCTTTGTCGAGAGTTGGAGCATAAACTTGACAACAAAATTTATAGTTTGATAGAGCAAGAGTTTCACATAGACGTGTTTTAATACTCCGAGGTAAATAAGAAAAACACTTTTATTTGAAAGAAATTGTTCTTTAAACTGATTAGACAATTAAATAATTTTTAATTTTTATGGAAAAATCCCTCCCTGTGGCCCGGTCCACACGACTACCAATTTTACTTTATTAAAATAGATTACGGTCGCTATACAGACTTGTATTTCTTTCAGATAGTAATATATAATTGCATAATTTCACATCGAGATCAATTTAACAACGAGCCATTGTGCAATTTCGCCATAAAATATTTAGTACCGGTCCTGAGAAATGACTCGTGCCTAATTTCGCATGCACTTCCATAGAATTTTCTATAATAATTTCATACGTTATCGAGTCTAAACCAACACATTTTACTAACGGTTTATGCAAGTTATTTCGCAAGGAATTCAAAAATATTGAAATAAAACGGGTCATGCAAAATGGATGCGGGCGCACACACAAGACAACCAAGAAAATAAACGTATGCACAGCAATAGTCAAAATAAATGAAATGCAGCGGTAACCTTGAGCTAAAAACATGCACTTCATATATATTTATGGAATTGACTTTAATTTCTGTCGAATAATTGCATAGAATGCATAGTTTTACATTTTATTTGTCAGTGTACATCCGGTGTGCATTTGAACAAATATTCTAATGGGCTTTTTCAGATAATAGATATCACATTTATTGTATACGCAAGCCTTATAATAATAACGTAATTTTAAAAACATGTTTGACAATAACTAAAATAACATTATTTATAATTTACTAGTAAAATTTCCGTTGTGAGATTCGAAAAAAATCATAAATTCATTTATTTTTGTTTCATAAATTCTGTTAAGGGTATGAGGTTCGGGTGCCACTGAATTGCGCTCACATCCCTAATGAACTCCTAATTTGACACTCGAACTGCGCTTACTATTTTTTACTTGGGTTCAGTTTTATAGATTTCACATTTTCAAGACATGTAAATTTTCATTTTTGGTTAAGATAACACAATTTTTCCAAATGTATCTCATATGTAAAACAACGCTTCTTATAATTGTTTATTGGTTGGATATATTTAAAAAAAAAGTAAACATTAGACAGTCATAACAACATAAAAATATTAAATGTTATTGAGATCGTTCGCTTAACAAGCAACCACGATAAAAGACGTGGTGCTGTTAGACGTACCACGAAGCAAAGGGAAACCGCGCAAAACGTATAGTAAATGTCTATTATGACTTGTGGTATCTATTCTCATATATAAAACAACGCTTTTTACAATGATTGTTCATCTCACAGAGTTAGACATGGGTGATAGGCGGGTTCAAATTGCATCCACCATGTTGAGTCCACCATATTAGATACACCATGTTGGATCCGACATATTGATTAGGTTAGGTCCGGTTCACTTTTAAACTTTGAATGAAATGATTCACATGCATTTGTGGTCCTTAAAATACTTGCTTTTTTGCAGCCCATATTTTCAGTGGAAATATAGTCATTTTCAATATAATTTTCCACTAAAAAATGTAAAAACTGATCCACTCGACTGTCTTGTGGTTTTTCGCTCATAAAATCCTCGTTTGTTAGTTTGTTAGTTATTCCTTAATTTTTCTGTATCCCAATTAGAAATACAGAAAAATTAAGAATGCCACAACCAACATTTAGACAATATTTAGTTATTCCTACTATTGATCTCATAAGCTACAAGTTTTAGACAAGATAATAGAAAATAATGTAAAACAGTTCACTTCATCATTAAAACTATTAAAATATTATAACAAAAGACGTATAAAAATATCAGAGACATTAAAATGATCAAAATATTTAAAACTAAACATCAATAATTTATTTACATAAAGTTCTGTAGCCTGTTTAGCAGTAGTTCACCCTGCTAGCATCCTCGGTATGTACGGTCACATTTAAATATACAGGTTTGTTTTATAAATTGATGGCTTCAGTGCATCGACGGAAACTGCGGCCTGAACTTCTAGCTGCCAAGCATCTTCGGCTTGTTCGTACCCTAAGGCCTGAACTTCTAGCTGCCAAGCATCTTCGGCATGTTCGTACCCTAAGATCGATTAAATGCAAAATAAGAAGAACAGGGTTGCTGTTTAAAAAAATAAAAAAAGAAATTAACTTTTCAAGAAAAATGTCGGCAAAATTTGAATTTGGTACTCTATTCATGAAACATCAAGGTATTCAACGTATCCACTTTTCCTTTCAATTGTTAATGCATTTATTTCATACTCTTTTGTTGATTTAATACCCATTGCACTAATTAATCAGCCACTGACGTTTGCTGTTTGATGCCAATCGATTACACTAGCAACATAATAAAAATATACCAAAAATGTGGGCGTGGTTTTTGGCTATGACAATAAGAACTAGCGGACTAGTTGTCTTCCAGTGCTCTCTTATCTGTTAACTGTCAGTACAAAAATTATTTTAAAGCATTTGTAACTGTTGTAAATGTTTTTCTGTGATTATATTTTATAGTCAACTTCGTGAAAATGGAGAGTTTCCATTTACTTTACAAAAAAAGCACGGAGGCAATCCTAACGTAAACTGTCACATGTAATAACGTTATAGAATTTGTTGATGATTTAAAAATGTATGGAGCAGCATTTAATCCGTTTTTAAAACTAATTTAATTTATTACTACGTATATAGTAATTTGACTAATACGCCCTACGCTTTTAAAGGTGGAATAGATTAGATACTGAATATATATTATAAAAAAAATATTTCGAAATTTTTTGACCATAAATAAAAAGGGCCGAAAACCGGCCTTATAGACCCTCCTCCTTTAATTATCACTGTACAGAATCAGGGTAAATTTACCGTCGTTGCGTGTAAAATTTCAATGTAATTTTACCCGCAAAGAGGCGTAAAATTCCATTTACCAGGGAGGATTACCCAAAATATAAGGTAAATAGAATTTTCACACTCTCTTTGCGGGCAAAATTCCATTACAATGACGGTAATTTTACTATGAAAAGAAAATCCTGTCTGGATAAGGGGCAATTTTATTACATCACCGTGGTGGAAGTGAATTAAATAAATCAATTCCAAAGTTGATTCTCCCTCCTTGTAAAAGCCAATCTCAGGCACGGTGTCAGTATTTTATCCAGATTACGAGTGTTGTATTCCTGACTTTCGCCATTCTTGCTATATTTCCACAGACGTACCTTTATATGAATTAAGTGACAGTAGATTATTTCAGATAGTAGTCATTATATTATATTTAATGAACCATGGATTACAACTCTCAAGTTGATTCACACCCGCTAAAGTTCTTATGGCTTTTTTTGCACAACGAAAACATCTGAAATTTGATTAGATGTCCTGCAGTTAATCAAACCATATACCATAGCACTGTGGAATAGTGCATGATATGCAATAAGTGCAGCGTCTAGGTTTGCCTGTTTGCTCTGTCTAATTGCATATATCTTCTTAGACAATTTTGCAGTTAAATTATTGATATGTGAATGCTAAGTGAACTTACCATCCAAGGTCAGGCCTAGAAATTTCACGGTCTCCGAGGTATTATTCTTCGTAGAGAAAAGTATGTGTCTGTTTTATTTGTATTTAAGCATAACATGTTTGTATTGAACCAGTCAGAGGCTCTAATTATAACATTAATTGTCAGTAACATTACTGTCAGTATATTTTAACTGTCGCGCAAAAGTAGTATCCTCCGCAAAAAGGACAGTAAAAACTGACGTCAGGTAAATCATTTGCATATGTTAAAAATAGTAGCGGCCCCAATACACTAGCTTGCGGAACACCGTGTTGTACTGGCAGCATGTTGCTGAGTTTGTCCTTACAATACACACACTGGTATCTATCCGATAAGTAGGTTAAATGTTAACTTTAAGAAACATTTTGTTAATTAAAGTTAGAAGTTTAAACTTCTCAGAAGTAATAATTTTAGATATATTTTATTAATGTGCGACCTACATAAGAAATGTTACGATTATAATCTAAATAATTAACGGTTCAGTAAAATAGAAAATGATTATCTCCTAAATTATACAGCAGCATTATCACAATTTTATTTGCTTAACCCAATACTTTCGAGTTAGGAGTAAGTGTCTGGTAATTTATGCCATAATTTGTGCAAAGAGGTATGCAAAACTATGCTGGAAAAATTCCTTTAACTGATCCGCATTTTTGCTTTCAAAAAGTGCATTCACTTATAACATACGGGTCCTACAATAATTTCTCTTTGTGTTTGTAGAAATTGCTGTACGTAACTGTTGAAATTTATCTGAATTTATTTCTAATAATCTTGTTATTTATGCGCTCATTACCTACGCAGAGCCTGCTTGAAATTTTAACATTGTAATAAATTGTCTTGTAGATTTTGTAATGCAAATGCTCACCGTTTTCATTGAAGATGCTAGTTTTGTATCAAGATTTATATTCTCCCTCTCTCTCTTTCTCTTACTACTGATATGCCTCTGTTTCTGAAACTTTTAAAGTAATTGTGGATGTAAATTACTATAAAATTGGTGATATTTATGAAAATATTAGTGTTGATAGTACACCTGCAAATGAAAACATAAACGTCACAGAGAAAAAGGTCGAGATAATATACCATCCTCTCTTAGCCCAGTCGTTTAAGATATTTACCTCCAAAAACTTGGAAAATGTTAGGAGCAAACAAGGTATATAGTGAAAAGATAGCCTGTTATGTATCTAGATATAAGTTCTTTAGTTTATTAAATATTTATTTTAATCTGATGATATAATTAATATGAATGCGTTTAAGAAGTCTACACACGATCCAGCGGCAGGGACCCGACATTGTCGGTACGCTTTGAAGATAATTGGAATTCCAGCGGACCAGTTCACTTTTACGAATGAGTTCAAAGCATGCCGACATGGCTGGGTCCCTGCCGCTGGATCGTGTGTAGACCCCTTTAGGGGGAATAATTGACTAATAATGCAATGCAATCCAATTCAACATAACCAACGTATGCACCATGTAACGATAAAAAATTTTCATATTCAGTTAAATTATTAATGGGCTGTGTTGAAATGTCTAAAATGAATAAACTAAAGTGAAAAAGCCGAGTTAATATCTGATACACACGCACTGACCGCTTGCTTATAACTGTTAAAACTTTGCCTTGAACGGCGCAGTTTGATGTAGTGGGAACCTTATGTATACGCTATAGTTCGAGCGTGGTGCCTCATTTATTTATTTGAGCTTTTATTTCGTATTTACATATGAAAATGACAATTTAAGGAAATAAAAAATAGTGATGACACATCTGTGGATAAAGAGCTTTATTTTGAAAAAAGGATCATCAAAACTGGCCCAGTGGGAGCCGCTGGCGATGCCGAAAAAGACTTGTGTTTTAAATTAGATGGGCTATAAATTGGAAAAATATAATTGGAAAAAATGTCTCTCTATTTAATTAATTAATTTATTTATTTATTTATTTATTTAGATTGAAGAAGACTGTTGTGTTTCATTTATGTCCATTCTAGACATAAGCAAATTGTCTCCCAGAAGTGGTACAGATTTCACTATAAACTCTAGGACACCGTCTCCTTTACGCAGATAAATTTAGATCTAGACTAACTAACTAGAGGTTTTAACTTCGGAATAATCTCATATTGAACGGATTTCGTTCATTTTTGGCAGTATTATAGTAAATGCTTCACAGAAAAGTTTCTATATTGTACGAGGACTTGCTAGTATAGGGGAGTGGATGCCACTCCTTCTCAGGGGGTGGCACTTAAAAAATATATATTTATTGGAGCTCAAAAAGAATCTAATTTTAAGAAGAAAAGGTTCTATGCAATTTTTCACATAAATTGATAATTTTTAAATTATAACGACTTCAAAATTGCGATTTTAGCTTAAAAAAAAGGTATTTCCAAAGGGCTTTCGTCAAGTATCCCAAAAAGTATTACTTTATCGAAAAAATGTTACAGACCAAGTACAGAAAGTACAAACTAAAAATTAATTATATTTTTTGTTTATCGATGTAGGATTAATAATTTTGGAGATATTTCAGTTTATATTTTGCATCCAAGTGTTTCGAAAAGTTTAAAATGAATTTTTTTAGAGCAAGTGCTTTAAATGAGCAAAAAAATTTGAGCATCTAGGTAATGCCACATTTGAACGAAAAACTGTATTTGAGATTATTCTTTTTAAATTACTAGCTAACTAGAGTAACAAAATGGCGACCTTTTTATATAAAAAAATATAAATACACACATTTTTCCGTCATAACTTCTTTATGCTACAGAAAGAATTATAAAATAATTTGAAAGCGCAATTAATTGTCTTTAATTTCATTTCTTAGCATGCGTGACGTAAAATGTCACAATTTCTGAGATATTTAACATTTAAACTGCATTTTTCGTCTCATAAACTTTCGGGCGCCATTTGTAAACTTTCGTATCTCCGAAACTATTAAATCTATATAAATAAATAAAAAATCGAAATTCATTATCAGTTTATGAGCCTTATTTTTGGTCTCTACCCATTTTTCAATAAAACTAATTATTTATGGAGAAATTTAGAAAAGGAAAAAAAAACTACATTTTATGGAAAATACCTTTATAGTTTAAACTGTAATTTTTTCTAAAGCAAGTGCTGAATACAAACTAAAAAATTTGGGCATCTACGTCATGTTATATATTAATGAGAAAGAGTGTTTGAAATTCCTCTTTTTTTACTGGCTAATTACAGTAACAAAATGGCGACTTTGTTATTAAAAAAATGTGAAGACGCACATTGCTTCGGTCATAACTTCTATGTTTTTTATGCTACAGAAACAAATTAAAAAACAGTTGAAAACTTAATTAATAACCTTCCACTTATTAGCATTCTTGCCGGAGGTGTCACAGTTTCTGAGATATTTAACTCTCACTATAAATAATTATCTTATGAACACTTGGATGCCAAATATAAACTTAAATATCTCCGAAATTTTTAATCCTACATCAATAAACAAAATTCCCAGTTAATTCCCAGTTTGTACTTTCTGTAATTGGTTTGTAACATTTTTTCGATAAAGCAATACTTTTCGAGATACTTGACGAAAGCCGTTTGGAAATACCTTTTTTTAAGCTAAAATCGCAATTTCGAAGTCGTTATAACTTAAAAACTATTAATTTATGTAAAAAATTGCAGAGAACCTTTTCTTCTTAAAATTTGATTATTTTTCAGCTACAATAAATATATATATTTCTTAAGTGCCACTCCCTGAGAAGGCATCCATCCCCTATAAATTAGCAAGCCCCCGCACAATATAGAAACTTTTCTGTGAAGCATTTACTATTATACTGCCAAAAATGACATTATTCCGAAGTTTTGCATATTTTTTACTGTACTGTACTGTACTGAACTACTGTGTACTGTAAAAGGTACCTGGAAAGTCAATAAAAACATTTTTAAACATTTTCACACTTACACTAACCTTAGTTAGCCATCAGAGAACAAATTACGAATTGGTGTTTTAATGAACTGATTTACAATTTTTGCAAGGATCATTATTTTAGTATTTCATGGTACACAAAGAAAGTAAGGAAAGTCTAAAATGTCATAAACCAATAATTACATACAATGTATGCATAAGTGCTTACTGAATTAATTATCAATAAGTAGTGACCCATGTTTAGCAATAGAAGGTTGTAGATTATATATTATGGTAGGTATTTTTGCAAGGAACAAGGTTACAGTAAATATCTTTCTTTCCTTTGACAAACTTGTTTCCTTGATTTATTATTTATAATTAAAGTTTTAGTGCAGTTAGAACCACGTCAGAAATAAAATTAGTCGATATCATACGACACTACTATTCTCATGTGCCTCAAAGGTACATTATTAACCCAGGGGTGGATTTATGGATCTATTATATAGTATATCGGAATAAGTTAACCAGTTTGTTAAAAAAAACTTAAATATCCTATTTTAAATAAAAAATAAATCAAAATAGAGCATGCACAAAAACTATGGTCTATTGTAAAAGAAATGAGCAACCCAGCAATTTACAAACAAATATATCAAAAATATATAATGAAAATAATACCTACAATAATAAAATACAGATTGGAAATATGTCTATAAACATACATTTAATGACATGATTTCTAATATGGGCGAAGACAAAACAACAAATATTAAAACAATGCTTTTGTCGGTGGACAGGCAGACAGATAGACTGACGAAATTGAAAGAGCTGAATCTACATACTTAAACTGAATTGCGAAAATCCGAAAAAAATCTGGAGAGTAATTTTATCACAATTACAATACTTCTTACTTTCGTTCCAATAATTATCAACCTAAGAATTATTATCATTAAATATTAATCTTTTCAGGAAATATTCACAAATACTACTACCTCCTGCACATCTAGAACTATGCGTATGGCTCATTTTGGATTGTTTTGAAAGAACAATGTTAAAAAAGGGCAGTTTTGGCCCATTAGTGGTAAAGTGTGGAAAACATCTTTTTTACTAATTTTGGGGTACTGAATACGAATTAACAAATATAGACCCATCTCACTTTTAAGTGTTTTTTCTAAGATTATTGAAAAAATAATCGTAAATAGAATTATTTTATTTCTAAATGAAAAAAATCTATTAACATCGTCTCAACATAGCTTTAGAAGTAAATTTTCTATAGAAACCGCTACAAACGAACTAATTCAAAATATATATGAGGAAATAGATGCCAAAAATTATGTAATGGGAATTTTCTTTGATCTCTGACACGTTAGCATGCTTCTAACACGTTAGATTTGTCGTTTGTTTCACACAAATTAAATATGCTGGGTATTAGAGACAATCTAAATAAGTGGATTGTATCATATCTCACTGATAGGAAAATAAAAATAAAAATAGAAAATTCTCTTTCACATGAACATGAGCTAAATATTGGAACACCTCAGGGTAGTGTGCTGGGTCCTCTGATATTCCTGCTATATGTAAATGATCTACCGCACTCTATAAACTCTGCAAATGTTTACATGTATGCAGACGACACATCTTTTATAATTACCGCAAACACTCCTGAACAACTAGAGAAAAATGTTAACGATCTTTTACATTTGTTCAGTGATTGGTGTTTTAGAAATAGGTTTATAATAAATTATGGTAAAACAGTTTGTTTACTACAAAACAAGAAAGAACGGAGTATAATTTTAATATAAATTTACATAGTCATTCTGTTTCGCTTCAACCAGAAATAAAGTTCCTGGGAAACCCAGCTTTACAAGTCAAGTGAAACATTTATGTAAAAAATTGGGACAATCCTGTTTCGCTATCACAAATTTAAAAAATAGCTTGGACAAAAAATCGCTCCTAAATGTCTATTATGCTTTAGTATACTCTCAAATTTCCTATAACATAATTTCATATGGAAACAGTACAGATATGCAAAGAGTATTTATAATGCAAAAAAGAATCTTAAGATTAATATTTAATTTAGGTTATATAGAATCATGTAGAGATAGAAAATATTGACTGTGGCATCTATATATCTCTATAAATTGTTAATTTACATATATATAAATAAACATAAATTAAAAACTTGCAATCACTGTTATCAAACTCGTAACAAAGACGAGATATATGTAAGTAGATATAACCTTTCTTTATATGACAAGTCCCCATTATGTGCAGGTAGTTATTTATTCAATAAATTGCCCTCAGATATAAAAAATTGCATGCCAATAAAAAAGTTCAAACAAAAACTAAGAACGTTTCTAGTCGATAATTGCTTTTATTCCGTGGAAGAGTTTTTGGAACTCTAAATTAATGTAGTGCTTGTTTTTATATATGCAATGTGTTGTAATGTTTTTTGTAATGTTTTTATTTGAAATTTTAATGAATTAAATTAATTAAAGTTAGATAATTTAAATTATATTTGTCCATATTATCTTGTTATCTTGTTTTTAGAATTAACTCCATGACAATATCTATACTTATTTAAATAAGTCGCAGAAATAAATATCTATCTATCTAACTATCTGTCATCCGAATTGGCCAAAAACATCGGGAATACAGTAAAAAACAACCCTTATTTGGGGGTGACATTGAAATTGATGTTAGAACTTGCAACAAAAAGTTATTCTTTAGTGCAGGAAATCCTTTCAAAATACCCAGTTTTGTTAGGTAAGTACAAAAAGAAGCAAAAATTCTAAATTCTCCCCTTTCCCTCACCATTCACCACCCATAAGAACGGTGTAAGTTATAATATCTAGTATACAGTTATTTACCTACGATCACGACTGTAAATAGTAAAAAACACACTACCTGCCATCTATGTAAGTTGAACTTTACATATTGTAAACAAATCGCACTGTAAACAAATCGCACGGTAAACAAAACGCACGGGACGTAATATTCAAACGCTGTCAAAACTGACATAATATTTGTTGAAAAATATTGTTGACAAGTAAACTAAATCCAGATTTTACTAAATAAATAAATAAATATGTTCGTATGTAAAGTATAGTACATAATTCGAGTTGTAAAGCAATTACGCACTCATGGAAATACGCACTCGCCGCTACGCGGCATCGTGCGTAACTTTTCCATTCGTGCGTAATATTCTTCTTACAACACTCATTACGTAATATACTATTATTTATTAAAAAAAAACCCAAAACTCCTCGTTAAATGGCTATTATCAGGTTATCATGTGATTACTTCTGAACACTCTTACACCCATCCCCACCAATTAAGGAGGAGGATTTTATCTTTTTAGAGTTTTTATTGGTTATAATTGCAAAAGAAATCCCTAATCACCTAGTTTGATGTTTTTTTTTATCATAATAAGGTGTTTTAGTCAATTCAGATGAATATTTCTCACACTTTTGGGGATGGAGTGTACGGTGTGCATATTACGATACAGAAAATATTACTTGTTTTTTATATCAAAAATTCTTTAATTATTTAAATGAATTTTAGTTGGGAAAATGAGAATCTTCACTTTATGGCACAAAATAAGGGTTGTTTCTTAATGTGTTTCCGAGATTTTTCGCCAAAGCGGATGACGGATTCGTTTAGTTAGTTAAGTAAGTTAGTTAAATTAGTAAAAAAGATGACTTCCAGACTTTAAAACGGATGGGCCAAAAAGCCCTTTTTTAACATTGTTCTTAGGATAATCTCGTAAATTTGCTGTGGGTATTTTTCGAACAACCTGTATTAGTCCGGGAGCCCGTGTATAAAATGACTGACTATCGGGCGAACTTTGACAATATGAAAAATGTATTGTTCGTATATAAGTTAGCAATGAATGGACCGTCAGCTGGTTAGGTAGCGGTGGGGGTGGCCGTCAAAGGGTTGAAAACACGTAAAAAAAATTGAGGAAAAAAACTATCCGGCGAACGCTAAAATTTATATGAGGGGAAGATTATATCATATAATGAAAGTAGAACATAGTCAGCTGGACGGGGGGCGGTGGATTTACCGTCAGCTGATCGATCAAACAGGTCCAAAAACATGAAAATTTAAATTATTCGGCGAACTTTAAAATTTGGGTATAAGATAATATTTATACTGAAATTCACGAAAAACAGTCAGCTGCAAGTATGTGGGTGGAAAAGTCGTCAGCTGGTACAGAACAGTGCTGAGTGTTGATGGCCTGCGAGGCAGAGCGCATCACCTTTCTTGCATCAGCTGACGAATTTTCCACTCACATACTTGCAGCTGACTGTGTTTATCGTTAATCTTAGTATGAATATTATCATATACCCGAATTTCAAAGTTCCCCATAAAGATTTAATTAGTAATATCGATATTGATAACTTAATGTTAGAAAACGTGCGTGCGGCATTCCCGAGTTTCTTTTTTTAATTTGATTAAATATTCAAGTTATTATTAATATACATTATTTTATGAGAATACAAATTAATACATTCGTACATTTCAAAATTATACAGAACGATCTGCTCAGAAAATTTATTTAGTTTAGAGAAAATAAAAATAACTTTATTCGGCTTCCGATAATAGATCTTCCTTATTCCTCAAGCATTTACAAGTTTAAAAAATTTACTAGAGGAGAACCTAAATAATGTCGTTAACATAATAGAGAAGTTTGATTGCACGATGTATGGGTTTATAGCTATAAAAAACGTCAATGATGCTCGTGTAGCTACCTTTACTAAGGTATCTAAATTTAGCGAAAATGATAACGAATTTCAGTTACCAGACAAAAATTTTGATGCATCTCTCTCGCCTCCGTCGAAATAGGAAATTGTACAGTACGTTTTAAGAACTGTGTATGTATGTATACGATTTGGAACAACGCACAAAAACAAGTGCCATATCTACATTAGGTCCCTTGGTTATGGGTGACAGCTTGAGGAAAACAAATTTAACTCGCAAGTGGTTTGATGGAGATCAATTACCTCCATAAGCGGAAATGATTATCCGAGATGCTAAAAATACTGAAGGTATTATATCATTTGTGCTTTTCACTTTAAATCCTATTATAATCTTAATCAATTTTTTTGTAAATAATTATTTTTTTTAGATGCGAGTGACAAAGAGAAAAATGATCTTTCACCCACTAAGTATCAAGAGAGTGATGGGTTGGATGAAAATGAGAATGAGGAAGATCTGTTATCGGAAGCCGAATAAATGTATTTTTATTTTCTCTAAACTAAATAAATTTTCTGAACAGATCATTCTGTATAATTTTGAAATGTACGAATGTATTAATTTGTATTCTCATAAAATAATGTATAGTAATAATAAATTGAATATTTAATCAAATTAAAAGAGAAACTCGGAAATGCCCCACGCACATTTTTTAACATTAAGTTATCAATAACGATATTACTAATTAAATCTTTTTGGCGAACTTTGAAATTCGGGTATATGATAATATTCATACTAAGATTAACGATAAACACAATCAGCTGCAAGTATGTGGGTGGGAAATTCGTCAGCTGATGCAAGAAAGGTGATACGCGCTGCCTCGCAGGCGATCAACACTCAGCACTGTTCTGTACTAGCTGACGACTTTTCCACCCACATACTTGCAGCTGATTATGTTTTTCGTGAATTTCAGTATAAATATTATCTTATACCCAAATGTTAAAGTTCGCCGAATTTTCATGTTTTTGGACCTGTTTGATCGATCAGTTAACGGTAAATCCACCGCCCCCCGTCCAGCTGACTATGTTCTACTTTCATTATATAACATAACCTTCCCCTCATATAAGTTTCAGCGTTCGCCGGATAGTTTTTTTTCTCAATTTTTTTTAGGTGTTTTCAACCCTTTGACAGCCACCCCCACTGCTACCCAACCAGCTGACGGTCCATTCATTGCTAACTTATATACGAACAATCCATTTCATATACTTTTAAAGTTCGCCGGATAGTCAGTCATTTTATACACGGGCTCCCGGCCTATATGGTTTTGCTATTTTTGACCCGAGCACTACAGATTCCAAGTAAAAACAATGTAGAACTAATCTATAATTCAGACAATATAATTCTTTCGTGCAACTTTGCTTTTTCTTCTAAATTGTCAGTTGTGTACCATTCATTATGATACATTTAGGTTTATAAGGAAACATAATTACGGTATTTATACATGGTATATAAGAGCAGATAATATGGAATATTAAAGAGCATTACGGAATTATTTATTTCATAAATTACCTAGTTAAAACGGCGAGGAAGGCTACGTCCCCACTCGACACTAACATCGAACTAAATCTCCAATATAATAAAAATATATTTTTTCAGGAATGCAGCTTTTCAGTAGATTAACTGGCGAACAAGTTTTTTTATTTAAAAGACAAATCGTTGGTGAAACCAAAAATACACGCAAGTTGTTTTACACAATAAATACTATGCCTATAACATTAGTTCAGTTATTATTTTTTAAAGAGTCTAGCATGATAACCATATGAAATGTGTCCCCAGAAACGAATATGACAACTACTATTTTGTTTAATAGGTTATCGATTCATATTATTGCTTACATAATTTTGACTCACCTATCTCACAACATTACTAAATAACGTTGAAAAGTATGTATTTTGAGAGTATTTTTTAAACTTTTTTTTTCTCTAAGTCTAATAGAGATAGAGTTATGAACCGAAAACCCTATTGTAGAGAGTATGAGGAAGAAAACTAAATATATTTCTTCAATTGCTAAACAAAAAAAAATTTCAAAAGTGATTTTTATAGGGTTTCATCAAAGTGACCACCTTAAAAAATTCTTGAATATAGCAGCATAATATGTAGATAAGCTGATACAAGTTTCATCAAAACCAGACTGCTGCAACAAAGTGAAAAATAAATGAATGTCCAGTTGGTCCGCGGTGTCGCCCAATCTACAAGTTATGATTATTCGGTTCAAATAATAAATACTAGCTTTATTTATATTTTTTCATTAATCATCATCTCCATCATGATTTACTGTCTTTTTCGAATATTTTTGACAAGATTTCTGCTGGCTTAATTGTTCCAGAGAGATATCTAGCACAAGATAAATACCATATCACGGCTGCCACATGTGAACAGCAGCCTACTTCTATTGCCATTAAGGACAATCACAAGTATAGCGCTTGCTGTTGGTGTAGCTCGTGGAGAACATAATCAACATAATAAGAACGATAAAACTGACAATTTTTGTCCCGTGATTTTACTTAAATTAATTTAACTTAAATTTGACAAGCTTTTTTCGTCGATCCAATGTTGGTCTTCAACTTCTTCGGTGAGATTATTTCATATTCCCTCTTGTTTTTTATATATTCAATGATTTCATCAGCCAAATCACTCTCAGAACTTAAACGTTCTTATTATGTTGATTGTTCTCTACGGTAAGAACTACACCAGCATCAAGCTCTAAAGAGGTTCCAATATACAGGGTGTCCGTATACATATAAATATTTTGCATGATAATATATTTACACAAAAGAAGCAAAAAAGTCTTGTAATATGTTTGCTTTACTCTTACGGTTTTGCTTAAATTAATTATTTTCTAAAAAACCAATAATTTCAGGCCAGGTATTCTGGTACAATGTATAAAATATTGTCTAGGTCAGTATTTCAGTACAGTTCAATGTCATCTTGCGACCTGCATCTCCCTTTTTATTATGTTTACTATATTGATAATGAGCAAAATCGGACATTCAACGTAAGCTTGTATAACAAATGTTCTTGGTTAACAGGAAGCCAGGTAAGAAATAAATTATTTTGCTGGTCTTGTATACTTTTTTTTGGAAAAAATTCAGTGTGGATGTTGCTTTATTAATCCAGTCAACGAAGTTCAAAAAAGGCCGATTACGGGAAATAATCCGTGTAGTAGCCAATTCTTGTATAGTTATCGGCAGAGCTGGGCAAAGTACTCATTCAAACTACTTCAAGTACTTTACTTGAAGTAGTTTCACCATATACTTTGCACATAAAACTACTTCAAGTACTTGATACTATTTTGTTTAATAGGTTATCGATTCATATTATTACTTACATAGTTTTTACTCACCTATCTCACAACATTACTAAATAACGTTGAAAAGTATGTATTTTGAGATGTATTTTTTAAACTTTTTTTTTCTCTGAGTCTAATAGAGATAGAGTTATGAACTAAAACTCCTATTGCAGAGAGTATGAGGAAGAAAACTAAATATATTTTTTCAATTGCTAAACAAAAAAAAATTTCAAAAGTGATTTTTATAGGGTTTCATCAAAGTGACCACCTTAAAAAATCCTTAAATATAGCAGCACAATATGTGGATAAGCTGATAAAAGTTTCATCAAAACCAGACTGCTGCAACATAGTGAAAAATAAATGAATGTCCAGTTGGTCCGCGGTGTCGCCCAATCTACAAGTTATAATCATTCGATTCAAATAATAAATACTAGCTTTATTTATATTCTTTTATTAATCATCATCTCCATCATGATTTACTGTCTTTTTCGAAAATTTTTGACAAAATTCCTGCTGGCTTAATTGTTCCAGAGAGATATCTAGCATAAGATGAATAATATATCACGGCTGCCACATGTGAACAGCAGCCTACTTCTATTGCCATTAAGGACAATCACAAGTATAGCGCTTGCTGTTGGTGTAGCTCTTACCGTGGAGAACATAATCAACATAATAAGAACGATAAAACTGACAATTTTTGTCCTGTGATTTTACTTAAATTAATTTAACTTAAATTTGACAAGCTTTTTTCGTCGATCCAATGTTGGTCTTCAACTTCTTCGGTGAGATTATTTCATATTCCCTCTTGTTTTTTATATATTCAATGATTTCATCAGCCAAATCACTCTCAGAACCTAAACGTTCTTATTATCTTGATTGTTCTCTACGGTAAGAACTACACCAGCATCAAGCTCTAAAGAGGTTCCAATATACAGGGTGTCCGTATACATATAAATATTTTGCGTGATAATATATTTACCCAAAAGAAGCAAAAAGTCTTATAATATGTTTGCTTTACTCTAACGAATTTTTCAAATCTTTGCGGCAGTTTTCTCGAAAACGGTTGGAATTATCAAGTGTACCTTTTTTACGTAGAAATGACTCCTGCATGAGATTTTCTAGTCAAAAGTTCCACTGCGTTTCGTAAAAAAAAAGAGAAGAAATGTTCATCATCAGGTATAGCTTATGAGGCTCACTCCACGTGCTAGCATGAAGTGATACATAAATTATCGTTTCTTAGCATAAAAAATGTTTCCTTACCAAATTAGGAGAAGATCGGTCAAGAGGTAGTTGAGATATTGCAAAAAAAAGAAAAAAAAATACTTTGACACACTGTATCAATTTACTAAAGCATGTTTAGTTATATCCTCATATTTTGGTCCGAAGAATCTACCCTTGAACTATGGCCAATTATTAATGGTCCACCCTGTATAGTGTCAGTAATACCGATTTACATGCAATTCTTGTAGATATTCTTCTCAATTTTATACTCTTCTTTTTGTTATACTTGTTATTTATTGTCTTCAGTGGCGGTTTCTCAATGGCAGTAAAGAAATTGAGCCTTCTCAAGGTAATTTTTAGGTCAAAATATTCAATATATCAGATTTTATATTTTATATATTGTTAATAAGGGGTAAATAGTTATTTGGGTTCTGTAGTTCATGTAAAACGTGGGGTTTGACGCTCGGAATACCCCGTCAACGAGACCACCTGTATATTATGTTTTTTGGGTCGTTAATTACGAAAATCTGGGTCCCGCGGCTCTAAAAATAGTGCATCACCCTTAAAAATGCCAAAAACCATCCCTTTTGCTGATTTTTTCGCGGTAATGTGAGTAATAATGTTATGAATGTACTAATTATTGTAATGATATTTTGCCAGTTAAGGACAAATTTTATGCTAAGGGTTGCCCCTAAATTGACGTAAAATGGAAAAATAATGGATTTTTTTTCACTTTTTGATTTGAGTTTAGATGAATGAGGATTGTACAATGAAGAAATTTTTTTTCAACCCTTCGGGGGTGAAAATTACCCCTATATCGCCTTTAAATTGAACTAACGCTTAGAAAATAAGTAGAGATGTATACTTTTTAGTTTGCTTGTAATTTTTGATAAACTTCCGAAAAAAATACTAAAAAATGTTTTCACCTCTTTAGTATTTTTTTCGACTGAAGTTTATCAGAACTTGTAATTTCTGATAAACTAAAAAGTATACATCTTTACTTATTTTCTAAGCGTTAGTTCAATTTAAAGGCGATATAGGGGTAGTTTTCACCCCTGAAAGGTTGGAAAAAAATTTCTTCATTGTACAATCTCCATTCATCTAAACTCAAATCAAAAAGTGAAAAAAAAAAAAATTCCATCATTTTTCCATTTTACATCAATTTAACATAAAATGTGTCCTTATTTTAGATGAACATACTGAACTGACAAAATATCATTACAATTAGCACATTCATAACACTATTACTCACATTACCGCGAAAAAATCCCCAGAAGGGGTGGTTTTTGGCATTTTTGGTAACACACTATTTTTAGAGCCGCAGGACCCCGATTTTCGTGATCAGCGACTCAAAAAACATAACATACAAGTGGTCCCGATGAGGGGGACATTCCGAGCGTCAAACCCCGCGTTTTACATGGACTATCTGGCGTTAATCTATACCATACTTGTTTAAATTATTACTTCCACATCTAGTGGAAGTGTGGTAACTCAAAAAAAAAAAAAAATTGAAAATTTTTATTGTTCAAAAAAGGTTAGAATGTCATGAAAAGTCGAGTTTTTATATTTGAGCAAAACAAATTTCTGTTTGTCGGTCTAACTTTTTTGTGCGCGCGATTACTCTGGAACCGTTTAAGATATCGACTTGAAATTTGGTACACTTATGTATTTTAAAGAAATCTGGAACTAAATTATATTATAATCTTATTTCGTTGAAGGGTTGAGAGGTAAATGGGGGTAAATAGGTAAATCAAGCAAGTAAGAGTCCAGAAAATTAGTATTTAGTATAATAAGAAAAGCTTAAGGCTCAAAATTTTTTGGCATTAGCCACCCCCATTACCACCCCCACCACAAATTTAGTTTGACGGAAATATCACAGGGCGGACAAAGAACAGACTTACTAGCGCCTTAATTTTCTCCATCTTTCTTTACGTCTCTGAGACACAGACCATTACGATTTCCCCAGACAACCCAAATACGTCCGGAAAACACCATCATATTCTCTCGAATCGTCTCAATCAGATTGAGGACAATATAGACCGGTTGATAGTTCAGGGAAAACCAGATGGCCAGAGGCGAAGGGGACGCCCTTCAAAGCATTGGGCTAATGTCACCAAGAAGCTGATGGGAAAGAGCTTTAATGAGGCTGTGCACCTAACAGACAACCGCGACAGATGGCGAGATGCCACCAAGCGTGCTATACAGCAAGCGGAGATCGACCAGAATAACTTCCATAAATCACAAATCATACAACATCTGAAAAGACGACACTCTGTATATGTAAACTTTCTGTTCTAATCAGAAGAAAATTTAGTTTCTCTTTATCGCTCTCACCATACTAAGAAAGCTTCTACGCCGCTGCCTAAGCCCACGCCAGCAATTCAGATATTCATCGAATATGGGCCAACTGCATTTCGACGATGACCTATTCGATGAACATTTAATTACTATTGATTTTTTTGTATATTACAGTAAAATAGGAGCATCAAAGTGTCCTGAATCCGTAATTAATTTAATTAAGTAATCCAATAAAATTGAGTGCCGGCATTTCGCTTCGTATTTAAGGATTTAGTCCAAGTATTATTAGAAAAATTTAATATAAAGAAGATAATTAAATCCTACTTCACGGAGGTATATTTTGCTGCCAGTGAATTAATTGCAGGTTTGGTATTACATTAAGTATGTCTTTGTTTTTGCGTTCGATCAAGGATATAAATAAAACACTTAATTATAACAATTAGAAATTGCAAATGAAAAACAAGCAAACCTGAAGTGTAACAGGATCTAACTAACATTTTCAAACTTGTCTACAGTGACTAATAACATTTAAAAATGTTTCCTTTTGGAACGACTCAAACATTTTTCCCACACTTTGCCTCCCTGGTTACTCAACTTCAACATAGCAGTCTGTAACAGTTACCAGATTCAACAAAAAATAAAGTGTGCTTGTACGACTTCATTTATACTGACACATTCAAACCTTCAAGGCGTTAGTGCCACAACAATCACATCAGGCTTTGATTAGGACTACTGAAGCAGCATATTTATAGTGGAAGTAAGGAGTCGGAAGAGTATGCAAAATCGTGCTAAAGTTATGAAATCTATCCCCCCACTCCCTCCTCCCATGTTTGAGGATGCTGAACACGAATAACAGGGTGAAAAGAGTTTTTAGTCATGTGCACCCCTTTTAACGGCCAAAACCACCCCTTTTGCTTACTTCTCATATGACAACTTGGCATCGACTACTATTGCTGGGATTATTTGACTTTTCATGGGGATATAACAAATGGTGAAAAGTGATGTCAAATAGTAGACGCAACCGCCGTAAGGGTGGAATCTACCCTGTCAGTGGGTGTAAAATTGTTATTTTTTTTTGTTAAAGTTTTCGAGGATGCTGATCAAGGACAATGGTCCCTCCCAGGGAGTGGAAAATAGATTTTTTTAATTTTCTAATTTATATATTGAGTGGAAGTGGTTTCAAAGTCATCATTTGTCCATTTTATATCCTCATCAAAAAAGAAGCTATCCTCGCAAGGATTTGAAATTCATGTTCCTTAAAAGGGATATAAGAAATACTTTTGGTAAAAAGGGAATAGCCGGAAAAGTTAGGGAAATGTGCCCCCGCACTTACTTAGTTAAAATGGCTTCCAGATGATGCAGTTTATAGAGTATATTAAACGGTAAAAATTTTAACCCGCTACTACCCCTACGAAGGTGAAAAAAAAAAATAATATGTCTTTAATTATTATATATTTTTTTTCGGTTTCTATGCAACCGATCGATTTGAAATTTGGCACGAGTATTGCTTGCGTAGAGATAACTTACTCCAAAAAATAAGGTCATCTTATGACCATTTTAACCATCGGAAAAAAAATTCTTCATTCTGTTATCATTATTACTACCTGTTTTTAGTTTTAATAGAAAAACAAGGACAGAAGAAGTTCTTGTACTGTAATTTTCCAACAGTGACTTTAATTCGTAAATGGCATCTACCGTTAAGCCTGTAAACGTTAATAATTGCTTCTCTGATAAACCGCAGCGGTCTGTAGAGCCTTTTAGATTCGTTATTTGGGATTAAGGAATTTAATAGAATGCATAAATCCGATTTAGGAATAGAGCTACAATTGGCATATGGTTCCAGATGTGTAATATCGTCTTCATAAAAGCGATGTTTAATCAACCGTATTTTACAGCAACGATTGCCTCGAGCATGTATATTGGTTTGTTTCGATAGCACTGTAGTCTCGCAGTAGTGGGTATTACGGTCAGTTCTTTACCATCACCACATATGCAACAGTATTTATGTGTAGCAACGAGTATTTGCAATGGCAGTTCCATTATTTCATCAGTCACTAATCGTAGTGCTAGAAGATGTTGGAGGCACAAAAGGCTGGTCTTCTTCGGTCGTTCCCTCACTTTCTTCATCTGGTTCAGTACGTCGTTTTTCAGATGTCGTAATGCGACAGTAATTACAAAGAACATCATTCGTTGCTAAACATTTCTCCAAGCTCCTAGGAAGTGGTACTGCCAGATTGTGCCGAATTTCCGTACGTCTGGGGAAAAACATCAACACTGCACTGGCACCAGCAGTCGGTTGTAGATATGCAACTATACCTTGTAAGGCTGTAAGTATTAACTGTTACAACTAAGAGGCATGTGTAAATATTTTATTTTACCCAATTTTATTTTTTTTCCATATTGTTCCACCACAGCAAAAAATCTGACAATTTAGTATGATAATCACGAAGTGTCAAGACATAATATATCATAGAATAGTGATTGTACCATGAAGGGTAGCCACCCTTTTGTCCTCTAAAAAAAATTTATATTTTTTTCCGATGGTTAAAATGGTCATAAAATGGCCCTATTTTTTGGAGTAAGTTATCTCCACGCAAGCAATACTCGTGCCAAATTTCAAATCGATCGGTCGCATAGAAACCGAAAAAAAAATATAATAATTAAAGACATATTATTTTTTTTCCACCTTCGTAGAGGTAGTAGCGGGTTAAAATTTTTACCGTGTAATATACTCTATAAACTGCATCATCTGGAAGCCATTTTAACTAAGTAAGTGCGGGGGCACATTTCCCTAACTTTTCCGGCTATACCCTTTCTGTTTTTAATAAATTATATATACACGACATGATTTTGAGTACAATATAATATTTTTTACAAGACAATAATATAACCTAGGGCGATGCAAAGAGAATTACATGGTTTATATTCCTCGAAATGAACATCACATTCAATGCTATTACCTCTTTCTTCATCACATGCATCGTCCGTTTCCGATTCATGATCGGAAATATACACTTCAGGTGTAAAATTTATAAAATGTACAACATTATCATAACTAAATTAATGCACTACGAATACCTTAAGGACGCAAGATTTACTCAGAAAATAGTAAAGGCGGCAGAAACAAATAAAATGATAATACGAGTCCCTAATACCAGCTAAGTCGCTACATAATATCATCATTATTATTATTATTATGACATTTTAAGGGTGACACTTTAAAGGTGAAGGAACGGTCGACCCAGCGCAAAACAATTTTTTTCTTGATCAGGATCCTCGAAAACGACTTTAACAAGGAATAAAAAAGGAAACAATTTTACACACCCTGACAGAGTAGATTCCACCCTTACGGGCAGTTGCGGTCTGACAGCACCTTTCACCATCTGTTATATCCCTATGAAAAAACAAAGAATCCCTGCAAAAATAGGTGGTTTTTTGGCCGCTTCAGGTGGTGCGCATGACTAAAAACTTTTTTCACCCTGTTACTCGTGTTCAGCATCCTCGAAAACTGGGGGGGGGGGGAGGGTATAGGTTTCATAACTTTAGCACGAGTTTGCTTTTTTTTGAGAAAATTCCGACGCCTTACTTCCACTCTAAATATAGTTTTACATATTGTGTTGAAAAGTATATGAATAAATTGTTTTCTGAAGTTACTATTTCATTACTACACTAATGTGGTAATACATTTATTAACGCACTAGCGCAGTAATATCTATCATTACCTAACTAAAACAGGTGGGATAAGTGTGTCTCATCTAATGACTGTTTTAAAATGTTATTCACAAAGACGGCTAGAAAAAAAATAATGCAGTGGATATTTCCCTGGACTAACCGTTATGAAATAATAATATCGACCTTTATACTGTGGCCTCAAAATATTCGACGCTATGCAATTGATATTTAAATTTTAAATGCTACTCACAAGGTATGCAAAGTGACTTTAATAATTCAAATTTTACACTTAGTAATTCTGGAAAGGAAAGACAAAACATCATAAATTAGTATTATTACTAAAATCAAGGTCTATGCACGTATACTTTTGCTAATTAAACACCTCTAATTGGTTATTAGATTTATGCAATTTATATGTCTAGTTAATTACTATCTCTCTAACAAATTTGAAGGTAAAAACAATGATTATTATGATCGTATAGGCAAATAATTAGAACGGAGCGCGTAGTATGCATTCGCTTCTTTCGATGCAAAATATGCACAAATTGAGGGAAATTTTCTTGATAAAGATGTGTGAGAAAATTGCTAGGTAATGTTAACGCTTAACCTTGAATATGACGTATTACTTAAATTCAATTTCTCGAGAAAACAGAGTAGTTGGTAAAACCATAAATACACAACCTGCAAGTTGCTTTACCCATATTGGGAATTGGCGTCCCTCATTTCCACAAAAAAAGCACTTGAATTTTAGCTTTTTAATCAGTCAAAACAGAAAAATTAATGCATATAAATAATAAAGCAATAAAAATATATATAAATATTTTTGTTTTCTATTTTCTATTTGAAAATGAAAAAACAAAATGTGAAAAAATTGTTGTGTAACAGTTAATAATTATAAATAAAAATATGCAACAGAGAGGCCTTATTTGTGATTAGAGTTTCTTTTTTCGACTACTCCCAGGGCACGTCTGTAATGAACTCCGAGGGCATTGTAGTCTCCTGGGCTTATTGTGCTGTCCAAATCTTGATTTTCTCTACCCATTTTAGTAGTCCTGTGCACTGACAAGGTGATACAAGTCTGAGAATGGACGAGTTTTGATAGTTTCCGGATCTGTTTGTGTTTGTAGATATTATATTTTCTGCGGTCTAGCGCCTCGCAGTCCACAGTTTCTGGTACTTTGCTCCACAGTCTGCAGTTAAGGTCGCCAGCAAACTTTACTATTATGTACAGCCTGGTTTAGCCTGTAGTTTGAGTAGCCTTGGACCACCAAACTAAAGCGGTGTATGTGATGGTGGGTCTTACACTAGTATAGAACCAATGCATCAGAGCAGGTCTAAGCCCCCATGTCTCGCCATACCAATCGTCTGCATGTTACCAGTATGGATACGGACTTATGTATTTATTACTCTATCTAAATGTTGGTTTCAGGTAAGTTTGGAGTCTATAATGACTACAAGGGACTTTACCTGTCCCGACATCTGTAGTTGTGTATCTTTAGGAATTAGAGGACCCAGTCCCTCCAGATTTCTCCTTCTGGTGAATGGAACGATGTTGGTCTTTAGAGGGCTTCAGTCCTTCTTCATCAGTCCATTTTTTCATTATATTCAGGGCCTTTTGTAGACGATCCCTGACTATATTGTTAAACTTTCTCCTAACTATGATGACTATGTCATCAACATATCCTTAGGCTTCCAATCCTGTCTTTTGTGAGTTTCTCTAGAAGACCGTCAACTACAAAATTTCATAGCAGAGGGGACAAAACATTTGTTTTAATTTGTGTTAATTCTATTATCAGAACAAATCAACTGCTTGCAATATATTAGTAGGAAAACTAGCTTTACAGATTGACATAAATCGACACTAGTGTGTTTATTGTGAGTTTTGTTAAGTAATTTCTTACGACAATTAAACTAAAAGGCTGATAATAATAAATTTCCACAAGACTATTCTGATAACACAGCCCCACAAAAAAAAAAAAACTTCAGACCAACGAACCAGACCCATGTATCCCTATGTATTTTCGGTCGCTGAATCCAAATCCGAGGTCAAAAAAATTCGTACACCCCCAAAATCTTGAGCTAGAGCCAAAAAACACCCCTGGACTGGGGTAAAAAGAATATTAAGCTACGAGAATAGTTGTTACATCCTATCGAATTATACAAATTAAGGTTAAATAGCAGCGTACACACAATAGATATGAAACACACCCCCAGTGAGGGGTGAAAACTAGCCCCCATTTATAAAAAAATCGATCTAAAACAGCAGTGACTGTTGAAAAAGCTCGAAAGGTCTAAGTTTTGTTAAAGTGCATCAGATCCGACGTAATCTTCATAAACTGCCCGTATAGGGTTGAGAACAACCACCCTTAAGTTTAAAGGACACAAAACAAGCGAAAATGTAAAATCCGACAGGATTTCTATTTTGCGTAGTACTCTAAAATAGAACTAGAAACTTACGTACCATCAACGCCCTACAGTGTCAACTCTCAGATGGTGTGAAAACTACCCCCCGTGTAAGATTTATCTATAAAAAGTTACAGTGACTTCTATAAAAATTCGAAACACCTACGTTGTGTGGAAGTGAGAAAAAACTAGACTATGTTCGGCGCTGTGCTTGAAAACCAACCCCATGGGGTATCCGTAGGACACTGGAAGTGTGCATCACGATTTTTGCTAATCATAGCATAAAAATGTAAATCCGGTTAGTTTCTCTCTGTTTTTCCAGCATCCTACAGATATAGGGGTGGTATCTCGCAACCTCGTGGGGCTGGTTTTCAAGCATAGCGTCGAACATAGTCTAGTTTCTTCTCACTTCCACACAACGCAGGTGTTTCGAATTTTTACACTACATTTTTATACTGTAACTTTTTAGTTTAGGGGGTAGTTTTCACACCCTCTGAGGGTTGACACTGAAGGGCGTTAATGATACGTAAGTTTCTAGTTCTATTTTAGAGTACTACGCAATTTCAGCCAATCATAGCATTCATGAAAATAGAAATCCTGTTGGATTTTACGTTTTTTCTTGTTTTTCTCGTGTCCTTTAAACTTGAAGGTGGTTGTTCTCAACCCTATAGGGGCAGTTTATGAAGATTACGTTGGACCTGATGAAGTTTGTTATCACTATAACAAAATTTAGACATTTCGAGATTTTTCAGTACTAATTGATGTTTTCGATCGATTTCTCACCCCTCCCTGGGGGTGTGTTTCATATCTGTTGTATGTACGCTGCTGTTTAACCTTAATTTGTATAATTCGATAGATTAGGATGTAACAACCATTCTCGTAGCTTAATATTCTTTTTACCCCAGTCCAGGGGTGTTCTTTGGTTCTAGCTCAAGATTTTGGGGGTGTACGAATTTTTTTGACCTCGGATTCGGATTCAGCGACCGAAAATACATAGGGATACATGGGTCTGGTTCGCTGGTCTGAACTTTTTTTTTTTTTGTGGGGCTGTGTAATAGACGCAGAGACTAACTTTGCATCGTTAACACACATATTTGTTTTGACGCGGCCTCAGATCTTGGTGAACAGACATTAGGAAGTTTTTAAACTGACACGCCGTAAAAATTGTCATCCTTTAACAATCGTCTTGTAAACAGACCATTAATGAATTCTGTAAGATAAGATTTGCAATCACTGACAGATACATTGAAATGTTCTGATTCAGTTTACCAGTTTCATCCTGCATATATACATATCTGTTTTAAATGAATCTTTATTATGATTATTAGAATAAATAAATACATAATAAACTTGTATATGTTAATTATCTTTCAAACAATGTCATGTGCCATGTAGTTTGTTTCTGATGATGAGTTAATTAATATATTGAAATACCGGCACTCCTTTAGTTTCTTTGAAAGTTTTGAGAATTTAGTGCTATTAAATATACCCATTATCCGTATGTCAATTGAAGATGCAATGGTTCATTTGATTTCCGACATTTCTGTCACTGGATGAGGGATGTTTTCATAGACTAAAGCATTCGATACTGTTTGTCACACAAAACTTTTAAAAACACTTGAATATATTGGTATCACTGGAGTTAATGACAAGTTATTTAATAGGCAGGGTACAGCGGGTGAATGTAAGTTCAGTAAAAAGTTCAGTATGGGGTGCCGCACGGCACAGTATTGAACCCTATACTACTTAACATATATTTTAATGACTTGCTTAAACTAGCATCTGGGAAAAAATATTAGTATCGCAGATAACACTGTGGTGTTTTACAAGGCCACAAGTTGGTCAGAGTTAAAAGGAATGGTGCAGCTAGATTTTGTAATTATAATAAATTTCTTCAGTAATAAACTTTTAGCTATAAATGGCGGCAGAAATTGAATGGTAAAAATAATGTTTTTGTAAAAGAAGGAGGGTCCATAAGGCCGGTTTTCGGCCTAATTTATTTTTGAACAAAAACTGAAAAACATGTTTTTATTATTTACTATCAATATCGAATCGATTCCACCCTAAGTGAAACTTTCCCCCACCCTCCCTTTTTACCCCCTGGAAAGTTTCGTTTGGAGTGGAATCGATTCGATATTGATAGTAAATAATAAAATCATGTTTTTCATTTTTTTTGTTCAAAAATAAATTAGGAGGAAAACCGGCCTTACGGACACTCCTCCTTTTACAAAAACATTATTTTTACCATTCAATTTCTGCGACCATAATCTTCCTAATTATAATGCATTGTGATACCTTTTAAAATCAATCAACACAATAAAAATAAAAGCATCAAATAAAACAAAATAGAAATGTTAAAAAAATAAATATTGTTTAGTTCTGCTTACATTATTGTTAAAAAACATTATTTTGGATGTTTAATATATGAAAAGAAGGAATGATTTCTTTAAAAGTTATCTACTAAATTCCCAAAACAATGTTTTACTTCCACATCCAGTGGAAGTATAGTAACGACAAAAAAATTTTTTTAAATTTTTATTGTCCAAATAGGCTTAAAATGTCATGAAACGTCGAGATTTTAAGTTTGAGCGAAAAAAAAAGTCTGTCTGTCTGTCGGTCTGTCTGTCTGTAACTTTTTGTGCGCACGTTTACTCTGGAACCGTTTAAGATATTGACTTGAAATTTGGTACACATATGTACTTTAACGAGATCTAGAACTAGATTATATTTTCATCTTGTTCCGTCGAAGGGTTGGGGTGTAAATTGGGGTAAATTTGGGGTAAATGGGTAAATCAAGCAGGTAAAAGTCCACGAAATTGGTATTCAGTATATACAAGGTCTGAAAAAAAAAATTGGCATTAGCCTCCCTTATTACCACCCCCACCCCCTTATTAAAGGGGATGAAAAAAAATGGTGATTTAGTGTATGTACAGGAACCAGAAACCTCAAAATATTTTTTTACTTCATCCACCTCCACTACCACCCCCCTATCACCACCCCCCCCCACTACCGTTGTGGGGTATCGTTTTATGGGTTTTTGGGGTAGAGGATTTCAAATATTATATTATTAAAGTTCCGTAAACAATTATTTTAACATACAAAGTTTTTTCGTTGTGAGTGACTTGGATAGAGAATCTGGATGTGGAAGTCTTGATTCCTTGGGCAGCGGTTTTTTATTTAGAAATATTTATTTATAAACACCTAAGATGGAATTATCGAATTAATTTTTTACATCGAGACCTATATGAAATTCGATATTTAAAAATTCTTTATTATGCCCTTGTGCAATCACATATTAAGTACAGACTGACAGTATGGAGTAGCTTAACAAACAATTATTTGGTCAAAGTAGGACATAAACAAAAATGGATTGTAGAAATTATTTACAAGAAAACTAATACATATCCAACCGACTTACTTTTTCAAAAAATGCAAATGGTAGACACTCCGAAATTAGTTTTTCAAAACTTAAATATAAAACAGCTTTAAAGAGTAGTGCACATCAACACAACACAGGACATCAACGTAATTTTGTTGCAGTCTCAAAAGCTAAAAAAACGATTTAATTGTTCAAAAATGTTTCAGTTATCTAAGTCCCAATTATGTTTTCGAAAATAACGAACTCCATTAAGCAAATTAACTCTACTAGATTGCTGAAAAAGGAAAAAAAAAAGTTTGTTACTAATACACAAAGTTATGTACAGAAAAAATACTTACCAATTAAGAAATACTATCTCGGCTGCTCATTAAAGAGTCCTCTAAAAAATATCTTCCTCGATTCCGTGACAAGGTTAGCTTTGTTTTTATATAAATTCATTTAAATATTTAAATATTTGATGTCTACGTTTTTTATTCTAGGCTTATGATTTGCCTTCTGTCACTTCTTTTACTTCCATATCCAGTGGAAGTATAGTAACGCAAGAAAATGTTTGAAAATTTTTATTGTTCAAATAGGCTTAGAATGTCATGAAACGTCGAGATTGCAAGTTTGAGCGAAGAAAAAAATGTCTGTCGGTCGGTCTGTCTGTAAATTTTTTGTGAGCACGATTACTTTGTAACCATTTAAGGTATTGACTTGAAATTTGGTACGCGTATGTATTTTAACTAGATTATATTTTGATGGTATTGGGGGGGGGGGGCTAAATAGGTAAATCAAGCAGATAAGAGTCCATAAAATTTGCATTTAGTATATACAAGAGAAGCTAAGGCCTCAAAAAATTTTTTAACATTAGCTACCCCCATTACCACCCCTTATTAAAGGGGGTGGTAATGGGGGTAAAGAAATAATAATAAAAGAAATTGTGATTTAGTGTGTGTACAAGAACCAAAAACCTCAAAATATTTTTTTACTTCATCCACCCCCTATCACCACCCCCCACTACCGATGTGGGATATCGTTTTATGGGTTTTTGGGGTAGACGATTTCAGATATTATATTATTAAAGTTCCATAAACAATTATTTCCACATACAAAATTTTTTCATCGTGAGAGACTTGGATAGAAAATCTGGATGTGGAAGTAGTGATTCCTTTGGCAGCGGTTTTGTCTTTTCCTCTGTTTACGCTAAATATTTTATTCTTCTTGTTCTTCCCCGGCCCACTAACAAGGTTACTCTTGTGAGACCTTACCTTTTTGTTTAATTTTCCTTTACAATCTATTGTATTAGTTTACTTATTTTGGTTTATATTCATTTATTTTACTATATTAGGTATTTTTTTTTAATTGTAGTTTGTGTGTACATTCTGAGATATTATTTGTAATATACATTATATCTATCTGAATTTGTGGGTAAATAATAAATAATTATTTTTATTATTATTATAAGTTATGGATAACCATACTAAGCACCGTATCTGAAACAACTCCCTCGTTATATTCTTGAGCCAGTAACAAATAAAATCTACTTTAAGTATTGTATTTATTCTCGTATGTACCAATATTTCAAACGTTTTCGTTATATTTTATGATATGATATAAGTAAACAGCTTTACAATATTTTATGAGTAATATGTTAAATCTCAATAAATATACCTAAGTTTCTAATTTATTTTAACAACTTAATCCTTTCATGACTTTTCCAATTTAAACATTAACAACTGATGCAATCGCAAAGAACATAACATCCCAATAAGTAACGAAGAATCCTGGGTAACTGGATTTTTCTGAAATTCTTGTGCACAATTGATTATCATGCAAAATCACGCAAAATATGTGTTAAGGGGCTGTTTGGTGGTCATGTGCCATCTTGATGAAATAATAGTACAAAATGTCAAACACTAACAATGTTGCCATAATATTATCAGCCACAGTCTACTGCGTAGTAAGTACACGTTTATCAGTAACTATAAAATGCATACAGTATCAGAAAGTCCTTCGTTTGGCATTGCGTTATTAACCGACCGCCCACAATAAAGACGTCTACCAGTACTCTAGCAGAAGCAAACAGTAACACACTCCTTCAAGAGTTGCTGCTCTCGCTTGCTCTTATTGCCGTACCCAAAAGGAACACTTTCTGATACTGTATATAGATTCGGCAAATGTGGTTTTATATATGGGTCCTGAGATTAACGAGCCCAAGAAAGAAAACAGATAAATTGGGAAAAGAAAGACGTATCTATGTCCACTACAATACATAAGCTATTTTCTTTCGTGCTGAACAAAGAGAACATAATCAGTAAGCAACCAATAAAGATCAAAGATTTCAAAAATACCTCGATTTGATTGGCTGTTTAGTGATTGTAATCAGTTCGTTTAGCACTAAAGAAAACAGCTATAGGCGGTTGGAAGCGATAGGTATTCCACCGATGCCCTGTGTTGACACACGAAAAAGCGATGAAAATAAGATTTCACAAAGTGTGGAACGTGCTAGGAGCAGTACACCCGTCTTTGTTTTCTTGCTCTCGTTTAGCACAGGATATATACATCTACAGTTGCCGAATTTGTATGCATATTTGCAGCATATTTAATGTCCAAAAGGACAAAAAATATTACAGCTAGACTAATCAACCCAATATATATATTGACCCAACCCAATATATATTGACACACGACAAGGTGATGAAAATAAGATTTCACAAACACAAAGTGTGGAAAGTGCTAGGAGCAGTACATCCGTCTTTGTTTTCTTGCTCTCGTTTAGCACAGGATATATATACATCTACAGTTACCGAATTTGTATGCATATTTGCAGCATATTTAATGTCCAAAAGGCCAAAAAAATATTACAGCTAGACTAATCAACCCAATATATATTTGAAATCAGGGAAAGAAGATGTAAAAGAAAATGTAAATGTATAGAGGGTGTTCCATTTAAACAAACTAAAATTTTTATATCATGTGACCTATGCAGGTTATTGTTTTTTAGTTGTATTCTAAAAAGCTATAGATGCAACCCTACAACTTTTATATTTAACTTTTATTTATGACTCTAAAAACAAAGGATTTAAATGGGGTTAAAATACAATAAATAATCCTGTACATGATACACTTTTGAGAGCCTTGAGAGCCACGCGCATTTAGCCTGAAATTACTGCGATGGAAGAAACAAAAAGAATCTGTTTCTAGTGCTGTTTAAATTTAATCATATTTTTTTTTTAGTTATTTTTTCTTAGGTAAAATTTTTAGATTTATTTTTTAAATAATTCTCCTTTAGTATAATCACGTTGAGCAATAAAATATGTAAACATGTGTAAGTAGTAACACGAATAAACCATTGCACTTCACCTATTAACAATATCCAAATGGATAACCACCAGTGAAAAACCAAACTATTCCATTTAACATCATTATTTAAACAATTTAATTCTCTTCTACATAAAAATACCACAAATATTAGTCATAGCTAGGCAACAATAAAATTCGTCATTAACATATTCCACAATAGAATAAGACTTATTGGTGTTTAAAATTCCCTAACCGGATTGGTGTGGGTACCCAATTCGGCTGAGAGGAACCATCGAGATTTGGCAGTCTGATAGAGAGGGGGACCTGGACATACCTGAATTCTACCAACAAATGCCAGCGTTTGTTTGTGGGTGGAGATTAGAAACTAATTCCTAAACAAAAATGGTGGCCTGGCCTAATATATAGTCGTTGCGTGACTTTAATGTAATTATTAATTTAGCATTCGGGTGGGGTAGGAAGTATTTTTAAGCATTGACGTGGGATGACATAACGTTGTGGGCGTTGGGAACTAGACGCGATAGATACATTTTTGTTACATAAGGTGGCGTAACCTTTCTTTTATATTGATAAAATAACACGAGGGGAAGAAATAATGATAATAATAATAATAATAATAATTTATTGGTGTTAATGGAGAGAAATTCTTGCACAAGTCAATTAAGTCAGTTAATTTGATAAATTACATGTAGTCCAGTGTGAAAAATGTGTGTCACTGCGGAAATGCTCTGGACTTGAATGAAACTTTTTGCAACGTACTCTATAAATGACTAATTTAAAAGTTTTTACAAATAAAGGAACTAACCCAGCAAACATTTTTGTTAAAATTAGCTTAATTCAACTTGGTAAAAGAGGCATTTAGGCGTTTACTTAATTATGACGTAAAATTAACTAGATAAATACACTGCCGATAAAAATTTACCAGTTTGCCTTCATTTAGATTTCAGTTTACTTAGATAATACCAATTAATCTACCCGGGGGAGTAGCGAATGGGGGATATGGGAGGTACGCTACGGTACGCTACTCCACAACTTTATCAGACTTGGTAAAAGTTGGAAATTTGAGATATTAGTTGGCAAATTTTATTTCGGTGGAAAAAAATATTTTCTGAGCAATTTCCAAAAACCCTATTTAAAAAAAAATTATGAAAATTTTAATTATCGGAAGTGGGTACAGACTGCAAAATGACACAGCTCCACAAAAAAAAGGTCTTGTCCTAAGGCTCTCAAAAGTTAGATTAGAACCTTAAGACAAGATCTTTTTTTGTAGAAAATTTTGTAAGGAATTCTAAAAAAATTGAGCATGTTAGTAATAATTTGCATTAACAATATATATAGAACAATTAAACGAAATGAATTAATAAGAAATTAGAGCAATAAGACTAAAAAAATGGCGTCTAAAGTTTTAAATGCGCTACTTTTTTGTTTGTAACTTTTAATAATAACCCCCCAAAAAAGTTGTCTCGCTACGCTCCTGAATCTATTTCATAGGTTACTTTGAAAGTAAATTTAACGAAAGCATCGAATGAAAAACTATATAACAAATTTACCAACGCTACGCTGATGAGGAACAATAATTCCGAAACACGTGTCCGTAGCTGCTTCGTGTTTCCTCTTTGGGTATAAGGCCTTATTTTTCTCACTGGTATTAATATGCGCGTCTGTCTAAAAATATCATGATAGCACCTTTTCAAAAAATGCACTTTTGGACACTTGGATTTTTAAATTTTTTTTTTAATTTGAATTTCGCTCCAAATACGACGTATTATAATATTATAAGTATAATATTTTTTTCTGAGTTCATCTGCAAGATCTTTATGGTCGATAATTTTTTAAAATTTTTTCGTCCATTAGGTAAGTTGCAACAAATTTTTAATTAACAATTGCCTTTTTTGCAAAAATTCAGCTCCTCCTTGAATTTCTGGAATAATACTGTAACAAATATTTTTTTACAGTCAAGGGAATATTTTGATGCCCATTTCATGTAGTTTCCTTTATGGGCATTTTTCATATGCTTATTCTGGCTACACCCTTTAAAGAAAGCTGCTGTGGAGGCCTTTTTTTTTAAATGGTGGATTTAGCTCAGGTGGGATTTTTGTGGGTCCTTTATATGCTTATCTTATGTTAATAGAGCGATACATTTCGATTAACAAATAACTGTACTCAAATACTTCACGAGGAACTCATTTTATGCAGAGATTTGCCTGTGGTATAGATATATAGATGACAGGGTAAACTTTACCTGCATTCGCCTCAAGTTGTGAGCTGTATATTAATATTAACCACTTAAAATAAAGAAAACCAAATAGCGAGCATCAAGTAAAACACATTGTTATATCTTATACACAGGGTGGTTCGTAAGTAATGGTCCATAGAGCAACAGTGGGTTTCTGATATTAAAATATTACGATTTAACTAAACTTACCTTAGTACAAAAGTTGATATTAACAAAGTTACAGGGTATTAAGTTAATATCATACTTTTAATTTTCTCATATAACTTTTGAAGCTTTTCAAGTATTGTTGTGAAAATTGGTGAATGGGCGTTTTTTGAGATGAAAAATTCAAATCTGCTCTCATTTTTTGTGTAGATCCTAGAGGGCGCCACATGAGCATTGTTTAAGATGTAAATGTACTCTTAACTTTTTTACCCGTAACGTTATCCCTTTTTTTATTAAAAAATCCTAAACCTATTTCATTTTAGCGAAAAAAAGTATACTTGTCGTTAGTCTTAGAAATTGACCGTTTTCGAGAAAATTGCATTTTAACATTCACCCTCATAAAACATTATAAGAAATATTAACGTAGTAGGCGCCGATACCAACAATACATTTAAAAATTGTAATGTTGACACTATTACGTAGAATTAAAGCACGAATTATCACGTTGATTAATTTTATTTGAAAAACAATGAAATGAAAATTTAATTAAACAAAATTATGGTTTAAACAAGGGTTCAACGAATAAAAAACAGAATGGGGAAGGAAACTCAACAAAAGATATTATTATTTCAGAGTAAATGTTCAATATGTCCACCATTCTTGATGCACTTATCCATACGATTCATAAAAGATCGCCTCATATATACCATTGGATCAAAAAAGGCTGCTGCTGCATTGATTTCTTGCCAAAGTTGTGCATGGGTATTTATAGGATTTTTGTAAACAAGACCTTTCATTGCGCCCATATACCGAAATCCAATGGGTTAAAATCTGGACTACGTGATGGTCAAGGAAACGGACTACCACGACCAATCCAGCGCTCATGAAAAATGGTGTTTAAATAAATTCGTACTTGATTGAAAAACTGTGGCTTTTGTCTCAAATTCAGTGGTGGTTCATCCAACATATCAATAAAATCATCTGGTAAAAAATGTAAATATTTGTTACCATTTAAATTTCTTGGCAATTCATGTGGTCCTAGAAAACAGTTCCCAATGATCCCACACCAAACATTGATTTTGAACTCATGTTGAAAATGTCGTTCTCGCTTTATATGAGAATTTTCAACTTCCCAAAAATGGTTATTTCTTCAATTGAAGATACCTCGGCAAGTAAATACAGCTTCATCCGTAAATAATATTTTGTTGACGAATGAATGGTCAATATTTTGTCTGTTTCGAATATCACTTGCAAACTGATATCTTAGTGGAAGATGGGCAGGCAATAAATATTGAACTGGCGTAAAATGGAATGGATGGTATTTTTCTACATGCAATATTTTTAGAATAGAAGTTTTACTGATTCCTGTAGCTGCACATAATCATCTAATACTAACTTATGGATCATCTGCAATGTGAACTAATATGTATTTCTTCTTCTTGGTCAGGCGTAATAATTTTCGGTTGACCCAAATAATCACGTTTAGGACGAAATGAAGCACTTTTGTTTAAATTTCTGAACAGATTTTGAAATAGTCTACGATCAGGTTGTAATTTGTTTGGAAATTTTCGCAAATACTCACGTTGCGCAGCACGTCCATTGTAATTCAGTTGACAATAAATATTAACCATATCTCTCATATCTGCGTTTGAATAATTATTATGTCTCGGTATGTTCTGATTTTCGTTAATTAACTGATATTAAGAAAAATAGATAAATAAAATTGCAAAAAATGAATGTCACGAAAATTTTTAAATGTCAAAAGTATTGTTGGCATCGGCGCCTACTACGTTAATATTTCTTATAATGATTTATGAGGGTGAATGTTAAAATGCGATTTTCTCGAAAACGGTCAATTTCTAAGACTAACGACAAGTATACTTTTTTTTCGCTAAAATGAGATAGGTGTAGGATTTTTTAATAAAAAAAAAGGGATAACGTTACGGGTGAAAAAGTTAAGAGTACATTTACACCTTAAACAAAGCTTATGTGGCGCCCTCTATTATCTACACAAAAAATGGGAGCAGATGTGAATTTTTCATCTCAAAAAACCCCCATTCACCAATTTTCACAACAATACTTGAAAAAATTCAAAATTTATATGAGAAAATTAAAAATATAATATTGATTTTAACACCCTGTATCTCAGTTAATATCAATTTTTGTACTAAGGTAAGTTTAGTTAAATCGTAATATTTAATGTCAGAAACTCATTGTTGCTCTATGGATCTTTTAATATAGACATTGTACCTTGTTCTTATCTCTGTAGGAATCTGAATCAAACAAGTCAGAGGCTCTCCAAGCGCCATGCCGCAATTCTAAAGCAGCATATAAAGGTAAACGTTATTTAAATAGTAAATATCAAACGTACCTATTTAGCTTCATAATTGTGTGTAGTGTAATAGTGATCAAAAGCAAAGTATCTACTATTACTACAGATAGAATCAATGTCGTAAAGTTAACACGTTCACGAGAGACCTCGTTTATTTCTCCAGAATGAACGGACATTCGAAAAATATGCACGTGAAGAAACCCACTAACATCCAGTGAATCGTTTAGACGTCAATACAATAACAAAAGTGAAGGTATCTAGATAGGTACATATTGAAATAGTTTACCAGAGCACCAATTATATCTGTAGTATCTTGTCTCTTTAAATTTACTTTTCTAATCTTGTACATACACAGGCACCGCAGTCAAATGGAACAAATTTCGACATTTAACGAAAAAAAACTGATAGTTTTGAAACTCGGCAAAGGTGCTCATTAAGGTTTACTATTAAACTTACTAAAAATCCCCAGCTCAAACTGTTGCACTTAAGCCACCATCTTCGAAAAATGACGTATTTTGCATTTCATCGACACATTTCGAAAATTGTAAATATCGCTAGTAGAGAAAAAATCATATTATTTTGTTAGTTATAGAATTCGCAACAACTTTCAAAATCTTTTTGGCAGTCCGTTCGTCCGTCCGTCTACCACTCCATCTGCCATATCTCTTATAAGCTAAATAACTTAAAAGAGAAAATTCCGATTTGATTAAATTTTGCACAATGAATTAGTGTTAGCTAGAGAAACAATCCCAGCATTTTTTTAAAAAATCGATCAGTGTAAATATAAAGGCGAAGAAACATTTTATGAAAAAAAGTACACGTCAAGAGTGTTGTAATTTTTGACAAGATTATAGGTTTAAGTGGATACTTGCAATTTAGTGATCTCCCATGATATTATCTTGATTGTCGAAGTGTTGGTTAGTATTTTATCAATGGTGTTACAACACTCTTCCCATACATTGTTCTCATAAAATGTTTCATAATCATTAAATTTACTAATAGATTTTTTTTTTAAATCAATGGTCTTCTTTCTCTAGCTAACACTAACTTAATGTCCAAATTTCAGTTTTCTTTTAAGTGATCGTACTCACAAGAAAAGTACAGGAAGACAGACAGACGTACGACGGACATTTTAAAGTTATTCGGAGTTTTAGAACTAACATGATAATATGAATTTTATTTTCTCTATGAGTGGTATTTCGAAATGTGTCGATCAAATGCAATTCTCGTATTTCCGAAGATTATAGTATAATAGATAGAGAAAAAATGTATATCACATTAGAGTAGAATTTTATAAGCTTAGTTTTTATAGGAAACATAATTATATCTAATAGTTAGCGAGATATAAGCAAAAAACTTAATCAGACCACCACTTTTCCAATATGGCGGCGCAAGCGCAAGATATAGATTTGGAGACTTTTAGAATGTTTAACAGTGGGTCCTAATGAACATCTCTGCCAAATAATTCAAAATTTTATCAGTTTTTTTCCCTCTAATTTTCCTTACTTGTCATACTCTAAACCATTTTATTGGTGTAAAAATATTGTCAGTGTTAATTGTGATATTCTGTTTTTCCTTTTGTCTTTCTGAAATTTTTTATCATATATAAATCCTTTACTAAAGATAACGTCCAAAGAAACTATAAGATATTAGAATTACCCGAGTTTGGTGTAAATAAAATTTTTTTTTAACTAAAATTAAACTGTTTTTGGGTAACCTTCATATACTCGTGGCATTCTATGAAATTGTAATTCGTGCATTGTGCAATATTTTATTGTATGTAGTTTTCTTCCATTAATTCTGTCCGAAATCGTAAACCGAAATTTACTGCACATTTGACTAAATTACGACACTTGATGACAAACGTGATGTATTAACTCGATTACTAGCTTGATGTCGCATTTTATTACCCGGATTTGGTTTCGACTAAAATGTTGGGTAAAAATTTATCAACACCGACTGTATTTCAAGAGATTAAAATTGGTAAACATTATTTAACGAACTATTAGCAAAAATGTAATAGAAAATCCCTCTAATTTTGAAAATCTGTCTACAAAAATAACAAATATGCTGACGATGGATAATATAAATCTTTCCGATTCGGTAGAAATATAATCACGATGACAAAAGGCTGTTTTCTAATCTCATAGAAATACTACTAACAATATCGAAAAATTTGTTAAAAGAATTGACAATTTTGACTAATTTAATACATACGTCATAAATAGCTGAAATGATGTTTTAGTTTATTGTAGTTTCTTCTGTTTCTTCTGAAGTAGTTTTCACAATCATCAAAGCGCTTAAACACTACCCTCGAATACCATCACTCGACTCGTGTTACGTCAACCATGTTGGTATCATCAGGAGGTAACTTACAACGATAACTTGTTAGGTTCTAACTTCAACCTAAAGATGTACGCTAACTTAGCTCCAGACTAGCTCTGTCGTGTAATCTATGCGAATTTAATTATTGAAGTTGCTATAAGCCAAAAAGTGCCGGCGTATTTTTTATTACTTCCACATCCAGTGGAAGTATAGTAACGACAAAAAAATTTTTAAAAATTTGTATTGTTCAAATAGGCTTAGAATGCCAAGAAACGTCGAGATTTTAAGTTTGAGCGAAAACAAAATTTCTGTCTGTCGGTCTGTCGGTCTGTAACTTTTTTGTGCGCACGTTTACTCTGGAACCGTTTGAGACATTGACTTGAAATTTGGTACACGTATGTACTTTAACCGGATTTAGAACTAGATTATATTTTCATCTTGTTCCGTCGAAGGGTTGGGGGGTAAATTAGGGTAAATTTGGGGAAAATAGGTAAATCAAGCAGGTAAGAGTCCATAAAATTGATATTTAGTATATACAAGAGAAGCTAAGGTCTCAAAAAAAATTTTGGCATTAACCACCCCCATTACCACCCCCACCCCATTATTAAAGGGGATGGAAAAAAATGTGATCTAGTGTGTGTACAAGAACCAGAAACCTCAAAATGTTTTTTTTCTTCATCCACCCCCACTACCACCCCCACCCCGCTACCGATGTGGGGTATCGTTTTATAGGTTTTTGGGGTAGAGGATTTCAAATATTATATTATTAAAGTTCCATAAACTATTATTTCCACATACAAAATTTTTTCGTTGTGAGTGACTTGAATAAAAATCTGAACGTGGAAGTAGTGATTCCTTGGGCAGCGGTTTTTATTTTATCTGTTAATAGAGATAAACAAAAATATTAGGTACGGTAGTTATTATTCTTGAATATATATGTGGCAAGTTAAAACAATTAAACACCAATATAAAATTTTAACAATATATTTATAACAATTAAATTTTGGTTTATAATTCCTTTACAATATGGTAAAAACAATAAAAAAATAATAAGACAAGATAAATATTACTTTTAAAGATATGCCGCCTTGGGGAAAAAATTAGGGAAAAATGTAATGAATAAAATGTAATAAAATGTTTTTTTACAATTAAAAATTCTTCTGACCAAAATTATAGAAGAGTGAAATAAGGCTTACGTATAAACATGGAGTCTCTGAAGAGCGGTGGATGGTGGGTCCCTGAAGATGGCCTACAAGTACTCGAGGTTATTAGGTGAGGGTCTTACAGGAAGCGCTGCTGGCCAAAACTCCTGCTCAATCCGGGGTTATGCATTTGTCCACTCTCAAAGAGGATTGTGTCAGGTGCACTCGGTGAAACCAAAAACTCCAGAATAGCAGACATTCATTAAATGAGCCTCCTTGCATTTGCACTCGACGTTGGCTGGACCAAGATTTTACATAAAAAAAGAAACAATTGTTTTAAAAAACCAGTTGTTATAATACTTGATAATAGAAGAAACTGATATTAGCAAAGCTGAAATTTTGACGTTAAGCAAAATTATTTGAAAATTAAGTTGACCAAAACAGCAATGATATATTGAGACGTTTAGAAAAAAAATGCTCTGCTAGGCCTTAAATGCCTCGGTATTTAATTAAAATACTAATTATAAATTGAACAGATATATTTCATGATTGACTAGACAATTTTAAAACCACTTAATGTAGTAAATTTTGACAAATTAAATACCCAAGCAGCATTCAAAGTGATGGAAACTGGCATCTGAGGCATAGAAACTTTAATATAGTAGGCATGACGTAACTGTTACTAAATTTGCGAACTTAGTGTAAAATTCACTTTGTGATTTGCCTTCATAGTAACAATTATGTAGATTCTACTAAATTCGGGAATTGTATAGTTATAACACTTTCAAATAACTGCTGCAAAATGCGCAACGTCGCGGATACTACTCTGTATTACTTTAAAGCATCCTCAACTGTAAAGTGAAAATTGGTAGTAATGCTGACCGCATGCATAGCATTACCAAATGACCACTTCAAAGTAATGATAACTGCAAGTGTTCAATTTGAAGTACCTGGTACGTTGTTGGAAATTTTTTGGAACTTCAAAGTTGTGTAACTTAATAGTGACATCTTGAGTAAAAATGAACAAAGAGGTTTTGAAGTGATATCTACTACAAAGTGACTCCATTTAAAATCGCCATTTTTTTGTTATTGAATGAAGACGGCCATATTGATAGAATTAAAAATATAACTATAGTTTTTTTTTATTATGGTCATTTACAAACATGTTTTATAAATAGATTATTATTACTTATAGTATATAAAATTTAAAAAAACATTTTCCATGACACATTTTGCTGTTTTACTTGTACACATAATTTTTGCAAAAAAAAATGTTTAATGAAAAAACAATTTTCCGGAAGGCGCGTCTTTTTTTATCAGAGTATCATGATAACATTTTACAGAAAACAAGTGGTCGTTTTAATATCCACACCCAGGGAAAACATAAAACATCGTGTTATATAATATATACTTATAGTACAGTAAAAACATAAAAATTAGTCCGTTCATAAAAATTTGGTCCTATTCGACATGTAGTTTAAGAATCCAAAGAGTCCCCAAACATTGGAGGGGTGGAAATGAGGTTTTTGGGGGGAGGGAATGGTGAGAAATTTTTGAAAATGTACTTTTTTAAAAGTGGAGGTGTGGGGAGTCGTTTTCTATGTTATTTTGCATGCTGAATCGAATGAAAATCAAGTCGATAGGATCAACCCTTAACGAATAATAATTGATTCTAATAATAAAACTACGATAAAACGCAAGAGATTTTATTAAAAAGAAAAAAAGACTTACAGTATTAATGTAGTACTTACAAAAATTTTATATGAAGTACGTAGTACTTGGTAATAAGTATTTTATTCATCGAACATGTTATACTCTTAACTAGTGACGTCATCAAAGTCTGAATCTTCATCAAAGGCCTCTGTTGAAATGGGTAACACGTCTGACGAAACGGCAATTTCGGTGCAACTGTCCATGCAGGCCCCTTCCCTTGCAAATTTTGCACAAAATTGAGCATTCCACACCGCTTTTTACACAGGAGCACTAAGAAGTGGAACAATTTCCCTTGCAGGTACAGGAAATCAACCTAAGGATGGCCTCTGGAGCAGCGTCAAGGGTTGTCCTGATTAGGTGCAAATCATTGCCATGACGAACCCGACCCCACTGTTGTGGATCCAGTTTATTCCCGACCCACAACTGTACTTGATAGAAGGTACGATATGAATATTGTGTTTCCCATCTTTGTAGCCATAAATATACAAAAAAGAGTTTCTCCGGCTTTTTCTACTTCAGTGTGAGTTGCTGTAGCTGTTTGGAATACGTGTATGCTTGATGATGTTCTTTTTCCTTTTTCCCTAAATTGCACTTGAGGTGTCGTATCCTGACAAACAATGGCAGAGCCGTGTTTTCCTATGGCTGTCTGGACTATTAATACGTCAGTATCTCCAATGGACTATCTTATTTCAATGTTGCTGTCCTCAAATTTTTTTTAAGCAACTCGATCAATTGCTCTTTATTTTCCACATAGGAAAGAAATTTTTCTTGGTTGGCATAGTCGGGGGTATACTCTGATATGTGCAATTGAGGAGTACAATGTTTGTACCTGCGTAGATGTTCGGATATCTTGATACTGTCATGATCATCATATTCATTGAAAACAACAAAGTGAATTCATAATGGTTTTTCATGTAAGTGAAATATGTTTCACATACATCTAAATATGTTTGATTCTTTTTCTTCATATCCCACTTAACTGCATGCAGCAAGTGCCCACCATCAATGACGTAATTTCTGACGCTGTCCATCCTGCAACTTTCTCTTTAATTTTAAGAGACGAGTTAACTGTTGCAAGATACTTCATGTCACATCGTTTCAATTTAATTTCTCCGAACTTCTTATTTGCGAGCTGCTTTAATCGTTGTGTTCCAACCTCTTTTGCTAGATGACAATTAATGGATTCATTTTCACTTCCAGAGTCAGTTCCAGTTGCTAGCGAAACAACAACGTTACCTGTGTTTGAAAAGGGATCACTCAACTCCACCCTACCTTTTTCTCATTTTTCCACTATTAGAACCATTTTGATTCGTTAAGGGTTGATTCCATCGACTTGATTTTGGTCTCATTCGATTCAGTATACGAAAAACGTAGAAAACGACTCCCCATACCTCTTCTTTCATAAAAGTACATTTTCAAAAATTTCTCTAGCATCTCTAGCCCTACCTAGAAGATACTCCGTCACAAACAAACATTTGTTACATTTCAAAGCCGAGAACTATTAAAAAGCACAACGAAATATAAGTATAAAATTTCACTCACATGTCTTAAAAAATAAAATATTTCAATCACTGTTTGACTGATCAAATCTCTCTAAAAATTGCGCAACCTTTTTCATTCTCTTTAGAAATCAGGAGAGATATATGTTCAATTCAAAAACAAAATTACTATTAAAAAATAACAAGAAAATATTTTCTTGTAAAAAACTGACAGGAAATTTTTATATACTTGACCCACATCAATAATAAAAAAGAATCACTCTTTTTGAGAGCCCCATAGACAGGAACGGAAATAACCCTTCCAGTTCAGCTGGAAGTAAGTGACATCAACTTCTTTTCTTAACCAGGTATATCGACAGTTAGCAGACAATAATTTTTTTCTTATTATGTAGTATCTACATGATGATGCCGACTTTAGTAAAGTTCGAACCTGCCACCCCCTACCACCTCTCACTACCTTCTTAGGGAGGTAAGAACTGCATTTTCCTATATCAATCGGCATTTAATGGCCAACAAATTTATTTTATTTATATTGTGAAGTTATGAATATATGATGACGTCACGATTCACTCAAAAATATTGTCTATTAACTATTGATACATGAAGGAAAATCTAATTTCTGCCCATTTTAAAAGATAAAAGGGGGTGGTAGCGGGAAACTGACACAATAGAAAACTATTTGTATCCAAAATTAGCTTCAACGCGTCAATATACTCCAGAAAAATTAGATCAGAACCTCATGACAAAAATCTTCCTTCTCCCCGTGATAATTAATTCCAAAAGCATACAACAATTCTCAGACATTCTCCCATATTAATGTTTGCAACATGCCATAGCCCTTATTAATTGCAAAATAATTATTTTCGAAAAAAAGCAGTTCCTGTATAATAAATCCATGAAATCACTCCAGCATTTACATAATAGTAGGTCTATAAATGCCAGCGATAAATCATATCTTTGATCGAACTAAAAACGGCAATGAAAATGACATACAAAAGCCAAGTAAAAACGCAGTTGTCGTTAGACATTAGTTTCCAGTTAAAAGTAATGGATCTTTTGTTAAGGACAAGTCTTATTCAATAAGAATTCATCTCGAGTTTCGTAACGACATTCTTGCATTTTATAATCAAGGAAAAATTGGAGAAGTGACAGTTAAATCTTCAGATAGAATCAACAAGAGAATGGTTTTCAGCGAGCTGCACTTTTTGTTCTAGTTTAACTGCAATATTTAGATCGTGATTACAAAATACTTATGCTGAAATCAGGGAGGTGCGCACGGGGGCCTAGGACGAAACTAGCTTATTTATCAAAATAAAAAAGATAATATAGTTAACAAAGTACATGAATATTTTAAAAACTCAACTGTTAAAACAAGGAAAATATATAAAATAGCAAAAATAATTCTAACAAAGCTGATAAAGCCGCTTAGGTGGGTGAGAAATTTATAACACAAGACGTCAATATAAAATAGGCTTAGGTTAGATTTGGTTCAGTTGATATGGAGTGGACTTTATTCAGACTCTCCACTGTCACCATCTGTTATATTGTGTCCCACTCCCAATTATATTTCACCCTGTAAGTTCAGCTTTTTAATAAAGCCGATTACCTTATTGGGTTCAGCTCCTCTGGTAGCAGTTACGCTTTGCCAAAAGGTTAGAACCTGATTCTTTCTGCAGTGGGGCAGAACGTGATCTGCCATTTCATCCTCGGCGTTCTGCATTCCACAACTTCCCTGGCTGAGGAATCAGCTATATCATTGCTTTCCATACCAAAGTGTCTCAGTATCAAGACCAGAGTCAACTTGTTTCAACCCAATCGAGTAGCCTTCTGGTAGTTCCAGTCCGTTTTGAAATTACAACGAAGGATCCAAGAGCTTTAAGAGCTGCTTGGCTGTCTGAAAAGATTCTAATTGATCTGTGTCTAGGATGCGTCTATTCAAGCCTCCTTACACACAGTTCAATGGCATGAATTTCCGCCTGAATGACGGTCGCATTGTTATCCAGGCTCGAAGTTTGGGTTGGAAATGTTTAGCACCAGTTCCTTCGGGGGTTTTGGAGCAGTCTGTTAGCCAACAACTATCTTCTCTTTCTAGGTCGGCTTTATTACGATTCCATTTGTCTCTTTCAAGAAACTGATCGTTAAAAAGCAGCTCTAATTGCTTATGGTAGCTATCAGATCTGAAAGTATTCCCATCTGACAGCCTGTTGTGCTCCCTGACGCTAGCTTGCGGCATATTAATGACTGCTTGTTGAATTCTGTATGTTGCCCACCTGGCCTCTTTCTCCAGACAGATGTGGAGAAAGGGTAGATCCAGGAGAATTTCAATCTGACGCTGTGGTATTTATTAGACCAGATATTGGCAAGCATGCGTGTCTCTGTACCTCACAAAGTTTGGTTTTTGTCTTTGTTGTAGCTCTTTCGATCACCAAACTATGGAGGCGTACGCTACCATTGGTCTTGTGACCGTAACGTATATTTAAATATTTGTTGGAGACCAATGCCCAGGATTTTCCACAAATTCTACGACATATCCACAAGGACAGTCCAACTTTGTGAATTACCTTTTCCAGGTGGGAGTTCCAGTTAAGTGATTTATCTAGTGTAATACCTAGATATTTCACTTCCTTCAAAAATGAAATAGCTTCACTTAACAAGGACCACCTTCCTCTTTCTGGTGAAGGGACTGTTATAGTTTTATGGGGAGTTAACAGACGTCTGCTTCCTCTCACACCAAATGTGAACTGAAAGTTTGACTTTTTAGACGGCTGTGCGTTGCCATTAACAATGGAGGTAAAAGTAATTTTTTTTCGCCCGTCCAGAAAGTACACCCTTTCTGGAGAAATTATCCGCCAGAAATTAAGGTTTTCCTGCGCTAGACCGAAAAGTGACATTAGAGATCGGCAATATTATATTGTGTATTTAAGTGTGAAAGCAATCATTCCCGGACAACAATGCAAATTGTCAAACAAGTATCGAAGTCCGAGAATGTGCTTTCACGCCGAAATACACATATTTTTTCTGAAATCACAATCAATATTATTATAAATTAAGGAATTTGTATTAATGCATAACACTTCTTCATTACAATCTAACTGCTTACTAATAAATGCAATTTTAATGTGAGCTGGTTTTTCTGCGTGTATTTATTGTATCTAAATATACATAAAAAACCGTACGGGAATGTTACTGTCCCGGCCTAGGCCGGGAAGGTTTTGTTGATCGTTGCTTGGCAACGGATCTTTTCTGATCTGTTTTCTGATAGTTTCATAGCAACAGACTAAAAATACTGGAATTGTGCAATGTAGACATTGCCGATCGATTTCAGAAGAAAGCTTTTCTGATCCCTGTTATTCTCGTTGCTATGGAAACGCATTTGTGTTAATTGTTGAGATAATTGTCAAATAAATAAATACACTTGACTTTTACGAGTTTTCAAATGTCAATTCATAAGTTATGGAAAATAAGGATTCAGATTTTGAAGCGTTACAAGCAGAAATTGAAGTTGTATAATAGTGTCGATCGTAAAAATGTTTTATTTAATTACTTATTATTGTTCGTCGTTGTATTTATTAGAATATTTATTAAAGGAGTAATACAAAATTGATTTTGTAAAAGCCACTTGTTGTGACTGGTCTGCAGTTACCTCCTACAGAACCAGACAGAACAGAACTTGCAAAAGTATCACTTTTACTTCTAATTAAACAATATACTATTCCTTTTCCGTTATCAAAACTTTTACTGTTAGCACGTCAAAGATGACAGTTTGTTGTTTATGTATGTAGAAAGTCATTTATCCTCATTTAACGAAATAATACCGGATTCCTTAAGTTTTCTTTTAATTGCGTTGCTTTGTTTCCAAAATTTTTTCAGAATCCCACTGGATCCTATGATTGTTCACTAGGTTTTGACTTTTGGAGTTCTCTCTTTCTACTATAATACCTAGATGACTCACCCATATAATGTTTACCTCACTAACATGGAACACTCGAAATACTGTTTTTGGAATTTTAAACAATATTTACCAGTTTAGTTTTTGATAAGACAGATCTTAATATAGCTCCTATTTAAAAAAACCGTTCGTACAGAATAGTATATTGTGTATTTAGGTGTGAAAGCAATACATTCCCGGACGACGATAAAAATTGTTGGCCGAGGCGCTAACCGAGGCCAACAAGCATCGAAGTCCGGGAATGTGCTTTCACACCGAAGTACACATACTATTTTTTCTGAAATCACAATCAATATTATTACAAAGTAAAGAATTTGTATTAATGCATAACATTTCTTCATTACAATCTAACTGCTTACTAATAAATGCAGTTTTAATGTGAGTTGGTTTGTCTGCGTGTATTTATTTACTGTCTAAAATATACATAAAAAACCGTACGGGAATGTTGATCGTTGCTTGGCAACGGATCTTTTCCGGTCTGTTTTGTGATAGTTTCTTAGCAACGGACTAAAATACTGGAATTGTGCATTTTTCGATCTGAAATCGCGCCGAAAATGTAGACATTGCCGATCGATTTCAGAAAAAACCTATTTTTCGATTCTTCATAATTTATCCAATAAACCATGTATATATGGAATTAGTACTAAAGATCTAAATTCAGGCTGTAAATGTTGAGTGATCACTTTACTTTCAATGTTTGTCAGCTGGCTAGAAAAGGTTCTGGATGGACATATCAGGGGAAACATCCTGAGTACCTATCCTCTGAATGTTCACCAGTATGCCTATCAACCCGGCAAATCAACAGAACTAGCACTAAATAACCTGGTCGGGAAAATCACACAATCTCTTGAGGAAAAAGAGATTGCGGTGGCAGCATTCCTTGACATCGAAGGAGTATTCAACAATGCATTGCCCAACTCCCTATATATAGCTGCGTCTGCTAGAGGGATTGAGCTAACTATAACTGGCTGGATTCAAGCTATGCTTGAAAACAGAATCATAACGACTTCTCTACGGTGAGAAACGGTCAGATTCAGGGCCGCAAGAGGGTGTCCACAAGGCGGGGTTCTTTCCCCCCTTTTATGGCCATTGCTTGTGGATGATCTGCTGGCCATTCTATCTCTGTGGGAAGCCGAGATTCAAGCATATGCGGACGATCTAGTCATTATGGTTAGAAGCAAATCTGAAGAGGTACTCTCTAATACCCTTCAAGAGGTGCTAAATACAGTCCATATTTGGTGTGAGAGGGAGCAGATGACTGTGAACCCCCACAAAACTGTAATAGTACCCTTCACCAGAAAAAGGAGGCTGAACAATTTAGTGCGTCCCTCCTTAGCAGGTGAAACTATTCCATTTGCGGGGGAAGTGAAATACCTAGGTGTTACACTAGATAAATCACTCAACTGGAACTCCCATCTGAAAAAGGTAATCCACAAGGCGCGACTCTCCTTGTGGACATGTCGCAGAATTTGTGGAAAAATCTGGGTATAGGTATAGGTATAGGTCCCCAACAAATATACTGGCTAGACGTTACGGTCATAAGACCAATGGTAGCGTATGCCTCCATAATTTGGTGGTCGAAAGGGCTATAACAAACGACCAAAGCCAAACTCTCTGGTCTACAGAGACAGGCATGTCTGGCAGTAACTGGTGCGTGCGATAAGTACCATAACGTCAGTAGCTCTGGAACTCCTCCTGGATCTACCCCCTCTCCACATCTACTTGGAGAGAGAGGCCAGGTGGACAACATACAGACTTCAACAAGCGGTAAATAATATGCCGCAGGCTAGCATCATGGAACGCAACAGGCTGTCAGATGACATGGAGTGTCATGGCATCCTGGGAATGCTTTCAGATGTGATGCCTACCGCGACCAACTATGAACTGCCTTTTACCGTCCTTTTTCCTGGAAGAGACGAATGGGACCAGAACAAAACTGACCTACAAAGAGCAGACATCTGTTGATTTACAGACGGCTCCAAAACCCCTGAGAGAGTTGGAGCTGGAGCATACAGTCGCAACTCGAAGGTAAGAATCACTTCGAGCCTGGGTAATTATGCGACTGTCTTTCAGGCAGAAGTTCATGCCATTAAACTGTGTACAAAGAGGCTTGACCAAGTGCATCCACACAGATTAATAAAAATATTTTCAGACAGCCAAGCAGCTCTCAAAGCTCTTGGCTCACATCGCTGCAATTCTAAATTGGTCTGGAATTGCCAAAAGGCCAACTGGGCAGATACAACAAATTAACTCTGGTTTGGATACCGGGCCATTCTGGCTTGGAGGGCAACGAAGTAGCCGACTCCTTAGCCAGGGAAGGTGCGGTATCAAAATTTATCGGACCGGGCCAGTGCTTGGCATATCGGCAAGCACTGCGAAAACAACCATCTTGGCCTGGACTGAGGGGAAAATCCTCCAGTACTGGCAAGAACTACCAGGATTAGTTCATTCAAAGGAGTTCATCACATACCCTTTGAAACCAAGAACTAAAAAACTATTAGAGTTAAATAGGTTACACCTAAAAGCTCTAGTTGGCCTATACACTGGGCACTGCAGACTTAACCACCACCTGCACAGACTCGAAATAGCGGACAACGCTGAATGCCGACTGTGTCTGGAGGAGGATGAAACGGCAGCGCACAGTTTATGTACCTGTCCTGCTGCAGAAAGAATCAGATTCTCACTTTTTGGCAAAGGGCAACTGCTGCCAGAGGATCTGGACAACCTCTCACCCAATAACGTAGTCGACTTTATCAAAAAGCTGAACCTACTGGGTGAAATATAACTAGGAGTGAGCCACAATAGACCAGATGGTCACGGTGGAGGGTCTGTTACTAGCCCACTCACATATCAACCTAACCTAACCTAACCTTGTCAGCTGGCTATCAACAAAACTCTCGAGGTATTGATCATTATTATCAAAATTCGTACATTTTTTTACAGAAAGTGGCAAAGTACCCAACAAACAGTAAGAATTCCTGATGTAAAAATTATACCTTTTTCATTTTTCGTAAAGAATATTTTTATAAATTAAAATTACATATAAAATTTGAAAAATATCTACGGTTTTTAAAATTCTAGAACTAGTTTCCTTAAAAAATGAAGGTAATTATTATTATGACCAATTTTATTACATACATTAAAACATTTTGAACTTTGCATCAAATAAGAATTGCTCGTACGACCATGTCTATGTCATACGTTGAGTAACAAAATGCTTAGTAGTTTGATAACACCGTAAGATAAAACGATATTTTCGTACTTACGCATTTTTACAACTACTTACTATTTAGGACAATTATTTTTGTAAAATAAACAAATTCTGATAAACTAAAGTGCAACATAATAAATTTGTTGTTTAACCAGTCTGAGTCATATAAACTAAATTCTGTTTATTTTAAAGTAAAAGATTACGCAGTTATTTGTAGTTAAAAAATGATGAATAATTCACATGTGCTTAACAATAATGATAATTTAGTTTCAATTTTAAATACGCTCTATCTAATTTAATACTTATGGAATTTTCCATTACGGTTTGAGGAAATTTGTCTATTAAGGAGAGGATTTTGCAGAGTGAGAAGGAAATATCCGTTTATTTTTGGTTGATTATTATTAATACTAAAAAATCATAAATGTTATCATCTTTAAAATAGCTTCAGGTACAGTTGGTTGCAAAATTGTATAGCACATATTTTTAGTTGTGTAAACCTGCCTACCATTTCATATATTTCATTTGGTATGGGACAAGATTCTATCAAAGTAGTAACTAAAATATATAAACTCAATACTAACTATATATAAAGCTCAATGTACTTTTGTCTGAAAGGATTAAAGTTATGGGAGGTTAATTAGTTAAAATATCCTATTGAATAAATAGCAGTATTTAAATATTTTTATTTCCAAATACCATTAACACTTTATTTAACAATTAAAATAATATTTATCATAGAGCCATCACTTTGGATGACGATTAAGTCGGGGCATAGAATTGTATAAATCTACTAGCAAGTAGTATCATCATTAAGGTTCTCCTGCGTTTCAAGAATTGCGTCCAATAATTCATTTGTAGTTTGTGGTCTACATTATTTTTTACCATTATTCTCCAAATATTTTCGATGGGGTTTAAGTCAGGGCTCTTAGAAGGCCAATTTCAATGTTATTTGTTTGGAACCTGTTTCGAACAAATTATTGCGGTATCATTTGGGAACAATTGACGAACTGATGGTAGTTTCTAAAATGTCTCTGTATAAAAAATCCAGTGAACTTCTCTTCCACATTTCAACCTACCCCTAGCCCATGCACACTAATCCATGCCTATACATTAGCGGAGAAACGCCCTGATCTATCAGTATTGATTAGTCTATAAACTCCAATATGACCATTATATATAGATTGAAATATCTTCTCGTCTGTATATATTATTTAGTTCAAATATTATTCAGACCTGATTTTTTTCAACGTTAAGTAATACTTTTTTTGCAGCTACGCTAATTCTCAAATCCATCTCCATAGCCTTGATAAGGGCTCCTTGGTATAACTATCTGCCCTTGGTTTCTCTTCGCCAAGTAGTTGGAACCTCAGTCTGGCTAGGCCTTCGCAATGGCACAGCACATGTACTGAGGTTTCCTCTTCCTCTTGACAGAATCTGCATATTGCATCCTCTAACAGGTCCATTAGGCTCCTATGTCTATTAAGTCTACAATGTCCAGTTAGATGACTTTTCTATTTTGGCGCACTAAGTCTTCAATGAATTTGGCCGATCGTTCTTTAATGAACTTTTTGGCCTATCTATGTCGTGGGAAATTCTTCTACCACTCTAGAGATTTATTTTGTACCCATTCATTAATGGATGTTCGTATGCGTGACTTAGTCACACCGCAAAAGGGTTCGGATCCTACCAGGGTCTTAGATGCGCCTTCCTGGGTCAGTTAATCATCTTTCTCATTTCCCCTATGTCCCTCGTGTCCTGGTACCCATGCCACAGTCAGTTTGTTCTGACTTTCTGAGTCCATAAGGGCATTTATACAATCCCATACTAGTCTGGAATCGAGTGCCTTTAGTGCTGCTTGGCTGTCGGAAAAAATGGCAATTGAGGTTTACAGTTTATTCCCTCATTATTTCCTTTGCACAAAACTGTATAGCCACCACTTCAGCCTGAAATAGTGTGGCCCCTGTACATTGCAAATAATATTTTATCACTAGTGTAAACCGTATGTTAGGCCAGTCTCTACATTCAATGGGAATTAGTAAAAGAAGCAAAACAATTCTTCGCTCAAAGCAATCTTTGACTAAACTTGGAAATAATATTACTCTTATACAACTAATTAATATAATAGAGTCGACAATCTTCCCGGACTAAACAGGAACACTCTAATTAATTGTTTGTCATTAAATGTGTACATATACTATGTGACCCGCTCATTTTCGTTTTAAATTATTAATTAATGCCCCTATGTCATTAATATGGCAATATTGTAGTTCCCAAGTGCTTAATTACATACTTTGCTTGCCATTAAAGTTCGGTCATATGTCAGAAATAATAATGCATCTAAAAATTGCATTTCTGTCAAGTGCTTATGGAATTTATATACTGTTTTGTGTCGGCATAATTGCCTAGTTAAGTCATATAAAGTATTTATTTGTAATAAATTTATCATACAGGGTGTCCCGAAACCGGTTGCAAATATTTAGCAGATAGACTTTTAAACGAAAATTAATATAGAATGTATTTTTATCTTTTCAAATATGACAATTATATTGTGCTGCTGTTATAAATCTCTTAAAAACTAACAAACTAAGATAGGTTTAACAAAGGCATAATACGCTGCATACAGCAGACAAAGAAGAGGTCATTTCTGTTTATTGGACCTCACTGAATCAAAAAAATAGTTAAGAAAATGATTATGCTAATATTCCTAAATTAAAACTACTGGAAATCATTAATTTCAGCAACATGTAATGTAGCATATACAATTTTTATAGGTAAAGAGTCTCGCTGGTCAAGTATATGGAATTGGGCCCAGCGGCTTATTGGGCTATTCATTCACACGAATGTTGCTTATGACTGGGAATGCTCAATAAAATATATAATAAACATCTATCCCCTATATTACCAGAGTTATGGGGGTAACAACTTTAAAATTGATTTTCTTCAAAATTATTGAAGATAATTAAATGAAATTAATAGGAGACGTTAATGTAAAGTAGATTTATATTTTGCATTCCTATTACGTCATTTAGTATATAAAAAAAATAATTTAATTTTTGAGGGTGCTGTTTTTATATCAAGCCCTATACCAAATAAATCTATATTATTTAACACTAACATAATTATTATCGTGTGTAAAAATTACTTCAAGGTCAGATTGGTGGAAGATGCTGAAAAATACAAACCTAGGTAATGAACACAGGCACACAAAAAAAAGTTAAGTGCGAAGACCTAGACCATTTAATTCCTACTCATTTGAAGACTAAGAATAATCGAAAAAAATACTACTACTTTTAGCTTGGCTCTTATTTTTTTTTTTGATTAAGAGGTATTAATTTTATTAGACAATATGGTTTGGCCATTTTAATTAATCCACAGTAATATCTCCTCAGGAAGGGACACTAGCGAAAAATGTTTCAGACAAAAGTCTTCCGTTCGGAGGGGGACATCTTTTGGCAGAATAATTTTCCACCCCCCCCTGATGAGCGAGGGTGGGACTAACTTTTGAATTTTTAATGGCACTCTCCATTTTTGATCTCGTGTTCTGACTCTACGAAAAAATTACATAATTTTTGTACCAAACATTTTTTTCTACCCTCTAACTCTGATGAGCGGGGATGGGGGTGTAACTTTTGAATTTTCAAAAAGCTGCAGGCGAACATCTCTGAACTAGGACATTGTTAGGAAAAATGTTTCAAAAGAAAAAATTTGTCCTAAAAATGGCCTAGTTCAGAGATATTCCTCTGCAAGTTTTTGAAAATTAGCCCCACCTGCCGCTCATCAGAGGTGGGGTGTGGAAAACTGTTCTATCCAAACGGTGTCTCCCTCTGAACGGATCAACTTTTATCTAAAATATTTTTCGCTAATGTCTCTTCCTGAGGAGATATTACTGTGGATTGATTCAAATGGCCTAACTATATTGTCTAATAAAATCAATACTTGTTAAGCAAAAAAAAAAAAAATGAGAGCCAAGCTAAAAGCAGTAGTATATTTTTTTTATTATTAGCGTTCAAATGAGTAGGAATTCAGTGGTCTAGGTCTTCGCACTTAAATTTTTTTTGTGTGTTTGTGTTATTGTTCATTACCTATGTTTATATTTTTTTAAGCACCTTTCACCAACCTGACCTAGCAGTAATTTTTACACATGATAATTATGTCAATGTTAAATAATATAGATTTTTTTGGTAGATTAAATTATTTTTTTAATATACTAAATGACGTATATTTTTTACGAAATTTTGTCCAAAGAATCTATTCTCGATGCTGAAAAGTCGAAAAGGTTTGGGACAAAAGTATAACAGTCTTTGAGACAATCTCCCCCGTTTTCCACCCACAGCCTTTGCAGTCTCTTTTGATAACACCATTAGATTTCACAAGAAAAAAATCAAGTTTAGTTACTTTGACCCGAATAGTTTTTTAATTAAAAAATAAAAAAATGTATTGTTATGTTTGAATGAGTATCACACACCCAAATATTGTGATGTTTCAGGACACCCTGTATATTAAAATTTGTAAAAGTCGTAAATGAAAATTGAAAAAATTATGCAGATCCATTAATTTTATTGGTGTAAAACGGGTTGCAGTCATTGATATAATGTCATTTTTTATTTCGTGAACTATTTTCTGCAATTAATAGTACTCGCAATATTGGCTTTGATTTATTAATAAATAATTAGTTCAGCACCAATTCTGCAAAGAGCACTTGTGCTTTTAATCAGCGTTTTTACATTTTTTTCCCGAGCTTGTTTCCCAAAATTGTGTAACTTGTGAAAATTGTAGTAAATGTAGGCTGACCTTTGCCTATCTGTAACTATTTCAAATTTCCCTATGATTGTATTTCATTTCATGTTATTCAGACTCTTACAATTTTATCAGACAGAAGATCCTTCAGGCAAAAGTTACATGTAAAATCTGTAATAAGGCTCAGATACAGGCACAAATTAAACGTACAAAATAATTTATCACTTCGACAAATTAAATAGAAATGTCTACCAAGCAGGCAAATCAACTATTATATATGTGGGCACAAATAACACTAAGCTACATATTAAGATAAATTAAACAAGTTCTCTTGGAAGATAGAAGGAAGTGTACTTACGATAGTAATTTTCTCAAAGTAATAACGCGTTAATAGTTCGGGAAATCAGAACTATGCACTGTACAATACAATTCGTAGAACGTATTCGACCTCGACAGTTTATTATCAAATATTTATCCAGCTAAATAAACTGTCAATTTACATTCTTTATAATACTCCAGGCACCTTAGCTCTAGCAAAAATTTTATAGATCAAATTCAGAGAGAGCACTAATGATATTACATGCGACAAAGAACTGTCAATTTACAATATTTTTATTAGTAGGCAACTACTCACTCAATTTCGTCAATTTTATAGCCCAGACGACAGAGAAAATTTTATAGTGAAATGTCCAAAAATTTGCAAAATGAATATATTATTTTTTTTAATGAGTTCGTGAAAGAGTGTAGAATAATATCCTGAAAAGTTTACATTCCGCTCGGATGCAGAACATAAAAAAATTTTTTTTTTCATCCATATTTTCAAAATTTTGAAATTAAGAGTAAGAAAAAATAAAAAATATAGGTAGATAGACCACGAGTTTTTAGAACAAAAAAATATATTTAAAAAAAATTTTTTCGCGGTATTTGTAAAACATTGAGTTGTTTTTACTGAAAATTTAAGTTCAAAAATGTTTCTCACAGTCGGGGTTAATAATTATTTGTATTGTTTAAACAAAAATATTAATTTTTTACAGGAAAAATCTATTTTTTTATGTTTTTTTTCCGATATTCTTGAAAAAGTTAATTTAGTCCAGTGTTTGAAGGTTTTTCGCTCAGAATTCTTTCGGATAAAACCGATTGACGTGAAATTTGGACTGTAATTAGGAAATGGCTCAAGGAACCAAAGTTATATAGTGCTGATGTGTGCTTTTACCCTGGGGGTGGATGCCTCCCCTTATCAGGGGTGGAAATTATTATGTTCAAAGTAACTACAGAAATCGATAGAGGAATGAATTTTAAGCAATAAATGTTCTATGCAATTTTTTCGATAAGTCAATACTTTTTGAGTTATTCTTGATTGAAAATGTTGATTTTTCATCTAAAAAATGCATGTTTTAGAACGATTTTTCACTAATATCTCGAAAACTTTACGTTTTACCAAAAAAATATTAGGAGCAAAAATGAATCCCATAAAATAACAAATCGACTGTTTTTTTTTATTATTTCTATGGATGCAATACGAACCGAGTTATAGATCGGTGAAGGTGACTTTTTGTTCGCCAAAAACTGAATTCGATCCTTTCAACGTTAATTAACGGAAAAACGGAAAATTTTTGGAGGAAAACATATAAGATATTTTTAAAAGTACTTGAAAAGACCTTTAAAGAGGACTTTGGTAAAAGTCGTTAGCATAAAAACTAACGGAGTTATGATGAAAATAAAATGGTTGTCTCTTTTTTCTTTCGGAGAAAAAATCAGCAATGAAACCAATGGCTTCACCGCAAGAATTGAAATTGAACGTAATCCATTTACAATTTACTTTATTTAAGACTAACAATATGTTTTAGAAGTTTGAGTGGTTTAGGATGCCTATATTTGAAAAAAGTTTGCTTCAAATTTGAAATGATTTTTAAACTTTCTTAAAAAATTTTCATTTTTTAACAATAATTCAAAGAATAAAAAAGATAGGTAAAAAATGCTAGAGTGCAAATTTTAGAAGCCGGTAGGTACTGCACAATATTACTGTACGGAGCTGCTAAAGAGATACAGTTGAAAAAATTGAGCCGTGTCGAAGACTTATCAGCGTTTCTCGAGCAGATGCGCTATGATTGGTTTTCAATGATAACTTCCTTAATTTTTAAGCTATTCAATCTTCAAAAATCATTTTACAGGGAACTTTAAGAGCTACAAGGCATGTAAAGTTGAACTTCCGTTTTTGAGTTTAAAGGCTCGGGGAAGGTGGTCCCCGCACTCAAATGCAAACTTATAACGGTGATATCTCAATTAATTTTTATTCTAGAGAAATAAAAAGAAAATAAAATGTTCAGTAATAAAAACCTAAGTATTTGTACTTTATCAATTTTTACATATCTTCTTTAGTCTTTGAATTATTGTGAAAAAACGAAAATTTTTTAAGAAATTTCAAAAATCATTTCAAATTTGAATCAAACTTTTTTTCAAATATAGGCATCCTAAACCGATCTAACTTCTAGAACATATTGTTAGTACTTAAACAAAGTAAATTGTAAATGGATTACATTCAATTTCAATTCTTGCGGTGAAGCCACTATTGGTTTTATTGCTGAAGAGACAACTGTGTTATTTTCATCATAACTCCATTAGTTTTTATGCTAACGACTTTTACCAAAGTTCATTTTAAAGGTATTTTCAAGTACTTTTAGAAACGTCTTATGTTTTCCTCAAAAAATTTTCCGTATTTCCATTATTTAACGTTGAAAGGATCGAATTCAGTTTTCGGCGAACAAAATGTCATCTTCAACAAGCCATAACTCGGTTCATATTGCATCTACAGAAATTAAAAAAAAAATAGGTTCGATAGGCTTTATTTTTGCTTATAATAAATTTTTTGGTAAAAATTAAAGTTTTCGAGTTATTAGTGAAAAATCGTTCTAAAACATGAATTTTTTAGATGAAAAATCAACATTTTCTATCACGAATAACTCAAAAAGTATTGACTCATTGAAAAAACTTCATTGAAAAAACTTCATTGAAAAAACTTCATTGGAGATTTTTTGCTTAGAATATATATTCCTCTATCGACGTCTGCAGTTATTTTGAATAATAATTTCCACCTCCGAAAAATGATCAAAATCGTTGCTGAGAATTAAGAAGTGAAAACCTTCACTGACTCGACGATATAGAGGAAACTCAAAAAACTAAAACTTTAAACATTTAACGAATCACAACAAGTTTATTTAACTTTCTTTCCGAGAAACTTAATAATGTAACATAAGAGGGTCCCGCTCCAATATATATGTCATATTTTAAAACTTTATTATTTCATTTAAATAGAATGGTTAAAAAAATGCAAGATTTTGGAGGCAAATACCTTCAACGACTGGGCTATTAAAGGAAAATTTTTCTGAGCATTTTTCTCTAGAATGTCCCTAAGGTACTCAAAAACGTTCCATTCTGAAATAAATCGTTAGTTCGCAATATATAAAAGACTCAAAACAAACAAATGAACCACTGCAATAAATATATCAAGTCAATAAACTATTAAAGAGTAATCTACAACTAAAAAAATGTTATTTCTGAATAAACCATTAGTAGCCGGTACAAATTGTAGCCTGTGATGAATAAATGGCTGTGCGTAAATGTTTTAAGACCTTCACTGAGGTAAATTTCTGAAACTCGTTGATTTACAATAGTTTATCACCGTTTATTACTAAATTACCTACACGATGATTCATTGAGAATTGTGAAATTATAAAGAGACTTTAAAACGGTTAAAATCATTGTTTTGCGTGCATGAAACTCTGAAGAACATGCCAATCATATTTTTAAAATTCAATAATATTGTTAAATATGTCTGTATATAATAGTTATCTGTAGGAGGGCTGAACTGCATATTAATGGATCATTATTAATCCAAATAAAAATTGTTTTGAGCGCTCTGTGAAGGTAGAAGCAACATATCTATATATATATAAAAGAATACCCTGACTGACTGATCTATCAACGCACAGCTCAAACCGCTGAGTCTAGAAACTTCAAATTTTGCATAGAGGTTCCTCGAATGGTGTAGGCATCCACTAAGAAGGGATTTTTCGAAATTCGACTCCCAAGAGGGAGAAAAAGGGGGTTGAAATTTTAGGCTTTTTCGTTAGATCTAGATGCATGAAATTTGGCAAAAATATTTTTTGTTGAAATCTATTGGATACGTATACGTGTAAGACAAAATTTCGATTTTCACTTTTTGAAAGGGTGAAAACGCTTAAGTCAGAAACGTGATCATTCGAGCGATGGACTCTTCTGAAGAAATAAGAAGATACGTACTCGACGGTTTCCAAAAAGAAACCCCCGGAAGGGTGAACGGGGAGGGGGAGGTTTCCTCGGGTACTATGGATGCGCAGTGGGTTTCCCCAAGTGCTAAGGATACACAGTGGGCTTCCTTGAGTGCTATGGATGCCCAGTGGGTTTCCCTGAGTACTATGAATGCGCAGTGGATTTCCTCGAGTACTATGGATGCGCGGTGGATTTTCCCGAGCACTATGGATACGCAGTGGGTTTCCTTAAATACAATGAATGTGCAGTGGGTTAGTATGTCAATGTTCCAATGTTACACGTGGATGAAGTTCCACGCGGACGAAGTCGCGGGCATCAACTAGGTCCTCCCCTGCCTATCCATCTTTCCGGAAATTGATTATTGAGATGGTTGTGTATTAAAGCGGTGTGGTAAACTGGAGCCCCATCATGCAAAAACCACATTTAGTTTCGAATAATATTGGGTATATGTTGAAGTAATGGGGGTAGATGGTTCTGAAGAAAGTCTAAATAGACTACGCCATTAAAATATCCTTCAAAAAAAATGTGGTCCGACTACATAATTCCCTATAATGCCACCTCAAACATTTAGTGACCATCTAGTTTGACTGTGGGTCCTTAAAAGATGTGGGTTGTCCGTAGCATAGTAATGAAAATTATGCCAATTTGTACATCCATTCATCTCCAAACAATACTAAATTAGAAAAATTTATGTGTTTTTTAATTTTACCCTGCGCCCATTCACAAAATTGGATTCGCTTTTGAAAATCTTGGTCAACCAATTCTTGATGCAATTGGATACGATCCGGTGCATTTTATTTTTTGATAAAATCCTTTGAACTGAAATTCGATCTTGCGATATTTCTTGAGCTAGTATGAGGATTTTCGGTTACACTTAGGAGGACATTTAACTCATTTTCTTCTGTTAAAACAATTTTTTTGGGTGAATTTTTCTCACACAAGACAGTTTTTGTGTGCTAGAACCTACCCAATACCTTCTGAAATGCCCTCTTGTTTAGCTGCCTCTTTTCTGGGAATTTCTGTTTATAGATTCGGATAGTAAGTAAACAATTTGTATCACTTTCACCTAGTGCAAAAATCATATCTACCTTTTTTTTTCTGGGATATAAATCTAATTTTATCAGAAATAAGTAACACGTAATTGTAACAGAGCGAAAGCTTCTAAAGAAATGCCAAATTATATGAATTGTTTGTTTGTCAGAATCACAGCCTTCTTGTTTAATCATATGAAAAGTCTATCTTTAATATCCAATTTACTGAATTTTATTTTCTATTTTGAAATTTCTTTCTTCTGATTTTTATGATAAATAGATTGATTTATTTCGACTTTTTAATTCAGTAGAAAAATTATCTCAATGAATCCTCTTCGTGGATATTATTAAATTGTTGCGTTATTTATTTGAAAAATGAATAACTTATTCCGATTCTTAAATTATTGTTTTTTAATTTAAAACTGCATTTACACAATTTGAGTAGTAATAATAATAATAATAATATTTTTTTATACCAACAACATATAATAAGTATTACAGTAATTTATTCATATTTAAATATCTTATGTACAATAGTTTGTTATTAACCTGCGAAAATTGTGGATATAAATAAGGAAATTCGCGTAATTTTTTAATAAAAACTTGATTGCGAATCGCTATTAGTCATAGCCATGCATTTCGAAGTAAATTTTATAATGTTAATAAGTTTTTTTTCTCTGATTGAAGTAATTGAAGTATAAACAATAAAATTTAAAATTTAAATTAACTAACACAACATATACGATAAAATGTGTTAAATAAAATTTCTAAATCCCCCTGATACCTAATATACTATATCTTAAAAACTAATAGAAATAGCCACATAATACCCCTGCATACATATTATGCACCAGAAGTACGCCCATAGTTATTTAAATAATATAGAATATAGATTTATACCTCGCGATTTAATCCATTTTTTTAGTTTTCCTTTGAATTCATGAATATTTGGGACATCTATTGTTTGTTTATCTAACATGTTGAACAGTTTTTGCCCTATGTATACCTACATAATACTTTTGTCCTATGCTTTTTGTCATTTTGCTGATTTTGATGTCATCCTGTTGTTTGCCCCTAGTACTGTAATTATGTGCAAAATGATCATGGTTTTGTTTGTTTTTATATTGATATATAAAGGTGACATAACAATAAATTTTCCTTATACTAAAGAGTTCAGTATTTTAAAACGGGGTTTCTGTTGGATAAAGCCTGTTTTTTTCAAAAATTATTTTTAAGAACCGTTTCTGCAGATTTCTGCACAATTTCGGGTTCACTCAAAATGTTACCAATTTTTACACATTGTATTCTATTATGTAAATAGCTTTTGACTAATTCTAGTGCTATACCTCTGATACCAATGTCTTTTAATTTATTAATAAGTGTTTCGTGACATACCGTGTCAAAGGCCTTCGCTACGTCTAGGAAGATACATAACGAAGGCTTTGACTGCTCTACAGAGTTATACATAAGTAATGTCAATTTAGCTATTGCATCATGTGCAGATTTTTTTTCTTGAAAGCCATATTGCTGCTCTGATATTATGTTATGTTTTTTAAAAGAATTTTTTCAATATCAGTGATATGGGTCTGTAGTTTTCTACTAAATGTTTTTCTCCATTTTTATAGAAAGGCGTTATGATTGCCTCTTTGAAATGTTTTGGAAATATACCCGTACTTATTGCTGTATTAAATATATGACACAATGGTTTTGATATATAGTCTTTTAGATCTTTAATGGTTTCGGATTTGACACCATCATTTCCAGGAGCCTTGTTATTTTTTAGTTGACTGATATATGTTTTAATTTCGGATTCACTTGTTGGTGCGATGAAAAAGGAGTCAGCTATTTTGGGCCCCGTTTGTATTGCAGGGCGTGCCTCAATTTATTGTGCCAGATTGCATCCCACATTTGCGTAATGTTTATTGTATATTTTTGCTATTTCTTTCTTATGTGTAATTTTGCCCATATTATCCGTAATAAATTTTATCTCACTATTATTTTGTGTTTTTCTGTTTGTGATTCTTTTTACACCCTCCCATAAAGTCTTACTGTTTACCTGTTTATCATATATCAGGTTTGTTAGATCATTATTTTTTGCTTTTTTTACCAAATTATTTATTTTATTTCTATATGAGGTTTATTTTTTCTCAATTTCATCATGATTAGGGTTTTTTAAATGTTCTTGGAATAATAATATCCCGTTTATTTATAGAGTTTACTAAACCTGCAGTGATCCAAGGTTTTCTCTTTCGAATCTTATTATTTATTTTGATACATTGAGTAGAATTGTGAATAACTGCATTTAATTTTTCTATAAATATTTCTGTGCAAACGTCAAACGTCAGGATTTTGGTTAAAGTACACGGCGAAAAAAATTGTGTTTTTCCATAGCTAACGTGATAATTTGGAATAAGTTTAATGAAACGCAGTTTTTCCTACTAAACCAATAATATCTCAGAAAACTGAAGTTTTAGGTATAGGTAATGCTTAATAAAACTTAAAGAAGAATAAAAAAACCTTTATAGTGCTGGTATAAAATTAGGGTGTTCCAATTAAAATTCGTAGATCCGAGTTTTGCCTCACCCTGTTTACAAATAATGTCAAATTAAGAAAATAATTTATTGCTACTAAATTAGACAGTTTAGTACAACTTTTCATAATGACAAAATAATGTACTTCTTATCTTCAAAAAGATACAGGGCGTTCATATCATGACGATTTCGAAATGAAAATGAAATCTCTTGAAATACCCAGCTGATTCCAAATATCTAAAAATATACAGGTGTTTCATTTAAAAAAATGTATGTTTGGTTCGTCCTGCAATTATGTGACACCGTGTATTCTTCGTAATAATTTTAGAAGGATACTTACAATTATCGTTAAGAAAATTGTTTCCTAATTCCCCATTCTTCTAATAAAGGGGGTATTGGACTTTGTCGCACTAATGTTTATGTATATGTTTATCAAAAAAATCATCAAGCAAGGAAATTAAAATGATTTTTGAATCCACGTTACTACAACTTAATAAACCATAATAGTCATGAAATGTACATACTTTTTAACAGTTCTCAATGAAGAAAGAATTTTTTTGAAGGGCTTTTATTTTTCTCTATATTTTTTATTGCGATGATTGGATGAGATATGAATAGTATGTCGAAAGTTTAAATTACTACCTTTAATGTAGTGCATAGTTTTTCAAGTACATAAGACAGCGGACAAATCAGCGGCTCACGTGAAATTAACTGGCCTTATCTTTTACTCGTTAGTAAAGTTGCAGGCTAATGCTAGATACAGATGTATTACACAAGAGTTAAAGTATAAAGAAAGGCCACTTGTCAGAATACATAATAATAATGGGCTAGGTTTCTCATAAATAAATTAAACATTCAAGGTTACCAAAACTAGTCTCCCAAACAGCATTTCCTGGTTGCAATGTGCAATTTGCAGCGGAAAATAACCGAGTATAATGCAGTTTACATGTTGAAAAAATAATAGGGTCATTTTATTATGTTTTCATATTATTGCTAATTTAATGTAACATGTGTCCCTATTAGCATATTGTTAAGGATTAGGGAGACGAAATGCAAGCAGTAAAGATGTTATTTTATATGCGTTCTGTCAGTAATGTATACTTTACTTTCACATATAGTGAATTACAAAATGTATCGTTTATCATAAAATAACCTTAGCAAAAGTTAATTCATGTTTGTTAACTTACTTGGAATATGTTATTTTTATTGAAAGCAATGGCACTGCCAAATAAAAATCTGTAATCTGAATATACACGGTGTTTCAGAAAAATTGTCCATGATATCGAGAGAACAAGTGATGTTTGAGGTGCTCAAGAGATGTTGTTGTCTGAATACAAAGGAACATATTTTCTTTACTCCAAAACTATCGTTTTGACTGTGGCGTCGTTACGTTGTCGCGGGCCAATCTTAGTTTTAGAAAAAGGTCTGCCAATATGAAGATTGTTAAAATTTCTACTGTTATATAAAAAAAAAATGTTGGGATTAAATGTTATAAATCTATTCAAATATGCTGGCATTAAACCCTTTATAATTTTAAATATGAAATCATTCTAAGATAGACAATAGACAGATTCGACTCATTTTGGTTGAAATGGACTGTATTTGCAATAAAAATTTGCTGTATCAAACTGAGATAATTTTTTTAAAAGAGCAATGCCGTTTTTGATGTGACGTGTAACGTCAGTTACTAGACAAATGTTGCGCTAGCTAACGTGAAATATACGTCTACTATTTATAAATGTTTATTTATGTTTAGTACAGTTGGACTATATTGGACTATACTAATATATCCGCTAAAATCCATTTATTCCGATTCATACATGGAGCAAAATGCCAACAAGAGAAGTAAAACTTTTTGTGACTGTTCCGATAGCCCAGAAAAGAGGATAAAGGTGATTTGCAGCAGCTCGAAGGAATGTTAAAGAAGTATTGCCTACATTAGCCGGGTATTTCTTACTAAACGCATTACTACTGTTAGAATACATATGTATACAGTGTGTCCCGGGATGGAGTTGACAAGAGGAAGAACATCTCTATTATTGATTTTGCGACGAAAAGTCATTCTTTATAAAAAATTCAGCTTGTCGAAGAAATGAATTTACCATATGAAAATCTTAGATCAGATGTACCGGGTGTTAATAAATTAAGAAAACATCAAAATGCCTCAAGAGAGAAGTACCTTCATTTATTATTTTGGACAAAATGTTTATAAAACAAAGTTGTTTATAATCCAAAATAAAGCCTAAATACAAATTATGAAGTCTGTATTTTGACTTTTATGTTTTTATTGTGTTTATCTTTTTACGTTGAATTTATTAATATGAATAAGAATTCAAATTATGAAACAGAGTGTGCTGTCGATAATATAGAATTGACAGACGACATTGTGACATTGTAGAATATAACTATCTTACATCTGCCTTTATTAGTGTACGGTTGATCATTTAAAAAATGTTTACCAAACAAGAAAGAATTTATTTAATCAAATGTTATGGGATTGGAGACGTCTCTTATCGATATGCAACTAACCTTTTCCGCCAAAAGTTCCCTAACACAGCGGTATCGCGCCAATCATCGCGCAAACTTGTAAAAAAATTAAATGAAACTGGATCTGTATTGGATGTAAAAAACCCAAGAAAAAGTACAATGAAGACGATGCCGCAACACTTTTGGCAATAAATTCAGTAATAGAAAACCCGAAATTATCTTTACGGAAACGCTCACACGCTAGATTCGGAGGCGAAAAATTTTTTTTTTCTGATTTCTAAGATTTTTTGTAAATGTTAGTGCCCCCCCCCCCAGTAACCTTTCTGGATCCGCCCTTGAATTCCGTGGCATTGCACAATATAAATTTTTTCACGCACTCTGAGTACCATTTTCAATTAAATTTTTTATGCTTGGTTCGTTAATTTGAAACTGAAATTAAGGATAATATTGACTACGTTTGATGGATATGTCAATAATAAATGATAAAAGTGTAAGTGTATTCACTGCTTTCCTCATAGCCTACTTTTAGCTTCTACATAACTTTAAATATTAATTCACAAAAAATAATTTCTATGCAGTTTTAATTGAATGGTTCAAAATAAAATACTAATTTATTGAAAAAATAATTTTATCTTCCTGAAATTTGGTATGGAGGTATAAAATTGCATTCTAAATAACTTTTCTTAGTGGAATTTTTTCATGTTTTGAAAAATAAAGGTACTTTATTAGTGGTAATTTTTACAACTTTGCTTTTAAAACACCCTGTAGAACACCAAATCAAGTCATTTTTGGTATACTTTAGTTTTACAATAAGCAGGACTCAATCCCCAAATACCATTCCAAAATTTTTGGTCCATTACACCTCTTGTTAGCAATGAAAAAACAACCTGCACCGAAAAAATAAGCTTTGTTGAAATTATGTAATTAGATTTGAGGCTACCTCTCAGACTATTAGATCATCAGTATATAGAAAGAATGGTTATTTTCCTGTTTTTCATATTGAATGTTAGATGTGGTAAATGTATGAAACAAGATGACAAGTCGGTTCGTAAGGGAACTTCTTGTTGATATTCTAACTTGGTTAGATTTAGATCAATGATATATGAAAGGAATGAATGGTTTCTTTGAGAGTAATCTGCTGAATACCCAAAATAATATTTTATAACAATGATCTAAGCAGAAATACAAGATATTTATTTTTAATAACAATTCCATTAAACATATTTCTTATATATGTCAATTAATAGAAATGAAGTACGCCAATGCATATATTTACTCGCCAAATCGACATTCTGATGCATGAAAAGGATGTGATATATGCATATCTCCAAATTGGTTAATTGCAGGAAGCCAAAAAATGATAATTTAAACCATTTCCTATTATAATTATGCAATTATTATTTTTAAGTGTAATGAATGATAGATTTAATTAAAGCTGTTATCAAACGTTGTCCATAAGTAATAACATATTTAGAAAATTAAATGAGAATTAAAATGTAACCAGTATTTTGTTATTGTTCGGTTTATAGTGATCTAAGGATAATTCGTCTTTTGTTTACAACATCGCCATTTATTTTTCAATTTTTAAGAAATTATAAAAGCTATTTTAAGTTACATATAAATATAAGATTTTAACTGGAATTTTGATGTAAAAATTTTAAAAATGTAAATTTTTTGGCAATCCTTAATGACTGCTGGTTCAAAATTTTTGATAATTTCTCTGTTAAAATTCTCGGCCTACGAGATACGAAAGTACTGGTGACATTGGGTGGTAGAAAAAGTGAGTTTAAATAGAAAATGAGGATTGTTTTTTTTTTTTTTGAAAAATCCGTTTCCTAGTTATTATACTCTTCGCGAAAACGAAGAAGTAGGTATATTGTATTTGATCGGCACATTTCTAAATCAGTAAATATCGCTCGTAGAGAAAAAATTTTTATATCGTTATGTTAGTGAACGAATTCTGAACAACTTTCAAAATGTCCGTCTGTCCGTCTGTCCGTCCGTCACGTTTCTTGTAAGCACGATAACTCAAGAAAGAAAAATCCGATTGTATTGAAATTTGGAGAGTAACTTAGTGTTAGCTAGAGGAAGAACCCTTGTTTTTCAACAAAATAGATTGGTAAATAAAAAAGTTATTAGTAACTTAAAATTTAAAAAAATATTTTTTACATTTTTTTATGGTTTGTAATAAATAGAAACCTTGCGAAATGTTATTTCCTATCACTATTTTTTTTTAATACATTTTACTAATGTGTGTTTCCTAATAATCACAATAAATTTTCTAATGGTATATATTACACTCATTAACAATTTTAGTAATAAGAAATGGTGGTGCAGCGGCAAGAGTTTTATCTCATTCTGTTTTCCCGTATCAGCAACCAAAAATTTGTAAGTGCAGTGCAAGTGTTAGTTTTAAGTTTTTTATTCATTAGTTTTAGGCTCGTGCGAGCACATTCCCTAATTTTAACCTAGTTTTAAGTCTGCCTAAGGCGGACAGGTGTCCTAGCTGCAACAAGCATTATCGTTAAACCAAATCGGACCCGCCTCGTCCAACCACACATTTTCCACGACGCTACGCGCCGTGGTTGTCTGGTTGGCTCCGGGCCGGGATCCGATGAGGTGCATTCTTGTAACAAGAAATGTCAAATAAATTTGTTTTCTCTCTCTCTCTCTCATCTCGCAATCCAAGGGTCCCGGGTTCGATCCCTTTTTTTTCATACATTTTTTTTTTCACAACAAAGTTGGTATCACAAAATTTAGAATGTCCAAAAACTAACATTATTTACAAGAAAAATGCGAAGAGTATCCTATAGAATGTGTAACAATTATATAAAAAGCTCAGTAAATCGGCGAAGAGTATAATGCTTCCTCTAGTTTAATATTTGGAAATATTAATATTAAGGGGACCGTAATTAGAAAAGGATACATCAAAATGTTAAATTTTGAATATAAGGGGTTCTAGAGCGTGCCGATCAATAATACTGCGTTAGATTTTCAGTAAAAAGTGCCCTAATATGTCTTCTAGAGAAATTGACCAATAAAAATGTACGCCAATGATTGGCATAAAAGACATAGTGAATGTCTTAAAATAGAATCAATCCAAAGGCTGTAGTAACTAAGATATGAGCGGAGGGTTAATAAAAGTGGGACAACACGGAATATTAATGGTTAAAAATGGCTATTTTGTGAAATAAAAGTGCCGTCCTTTGTTCAAAACATAACAAATTCAAGTTACACTTTCAACTTCAATCAAGGTTTAATAACTTACATTCATAAAATGTTTCACGATATTGCAAAAAATAAGAACTTTGCAAAATCAGCCAAACTTAAAAAAAGAACTAAATGGTGTAAAAGAAAATCCCTCCATGATCATTGGTTAGCTACAATAGCATACTTAAAGAAACTACATTAAAGAAGATAAATTTATACAATTATTACCGGATTCAAGTGACCACAGAAGGCATGATAAATAAACGCAGTTGGCCCATTTTGAAAAGTACTTGAATACATTTTATTTCACAATAGAAATGTTTAATTCTTACAATTAATTATTTTTTATTTATTTGCTTTTATTATGATTAGAGAATATGATTTAGGTATTAAGCAAATCACAACTTACACACTTTTTTATTTATTACGAAATTGCCTACTTTCGGACTTGTTGGATAGGGTTTTTTGTAAAGTTTCGCAACTAGACATCCTAACGACCCATGGGGGTTGAGACCACCCCCTCCCTCAATACCGAAACATGCAAAAAACATCCAAACGTGCTGATGAATGTACCCAGATGGAAGCAAGTCTCATTGAAGAGTTTAATGTCCATTCCGATTGGCCAGAACAATATGATTTAACTTGTAAACGCCAAAGAATAAATTAAAATTTAATAATAATAATGTATGATGCATGTCTAGAATAAGAATAAAAATCATGTACATAATGTGAAAATAAATATATAATAAAGAAGTGGACTATACACATACACGACTACTTACATATACATGCGCATAGCCCGTCCTATCAAACTCCTTTTAAGCTGCAATAAAAACAATTCTCTCTCTAGAAAACTTGATCCAATGAACGCTTGTGATCTCACTACAAGAGAAACCGATGGTTTTGGGCATGCAAGGGTAGTTTTTGGGGACTAAGAGAGAAACTGACGCAACTATCGTGCTCTCCACCCTTGAAAACGGTGGATACCTTATTCTATTCGAGGGACAGTTCAGGATTCAGGGAGGGGGTGGTTTCAACCCCCTAAGGTCGTTAAAATGTCTGGTTGCAAAATTTTACAGGACATATTGAGTTTCCTTAAAAAAAAAACCGATCCAACAAGTCCTCGCACGCCTGATAACGAAAAATGGAAAAGGAGGCGGTTTTATGCATTTAGTGGTAGTTGGCTGGTTAAGGGTGGGAGGCTAAAAAATATTAGCATCGTGTTCCCCGCCCTTGAAAACGTGTTGAAAATAATTTTCAGCACGTTTGGATGTTTTTTGCATGTTTCGGTATTGAGGGAGGGGGTGGTTTCGACCCCCCGTGTGTCGTTAAGATGTCTGGTTGCGAAATTTCAGAGGATATATTGAGTTTCCTCAAAAAGAACCCGATCCAACAAGTCCTCTCATGCCTATTCACTATGTTCACTATATTAGTTTTTTTTTTTAACTGTTTAACGTCGGCCTATTTCCGCTACCAGGGCCTATCACCGACACCAGGAGACGAGCTACCCCCAAAATGGAAATTTTTATTGGTCCTTCGAGTCGGATCTATGTTCGTTATGTTCACTATATTAGTTTTAATTTAGTAAAGTTATGCTTAGCTGTTTTGATTTTATATTAAATGATTAACAAAAAATCAAAACAGCTAAGCATGACTTTACTAAATTAAAACTAATATAGTGAACATAGCGAACATAGATCCGACTCGAAGGACCAATCTTATTTTATGATGTTTAACACTTCTTGGATTAAGATATTTGTGGACTGTAATATTTTCTTTATTAATAATAGTTTTATAATATGTTATATATTTCTTTTTTCTGTTGTCAACATACACAATTTTTTGTTAATCACTTAATATAAAAACAAAACAGCTAAGCATAACTTTACTAAATTAAAACTAATATAGTGAACAATGCCTGACAACGAAAAATAAAAAAATGAGTGGTTCTTTGCATTTAGGGGTAGTTCGAGGGGGGTAGGGACCGGGCGACTATCACCATCGTGTTGGCCGTCCTCGAAAACGGGGGGATAGTCATGTTTGGTCGCTACCCCTGCACTTTTGGGGGTTTTGCAACTTTGGCATGGACTATAGGCCGTCCAAAGGGAGATGTTGTTTGCAGGAGAAGTAATATTAGAACCAATGGTCTAAAAAAGGTTTTCTTACTCTGAAAATGTTTGTCTGTTTAACTAAAAATGTTAACACTTGACAACAATTTTCTATGTAGTGGTGTGTTTTATTTACTCAATTTTAAAAAAATGCGGTCATGAATTTGGTTATTTCCTAAAAATTTGTTTTAACGATACGGGTGAATGGGGTATGATAGACTATGAACAACAGTTTCTGCAATAAAACCTCAAATCGCATTGTTGTCCAAAATGCACAAGCCATGAGAATAATATCATAGCTTATTCTAATTTAAGTAAAAACTGACTGGATTGTATATATTATCATCAAGCAGTAATTCACCATTAACGGAGCTCAGACTAGGTCAAGCTTATTCTCAGAAAAACAGATTAGGTATAGTCTTGATAGCCGTTATTTAAAAAATCAGCACAATTTATATTATAGCTTTTAAGCGCACTTGTTTTTCTCGGTGTAATAAATATAATTACGTTTCAAAATAACAACTGAATCCTCAGTACGCGTCGAACAACAGTTACAACAAGGCAAGAGCAAGAAAAAGAATTTAAACAGTCTATTAGGAAGCACGTTATTACACAAAGACAGGGGACGTGGAAGCCAATACATGTTTTTAGGCTAAATTATAATTCAATAAAACCGGTTGTGCATTAGAAATGCAGTTTTGCTATAACAAAGAGACTGTGAATTCGTATTCGACCTAAAGAATGGATATTAAGGTCGAGTGTTACTATTATAATGCCTATCCTTACAAATATGTTAGATCACCTTGAGCAAAACGCTGTTTAGTACTGACCAATAAAATTATTACTTTAGGCCATTATTATTATTCAGTTGCATAGAACGAGTTTTTTTTCGCTGTTTTGTGTTAGCGCATTTCGAATTTTTCCATTTGACACTAATTATATGTTCGTTATTATAATTTCATTGGCGTGCTGAGATGCGTGGTGTTGCCGCTAATTGGCCAATCAGCTTTGGTGTTCGAAATTCTCATAATTCCTGGGTGACTGAGAGCCGGAGAACGGGTCCCTCGAAATATACAAAATAAAAGTGGCCTATGCAACTCGCGAACACACAAAAACTGAAGTCATATTCTTATGTAAAATGATCTGCCGAATTCGAAAATGGAGGTCGCGATTTGATTTGGAATTACGAAATCGAAGAAAATTGCGCTTTTCCACTTTCCTATGAAATTCCGTGAAAATACAAAAATATCGAATATCGTTCGCCTGTAAACAAGTGGGACAAAAGGTCTGACTTTTACACGAGAAACATCACACCAAATAAAATCATTTGAATCTGGAATTTGTATCTTTTTTAAAATGAAATTGGTTTTAGTTAATGATGATTTATCTGACAATAAATAGTTGAGATTTGAATCTTTCTCCTGAGCTTCACTAAGCAACTTTAGGTCAAAGTTAACATTAAGGAAGGGAGAATTTTTAAGTTGAAGTGGTAAAATATCTTGTTTTAAGGAAGAAGTGTCGTAAATACGTGACAAGCTGTCAGCTATTACATTATGTTTTCCTTTAACATGTTGTATTTTACAAGAAAATTGAGCTATGTATTCTAAATGACGTATTTGACGAGGAGATCTTTCTGCTTTTGTGAATAAAGTGTTGATTAAAGGTTTGTGATCTGTAAAACAATTAAACTTGCGACCTTCAAGTATAAACTTAAAATGTTTAATTGCAGTATATAATGCTAAAAGTTCTTTGTCAAAAATCGAATAATTGGTTTGTGCTGTGGTTAATTTACGGGAAAAGAATGCTAAAGGAGCAAGAAATCCCTTATTATCTTTTTGCTCTAAAACTGCACCCATGGCAAGGTTAGAACAATCGACTGAGAGAGATAAGATAGTATCGTCATTATTGCAAGGATGAGCTAAAACTACTGCATTACTTATTGCGTCTTTGGCTTTCGAAAATGCGTCTAAACATTGATCAGGCCAACTATTTATCTTTGTAATTTTATCATGAGATAAACTGTTACAAAGAGAATATAGGGGAAGTAATATTTCAGCAAAATGAGGTATGAAACGATGATAAAAATTCACCATACCTATGAAACGTTGTAGTTGTTTGAGAGTTGTCGGTAAAGGGAAATTATTAATGACTTCGACTCTCTCAGTTGATGGTAAAATACCTGATGAAGAGATGTGATGACCTAAAAAGGTTAAATTGTCAACTCCTAAGATACATTTAGATGGTTTAATGTTAATTCCGTATGTGTCTAATCTCTTGAAAACCTTTTCCAAATGTTCCAAATGTTGTACATCTGATTGACTTGCGATTAATATATCATCCAAATAGACGAAAACGAAAGGTAAATTGACAAGTACTTCATTCATAAAACGTTGGAAAGTTTGACCGGCATTGCGTAGACCAAAAGGCATGCGGGAAAATTCAAACAATCCGAATGGAGTTGTTATAGCTGTCTTATAAACGTCATTTTCAGCGACAGGTATCTGATGCTACGCTCGCACTAAATCAACCTTGGAGAAAATAGTGCAGCCGTGCAACTGAGAGCTAAAGTCGTGGATATGAGGTAATGGATATCTGTCTGGAATGGTAATCGTATTTAGTTGTCGATAATCTCCACAAGGTCTCCAGTCATTCTCTTTTTTCGCCACTAGATGGAGTGGAGAGGAAACTTGAGAAGATGATGGTTTGCAGATACCTAATTCTACCATGTTATTAAATTCTGTTTGAGCTATTTTAAATTTAAGATTGTCTAATCTACGAGGTCTTGAAAAAGGTAAATGACCTTCAGTAACTATATGATGTACAATATAATGTTTAATAGGTAAATTGTAGTCTGGGGAACTAATTAAATTAGGAAATTGTAAAAGTAATTTGTTATATTTATCTGTCAAAGGAAATAATTTAAGTGAATCTAATCTACAATTGTCTAAAGGACTATTTTTAATAAAACAATTAACTGACAAATTAGTCTTGTTATCAATTATTCGAGCTCCTTTAAGATCGACAACTAAACCAAAATGAGACAAGAAATCTGCTCCGACTATCGGTATGTCAACGTCTGCTATATTGAAAACGAAAGGAAATAATCTACGTAAGTTTAGATTGACTTTTAACAATTTCTTACCGTATGTAAAAATGGTTGAACCGTTAGCCGCGGTTAATATCGTATCGAAATTCTTTTTTAAATCTGTGAAAGCATTGCGTGGCACCACAGATAAATCGGCACCAGTGTCAATTAGGAAGTTCAGGTTGTTAGATCTATCGTAAATAAAAAGTCGCCGACGTTTGCTGTTAGAAATGTCAAAATCAGACGTCATAGAATTATCAAACTTCAGTCATCTTTGAGAATTATCAGATTTTTTACAATTCTTACTGAATTTGCACCATTCACCTCCACAACGATAGGCATTGGTACCATAAAGTTGATGGTAGTAACAAATAGTATTGTCTGTACGATCAAATCTATTGGAAACATTATTACGGCTGGGTGAACGATTGCGATTAGTGGTACGAGTTTGTGAATTGCTTCTACTTTTGCAATTGTTGCAGCATGAAGTAGAAGGTTGAGGCTCGAAGGATTGATTGGAAAGTCTGGATTCTAAAGAGTTTAATCGAGAATTAAAAATTTCTTGTTTTTGTAATACTTGATTAATTGAATCATGGAAAGTGATTGAAAAATTTTTGATAGTGGTAGTTAAATCTGATAACTGGGTTGACTCAGAGTCAAGAGGATTTTTGGAGTACGATGCAACCATTGAATTTTGACAGGACTCCCAGATCCGATCCGCAATATCTAGAATCTCTTTTGTGTCTGTTTTCCCTGAAGCTGTAATGGCAATATATACTGTTTGAGGCAAACGTCTTTTCCATAGCTTTATCAATAAATCTTGACTAACCATGCTGAATCCTCCAACCATATTCAGCATGGATCTATAGAAATCTGAAGGTTTCAGATCGCCCATTTGGGAACCTGATAACAGATCATTCAGACGTTTTTCCTCACTCGATGATAAACGTGAAATTAAAACTTTCTTTAAATTTATATAGAGATCCGTTTCCGGGGGATTAGATATTATATCGTATATATTATCTATCACATCTAATGGCAAATTAGCTATAACCTGATCATACTTTTTCTTATCATTGACAATTTTTGCAACAGAAAACTGTGATTCAATCTGGGTAAACCAAATTTCTGGTTTTGATTTCCAGAATGGGGGTAATTTGACAGAGGTGACATAATGGGTTTGAGGAAAATCCTCGTCTGAAGGTTGTCTTTGCATAACTAATCGATTGTGATTGATTGATTGATTTACTACTCTCTTAGATAAAAAAGGAAATGTACTTTAACTCACTCACCGACAGATGACAGTACTTGTAATGTACAACTTCAGTTGATTGAATTAGGAAATGACCATAAATTATAGGAACATCTATTCAAATTTGGAACCTCTATTCAAAATTCATCGGAAAATTCTTCTCTTCATAAAATGGTCAATTTATAACGGTAGTTGATATATTGAATCTCTTCTGGTATATATTTATCACGTTGGACATAAAATTTTCACGTCTGGCATATATTTATCACGTTGGACATAAAATGATCACGTCGGGCATAAAATTATCACGTCGGGACATACAATGATCACGTCGGGGTCACCAAATTTATAGCGTTATCGCTATAAATAAAATTAAAATGGAAGTAAATATACTTATATTGTTTTTATTACATGTTCATATTTTATGTGATATTAGTATTTTTTAGTATATTGATGTTCTATTTTTATATCGAATGTTTTTTATTATTTTTCTTAGCGACTCCATGGAAACTTCTCCATTATGGATCGAGTTTTCCTTTTTGTTTCTTAGCGACTCCATGGAAACTTCTCGCTTTTGGAACTTCTCGATTTCCAGTGAGTGAGTCGCTATAGTCTCTATAGTTGCCATACATAACATTATATTGAATATAAAATATCTAGTGGAAAAAATATTTTCACCCGAGTTCACATGAATTTTTCAGTAGCGACATTGAAAAAGTCTGTATCGAGGAAACTGTTTTATTATTGAAGATGAAGTACTAGAGTATAAGCGAGTGGAATGTCGCTTAAGGTCTGAATTAATTTTTGAAAAACACAGAATCGTTGTTTACAACAGTTTGGTGGTCATAAAAGTGTAATAAGCTTGAGCGTTGTACGCGCTGTATTAAATTCTGCACCAGACAGCATATAGAACATGAAATACACGGTAACGCAATCGTTTTGAAATGTATTCACAAAGTAATATTGACAATATTATACTGGGTAATAAAATTCTGCAGTAGCACACAATAAATACATTTTTATTGGGTTTGGTATTTTTGACCGAACAAAATAGGCAGTTTTGTAAAAAAAAAATGTGTAACGAATTCGCAATAATTTTAGAAGCACATTCTTTAGTAATTTCTATGTTATCAGCTGCAGATTTACATAATTGAATACCTGCATATAAGACTTTAGCAAGATGGTAGATGTCAGACTGTAAGTAGCATGAAGAATTGGTCTGTCCGGCAACATCCTCTGTATATGACTGATATGTGCTCTGTTCTGACACAAATTTATTATTTTTGCCCTTGAACAAAGATAACTAGACAACTTTGAACTCCTTGCAATTATTAGTAATTTGTCTCCGAAATGTTGCTAAATGCTAAACTCCGCCAGGACTTAAATATCAATAAAGGCGATTTATTATAAATGTCACTTTAATTTCTTAGAAATCTCAACTGAACTTGGATATGATATAGATGTTGTATTTAGTGGTTTCTGTATGAAGAAGGTGACGAATTTGAGCTATTGTTAAAACTTCAGCATTTACCAATAAATTTTTTTCTAATTTTAATAAGTCTTGCAAAAACAGGTCTTTCAATTGAAGAATATTAGCTTTGTTTTGTTTCTTTGAAGTATGTATTAGTTTTTTTCAAAAAATATAATATACATAAATTGTATCATTTGCTATCATGTCTATGCTATTATCGTCGAATCCTTGAATTCTCTGTAGTATTTCCTTGTCATTTAATTCCTTAGCTATCTGGAAAATTTCGTTTTGCCGGTTAAATGACCCTGCATACAGTTGTTTTCGCTTTCCTTTAATGTCGCGTTCTTTATTGCAAATAAGACATTTTTTGTGTCCGTAGACATACTCAATCTGGTTTGTAATTTGGAAGCAGTGTCTTTATTGTCGGGATTTTTCATAGGAACATGTATGTCTTGATAAAAAATCCTCGTATACGATTTTCTACACTGAGCGTGATAAACGGGATTCTTGGAAAACAAAAATCCTTATTTTCCAAATGAACTCTCAATGCCACTGATATTGTCTGATTTAAATGACGCCGAGTGTAATAGTTTTGTATGGTTTTCTTCTGTAACATTTTGAACAGTTTCTAAAGTTCCTGCCTAACACACAATACACTGATCAAAGGCAATTTTGACCCCAGATAGAGCTAAAAAATTATATTTAGGAATGTGCATATATTGTAAATAAATAAATAAATAAAGAAATAAATATTTACAGTAAAAATTTCTCACCCGATCTCTTCATGTTATACCAATACGGTGAATCATATATCACTTGAAAATATTGAGAAAATTATGTATTTTTTAAATACAACAATGTTTACAATAATATATTCTAAAAAAAAGTAACAGCAGTGAACTATAACACTCCTTACATAGCGTATTATAATGAAAAAACTATCTGTTGCCCGATACGGTTAGGAATTGAGAGCCAGAACGTCGCGCGTATGATTCATGTTACACGGCCTTTTTCCGACTTAATATACATTTTATGAAAAAATGCTCCAAATAAAAAAACCTCCTCATTCCATTAGCTACAGATTACTCGCTTACAGTATGCAGTTATTTTGAAAAATAAAAAAGTTATCTCGATCCACACTTTATCGCTGTAAAGCATACAAAAGTGGTAACTCTTTCATTAATACATATTTATTTTTCAGTCATATCAAAACATATATTATTTTTGCATACACCGTTGGAAAGCGAAAGGTTTGAGTATTACAGCACTAAAATATCAAATTTTTATGACAACGAATAACAGATATAGAGGAGTGGGAACATTAAAAACGCGAAAATAGTGATTTTGCTAAAAAAACCGCTACCCAAGGAATCACTACTTCCACATCCAGATTTTTTATCCAAGTCACAACGAAAACATTTTGAATGTGGAAATAATTGTTTTTGGAACTTTAATAATATAATATTTGAAATCCTCTACCCCAAAAACCCATAAAACGATACCCCACATCGTTATCGGGGTGGGGGTGGTGATAGGGGGTGGTAGTGGAGGTGGATGAAGAAAAAAAAAAATTGAGGTTTCTGGTTCTTGTACACACACTAAATCACAATTTTTTTTCATCCCCTTTAATAATGGGGTGGAGGTGGTAATGGGGGTGGCTAATGCCAAATATTTTTTTAAGCCCTTAGCTTCTCTTGTAGATACTAAATACCAATTTTATGGACTCTTACCTGCTTGATTTAAATATTTTCCCCAAATTTACCCCAATTTACCCCCCAACTCTTCGACGGAATAAGATGAAAATATAATCTAGTTCTGTATCTCGTTAAAGTACATATGTGTACCAAATTTCAAGTCAATATCTCAAACGGTTCCAGAGTAAACGTGAGCACAAAAAAAGTTACAGACAGACCGACAGACAGAAATTTTTTTTCTCTCAAACATAAAATCTCGACGTTTCGTGACATTCTAAGCCTATTTGGATAATAAAAATTTTTAAAAATTTTTTTGTCGTTACTATACTTCCACTGGATGTGGAAGTAATTATGAAAAAGTGCAATTTTTTCCAATTTCGCAATTCCAAAACAAATCGCGACCTCAAAAATATGTTTCGTGAGGTGTCTTTATGTGAAAATATACTGTCTGTTTTTGTATGTTCGAGAGTTGCATAGCATGGGTTGAATTCAGGCTGACAGCTAAACTGCCCAAGAAATGAGTTTTAAAATTGGGACAATTTCAAACGTGGGTGACTGCTATTAGTAAAGTCGAGAGAGCCTAAAAACAGCAAAACCTCAATACCGGTCATATAGGAAGTCGTCGGGAGCCTTTTGAAACTTGTTTTGTATGCTAAAAACTGTAAAGTTTACCTGCTCAACCTGTACGATGATGTTTTAAACAATCAATAATAAACAACGTAAGTTATAGTCCACTCAGATTAGGGAAATAGCGGAGAAAACAGCAGTTTCTTTGCATAGGAAGTAAGAATTCAACTTTTAGAACAAGGTTCTGCTTATGCGCAGAAAAAAAAGAAATGATTTTTGAGATATATACATACCGTGCGTGTAATTTCCCATTAGGCATGTACATTCACGTAGCGCGAGAGATTTGACAACACAGCCGTAAATTCGTCCGCCGGGCGGGCATCCCAGCTTTCAGTTATTTCATTTCAGCCAGCTGGCACACGCGATGTTGTAATTTTTACTCCCTATGCCTAGCGCTCGGCTACACGCACGGTATATATATATATATATATATATATATATATATATATATATATATACGTTTTTTCGCGTTTTTTCTTTCATTTAGACGTATATATCTCGAAAAGTACACGTTTTTAATGCTAAGCGAACATAGGTAAACATGTTCAGAATACGACATCCTACAAAAAAGGCTCTATACATTTTTCCGTTTGTCCCATTGGCTTTTCCGGAAAAGCGACTTGAAAAATATATGTGTTTTTTTCGTGTATTTTTTATATTGAATGCAAATATCTAAAAAGTGTACGATTTTAGGGCCAAATGAACATAAGTAAACTTGTTCAGAATGAGATTTCCTGCAAAAAGGCTCCTATACATTTTTCCGATTATCCCATTGGTTTTTCCGGAAAAGCTTCTTGAAAAATATATATATTTGCTTTTTCGTGTTTTTTTTTTTCATTTTGGCGTAAATATCTCTCAAATATATAAAACCTTTTTTGCAGGAAATCACATTCTGAACAAGTTTAGTAATGTTTATTAGCCTTAAAAATGCGTACTTTCCGAGATATATACGTCTAAATGAAAAAAAAAAAATACGAAAAAGCAGGTATATATATTCTTCAAGAAGCTTTTCCGAAAAAATCAATGGGATAATCGAAAAATGTATACGAGATTTTTTGTAGAAAATCTCATTCTGAATAAGTTTATTTATATTCATTTAGCCCTAAATTTGCGTGCTTTTAGAGATATTTGCATTCAAAATAAAAAAAACATGAAAAAACACATAGACATATTTTTCAAGTCGCGTTTCCGAAAAAACCAGTGGGATAATAGGGAAAATTCATAGAAACTTTTTTGTAAGAAATCGTATTCTGAACACTTTTACCTATGTCCGTTTAGCCTTAAAAACGTGTACTTTTCGAGATATGAAAGTCTAAATTAAAAAAAACACGAAAAAATGTATATATATATATGTATATATCTCAAAAATCATGTCTTTTTTTCTGCGCATAAGCAAAAAATTGTTCTAAAAGTTGAGTACTTACTATCCATGTAAACAAACTGCTGTTCAAAATCTTTCTTTAAAACGGCGTTTTTTTTCCTAATTTGAGTGGACTATTAGCAAATAATTGTAATTAAAGCAGCTTTTACAGTTGAGTAAATTAGTTAAAGAAAAGTACTACTTTTAAGGTTACTACTTTAGAATTTGAAATCAATAATTGAAATTGTATTTGCACAAGACCTTAAAAATATGAATAATTATTTTTAAAAATAAAACAAGCGCTGAAGTCAGAGGTGAAAAAGATGCAAACTAGAAAGAATATAATACGAAATGATAATTCTTTTTATGAGTAATTTTTGTAGTAAAAGGCGTCTTCTTCAGTTGGGGGAGAATTTATTCTAGGGTAAATGCTATAAACCTGCAAAAATGAACATCTAGGTAATGCTATACAGGGTGTTTCAGCTAAAATTCCCCGGGTCATTATCTCGTAAAATAATAAAGATACTTAACATTTGTAAATCGCGGATAATTGACACCAATAAAGGTCTTAAATGACTGCAGTTAGAATTGTTCCTTCGCAGTGCACAGAGATGGCGCTGCGGTGAGAAATTATTTTTCGATGGCTGGAATTTTGAAACACGATTCATACGATTAATGAATAAATTGTGAATAATTTTAACTATGTAAAGAAATTTGTAAATACCAGCCACTTTGGAGCTACATGAATTTTTTCTCCATTTTTTTGTCTCTGCAAATTTTGAAAACTTCTGTAAATTTTCTGTTTATCATTTTAGAACACCAATTATTTAAAACTTTTATCTTATTATATTCCATACGTCTTATATTATTACATATTTTGAAAATTTTTATAATTTTCAGAATTTTTCAAATGCAACTAATTTTTAAAATTTGAAATTAGCAAAAATGTTCAAAATATGTAATAATATAAGAAGTATGGAATATAATAAGATAAAAGTTCTAAATAATTGGTGTTCTAAAATGATAAACAGAAAAGTTAAGTTCAGTTTTCAAAATGTACAGAGACAAAAAAATGGAGAAAAAAATTCATGTAGCTCCAAAATGGCGGGTATTTACAAAATTTTTTACATAATCATAATTATTCACAATTTATTCATTAATCGTGTGAATCATGTTTCAAGGTTCCTGCCATCGAAAAATAATTTCTCACCGCAGCGCCATCTCTGTGCACTGCGAAGGAACAATTCTAACTGCAGTTATTTAAGACCTTTTTTGGTGTTAATTATCCGCGATTTACAAATTTTAAGTATCTTTATTATTTTACGAGATAATGACCCGGGGACTTTTAGCTCAAACACCCTGTATATTAATGAAAAACAGTACATACCTATTTAAAATAATTTTTTATTATTATTTACTGGCTAATTACAGTAGCAACATAGCGACGTATTTATTAAAAACATGTGAAAACGCACATCGTCTCAATAATAACTTCTTTTTTCTATTGTTAATACTTTACGATTTACAGCCGCCAGAAAGAAAAAATTTGTGCTTTGCTACAGATTTTTACAATTATCTCGGGTCCCGTTATTCCCAGCTAATAATTAGTTATTATCAATAACCATTAAATCAAATCAACAAAATATTCTAATCCGTATTTAAATTTAAGTATCTTCTTGGTCAGAAGAACAATAAAACAAGTAAAATTCTCACATATACATTTGAACTTTTGGTACGTCATTAGAAGCACTATAAAAACAGTTACGACACGTTACAATATGACGATAGTTTAAAAGTGAACAATTTTGTGGTCACCGCCTTTAGCATGTCTTAGTAACCCCTCATCCGTAACTTACAATTTCTGATTAAAAATTTGACAATATTAAATCAGATTAATGTTCTCTATAATTGGTTATTAATAAAAGGAATGCTGTATTTTGTAATGTTTCAACTTATTAGCAATAAGGCGGTGCTTGTTTCTAATTCCTAGTTTGGTTGATATGTTCCATGTTATTTCGTTATTTCAATGACATTTCTGATTTCTGCAATTATTTCATTTATTTATATACAGTCATCGTACTTGAAGTAACGTGATGTAATGTGACTACACAGGATTTTCATTTAAAACGCTGTACTAGGGATATATGTTTACATATTTGAAAAATTATTTAAAAATGAAAAAAATGTGAGGGGGCTGAAAGTTTCCCAAATCAAATCAAATCAAAGATATTTATTAATGTTTAAAGAAATGAATGCGCCTCAGCTGGGTCCAGTCTAGAGCCGATCACCCCACCGCGGCGTGCAACGTCGCGGTAGGTAGGTGATCGGGTGGAGGGGATTAGCTTCGGCTGTAGCAACAGATGTATTTGAGACGTTAGGGCTCCTGTTTAACATATATAAAAAACTTAAACCTAACAATTTCATTGAACAATAATCCGGGAAGATATTAAAATACTTAGAAATAGCTAGAACTACGAAGAAACAATTGCATTTTTAACACACGCGCACTGTCGCACGCGCGCACTAAATTTACGAAGAAAATCTTGTTGTCCATACGGGAAAAACTTAGTGAAAAAACCCGTTCGAGAGTCACGGATTTATCCAGTGGTTTACCTGCCTCTGGAAGGATGGGGTGAGGGGAGATTATGATTTTAAAAGTTGGGATTTACTAGCAGTTATTGGTCTAAAGGGAATTTGGAAGAAGAACAAAAAGAACAAAAATTGACAAAAATAATAAAAATGCAACTAATGGGGGGATAGAGGGGGTACAAGTAAAAGGTGGTGAAAATAAAAGGTGGTGAAAGGAAATTGTGGTATAGGAAAGATGTGGCTAGGGAGGTTGCCGAAAGATAGGCAACGCCTGGTATGGTAATGGGTGTTTCAGGTTGAAAAATATGGCATTATGCTGTCTGATTCGTGTGATGTCTCGGGTTAGCGGACTTTCGCACAGTTTGAATTGGTAGAATTTTTGGGAAGTTTCCCGGACGAAGTCCGCTAGTGGGGTTATGTCGTGGCAACGAGCATAGAGATCTCTGAGGGAGGTGTACCTACCGGAGTCTGAAATGAGGCGCATAAATTTATGTTCTAAAATTCTGAGTTTCCGCATTGTCGTGGCCGGGATGCTGCACCACACCGGCGCCGCGTATGTGATGGCCGGTCTGATCACCATCGTATACAATAATTTTTTATTAGTCCTGTTTAGTCCGCTACCCCGCGCCAGGAGCGGATACAGACTCCTGGACATGGAGTAGACCTTACGTACAGTCTCGTTTATGTGCGTGTGGAACGTCAGTCTCCTGTCCAAGTTGACCCCCAGATACTTCACGCACCGTTTGATTGGAATTTCTCTACCCCCGATCGAAAGTGGCGTTAAAATCCGATTTTCGGTAAATCGGCGCGTGAAGAGAATGGACTCCGACTTCTCGGCGTTGATCCGAATCTTCCACTTGTCGTAATGCGCCGTGGCACGGGCCATGTGCGCCTTGAGTAGCATGTTCGCCGCTTGTGCGTTATGCGAATGCACGTACATGGCCGTGTCGTCGGCGTACTTGGCAAGATTCGTATTCGGGAACTCCGGGAAGTCGGAGACGTATATATTGTATAACTTTGGTGACAGACACGACCCCTGGGGGACGCCCGCGCGAATATCCCTTCGAGTGAAAGTTTATTATTCACCCTGACCTGCAGCGATCTGCCTGTCAGGAAAGAGTGAATAAGTTTGGTGATGTGCGTAGGAAAGTTAAGCGTATTAAGTTTGTAGAGTAAGCCCGGGATCCATACTGTATCGAAAGCTTTCTCAATATCGAGCAGCACCATCACTGTGCTTTTTCCGCGGTTGCATTGCACTTTGACGTCATTCACGATCCTGACGACCTGGTGTACAGTGCCCCTGCCCTTCCTGAAACCGAACTGACACTCATCGTCGATGTGGAGTTCATCCTGGGCAGCGTCTAGTCTGACCAGGATGACCTTCTCCACCAGCTTGGAGATCGCCGAGAAAGTTTCCCTGTAAATTGGGCTTAATAGAGGTAAATAGGTAAATCAAGCAGATAAGAGTCCAAAAATTTTTGACATTAGATTACTACCCCATTACTACCTCCACCTCATTATAAAAAGGTGTTTCAGGTTGAAAAAGAAATTGTGATTTATTGTGTGTACAAGAAACAAGGGCCTCAAAATATTTTTTACTTCATTCATTCCCACTACCACCACCCCCTAGGACTACCCCCACCCCACTACTGATGTTTGATATCGTTTTATGGGTTTTTGGGTTTTTTTGACATTTCCAAATATTATATTATTAAAGTTCCATAAACAATTATTTCCACGTACAAAATTTTTTCGTTGTTAGAGACTTGGGTAGCAAATCTGGATGTGGAAGTAGTGATTCCTTCCCAACCAGCAAATTTGTTTTACAATTTAAATGTTATACGATTATTTTGTTTTATTATTATTTTATTAATGCTTCTAAAATGCCAATTGATTATATTAGAGTTGCAGAAAACACTATTTGGTTATCTGCAACTGGCCTGTTTTATAAATTTATCATTAAAACGTTTTTACAGCAAAATTATAAAATATCTTACAAACCAGTTAAGAAATTGTTTTAGAAACGTTTCCGTGGCTAAGCTATAAAACATGTCATCTTATAAAACTAAATAATTTTATAGTGCTTTTTTAGTAACGTTCGGAAGTATTTTCAGCACTGTTATAAATATATATTAAAATTATTTTATAGTTGTTTCCTATTATCTTATAAAACAATTATATTAAAGCACTATTTGGGACAGTTCTGTTATTGAAAGTAAATTGTTGTTCCAGACTCTACTACATAATTATTATATAGCGTTGCAATCTACTGCAATATGACAACAGCAATAAAGTAGTTATAAAATAAAATTGTTTACGTGAATGAACATAAAAATGCTGCTATTAAATATGCAATAAAATATATTTGAAACAATTGACTTCCTGTGTCAACAGTGTGTTTATATTTCATCAAGACATATATCTAACACTAAGCCGACTGGTGTAGATCGTACATACTAAAGTAGAAATTAAAATATCAGATTTAGGACAATGAAGAAACTTTAAAAAAACTAATTTTTAGATTAATTATGCAAATGGCGCCAATACTGTCTCAGTGGCTGCATTTACAACACAATTCTAACATATTTATTATAAAAAAGTTGCCAAAATATCGCGAAAGTAAGTAATTTATTGTATAAGAATCCTATAAAAATTACCTAGTAGCATATTGGCCCGCAAAGCGCATAAGCATGAAAAATAACAAACAGCTATTTTCTGAGATGAAGTGGGCTCTAACTAAATGGGCAGAACTGTATTGGAAGATTTTACCTTACGCATATAATTTTTCAAATTTTAAATTTCGTTTTTACCTCTGTAATGTCTAACAGTAAATATATTTGCTGGGCTGTCAGAAAGTGTGCACCACATGGGAAGCTTTTTTTGTTAGTGCGTTATCAGAAAATGCTATCATTTATAAAAAGTTATGCATGAAGAAAAAGTAATTCCAATACTACAAAAAACGTTACCGATCCCAAGGTTATCCGCCATATTGATCAACCATTAATCAAAATTCTATATGCATTTCCGTCGCTTCTTATTTGAACTGTCCTCCTTTCTTACCTCTATATTCAAAGGATCAACCCAATCTTTCTATGTAGTAAACAGCCTACTAACTAACATAACCTAACCTAATCTAGCTGTCATTTTTATATTATTTTCTTTTCACTTAATTTAGGAGTGAAATTTTCTTACCGAATCCCCCACGTGCTTTAATTAATTACCAGAAATTTTTCAACCACTACTAAGGAGATTACTAGTGAAAATTTTGGTAAAATGAGCAAGGGTGTTAAAATGAAAACTTTATACGCCATTTGAATACAGTTACAATATAGTTACAATAAATTACAGTTTTTATCAAAATGTTTGATCCGATTATTTTTATAGTTATTTTTCTTCGCTTATAAGTTGTAACAAAAATGCAAAATAAGACATTTGTGAAAAAAAAATTGTTATATTTTTCATTTAAGATACGGCCCTGTCACCTCTAAGACCCATTATTTTATAGATGTTTTGTAAGAATATCCTATAGTTTAATTATCTTAAAATGCTTATATTTAACACAAAAGTATTTTATAGAAGGAAGCCATTTCATGAGACCATTAATATTTATGGCAATTAATACGTGCTAATTATAAAATTATGATGATTAAAACAAATTGGCATTATATTTCATTACAAAGAAATTTCAAAATGTGAAATCAATTTTTATAAAATTCCAAAAATTATTAGAAACCTTCAGTAAACATGAGGGGCACTTAAAATTCATCAAAAACACGGCATAATTCACAGTAAAATTTCCTCCGCATCAAAAATTGCAAGCTCTATGGGTTAGCACGTCTCTAAAATAATTATTAAATAAGTTTTTAAATCCCTCATCCAGTACAATCACTGAAGGTATTATACCGCCCTACTAAGCACAGAGGGGGTAACTGATTTTGTATTGTTTGCAAATAATTGGACTTTTATGTTTACGTGAGTGCTGTTGTTTCTTTCACCAAATTGTTTATTTTTTGTTACTACATATATGTATTTTTTATGTTCTTTCTAATTTTTAACATTACAAGCTTTTATAAAAATACATTGTTGAAGAAAATGTAGTTACTACTTATTCATTTTTAAGTTGTCTACAAATTACTAAGCCAAAGGGTAGTAACTACTTCCAGTTTCTTATAAAATCATTTATTCGAACAAAACTAAAGCATACAGAATTACTAATATTAGTCATCTTCATATCAGGGACCGTCACCGAACTGAAACCGTAACAGAAAACCGCATCTTAATTACGATTTTTTTCTAACCGAAACCGAAAACTGAAATGAGAGATTCTGGAAAACCGAAACTGTAACCGAAAAACGGATTGGGGCTGCTTTGAAAACAGAAAACCAAATTAACACTGCTATGAAAACCGAAACTGTAGCCGAAAACCGAAAATGGTGTAAGTTAGGTAACCGTATCCGAAACCGAGCCGAAAAAAATTTTTTGGCATAATGCTATTTTCACGTTCCATTAATTATAAAATAATATTGTCACGTTTTTGTGCTGATATTTCTTTTGGTTTCTTCTCCTGTTCTGGAGCCTGTATTTTTGCTTGAACTTGAACAGTGTCATGTATACGGGGTGGCTCAGCCGATAGGGACACTCTTGTAACTCTTGAACGGACGAATGGATTTTTTCAAATTTGGTGTAGTAATATGGGATGAAGTTTCCAATTATATGATGTAATAAACCAAAATGGCCGACTTTCGGTTTCGATGCAATTGACATGAAAATCAAATTTTTAAATGGAACAACCTCTATAATTTTGCATATTTGGGCTGCTGGTAAAAATAGATATGATCTGACCCCCAAACATTATTTTGATTTCCAAAAAATATAGATTTTTTAATTTTTAATTTTAATCATAGAAGGTCGGGATTTTGCAAAAATTGTTAAAAAAGTCTGAAAGTACTTTTAAAATATTATCTTTTCAGATACTATCATTCAGCACTATTTATTCTTCATTAAGTTCAACGATATTGGTTTTTCAACGAAAACTATTTCTTTTAATGTTGTAACAGTTCAGAATTAACAATTAAAAATATAGCATGAAAACAGATATATTTGAAGGATACAGCAGGTGAACAATGGTATCGTTGCTTATTTAACTGACATGCAGCGAACAGGTCTCGGCACAGTAGCAGTAGTCTTCAGTATACCCTTGCCTTACCATTTATCAGGCCCACTATGTTTGGTTACCACTTGCAACTCCATGCATTGCATTAAATTAAATGTTATCTCCATCGGCACCTTATAAAATCTCTGGGTCCAAATTACTGCCTATAACAAATACAAGGTTATGTTGTAATCACATTATCAAGTAATTACTTAAATAAAGGACTAATAGATTACCTGGATAGTATAAGGTATAATAAATATTTAATAAATTAAATTCGTAAATATTATTCAGATTTGTTTTGATTTTGATTGACAAATGTCAAAATTTTAGTTAGGGATTTTAATAGTAATATGAATGGACAGCTTGATTTGCAAATTGGCGCAAAATCACCCTTTTTTGCTTTCAAAAAGACAAAAAAGGAGGAGACATTTTTTATTTGGCTGGTTGCTGAACAGGGAGGAGTTCTCCAGATGTTAATTTAAATTCCATATTAAAATAGATCAACCTAATAAGAGCTAAGGTCAGTAATTTCTTTTTTTTTTAAATAATATTTTAAATTTTAAATAAATATACATACCTTGGTAGTTGTGATAAAGGTAATACTTTTTAGGTTTTTTTGTATGCCCTATGATACCACCCTTCAGCCTCTATCTGCTCTTATGTTGTGTCAACTGTGTATAAAGCTGTCTATATGAGCCATTTAAACCTCCATCTAAATATATGCACAAGAGATTAATGATTAATTATTGGTGCCAGGTGGTCTAATGAAAAGTTTTGCCTTGGGTGCAGAGCTTATTTTTTTAGAATCGTAATCATTCGTAGGGGGTCTGCATGTGGTAAGCGGAACGCTGGCTATTGTTTCACCACAGACGGGCGAGTGTTTTTCTTATTTTTGAACCTGCCAGATCGTAGTGCCATTACGTTCGAAAGAAGCAACTTAGCCTTCAGCGACACAAAGGCATAAGCCATCGTATATTGGTACATTTGCCTGTATATTGGTCATCATTTATTATTCGTTATTTTATTTAGTGTATACTTATGCCATTTTATTTTTTATACTTAATGCTGATATAACTACCTATTTTTTTATTTTGTCATTGCATATGTAAGCCAAAAACAGCTGTTTGTTGTCCTGAAAGCTATCGATGTTTAAGGCTAGATGATATATTCTGCAAATAATTTTTATACTATTTATATCATACTCTATATAATTTATATAATTACTTACCCATATACATAAGTATATTTTCTGCTATTATTATCTGTGATAACTGGAAGATCTCCACTTGCATCGTGATACTTTTGTTTATACTACCATATATTTCTATTATACTTTTTTTTTGCAATTTGTGTTTTGTCTGCTCATTCCCTACCTCTGCCAATTAACCTTGGCTGGCGCCCGAAGTTTACAATAAATTTCCATCTGTTCATTTAATATTCACAAGCTATCTTTTGAAATTTTATGATTGACATAAGGGACCTTGCCCACGACCCGCTGTCGACATATGAGCTGCCGAGTAACCGAATTTTTAATGATCACTTTGGACCGTTTAAATTTGGTCGTGACTATTTAAGTCACAATGGAACTCCTATGGGACAACTTATTATTTAATTAGACCTTTAAATTACAAAGAAAATGATATGCATATTGTCTACCTTCTCTTTGTCCTAAATTCATATGTATTTTCGCCAGCAGGATCCAAAATATTTTAGTTATATTATATTTTTATATATTATATAGTTTATATAGTTATATTTTTAAAATCAAGGAAGTTCTTACCTGGAAATTAGAATGTTCTTTAAATATTAATGAGCTATTTAAGTCTTTGCACTCACTTCACAAACAAAGTTCGTGTTAAATAATTTTTAATATTTCTATTTCCTTAATTTATTCACCAATAACTTCACTATCTGGCACCGTTGGTGTAAAATGGGTTCATATTACGTACTAATATACTAAAGGCTGTCGAGGTTATCTGTAATTTGCTAACCCAAATCGGCGGTAAGTACAATTTACTAAGCTGTTATTGTCGTAAATGATAGTAAATGATGTAGATACGGGGTATTTGGCTTAGTATATGGAGTTACTACCAAATTGTCTAGTATAACAGTAAATCAATGTACATACCCCCAACTTTTTCATTAAAAATTAAATATTTCCAGCTCAGATACGATTTAGAACCTTTAATATTAGGTGTAAAATGCACACTAGAGTTACCTGGAGGCATTATCTCATTTTGTAAAAAAAACCGTTGCCCAAGGAATCACTACTTCCACATCCAGATTTTCTATCCAAGCCACTCACAACGACCACATGATGGCCAACTGCTGTTGGTCTACGAAAAGAGACATGCACGAAGAACATAAAAGAGAGCCAGTGAGGAGATCATTTGAAAATGAGAAGAAAAGGTATTCTGAGAAGAAAAATTGAAAAACTGGCATATGTACATTTTATTATGTAGGGGTGGTTTTTTAGGGATCATTTTGGGTACCAAGTGAGAATAGGGTAGATCAACGTCACTCAAGAATCTATTCTGGAACTGAAACAATGAAAACTCCAACATTTCCCACGATTTATTGGTATTCATGCAATTTATTCTTATATAAGGGTGGCTACTACCCTTTATAGAAGAGATTTTGGGTAACGAGTAAGCGAGGTGTCCTGGGAGTCACTCCAGATTCATGTTCTGTACTTAAACTATAAAAAAGTTATTTCCTTACTGGCATTTGTGCTTTTTTCTGTCATAAGGATGGTTTCCATCCTATTATGGGGGTAGTTTTTGTACCGACTAAGAATAAGGTAGAACAGGGTCACCCAAGATTCTATTCTGGAATTAAAACATCGAAAACTACTCCATTTCCCACAATCTTTTGGTATTCACGCGGTCTATTTTTATATAAGGGTGGTTTCCACCCTGTTATATGGGTGGTTTTGAGACACGCGTAAGATTCATGTACTGTATTCCAAACTATAAACTTTAACATTTCTCGTCTTTTATTGGCATTTATATACTCTATGCTTGTACAGGGGGCGTTTTCAGCATATTATAAGGGTAGTTTTCCAGTCAATATTCAAGTAAGTGACTGCTGCATATAAAAAATTTTCCCTTCCCATGTTTTTCACTATTCATTTACATCCATTCATTGAATCCTGATGTATGGGACGGTTTTACCCCATTTTCGGGGTTATTTTTTGCTGTAGCGCAAAAGTTTGGGGGTATACGAATTTTTTTGATCTCGGATTCGGATTCAGCGTCGAAAAATACATAGGAATACTATATTCAGTCATCCAAATCAAAAACTTTTTTTGTGGGGCTGTGTTATTAGCATGTATCAAAAGTAATTTAAAAAACAATTTTAAAAAAATCGGCTTTGTCTACGTCAATTGGAAGCTGAAAGATGACATTTTTTGCGCTTTTTGTTATTTATAAATAAAATAAATGACATATTATTGACTCCAATTTGCACTGAATATTTCCTGATTTTTAAAATTCATCAATGACTATGTTACCATCTTTTTAATCATATAAATTGTTGTAAAATTATCAAGTTGAAGGTTCCCGACAGCGCCAGCGCGACGAAACGGCAATGTTTTCTCTTTTTAAAGGTTTTTTCTTTTGTAAATTTTAGTTTTTCTGTCAATTTTAGGATACACTACTTCTTTCAATACTATTTATTTCTATGCTGTAAAAATTTCAAAGCAAAAATTTTGCTCTCTATTTTTTCTTAATCGCTAATTTTAATAAAAGTAATGATTCCATTTTTTATTTAATTCTATTGTACTGTAGTAAGACAACTGCCTACAGATTTTTGTTTTACTCCACTATTAATGTGTTACAAAAATGTGAACTTAATTTGTAATAAAATATATATCTTCAATAAAACAATATCTCAAAAATTCCAGACCAGAATTTCACAAGTTTAACTTTATATAACAATTTTTATTGCCGAGATGAAGAATAACGTCGGAACCTCAGTTTACTTCTATTACAAAAGCATACACTATAAAATCTAATATCTTCGCCCTCTTAGAAAACTTGGCACGTAACACACTTTCGCAAATATACGAGCTATATTGTCAAACCTTATATTATAATTTTGCAAATATGTAGGTATATATAAGTAGTATACCTACGAGCCATTGTTCGGAATACTGAAATGGTTTTTCTTTTAAGTCCCACTTCCGCATATTCAAAGGAAACCAACCGACATCACAGAACTGATTGAAAAAAACGTAACTATGTGGCAAATGTAAAAGTGTTAAAATGATTTTAGCATAATAATGTGATGAATATTTTCATGGTGATATCCACTCTTTTCTAGGAAATGCGTTTTAAAAAATATATTTTATTACTATTATTTTTTTTAATATAACACGTTGTAAATTGTACATATGTTAGTGGTCACGTAAATAGGGAACTAAAAGACCAAAAACGGATTTTTTGTTTTTGGATTTTTATTTGCATTGGCCATTTCTACAGGCATTACATTGACACGATAATTTTATATCTAATAGTTTAATACTGTAGTATTTTTTTAAAGTTTACAAAAATATTCGCACTAATTTGTGAAAATTCAAAATGGCGCCTTTTAACCCAAAAAATATAAATCGCTGTCATTTTTTGTCGTTTGTTGGCTGGTGTGTTTTGAATTTTTAGGTTTGAGGTTTATGGGTTTAGGAATCGGGATTTGTACGTTTTATTTTGTGTTTGAGATCAAAATGATAAAATTATTTATAATAGATATAAGTGGGTATACAGAATAGTAATAAAATCTGCAAAAAACTTATATAATGAAAAAATATATTTGAAAACTAATAATAAATCAAACGCTGTATGGAACATAATTAACAACTCAATAAAAAATACAAATGACAATAGAATAGAGATCAATGAAATTCAATCAGATAATGGATTAACTGTAGATTTTAAAGGTATTGCAATTCACTTCAATAATTTTTTTGTCGATACTCCAAGCAGTTTAAGTAATAATTTAAAAGATAAAGAACGAATACAAGAATGTACATTTAGTCAAAACAATCATAATAATACTAAAACCCCAACAATGAAAATAACTCCTGTGGATGAAATACTTGTGTTTAATATCATATCCAACTTAAAAAATTCAAACTTAACAGGAATTGATGATATATCAGTACTAACATAGTAAAGTCATGTAAAAATTATTTATTGAAACCTTTGGTATATTTAATTAAAATGTCTTTTTCTCATGGTGTATTTCCAGAAGTTTTAAAGACAGCCAAGGTGATACCGATACATAAAAAGGGAGATAAAAACTGGGCTGAAAACTATAGACCCATTGCATTATTGTCAATTATCTCTAAAATAGGTTTAACTCAAATTTGTTATTTTTCAATAAAAATAAAACAGTTTTTATCAATTTCACTCCCAAGAACAAAACTATTAATGAAAGTTATTTAATACAAACATTGTTCTAAAAGTTAAGTACTTACTCTCTATGCAAAGAAACTGCTGTTCAAAATCTTTTTTTTAAACGGCGTTTTTTTCCTAATTTGAGTGGACTATGACCATAAGATTTCCGTACTAATTAAATGTATTGGGAAAGATATGATATGAATAGACAATTTTCAAAATCCGATATCTCGGCGAAAAAAAAAGATATTTGAGCAAACTCAACGGCATTTTAAAGAGGAAGATTTATACTTTAAGATCCCATACATGGTTTTTTTAAGGAAAAAAAAATCGCAAAGCTACATAACTTCAAATATGTCAAAGAACCGTGTTTTTGCACTTTTAGGTTAGGATATCTCAAAATCCAGACGCGATAGAGCAAAACTAAAAATAGATTCGAATTCTGCGTCGAGAAATATATGAGAAACGTATGGTCTGACCTCAGATCCAGACAACTTTTTTTTTTGTAAACCTGTGTAATTTTTCTTTTTACATTTCATTGCTTGCATGAGTGTATAATGTGCCCTGTTTGTTTAAATTTCCCACAAGTTACCTCCTGTCTTCACTTTTTAGCTTGTGGGTTTACACTAGAATAATCGGAAAGTTCAGGTTGATCTACCTGCAGATACTGGTTGATTAGCATCTTCTGCAGCTTTCCGACTTGTAGTTTTGGTTCTTGTAATTTTGGGCATGTTCACACACAGTTCACACATTTCAAATCCACGGCTTTACAATCTTTAACTGGATGATCTTCTGCACACCTAGGGCATGAGTACTTTTGTACAGTGCACCGATTAGAGTGATGATTGAAACCGTTACATTTATAACATCTTTTTAAATCCACAGAGTCATAGACATCACAGTAATCATAGCCGACAAATAACTTACCATCACCTCCGGACATGAGATTGTTATATGTGGTTACATCTACCTGCAAGATTGCCTGAAATATATTAGAGTTTTTTCTTGTTGGCCACAGTTTAATAACTTTGCATTCAGAATCTTCATTTAACACGGACTTGTTTTGATGTCTCACAAATTTCACTAGTTCGGATTCTTCAAGTTTCTCAGATATCCCCACAAGACGGATTCTGGGATTTAAATTTTTTGCATCACTTATCTCATACTTATCGGCTGGTTTACCTTTAGCTACGTCTTTCAATTTAGTGACTTCTTTTTCGTTTATGCAGCCTATAACAATTCCATAATTATTTTAAACTCTATCTCGGACTCGCTGCCCCCCAATTGCCATGCCAACTCGTAAAAGTTAGCTGGTCTGCTGGAGTTCCACTAATCTTCAAAGCGTACCCACAATGGTGGCTCCAGCAAGTTATATGTGTATATGAATGATCAATTTTTGTTGGTTTAATGCTGGCTGCACAGACCAGCTCACTTTTACGCATGTCAATCTTCAAAATGTACCGAGAAGGTCAGTTGGTTGGTTGGATCGTCTGTGTCTACAGACGATCCAACCTTTAAGGCAGTTCCAGTCTCTTCCAGTACCCGCCAATTTTTCATTTTATTCTTTATAACTTTAAGCATATATGCTTTAAATATTAGGTAATCAATTTGACAATTCAGCCAACAGAAAGTGACAGTGATACAATCATTTGGACCTAACACTTCAGTATTTTTGTCCCAATTAGATAACCGAAGAGAAAATGTCATAGCGCTCCATAATTCAAATGAAAACTAAATGGATTATAATAGTAGGTACAACGGAATTATTTGATTAAGATTAATTTGTTATTTATCGACGTTGCTTGCATGTTTTTTAGACTTTAAAGCGTACCATGATGAAGAAGTGGATATACATACCTACAAATATATTAAATATGTTTAGTATATCTTGTTTTCCTTGACGCAAAAGTAAAGATATACCAAGAATTTGAAATTGCATGTTTAAGGATTTGTAGACAATTTGTATTCAAATATAAACTTAATTATTCCTGAATAAATCTTGAAGAAGTACTACTATAATAAATACAGTACGAACAACATTTTCATTTGAAAATCAGCTCATAAATTCAAGGAAATACATTTCTATAGCGCTATATACACCCGTTTATGTGTAATTTTCATGCATAGACCTTCTGGAATAAGATACTGTGCTGATATGTGCGCATAATAAGCACTTGAAGAATAAATTCAATGCCTTTTTCATTTACGGATACGTAGGTACTGAATTTTCTCAGCAATTAATTTTTAATAACAATGTTTTCAACTCATTTTTAAAATTTATAGTATTTCCCGTATTAATTTGTATTATTGTTTGCCACTGACCTCTAATGTAGGTATTATTTTAAATTAGTTTGATTTGGTACTGTCAGTAGCGGAACCAGAGATCTTTTATAAACCCTATTAAAACACTCCGATCAACTAATCGATTTAAAGTTGAAATTAATACAATAACACAGGTCTACAAAAAAAAGTCTTATCCTAAAGTATCTTGATGCGCCGAAGCCAATTCTTGGAAAAAAAAAATTCTACCGTCTCATTTTTTTCCTACCACCCATTTTATCCCCTAAAAAGAGCAAAAAAAAAAAAAAAAAAGGTCTTGCCCTAAGGTTCCGATCTAACTTTTCTGAAGTATTTTGATGCGCTAAAGCCAATTTTACACAAAAAAATGTATGTCTTGTCAGTTTCATCCCCTAAAAAAGGCAGAAATGAGGTCTAATTGGTCCCAAGGTTCTGATATAATTTTTTCAAAGTATTTTGACGCGCTGAAGCCGATTTTGGACAAAATATTTTTTTACCGTGTCAGTTTGTCCTTGAAAAGGGAAAAGCTGCCTACTTATCTCAAACAAAAATCTTCGACCGACATTTCTCATGAATTGAAAGATGCATGGAAAATAAATAATTATTTTCTATCAGTTTTCAGTCCGGTTAATAATTGTCCTGAGGCTACAGAATATTACAAATCTAAAAAGTTTAACAATAACTTATCATTTTCGTTTAGTCTAGCCACCGTTGAAGAAATTAAAAGTATCTTACTTGACTTAAAATCCAACGCGCAAGGAGTGCAAAAATGCTACAACTTTGTTATCCAGTAATCTGTCCTCATATTACGCATATAGTAAATTGTTGTCTCGAGTCCGGTTAATTTCCAGGTATATGGAAATCTTATCTTGTTAGGCCACTACCTAAAGTTAGTAATCCGTCTGACCTTAACGAACTGCGACCTATCAGTATACTTCCTGCTCTTTCAAAAATATTAGAAAAATTTATTAGCTTGCAAATGTATGATTACATAAATACTAATAACATCATTTCCAATAGACAATCAGGTTATAGCACGACGACGCTACTTACAGAAAATGTTACCGATGATATAATTAGGTCTCTTGATAAAGGATTAGCTACAGTACTTGTCTTCCTGGATTTCTCTAAAGCCTTCGACACTCTCGATCATTCTTTGTTGTGTGCTAAACTAGTTTACTTTGGATATAATGATATAGCCGCACAGTTCTTCAGTTCTTATCTTAGTAATAGGTGCCAAAAAGTAGTCGATGAACTGTCTTCGGAGCCAGCTTATGTAACATCAAGCGTACCGCAGGGATCGATATTGGGGCCCTTATTATTCCTCATATATACATCAGACCTTTTTAGTGACGTAAAGCACTCAAATGTTCAAGGTTTTGCAGATGGTACACAGATATATCATTTGACCCAAACCAGGTAAATTCAGTCTGTGAGTTTATAAATAAGGATCTAAACCCAATTCATGAATATTCTGTGAGACATAACTTAAAATTTAATGCTACCAAATGCAACGCTCTCATCTTCTGTCAAAAATCGGCAGAGCAGTTGCTAAATAATAATATGAAATTAGTTATTAATAATCAGAATCTAAACGTGGTCAAGAGCGGAAAAAATCTTGGTATTATATTTGATTCCAAATTAAGATTTGAAAAATATGTCTCCCTTCTGGCAAAAAAATCTAAAACTGCTCTATGGTAACGCTAGCATTTCAAATTTCAAATTACGCAAGAAATTAACCGAAACGCTGGTTTTGTCTAAACTAAATTATGGCATCACTTTATACTTTCCTTGTCTGGATAATATTACAAAATGTAGACTTCAAAAGGTGCAAAATTGTTGTTGCCGTTTTATTCTTGGACTTAAAAAATTCGAGTGACGTCAAAAATTAATCAACTAAGTTGGCTCAAAATAGAAAACTTGTCTAAATATCACTTGGCTGTTTTTGTGTTTCGTATTATTTCTACTTCACTACTCCCTTACTTACGTGAAAAGTTGGTCTTTAGATGTGATATTCATGATGTTAATATTCGAAATTCTAGTGAGTTGTCAATGCCTCGTTTTCGTTTAACTCTTTTCACCAGATCTTTCACATTTAATGCAGTTAAAATATACAATAGTGTCGATGGAGAATTAAAAACGTTTTTCCTGAACACCTTTCGTGTTAAAATTAAGCAAAAATTTAATTTAATTAATTAAATTAATATTTTTCTCCTTCACAGCTGATCAGTTCTATTCATTTTAAATATTGTCAAATCATAAACGTAACTATAACTATATTGAGTAAAAAAAATAACAATTTTTTTCCTCTCTTTTTTTATACCTTTATGTTCTTGTTATGTCTATCACATAGTCTCATATCTGTTCTGTATCTGTTCTGTATTTTTTCTGTTTACATTATATGTATTTCATATGTTAATATTCATATCTTTAATTTTTTTTGACTACGTATTTTTCCTGTAGTAGGGTTAAGTAGAGTAGCTTCGCCTAGACGTCGCCCTCATCTTCATGACAAGTATTGTATATTACGATACTACAAAACAAAATCTCTTTTTTATTGTTATTAAATTATTACTATACTGTTCGCAAATACGAAAACAAAGTATATATTGCATTTTATGGGCATATTTCTAAAACCGTAAATAACTTTTAGAGGAAATATTTTATATTGGGTAGGGAACGAATTCTGAATAACTTTCAAAATATCCGTCTGGTTATGTCTATACTTCCTTCATGTTTCTTGTAAGTACGAAATTTTGACAGTAAGTTGATGGTAGCTAGAGGAATGAATAGAAATCCTAAAATATTATTTCCAAGCATTTATTTATATATTTTACTGATAGATATTTGATAACGAGTAGACCTTGCGTGACCGACTGCGTATATCTATTTAATTCATATTCTTCACGGATACGCCACAATTCATTTTCAAAGAGTGCTACTGAGATCCGAGATTAAATATACAGTCAATATATTTTTTATTTTTATTGTTGAAATTGGTATTCACAATCGGCACCTCCTGACTGCAACTTTCATTCCTTTCGTAATAATTTCATTAAATACAAACAATGAATACCTTTCAAAGTAAAATTAAAATATAACTTAATCTACGTAAAGTTTGTTGAATAAACTTTACCTAATAGACACACTGGATATTACAGTTCCGGTATTTTATGTATTTTCGTATTTATTTTAATTAGAAACCTTAGTAATCTTTTGCTTTAAAATTGGAACAAAACATAGCAAAACAGAGTGATCTCCAGAGGCGTATAGCCTCTGGAGATCACTCTGAATAACGGATATGACTCAATTTCAATAAGGGTATTCTGCTATGTTGTTCTACATATAAATTTTTTGTCAGTAGTTATTGTGTTTATTGGGTATTCGGCAACGCCCAACTGCAAATTCTATTCGTATTGCAATAGTCTTATTAAAAATAATATTTTTAAGGTAAAGTTGATGTATCGTATAATTTATGTTAAGGTTGCTCGAACTTGAAAAACGCACTGTATATTATAGTTAACTATATTTAAGATATTATTTATAAAAAGAAAATCGCGAAGAGTATACTATACCGAATGATTGTGGCTCACCCCCATTTCATTTATTTTTTAACTTTCGTCTAATTTCATTAATATCTATTTACGAAGCCTCCAAAGGTGAACATAACACTTTTTTATCGAAAACTTTTTTTTTTCAAATGTGGAGGTGATGGCTCATAGTGTTCAATAAATTAAAGATTTTTTTTCTGAATTCATTGATATTCATTTCAAATCTATGCTAGTTGTTTTTCTATTTTATTTAATTTATTTAAAAGTAAAAAATCACTTTCAAAATATTTTTTATTGATCCTTATAGTTTGCACTACTGCTTATACCTATTATGAAACAAAAGAGAACTAAAGGCTATTATTCACAAAAAGGTGGTTATTCACATTTCATTATTAGACATATGATTTCTTTTTCAATTATGCAAGTGCAAATCGTACAATTATAAGTGTTAAATTCCTAGGAATGGTGAACGTCATTTGAATTTTACAGATATTGTTCAAAATGACCCCCATCACGATCAATACATTTTCTTGCCCGCACAATAGTGTTACTCATTACATTCCTTAACATTTGTGGAGTGATGCTATTAAAACCTCTTCTTATTCTCAATTCGAGATCCTCGATAGTCATAACGGAAGTTTTGTAGACCTGTCCCATGGTATAACCCCAAAGAAGGAAGTCTAATGAGGTTAGATCCGGTGACCTTGCAGGCCACCTTATGAAACCCTGGCTTGAAATAAGTTGTGGGCCATAAGCTTCATTGAGATAATCCATAACAACGCGGCTGTTATGGGACGGTGCTCTGTCTTACTGGAAATACAACAATCGGTATTGTGCTAGAGGAACTTGTTCGATTTCTTCACAAATTTGATTTGCCAAGAATTCGAGATACCTTTGTCTTGTCAGCGTACCTTGGAAGAATATTGGGCCAATGATTCGTGTTCCATAAATACCTACGCATACATGTATCCCAAATCTTTTTTGAAACCACCCTTGTCTAACTAATCTTTGATCTTGTTGGGACCAGTATCTTACGTTCTGTCCTTTGAACATCGCATTATTTGTGAAACGGGCTTCATCGGAAAAAAGGATGTTGGAGGCAAAATTTTGGTCTCCTTGAAACCTATTAATTAACCATTCACAAAACACAATTCGTCTAACTAGCGGTAATTATGTTTTTTCAAAATTCTTCTTACTGTTTCCCTATTTGATCCTGATTCTCCCGCTATCTCTAACAGAGGCCGATTGACTGTGACTGACGGTTTCTGAATCTGCAACTCTTCATTTACAATGAATTCTTGATTTTGGACATGTGGTTCTCGCATTTTTCTCTCTAACTTCTTGGAATAATGACGAGACGGATGTCTTATTTCAAGAAATCTCTGAGCATACATACATTTGACCTGCAAGCACAGAAATTTTTTTACATTCACCGCAAACTAATATCATGTCAGCTTTCTGTTATTGGTGTAGTTCATCTTAAGAATATCAATAATGGACACAAATCTTTCGCTAATTATTTGCAAATGTCATCTTTATTTTGTTTTATAATATTGTATCAAGTCGTGGTGCAAAGGCAACGTTAAAGCTCAATAAAAATTATTTTGAAAGTGATTTTTTTATTTTTAAATAAATTAAATAAAATAGAAAAACAAATAGCATAAATTTGAAATGGATATCCATGAATTTAGAAAAAAACCACACTATCATAAATCGGCTTTATTGATTATAGAAAATTAATAATATAGTCCAGTCAACGAATTTTCAATATGGGGGGTGTAGACTACATGGAGGGCGGCAGAATTTTTGACTTCAGGGTTTGGGATAGTTAGGAGGTAAGCATACTAAAAGTCCCCGACCCTAGGAGGTCAGCCTTGCAGTGGAGGGCTTCCGGAAGGCCCTAAATTTTGATTTTCTTTGGATATTCTAACCTGTTTGACAAAATTTCCTATATTTTTTACTTCAATAAAAAGATTTTATCTTCAACCGTTCTCGAGTTATCCGCTTCTGAAAATCGTCGATTTCCGGAAAACGCTGTTTCGGATCACATTTTTCGTCATACTCTGCTCTTAACACCTCACATCTTCTTTGTAAAATAAATTGTAATTTGCACACTATATTCTTGTCAGACACCTACTAAGTACATAACAACTAACGTTTTGCAGTTAACTAAAAATGGATTTTAATTTTGGTACTTTCATTTCAGGATGTGCAATGGGTGCATTTAGGGAATGCAACGGTTTTCAACAATTGCGAGCAACGGTTCTCTAAACGACAGCGCTGAAAATGTGCCAGTTGTCAACTGTTGGCAAAATTCACGCTAAGTGTAGTCAGCAGTGAAACTTAACCTCACTTTCTTTCATCAAGCAGATGAATTCCGTCTTTCGACAAAATACGTCGAGTGTTGTAAAATGAAGATTGTTTTGTGACTGTGATTTATTAGTAAACCACGGTAAACCGTTTTGATAGAAACATTTCAGATACATATTCAATCTATTTATTAATTATAGATTTTCGCTGGCGAATATCTAGGAAACTATAACACAGAGGAAGAAAATGAATATAAACATTCTTATACGAAATTTAATACAATTTAATTTTGCATAGAAAAAAACCGCTGCCTAAGGAATCACTACTTCCACATCAAGACTTCCTCTCTAAGTCTCTTACAATGAAAATACTATATTTGCACTCCACTAAGTGGAAGTAATTGTTTATGGAACTTTAATAGTATAATATTTGAAATCCAAAAACCCATAAAATGATATGCCCCATCAGTAGTAGGGGTGGTGATTCTTGATGACTGGTTCCTGTGTACAAACTAAATCACAATATTTTTTCACCCCCTTTAATAATGAGGTGGGGGTGGGGGTGGTAATAGAGGTGGCTATTGCCAAAAATGTTTTTGAGACCTCAGCTCCTCTTATATTTACTAAATACCAATTTCATGCACTCTTAATTGCTTGATTTACCTATTTGCCTATTTACCCCATTTACCTTCAACTCTGCAACGGAATAAGATCGATATATAATCTAGTTCCAGATCTCGTTAAAATACATACATGTGCCATATTTTAAGGCAATATCTTAAACGGTTCCAAAGTAATCGTGAGCACCAAAAAGTTACAAGACTAACAGACAGACCGACGCGACAGACAAATTTATTTTATTCAAACGTAAAATATTGAGGTTTCATGACATTCTATGATGATTGAGTAAAAAAAAATTGAGGCTATAGGTTCTTGTATACACGCTTAATTACAATTTTTTTTTCACCCCCTTTAATAATGGGTGGGGGTAGTAATGGGGGTGGCTAATGCCAAAAAATTTTTTGAGACCTTAACTTCTTTTGTATATACTAAATACTAATTGTATGGAGTCTTACTTGCTTGATTTACCTATTTACCCCAAATTTACCCCAATTTACTCCCCAACCCTCCAACGGAATAAGATGAAAATATAATCTAGTTCCAGATCTTGCAAAAGTACATATGTGTACCAAATTTCAAGTCAATATCTTAAACGGTTCCAGAGTAAACGTCCGCACAAAAAAAGTTACAGACCGACAGACAGGCCGACAGCCAGAAATTTTTTTTCGCTCAAACTTAAAATCTTGACGTTTCATGATATTCTAAGCCTATTTGAACAATAAAAATTTTTTAAAATTTTTTTTGTCGTTACTATGCTTCCACTAGATGTGGAAGTAATTTTTCGCGTACAACGCATCGTTTCCGAGTTATAAGCGAAAAATCGAAAAAAGGGACATTTCCGCTCCCCTCCCCCTTGAAGCGGCAGGGCTAGGGGCGGGGACTTTTGGTATGTTTACCTCCTAACTACCCCAAACACATTCCTGAAGAGGAAAATTCTGCCCCCCTCCATGTCCTCTATACTCATTCGTTGACTGGACTATAAGTATGAATAACATCGAAACAACGGAGCAGACGTTTTTCCGAATTTCAAGAATCTTTTTCAAACATCGAGCTGCTGTAATTTTTTAAAAACTGATCGTGAAAGAAAATTATTTAAACATCAGATTTGGGAAATTTTATGATCTACAATATTGATTAGTAGCCAATTACTACACATAGAAGCAACAAGGACAGATATAATTGCAAGAATGTGCAGCAAAGCAGAAATTTTCTTTTTCATTTTCTACAATATTGGTAATACCTAATTTTAGGGTAGAACTAATAGGAAAGGAGATAATTGAGAAAAACCTATTTGACTGTCATTTTTTTAACATGGCGGTCGTAACGGACACGATATCTTTGTGGAAAATATCAATTAATGATTGGGGCAAGTCTCTCCATAATATAAAAAAAGAAAATCTCTTGTAGGAATTATTCGTGGGTAAAATGACAGATTGACTAAGTACTAAGAGCAGATTTAAAAACAGTGTGGTGACAGTTAATAGTAGATTGTAATACAAGTGTGGCAAGGGCTTCATTGCAAAACGATGTATGAAAGTACGAGTTTTGCAATGAAGTTTGCCACATGTGTGTTACATACTATTTTTTCTACAGTTGTGAAGTTATTTCCCTTTTTTAAAGTCTTTCCAAAATTTTAAATTTGCTGCCTGTCAGATTTTATTTAAAGTGACATTTTCCGCAGTCCGCAGTTAGAAAATTTGGCTTTGTAATTGCAATTCATGTGTAATTAATGTACATTTATAGAATTTAATTGTTATTACCAGTAATATAAAATTCTTTAAGGCAAACACACTATTTTATTCCAGTGTGTGAAGATGTAATCAAGGTGTATGGCAAATTCTTTTCCGCACGCCGTGCGGCAAAGTGATATTTTCATTTTGTAGTCAGAAAATTTGACTTTCAGCACAATCGTAGAAAAATATATTTTGATATTCACATTCCCTATTTCGTAACTATGGAGAAAAGATACTCAGTTTACTTATTTATAATATAATTCTTATAATTGAAGTGTTAGTGCGTGTAGATTTAAACAGTCATTAATACGTAGTATTATTTAATTAGTAATATATGTGCACTGTACTTTTAGCCATTGGGTAATTTTATATTGTATTCCTCTGGTATTATACTCCTGGATAGTCTGTGGGTATTTCTGTTAGATCAACTTATAATTATTGTCATTAGCATTAGTATTGGTAGTATTACTTACTGACAACTGTTGTGAAAGTTGTTCGTTTGGCCAATATAATTAGTAAAAAAGTTTGTCTTCATTATATCGATTTGTAATATATAATTTTTTCGCAATTTTGGATGTATGTGGAGTATAACATAATTATAATTATTGTTTTCTTTAATTTGCCCTCTCTATGTTTAAATTTTTCGCTGGGATAACTAATAATTAACAATTAATGAAACAACGAAAGCTGCACTCTTTGCCTCTAAAATTTTCTTTTTATTACGATACGATCCTTTCTTCAAGTTTTTGTGCTGAGATGCACGGAAAAAGTCTCATTTTTGCGTTCGCGCGTTTTTCAATTTTTGGTAAGGGACATTCTTTTCGTAAAATTTTGTACTCTTTAACTTTTACCTGTATGAGATTTTTGTATTTTGAGCGTTTTTAAGAATGATTTCCTAATAAATAAGCAGGTAAAATTACAAGTTTTGAAAGTAATAATCTAAAATATTATTTTTATTCGATGCTAAGTATTAATATCTCTATTATATAAAATAAGATTGCCTGTTCGATTGCTGATATACATCATGCCATCAGAGTTAATTAAAACTAATTAATACAAATAATTTTCAAGTATTAGTGTAAGTGGCATTTTCTTTTACATGAAATCTATTAATATATAAATTATATTTCAAAATAGCGAATGAGAGTCTAATGGTTACACTTTTGGCTTGAAATCCAAGGGTAGCGGGTTCAAGAAACTCGGACAGATTAGATAATAATACTAATAATAATAATGTTTATTTACGAAAAACAAATTTAAATACAATTATACAATTATATTAGCTTCATGTATAAATGTAAACAAATATGCAATATCGCTGAAGTATAAGTAATTATGCTTGTACGCGATTTCTTAATACTAAATATAACCTATAGAAAAAAAAAATATATTTATTGACTAAATATAATATTTATTGACATAGTCGGGAGATGATGTTATAATCGGGGTTAGTTCACGTTCGGGTAATGAAGTCATTATAGGTATTATTCACAATCATTTAAAAATAGTGACATGAGGTTAAATCACAGTAGGTGTCTTTTACGTATTATTTTTTCATTTGTATTTTATGTAGATAGGATTTATAACTTTTATCACTTTGCGCAGTTTTTAGATATAATTTATAACAAAATATTTTTACAAATGATATATTTTAATCTATTTCTAGGAATGGTGGTTATCTATATTTTAATTTTTTTTCTTGAACAGTTTGACGTTTTTAATACTTTTTATATCTACCGGCAGTATATTATATAGTTTTGGATATAAGTAAACATAACTTTTTTGGCCTATTCTTTTCTTACTTTTTGGTTGCTGACACGTTCCTTCTTTATGTCTTGATTCATATTGATGATCTATTGACTTTATGTCATTTTAATTTTTAAAATTAAGAAAAGTATAGCTAGACCAAACAGCTGCCTTAGGTCAAACGTTTTGCTGTCCTTATAGAGATTTTCAGAAGGGTAAGTAATTTTTTTGGCATAAATAATTTTCAGAAACCACTTCTGTAAAGTCTCTAAACTTTTGAGATAATAGTCACAGACTCCACCCTAACCAATTATACCATATTAAAACATAGTATAATATACGTAGATTTATTTATGTCTAAATATGATTTTAAATGTTTAAATTTTGGCAGCAAGCTTCTTATTTTTTTTATTACATTTTGTATTTGTGGATTCCACCAAAAATGTCTGTCTATAATTACGCCTAGGTATTTAATATATTCTGATTCCAAAATTTTTAAATCTCCATTAATTATTAAAGGTCCTAAATCAGGTGTATATTATATGATGTAAACACCATATAGGTCGTTTTTCTTAAATTTACCGTTAATTTATTATAGTTAAACCAATCTTTTATTTTCGTAAATTCATATTCCGCGGTATCTTTTATAGTACAGTAACTAGAGGTTTTTACTTCGGAATAATCTCATATTGAACGGATTTCGTTCATTTTTGGCAGTATAATAGTAAATGCTTCACAGAAAAGTTTCTATATTGTGCGGGAGCTTGCTAATTTATAGGGGATGGATTCCATCCCCCCTCAGGGGGTGGCACTTAAAAAATATATATATTTATTGGAGCTGAAGTAAAATCAAATTTTAAGAAGAAAAGGTTCTATACAATTTTTCACAAAAATTGATAGTTTTTAAGTTATAACGACTTCAAAATTGCGATTTTAGCTTAAAAAAAATGTGTTTCCAAACGGCTTTCGTCAAGTATCTCGAAAAGTACTGCTTTATCGAAAAAATGTTACAGACCAATTACAGAAAGTACAAACTGAGAATTAATTATATTTTTTGTTTATTGATGTAGGATTAATAAGTTCGGAGATATTTAAGTTTGTATTTGGTATTCAAGTGTTTCGAAATTACCTTTAAAGTTTAAAATGCATTTTATTTCTAAAGCAAGTGCTTTAAATGAGCAAAAAATTTGAGCATCTAGGTAATGCTACATCTTAACGAAAAACTGCATTTGAGATAATTTTTTTAAATTACTGGCTAACTAGAGTAACAAAATGGCGACCTTTTTATATAAAAAAATATCAATACGCATATTTTTCCGTCATAACTTCTTTATTTCTCATGCTACAGGAACGAGTAAAAATAATTTGAAAGCACAATTAATTGTCTTTAATTCCATTTCTTAGCATGCGTGACGTAGGTGTCACAATTTCTGAGATATTTAACATTTAAACTGCATTTTTCGTCTTATAAACGTTCGGACACCATTTGTAAAGTTTCATATCTCCGAAACTATTAAATCTATGTAAATAAATAAACAAGCGAAATTCATTATCAGTTTATGAGCTTTATTTTTGGTCTCTACCCATTTTTCAATAAAACTAATATTTATTGAGATATTTGGAAAAGGAAAAAAAATACGGTTTACCGAAAATACCTTTATAGTTCAAACTGTATTTTTTTCTAAAGCAAGTGCTGTATACAAACCAAAAAATTTGAGTATCTACGTCATGCTATATATTAATGAGAAACAGTGTTTGAAATTCCTTTTTTTTTTTAATTACTGGCTAATTACAACAAAATGGCGACTTTGTTATTAAAAAAATGTGTAGGCGCACATTGCTTCGGTCATAACTTCTTTATTTTTTATGCTACAGAAACAAATAAAAAAACAGTTGATAGCTTAATTAATAACCTATTATTTTACCTATTAGCATCCTTGACGTAGGTGTCACAGTTTCTGAGATATTTAACTCTCACTCTAAATAATTATCTTATGAACACTTGGATGCCAAATGTAAACTTAAATATCTCCGAAATTATTAATCCTACATCAATAAACACAAAATATAATTAATTCCCAATTTGTACTTTCTGTAATTGGTCTGCAACATTTTTTCGATAAACTAATACTTTTCGAGATACTTGACGAAAGCCGTTTTAAGCTAAAATCGCAATTTTGAAGTCGTTATAACTTAAAAACTATCAATTTATGTGAAAAATTGCATGGAACCTTTTCTTCTTAAAATTTGATTCTACTTCAGCTCCAATAAATATATATATATTTTTTAAGTGCCATCCCCTATAAATTATCAAGCCCCCGCACAATATAGAAACTTTTCTGTGAAGCATTTACTATCATACTGCCAAAAATGAACGAAATCCGTTCAATATGTGGGATAGCATATGTCATGGTTTGGGGGTCATTAGTCACATCGTCTATTTTAACAAGTTGTGTTCTATCAGTGAAGTAACTTTTAAGTAAAGTAAATATATTGCCTCTCAGACCATAGTTATATAGCTTGCCTGGTAATCGTCTGTGACATATAGAGTCAAATGCTTTAGCGAGGTCTACAAATATGCAAAGACATTAAAATAAAATACTAAAAAATACTTTAAAATTTGACAGTGAGCTTTTACTTAAATTATTGTATTCATTTACGTTGTTAACCACATTAGTTTCTATTACATCAATGTTATAATCCCTTAAATATTTTTATTATTATTTTGTCACAAAGAAATTAAATTATTACTTGAAAAATTTACATTTTTACCTGCTTCAGGTATCTCCACCTTAAACGCAGAAATTAAATTAGCGTTTTCTCTTTGAATAAATTAATATTGGATTGTTACGAATATATAAATTATCTTATTATTTGCACAAAGGAAAATCAGATTTCCAAAGACAACCAAGTGTAATTTATAAAAATAAATAAGTAGTATTATTGTAAGCAAATGTTCATGTGTATTATGAGAAAAATGAACAATAAATAAATCTAGTAATGTATTGGCTACTATGTGGGTTAATAGTTCTATCTATAATTAAAAAACTTCGTATCTCCCGCCTGTGTTTTTTAATTTATTAGCTTTCTCAGAGCACGGTAAAATCAACAAAGACATGCATGTGATAAAGCAATAATTTAATAAAGAGAGAACTGTGATAATTAGTAAATTAGTTTATAATAATTTTGATATGCCACTACATCGAATAGAGCTAAAACATATATGGACTTTCGTGCATTTTCAAGCAAATGTTAACATACTGGAATCATATAGTACGTCGGGTACATGGCTATATAAGCCAAAAAGCTGCACTTTTTGATTGGGATGTGCCACTTTCTGTGGTCATAGTTGATGCCAAATGGTAACTTTTCAGTTAGGGAGCCACTTTAAAATCCGTGCAGAACACCAAAATGGCGGCCACTAGCCACACTAAATGTTTTTGTATCTCAGCTCCTAATGGTCCGATTTCTATTTTCTTTTTTTTGTTTGTTTGAAAGCTCTTGTAAAGAGGACACTCTTTTGTCCCTATACATTTAGCTTCACACCTTAAATGTGCTGCGCAACTTAAAAAAATATATATACTTTTAATTTTTCGGAGTTCTTTTTGTAATTTGATGATTTGTGAATTATTTATTTATTTGCACAGTATACAGTGTGTCCACGGATGGGCTTAACCATACTTGTAAAAATTTTTATTTTCAGTTTTTCGAAAAAAAGTAATTCTTCATATTTTTTTTGCTTGTTATATAAATACGCGTCACGTTGAGAAACTTCGATTATGTTGTACAGGGTGCGCAAAAAATATAAAAATGTAGATTTTCAAAATTAAAAATTTTTAAATCAAACTTTTTGATCACTAAAATTAAGTATCTTGGAAGGAGTGACCGAAAAGCCAAATATTATTACTAAGATATTTCATATTAAAAATTAAATCGATTTTTTTTCATGCCTTATCGATTATTATTTTTTAAAGACTATGTATTACTTGTAAAAAAAGTGTTCCGATTCAGGTCCTACCTTAGTTGAATTAACTTCGTGTCATTTTTAGAAGTGAACCGCTATTTCATTTTGTGAATATAAATCAAGATTGGTGCTGTCAAATAATGCTTAGGTGACATTATTATTTGTTAACATTTGTCAACTAATATCTTCACAGCGAGCATCGTTGGAGCAACGCATTATTTATTAAGTGTTACATTTTTTCTCACATTTAAATTTAAATTTAAAAAATCCGTTTTATTATCAAATATCTTAGTAACAATAACTCTCATGGAAAAAAATTTATTTGGCTTTTCAATTACTCGTTTTAAGTTCTTTAATTTTAATGCTTCAAAAGTTTGGTTTAGTAATTTTTAATTTTAAATATCTACATTTTCATATTTTTTGCGCACCCTGTACAACAAAATCGAAGTTTCGTAATGTGAATCGTATTAATATGATAAGCAAAAGAAATTATGAAGAATGATTTTTTCTAGAAAAACTGAAGGTACATTTTTTTACAAGTATAGTTAAATCCATCCGTGGACACTGTATACTGATGTAGTTGTTTTGCCAATATCTTTCTTTCACGTTCTCAAAACTGCGGGACTTCAAGCGATGTGGATTCTCTTTGGTACTGGGAAGGGTCAGAGGTACATGAGCATTATTGCCTTGTTTGAAAGTATATGAACATAAAGCTGTTGCATTGAGAGGATTCCATGCATTCACTGGATCAGATGTAAAGTCATCATTTACAATGAAAGGGAAACAGACTTCCTGGAAAGTGTGGAAATCATTTCCTGAAGCTGCTGAAGCCTTCCAAGCTATCTCCATACCACAACAGTCTATTTCTGACAAGACCTTTCAAGTTCTGGAGAAGTTTACTGTTTTGCTTTACTACAAAGACGTAGAAGACTTCTCAGTCAGTCATGTTAGAAAGCTTCTCTTTGCTTCAAAAAGTCGCAGTCTACAAAGTCTGCCCCCAACAAAAGAGGTACTAAGGCAGCATTGTCTTCGTTCAGCATACCAGGCAGGACAAATTTGCATGCTCAGTGAGGGAAAACATTCCAGGACCAGAAGGATGGGGGATGGACCATGGTTGATTGGGAGTGGACGCCGGTCTGGTCTTCTCTTCCTTCTCTTATGGCAACCTACAGAGGATTAGTTAAGTGTAGTTGCTCTGGATGCCATACTCGATGCTCCTGCTCAAAATTCAAGGTTCCATGCACGTTACTTTGCAAGAACTGTACTGGGGGGTCGACAATGCAGCAATAAATACAATAAAAGTTATGCGTTTAATTGATTATTTTTAAATTCGTTTCACAATTTCAAGATCATAATGTTGCTTTGTTGATCCAATTCCTTAATATAATAATAATATATAGTTATTTATTTCCGGGGATGAATTGGAAGATAGAAAAGATGATTACGTGTGATCTAATTCATTTACATGAATGTTTCTTAGTATTTAGTAATTTTTTGTTTGTAAATTTTTTTTACTTAATGTAATAAATGTTTTCAAAATAGTTAAAATCACTATTGTTTATGAAAACAAGTCTCTATTGACATATACATAAACCTTTTTTTGTGGAAAAAAATTGATATTGAGCACAATTAAAACTTACTTATCAATAAAACTTGTGAGAAAAGTGAAATTTTCAAGTTTTTGAAAATTGCGCAGAACCCGTTAAGTGTAGAGATAAATGTATAAGGACAAAAAAAGTATCCTCTTTACAAGAGCTTTCAAACAAACAAACAAAAAATAGAAATCGGACCATTAGGAGCTGAGGTAAAAAATAATAATATGACTAATGGCGGCCATTTTTAATGGCCGCCATTTTGGGGACCAGCACTGATTTCAAGTGGCTCCCTATCTCAAAAGTTACCTTTTGACTTCAACTATTACCACAGAAAGTGGCACATCCCAATTAAAAAGTGCAGCTTTCTTTGGTGTACCCGACGTACTAATATGGATGTATGACAAATTGCATAAATTTGTTTAAAGAATATGTGACCGTCGAACATCGCTACACTAGAAATATAAATTTTTGACAGTTCGCCCATTGGTGTGCAAAGGAGGAGGGTAGCTAAGACAAAACCGGTCTGCCTATTTTATTTTTGGATTTAAATTTTAAGAAATAAGTTTTTTATCATCTGTCATCAATATTTAATTGATTTCACACCAAACGGAATCTGCCCCACTCGTATAGATCTCTTCTACCCCTTTTAAGTATTAAGTAACCAGAATCCAGGAACGGTATCGCAAAATTTTTTTGCATTTAAAAAGTGTTTCCTCCAAAAGTCTTTTTTTTTCAAGTTCATCTGGACTACCTTCCCCACTAATCTCTTTCCCCCACCACGCCTGCTAATCCACCCACACCCTTATCTTATCACTCGACTTTATAAAAAACCATCTTTTTTGTGATAAAAATAAAGAATCCATTATCTAACTGTATGCTTATAAAGTTGAATAAGATAACAGGGTTGTGGGTGGGTAAGTGGGCGTGGTAGGGGAAAGGGATTAGTGGGGAAGGTAGTCCAGAAGAAACTTTTTGAAAAAAAGACTTGTGGAGGGTTCTAAACACTTTTTAAATGCAAAAAAAAATTAGGGATACTGTTCCTGGATTCTGGTTACCTAATACTTAAAAGGGGTAGAGAGATATGTGCGAGTATGGGGGGGAGATCCGTTTGGGGTGAAATCAGTTAAATATTGATGACAGATGATAGAAAAATGATTTTTTTAAAGAACAATGTTAAAAAAGGGCTTTTTCAGCCCATCCGTGGTAAAGTGTGGAATTTTTTTGATATAAGAAACAAGTAATATTCTCTGGATAGTGATAAGCACACCGTACACCCCAACCTCAAAAGTGTGAGAAATATTCATCTGAATTGACTAAATCACCTTATTATGATAAACAGACTGGTGGGGATTGTTGTAAGAGTATTCAGAAGTAATCATATTATAACCTTTTGGTTTTTTTAAAAATAAATAAATAACCGTATACTAGATATTGTAACTTACACCATTTTTATGGGTGGTGGAGGGTGAGGGAAACGAGGGGGGGGGGGGGGGTGAATTTAGAATTTTTGCTGCTTTTTCTACTTACCTAATGAAACTGAGTACTTTGAAAGAATTTCCTGCTCTAAAGAATAACTTTTTGTTACAAGTTCGAATATCAATTTCAATGCTACCCCCCAAATAAGGGTTGTTTTTGCTCTGTCTTCCCGATGTTTTTAACCAATTCGGATGACAGTCTCGTATTCAAAATTAGTGAAAGAAGATGGTTTCCATACTTTACCACGGATGGGCTAAAAAAGATCTTTTTTTAACATTGTTCTTTAAATCCAAAAATAAAATAGGCCTAAAATCGGCCTTAGCTATAATTTGGTTTGGCTGCTATTTATTACAAAAACGAGTAGTATATTGCATTTGATCGACACATTTCTAAAACCCTAAATATCGCTCGCAAAGAAAAAATTTTCATATCATTGTGTTAGTGAACGAATCCTGAACAACTTTCAAAATGTCTGTCCGTCCGTCACGTTTCTTGTAAGCATGATAACTTAAGAAAGAAAAGTCCGATTGTGTTGAAATTTGGAAAATAAGTTAATGTTAGCTAAAGGCAGAACTCTATTGTTTTTGCAGAAAATCAATCAGTAAATAAGAAAGTTAATCATTTAATTTAAAAAAATATATTTTCTTCATTTTTGTCGCTTGTGCTTAAATAGAAATCTTGCGAAATCTTATCCCTATAATATATTTTTTCTTTGTTTATACATTTTACTAATATATATTTCATAATAATATACAGTGTCAGAAAATGTTTCATTTGGGTCGGCAATGAGAGCAAGCGACAGCGAAGTAACTAGGCTATTCTTTTTTATCGTATAACACATCCTAATCGTACCACCTGCTCTCCCCACCACATGTACGTGGGCAGCTCTGTCTGCGGGAAATGTAAAAAATTATTTGAAAGTATAACGAGTTAAATAATTTTAGTTATTAAAGCACGTAATAATATTACCTATATTGAACAGAGCCAACTACATCCTTCGTTTGAATAAATGGTACTGAAATTTTTAATAGCAATGATGTGTTTTCTTAATAGCGCGTCATTATTTGCTCCATCTACTAGAGCACTGGACCGCTGTAGGCGCAGTCTGTCAAGCCGTTGAAACTATGCCTGCCTCCCAAATCCAAAATTTTTCGATACTGTATATAATGCGTTGAAATATGATTCTCGAAAGATGTATATTACAGACATTCAGTTTTTCTAATGAGGTATGATGGTGTAGTGGCTAGAGTTTTGGCTTGCAATCCAAAGATTATGTGTTCGAATCTCACACAAGTTGGATATTTTTTTTTTCAATTTTTTTTCATTTCACAACAAAGTTGGTATCACAAAATTTAGGATGTCCAAAAACTAATATTATTTACAAGAAAACTGCGAAGAGTATCCTATAGAATGTGTAACAATTATACAGTGTGTTTCACTTCTCGTGAAGACACCCCTGTATCTTTTTTATTTGTTGCCGAATTAATTTCAAATTTTTATCAGCCATACAAGTCCATAAGGTGACTTTATTCAACACATAAATGCCGTCTAAATCTAAAACGCCGGCCTACTGCGATAAAAAGAAAATGTCAATTTTCGAGAAATCATAGTAGGCTTAGAGATAGACAAAAATTTTGTTAACAAAAGTTGTTCAGAATCACTTGATATGCCCCCCTGTATAAAATTTTGTGAAAATCGGAATATTTTCAAAAAATAATTTTTTGTTTCACTTCTCGTGAAGACACCCCTGTATCTTTTTTATTTGTGGCCGAATTAATTTCAAATTTTTATCAGCCATACAAGTCCATAAAGTGACTTTATTCAATACATAAATGCCGTTTAAATCTAAAACGCCGGCCTACTGCGATAAAAAGAAAATGTCAATTTTCGAGAAATCATAGTAGGCTTAGAGATAGACAAAAATTTTGTTAACAAAAGTTGTTCGGAATCACTTGATATGCCCCCCTGTAAAATTTTGTGAAAATCGGAATATTTTCAAAAAAAAATTTTTGTTTCACTTCTCGTGAAGACACCCCTGTATCTTTTTTATTTGTGACCGAATTAATTTCAAATTTTTATCAGCCATACAAGTCCATAAAGTGACTTTATTCAATACATAAATGCCGTTTAAATCTAAAACGCCGGCCTACTGCGATAAAAAGAAAATGTCAATTTTCGAGAAATCATAGTAGGCTTAGAGATAGACAAAAATTTTGTTAACAAAAGTTTTTCGGAATCACTTGATATGCCCCCCTGTAAAATTTTGTAAAAATTGGAATATTTTCAAAAAAAAAATTTTTGTTTCACTTCTCGTGAAGACACCCCTGTATCTTTTTTATTTGTGGCCGAATTAATTTCAAATTTTTATCAGCCATACAAGTCCATAAAGTGACTTTTTTTCAATACATAAATGCCGTTTAAATCTAAAACGCCGGCCTACTGCGATAAAAAGAAAATGTCAATTTTCGAGAAATCATAGTAGGCTTAGAGATAGACAAAAATTTTGTTAACAAAAGTTGTTCGGAATCACTTGATATGCCCCCCTGTAAAATTTTGTGAAAATCGGAATATTTTCAAAAAAAAAATTTTTGTTTCACTTCTCGTGAAGACACCCCTGTATCTTTTTTATTTGTGGCCGGATTAATTTCAAATTTTTGTCAGCCATACAACTCCATAAGGTGACTTTATTCAACACATAAATGCCGTCTAAATCTAAAACGCCTGCCTACTGCGATAAAAAGAAAATGTTAATTTTCGAGAAATCATAGTAGGCTTAGAGATAGACAAAAATTTTGTTAATGAAAGTTGTTCAGGATCACTTCATACGCCCCATGTCGTCTAAATCTAAAATGCCGGCCTTAGAATAATTAAAATTAAAATCTAATTACTTTAATGAGTTTTAACATCTGTCAACAATATGTAGGTTGGTAGGATGCTGTCATATAACGAATTCTTTTTGAATTAAATTGGTGGCCCTTACAGAGAAGACTACTAATAATGAATGATAATATTGTCGGAAAAAAAAATACAGATAAAGCAAAAGCCGCAGTGTTAGAATAGTTCAAAAATAAAAGAAGTTAATGGTTTTTTTTACTTATTTATTATATTGCGCCCCTTTCCACTAACCCACCCTCAAGTGTAATACACTTCTCAATCCGTTTTCTGTTATTTTTTACAACTCTTCGCAGTTCTTGAGCTGTAACTTCTAAACATGCTTGCCTTATCCTCTCACAAAGCTGCTCTATATTTTGAGGTCTGGTCATATAAACTTTGTTTTTAATGTGACCCCAAAAATAAAAATCCATTGGAGTGAGATCAGGTGATCTGGGTGGCCAATGTATTAAAGGGCTATTTCGTCCTATCCATCTTTGGGGAAAATGTTCATTCATCCATGCTCTCACTACTACGGAATTGTGGATAGATGCTCCGTCGAGTTGAAAATACAATTGTTCCAAAGGAAAATCAACAATTGCATTCCAAAGATCATTATTTAAAAATTCTAGCAAATTTAACGCATTTATATTTTGAAAAAAGAAAAACGGCCCTATTATTGTTTCGTTAAAAATTCCGCACCACACATTTACTTTCTGGGAATATTGCCTTTTACAATTTATTATCCAATCAGGATTTTCTACTGCCCAGAACCTAGAGTTTTGTGATGACACTACCCCGTTGGTGGAGAAAGTTGCCTCGTCCGTGAAAATTACTTTCTTCAAGAAGTCTCTATTGTTTAAATAATTACCTTGGATCCATAAACAATATTCTAATCTTCTCTCTTCATCACCTTCCTCCAAGGTATGTAAAAATTTTGGTTTAAACGGTTGTAGCTTATGGCGTTTTAAACATCTCCAAATTTTTGATGCCGACAAATTAAGGTCACGAGCCATATTTCGAAGACTGGTAGTGGGATTGGCGTTAAACGCCGCTAATATAACATTATCATCTCCGTGATTTCGATTAAGATGTACTCTCGGTTTAAGCACATTGCCAGTTGTATTGAACAAGTGACATATTCTTGCTACGGTACCATGGTGTATTGGTTGTCTTAGAGGATGTCTTAAATTAAATTCTTCTGCTGCTTCTCTTGAAGACCGTACATTTTCACCGACTATCTTTATTATTTCAATTTTTTCATCAGTAGTTAAAAGTATTCTAACCATTATGAGAAAAGATATGAAATAAGGAAACTTTAGTATGAATAAAATTATTAAAACAAGAAAAACTAACAAACTCCACAGAAAATAACAACAATCACTTCTGTCATGAAAGCAATGACGAAATAAATAAAACAATACATATTGACAGTTAATTTCACGGCACTCTTTACATTCAACGCAATAAAACCGTCCATGTTCCTAAATTTCTGAGCCGATAGGGAGGAAGGATATGATGGAGAGTTACTCCTCCAGAAGAGAGATAACAAAAAGAAAAAAAGAAAAGATATTACATTCAACTTGATATGTAAAAATAAAAAGCCCTTTTAGTGTGTTATTGAATGCTGATTTTTGTTCACAACTTTCATTTGTTGGAAAAAGTTCTCTTTATGTGTTCTCTTTTTTTGAAAATATTCCGATTTTCATAAAATTTTACAGAGGGGCATATGAAGTGATTCCGAACAACTTTTGTTAACAAAATTTTTGTCTATCTCTAAGCCTACTATGATTTCTCGAAAATTGATATTTTCTTTTTATCGCAGTAGGCCGGCGTTTTAGATTTAGACGGCATTTATATGTTGAATAAAGTCACCTTATGGACTTGTATGGCTGATAAAAATTTGAAATTAATCCGGCCACAAATAAAAAAGATACAGGGGTGTCTTCACGAGAAGTGAAACAAAAAATTTTTTTTTGAAAATATTCCGATTTTCACAAAATTTTACAGGGGGACATATCAAGTGATTCCGAACAACTTTTGTTAACAAAATTTTTGTCTATCTCTAAGCCTACTATGATTTCTCGAAAATTGACATTTTCTTTTTTTGCAGTAGGCCGGCGTTTTAGATTTAGCCGGCATTTATATGTTGAATAAAGTCACCTTATGGACTTGCATGGCTGATAAAAATTTGAAATTAATTCGGCAACAAATAAAAAAGATACAGGGGTGTCTTCACGAGAAGTGAAACACACTGTATAAGAGCTCAGTAAATTGGCGAAGAGTACCTATGCTTTTAGCTTGTTTATTAATATATTTTATTAATATATTACAATTAATAAATAGCCCTATGGGTTTTAACGATCTAAGACCGATAAATCTTTTACTTGTCCTAAGTAAAATCCATATAATTGACTAATTTAACGAATAACATCTATTTCGAAAAAATGAATGCCTTCGATTGTGTCAATCATGCATGTTTATAGATTTTTTTATAGATGTTCACAATCCTAAAGAGAAAATCCGTTATATAAGAAAAAAAATATTTTAAAATAATAAGTAATTATATACAGGGTGATTTACCACGACATGCGGAAAATTTATCGGTATATGGACTAACCATATACCAAAATATGACCAAAAAAATTACCTTATTTTTTTGTAGAATTGCGCCGACAATGACTTTAATCAATCTGACGTAACGTGGTACAACCATATCACTCCCCATGCCCCTTTATCAGACTTGGGATTGACACTGTTGACAGCAAAGCTGGAGAAGGTAGAAGTGACGTTTTGATCAAATCACACTACAAAAATAGCAAAATAAGTCGTAAAGACATTGACCCTATGCTAGTGAACTCTACAACAACAAGTAGATATAAGATATTTACTCAAAGCTCTCGATAACACAAAAACACCAAACTTCGGCGGTACTTTGCACCTGCCGATGTTCTGATTATTCGAACGAAACGCGGCACTTTGACAGCACGCGCCAGCTTAACTTTTTGTGCCAATTAAGGGAATGTAAACATCTTCGATATGTTCTTTCCCAAGTAAGTTCATTGCCCTATCATACTGACCACAGACAAGTAACACTAGCGTATATTTGCAAGTTCTAATGCAAAAAAAATACTAAATTACGTCGGAACACTTTAATATTTTGCAGGGGCTTTCCCACATGGAAGACTAGTACACCATTTGATTTTCCGCATGTCGTGGTAAATTACCCTGTATAGTAAAAAGTACGGAAACGCCTATATACATCAGTCAGTTCTTCTTTGACTACAGTAACCATCATCTAACGACTTATGAAAAAATTGACTTGCAATTTTGTCGACTTAATTAGAAACTTTTTACGCCAAATGTTCAATTTTCTCACATTAAAACCTAACCTGAGGGGCCAAGTAAGTGTGTCTCATAAAAAATAAATAACTCAACAGAAACCAATAAAACATTTTACTATTTCTAATTAATAGACTGTGACATACCAAATAATGTCTTCACTATGCTATTAAATAAATTAAAGGTAATCATTGTTTGTACGAATTTTTGCCAGTCATTATTTACGTTCGCACGTGTAGGTTTTAAATTTTGTATTTTTTAACGGTACAATGCGTAAAAATATTGATTGGTGTTTAATTTGCAATTCTAGGTCAAACAATAATTTAAAATTTAAAGAAGTTGACATGATTACATTAATATTTGCATCCATAAATTGTGTTCTTGCCTATCTATGTCAACTGCAGGAAACTAACTTTTTAAATAAAAATTTAAATTCTAACTATTCAAATGTAATCAATATAATTGCATGCTTTTAACCACGTTCAGATAACGGCGATAATATCAGCAAATGAAACTTCTTCGGAGGGAATGTTAATTAATTTTATTTATTTATTTATTTAAAGGTACAACTGCCCAGACAAAAAAATCAGTTAAAGGGCAGGAATGTAGAAATGATAAAAACAACAATATATCTCTATATAAAGGCAATCTCAAATACACTCCTATTATATAAGTTAATAACCTAAAATGCATTTCCTAATATTACAAATATTATAGCTAAAAAAGGTCTAAGTCTGCCTGATATTGGGTAAACTAAGCACATAGAGTAAATAGGCGAGTTTTAATAAATTAGTACGAGGAGTCGGTAATTAAACTAAAGAATACAATCGAGTTTGAAAAGAGTTGAAGTAAATTTCATTTAAAAGCTCAGGTCAGTCAATTTTGTTGGTTAAAAGTTTATGTAAAAAGAGTACAGCAAAGTAAGCTCGTCATAACGCTGATTCATTTAATTTAAATTTAGCCAACAATTCAGATTACAGTGTACCAACAGCTGGATAAACACCACCAGACTTATAAGAAAGGTATTTAGCACGCTTCCTCTGAACTTTTTCTAAGTTAGAAATATGAGTGTCATAGTTTGGGCTCCAGACAACTGAAGCGTATTCTAGTTTAGACCTGACAAAGGCATTAAACAGCAAAATAACTGTTGAAACATCTTTAAAGTGTTAGAGTTTCTCATAATAAAACCCAGATTTCTACTGGAATTACCTATAATGTAATTAATATGAGGAATAAAAGTTAGTGCAGAATCAAAGATAACACCCAAGTCCTTGACTTTGGAACATCTGGTAATAGCTTCACTATATTATATAAAAAAAGTTATTGAATTAGTTTTTCTTGTGAAGGACATGGCATTACATTTCGATATATTTAACGGTAACTTATTAGTATTACACCAATTATTAATTTTTGTGAGATCTTGCTGTAGTTTATCACAATCACATATTGACTTGATCGAGGTAAATAGAATTGAGGTCATCCGCATATAGGAGAGCATTAGATGTCTCAGAGTCGTGACAAATATCATGAATGGATAATATGAAGAGTGGGAGTCCAAGAACTTAGCCCTGCGGTACTCTTGGTATTGTTTACACATAAACAGATGTGAAACCACGACAATGTACATTTAATAACCTATTAGAGAGATATGAAAAATTGATAAAGTGCGTGGCTAGTCCAAAAGTTGATAATTTTTTCAATAGGATACCATGATATAGCCTATCAAAAACTTTGGAGAGGTCAGTATAAATTAATTTTGATCACAAAAGAAATAATGTGTTTTCATATACAGTATATTTGTTTAATTTTTTCACAGTCCATTCCAGATTTATGTCACAAAAACGGTGAGTTACGAAAAAGTATTGTTTAATGTTATGCAGAATTAAGCAAATGCGTTGAAACACTTGATTTCTGGTCACCTGGCAATATACTAATCTATTAACGAAGGATTACAATCATACTAATTCGGTGTTTTAACTTTTCTTACTTTTATAGACAACTGATTTTAGATGAAAAAGAAAATATTGCAATGAATTTAAATCTGGTGATAGCGGTGACAGTTCAATATATCCTATCCGACCTACCCACCTCTGAATCAATGTCTCATTTAGTATAGATTAACTTCTTAGTGAAGAACAACTCCGTCTTGTTATTCATCGGATAGTAGTACGTCTCCGACTTCCCGGAGTTCCCGAATACGAACCTTGCCAAGTACGCCGACGACACGGCCATGTACGTGCATTCACACAATGCACAAGCGGCGAATATGCTGCTGAAGGTACACATGGCCCGTGCCGCGGCGTATTACGACAAGTGGAAGATTCGTATCAACGCCGAGAAGTCCAAATCAATTCTCTTCACGCGCCGCTTCACCGAAAATTGCATTCTTACACCACTTTCGATCGGGGGCCGCCAAATCCCAATAAAGCGGTGCGTGAAGTATTTGGGGGTCAACTTGGACAAAAGACTGACCTTCAATACGCACGTAAACGAGACTGTGTGCAAGGTCTACTCCATGTCCAGAAGTCTGTATCCGCTCCTGACGAATAAAAAATTGTTATATATGATGGTGATTAGGCCGGCCATCACATACGCGGCGCCGGTGTGGTGCAGCATCCCGGCCACGACAATGAATAAATTTAAAGTCCTAGAACACAAATTTATGCACCTCATTTCAGACTCAGATACACCTCCCTCAGAGATCTCTATGCACGTTGCCACGACATAACCCCACAAGCGGACTTCGTCCGGGAAACCTCCCAAAAATTTTATCAATTCAAATTGGGCGACAGTCCGCTAACCCGAGACATCACACGAATCAGACAGCATAATGCCATACTTTTCGACCTAAAACACCCATTACCATACCAGGTGTTGCCTATCTTTCGGCAACTTCCCTAGCCAAACCTTTCCTACACCACAACTTCCCTTTCACCACCCTTTAATTTAACCACATTTTACCTCAAACCCCTCTCTCTATTCTCTTTATCCATTTTGTTATTTTTGTTAAATTTTTGTTCTTTTTGTCCTTCCAAATCCCCTTTTGACCAATAACCTCTAGCAAATCCCAACTTTTAAAATCACACTCTCCCTTCACCCTACCTTTCCGGAGGCAAGCAGACCACCGGATGAAGATTGTGACTTGCTCAAACGAGTTTTTTCATTGAGTTTTTCCCGTATTATCAGCCAAAACTTTAAAACTAGTGCGCGTGTGTTGTGCGCGCGCCCTTTAATCAAAGTTTTTAAATCTAGCTTTAAGTAGCTTTAAGTAGCTTTAAGTGTTATTAAACTTATCTGCAATTGTCAGGCTTAAGTTTTTTACTGTTAAACAGGAGGCCTAACCCCCCATCACTTGATCTATTGTTCAAGCCAAAAGCCGACCCCTTCCCACCTGACCACTCATCTACCACGGCGTTGCGTGGTGGTCTGGTCGGCTCTGAATCGGGGTTCGGTCTAGGCGCATTCTTGTACCCGTAATGTTGAATAGAATTGTTTTGGATTGGATTGGATAGTAGTTCTGGATTAAGGCTAGTACGAATTAACAGACATACACCAAATACAGGTAATGTGACCGAAGGCTTTGAAAGAGCATTATGCGGGAGGGGATTCACATTTGTGGAAGCACCAATCTCTAAGTCACTAATAGGACAATAAAATTACGGCCAAAGTAAATTTGGAACAAGCTGATTTTCACAGTATTTGCTAGTACTTGGAGTGCTTTTTAACTGACTAAAAATACCCTAAACTCAGAGTAGCCAAACTACGCTAAAACTACCCCCAAATGTACATTTTTTTAGTTTTTTTAAGTTTTTTCGAAAACTATTAATTTTTCGTCAAAAACAAGAATTTTTTTATAGAGCATAAAATTTCAGAGCGAATGGTGTATAAAAAGTTTAGAAACACATTTTAAATGGGTCTGAGACAAGAGGCAGAAATAGGTACAATTCCATTGTTCAGGTAAAAATTAAATATACAAATGCTGTTTCGCTATGATTTAATATATTATTATATTAATTTAAGTAACTGTTGTAAAAACCTTTTACACATTTTATTTTTAATTTACATATTATGATACACATTTTAAGTACATTATATTATATAGTATATTTAATATTTAACTATATTTAAAAAATGAAATAAATGAAATTTATACTATGAATTTAATAAACAATGAAACACATTAAAATATTTAAAAAATGAAACAAGTAAAACTTAAATAGGTGCACAATTTAATTAATCTCTGCCTCGTCGTCAACCAAAGACATACCCTCAGAATTCTCGCAGTATTTTCCTAAATATATGCCACAACTTGACGTACATTTTAAGTTAAATTTCTTGGAGCTGCAAATTTTTGTGAGTTTGTTTTGCATTCACAAAATAAAAATTTTAGGATAAAATTCGGTGCTATATCTTTTGAATTTTTCTTCGGTTCTAGTACGCCATTCTTTTGAACCCATCCCCATTCTTCAGAGTTTAAATCGTTGCCCAACCACATCTGAAGTATACTCGTTTAATATGAAGTTTAGCAGCTTCAGATGCGGGTGGTAAATATTGTGTAAATGTTGGTTGTGGCATTTTCTTAATTTTTCTGTGTTTCTTTTCGGGATGCTCTGCCACATGTATTTTCTTCTAAACAATGTCCGTCAAATCTACAAAGTAATACAATTATCCAGTGGTAAGTTGCTAACTCAAAATTACTAAATAAGTTTTGTCTGGCTACTAGCTGATTATATGTAAGATATCGAAATTCATTCCGATTGTTGCAATTACGACTACCATACCATTTTAAAATTGGTCTCCTATTTCTAATAGGGTGTGTATGTTAGGAGAATTGCTTTTAAAAATTAAATTCGTTAGACAAGGTCTCATTATTTAGCAAAACAGTTAATGTAATCCTGTTCCCTTTTTTTGTAAAAAAACCGAAGTTGTGTCGCAACCCGACATGGCATGAACAAATAAGATATTTTTAGCAACAGTTTTATTTATACAGTTTTTAAGTATGTGAATATTTGCAATTTTATCAGATTTTCCAGCGGTATCAGGTCTAAGCATATATAAGTTTTGAGTTGTGCAGTGTTCAATGAGAAACAGTCAGTTTCAGAACCGCTGGTTGTTTTTTTGGTTGACTAACCACAACCTGAAGGTTGTTGGTCAAATCCTAACCAAAAATTGTAAAACTGGCTGTTAATGTCACAGATTTTTATAATAAGCTATTGGTCAAATATTAACCATTAGTTAACCAACGATTGTGAAACTGGCTGTAAAACTGGCAAATCAGTGTCTTGTGCAACGACAACAACATAATCGCTAGTTTTTCTAGCGCGGTCGGTAGCAGTTTTAGCAATTAAGTAATCTGCATCCGAATCCGCTTGGTTTACAGAAGTACCAGTGTTTTCAAAATGCAATTTCAAGAAAGTTTTTTTGCTGTGGCTGCATCACAACCAAGTTTTACGCGCGGTGTAAACTAGGGCCGGCGGAAGGGGTGAAACAGCGAAGCAGATGTTTCAGGCGGCATTTTTTTTAAAGCGGCATTTTAAGACTTGATTATTACCTTTTCATAAATTTCAGAAATTCAAAATTGCACAAAAATCTCAAAACATTTTGTAACTCCGAATGGGTGTTTTATTGTGGAACGTTACAGCGTTACATATTCTAATCCGTACTCCCTACTAAATATGTCAACGCTGTGCTGGCCGTCGGCCGCTTGTGTCTCAAGGACAAGGAACAATTGCAATTTCGAGTAAGACACGACTACTACAGCGCACAACGTGGTGACTTAAAGTAGTAATTTTAAATATTTTTTCTTAGGACGGCAAGCAAATATTTGCTTCAGGTGCCAAATACCCTAGCGCCGGCCCTGGTGTAAACATTTCTGTTAGTCACACTTTTTTTAGTTTAATATAATGGGCTAATAGACAATAACGAAAACGACAATATTAATAACATAGTATTATAGTCTGACTCTCCAAAATGTTATAAATATAATTTCAAGGTAATTTTACCGACTATTACTGGTTTTATTGTAAAATGAATATGCTTAAAATCAGAGTGGATTTAAAATAAGGTAGTTTTCCGGATATCTTGTGACGTAATACCGTAATAACCTCTAAAACAGGGGCATTTTACATTTGACAGTAACTAGCTACGTTGCCACATTTCTAAACAAGAATGTGCACTACTGTACTGTCTGAAATAAATTCTAATATTAGTTTTTAACACTGTTTCAAATACCAAGCAAGTAAATATTTTATATATTTTTAAGGCTGATTGAGAACTTGCTAATACAGAATTGTAATATAACAGAGGATTCCGTATAGCAGTACAAAATATCTCATTATTTATCGAAATATGACAACGTAGCACTGTGTTCAAGCACAAATTAGAATCTGGTGATGACGCTATTACGTCATAGCCAACAGAATAGGCCGAAAATTTGCGGCAATATCTAACCGTTTAAACACAGTTTAAACTTCATTTTTTTTTTATTATAAGGCATTATTTAAAAAATAAAATAAAAAATACGCGTCAACTGTTTTTATGAGTAGATGTTATTAAAATTATTTAAAAAAAAAATTGTATACTTGCCCATTACTAAAATACTTGATATAATATCTTATATAGCGAAACAGCATTCGTACATTTATTTTTTACTTGAAAAATAGAATCGTACCTATTTCTGCAACTTGTTTTACACATAATTAAAATGAGTTTCTAACCTTTTTGTACACTTTATACAACGGTTTTATATACGCTCAGAAATTTTATGCCATATAAAAAACATTCTTGTGTTTTTAACGAGAAATCAATAGTTTTCGAAAAATCTTCAAAGAACTAAAAAAATATACATTTGGAGGTGGTTTTAGAGTAGTTTGTCCATTCGGATTTTAGGAAACTTTTAGTTGAAAACCACCCTCTTCATAATAAAATGCCGCCAAAATCAACTTGTTCCAAATTTGTTTTAGGTTAGGTATCAAAATTTTATAGGTCTATAAACTGGAACTCATGTTAAGTAAGTGGATACTAACAGACTGTACAGATTTACTTTCCCTAAGCCATGTTGACACAGTGTCACTATTTTGTATTTTTCTATTAATGCCGACAGCTGTTCATAAATAACTTTTTTCAACATTTAATGTTGGTAATTTTGAATATATGTGACGCGACATAATTAGTCTCATTATTCAATTAACATTACCGTAAAATTTTCGGCCCTCTGTATATAACCATTATGTGTGGCTTCATTAATGTTATTAAAATTGTACCCTTCCTAGCTTCTGCATTCGACGACGTAATGAGAGTATATTTTAATCAAAATTGCATGGATGCTTACATCAATTAAAACATCAAATCATAACACGAATGATACTCGTTGATGTTAAATTACTATAATTAATAAAAGGATTTTCAACAGCGGAGAATAAAATCTATGATTGTAGAACGAAAATAAACATTACGTTAATGCAAAAGTAACATTAGTTACCTCGAGGGGAAACTGGGGCAAATTGTCACATGAATGAGTTGATAAAAGGGGAATATTGGGTGAGAAGATAATACAGATTCGTAAGAATTAGAAACCAATCATGAGTCATGATTATTTTTGTTGAAGAAATCGTGAAAACTAACGATTACACAGGCCCACAAAAAAAAAAAGTTGTCTGCGCCGGGGTACTGACCATACCTATCCCTTGTATTTTGTGCCGCTGAACACGAATCTGACCTTAGTTTTTCCCCTATACGTCAGGTTTTTTTTTTAACAGCAAATAAATATATAAATATTAGACTTTTTTCTTTAAAAAAAAAAACCTGACGTATAGGGGAAAAACTAAGGTCAGATTCGTGTTCAGCGGGTCAAAATACAAGGGATAGGTATGGTCAATACCGCGGCGCAGACAAATTTTTTTTTTTGTGGGCCTGTGTTATGATAATTTTAATAAAATGCTAAGTTTTATTGTTAAGCACAAAAGTACAAAATGTGTATGTAATACGAATAATTAATAAAGGTGGAAAACGTGAATTACATACAGTTGGTTTGACACTTAACCAATTTAAAACATTTGTAGGACTTTAGAGTACCCACTTCAATCTATCACATAACTAAAAAAAAATTGATAGTCAAATGTCACTATTTTTGCTCTAGTGTTTCAAAACAACATTGTAATGTCATTTGATGGATATTTGGAGCAACACCCTCAAAAAAGGGAAACACGCCCATTTTTTGCACTTCTGCATTTTCTTCTTTAATAACGTTATATCCGTCAAATGATGTTTTAAAGAATTTCACGATTTGGCTAAAATTATGCCAATTTTTACTTTTTTTGCCTTATTTATTTCAAGATCTTGGCGAAGTTTCACTAATGCTACTGCACCACTTAACCAGGACGGCGAGATGAGATACGGTCACTCATCTAAGTGCCAGACTCGCACAGTGGCGAGAAATGCCAGTGTTCCACCCAAATTACTCTAGAAGTCGTAAATTTTAAATTATTGAGACATTTTTTTATTTTAAATATTCGTCTTGAATTTATCTATCGATTCCTCTAGCCGAATTTTGAAATTTCATTTTTTTTAATTTTAAATAAAAGATCATATTTTTACAAAAAGATACTGTTTTTTCTATTAACTTTATTCTAACGGGTCGTAAATTTGAGTTTTTGTAACAATTTTTTTTTCTAATCTTCGTCTTTTAATCAACTATTGATCTGTCTAGATGAATTTTTGATTTAGTTGTTGACAACTGTCAAAATTACTGTCAAATATAAAAAAATACGATTTTTAGATAAATAATTCATACAATAACAGGTTGGTGTTCAGAAAAATATATATTTAGTGTTTTCAATGTACCTGGTTCCGAAGTTGACAGGAAAATATGTATTTCTAAATTTGGCAGCTGCCATAATTGTTGTCAAATTTCCAAAGATAGATGGAAGAGCTTATTAATTTTAAAGATACCCTGTAAATGTATGGAAAAATAGATATATATTGTTTTTGATCTATTTGATTTAGTAATTGACAGGAAAATATGAGTTTTAAATTTGGCAGCTGTCATAATTGCTGTCAATTTTCAAAATGTAGAGGTAACAGCTTATTAATTTTAAAAATGCACTATAAATGTATATTGTTTTTAAACTGCCAGATTTAGTAGTTGACAGGGAAATATGGTTTTTAAATTTGGCAGCTGCCATAATTGCTGTCAAATTTCAAAAAATAGAAGTTAGAGCTTATTAACTTTAAAAATACCCTGTGAATATATAGCAGAACGAATACAAATTGTTTTTAATGTACATGGTTCCGAAGTTGACAGGAAAATATGATTTCTAAATTTGGCAGCTGTCATAATTGCTGTCTCATTTCAAAATATAGAAGTAAGAACTTATAAATTTTAAAAACACCTTATAAATGTATAGAAAAATAGATATATAATGTTTTTATACTGCCAGATTTAGTAGTTGACAGGAAAATATGGTTTCTAAATTTGGAAGCGCTGTCTCATTTCAAAATATAGAGGTAAGAGCTTATTAATTTTAAAAATACCCTATAAATGTATAGAAAAATAGATATATATTATTTTTGATCTGTCTGATTTCGTAACTGATAGGAAAATATCATTTTTAAATTTGGCAGTTGTCATAATTGCTGTCTCATTTTAAAATATAGAGGTAAGAATTTATTAAATTCAAAAATACCCTGTAAATGAAAAGAAAAATAGATATATGTATCTGATTCCGTAATTGACGGGAACTTGATTTTTATATTCTTTTGAAATATTCTGTTATATTCTGTTGATTTTTATATTCTGTTATATAAGAGATATCCGTGTTTAGCTGTTGTAAGATTATCTATGTTTGTGTTAAGCGATTATGAAATATTATTAATAAAGAATAATAGATGATTTATATGTCGATATAAAAAAAGCCTTAGTTATCGATACTTAGAATAAACTACTTGTAATTTAGGTCTTCTAGTACCTGTGTAGATGAGGTTTCCAAGAGGTGTTGCTCCTCCCTGTTTTTTGATAAACGGGGCTCCGGGCTGCCAAATTTAGAAATCATATTTTCCTGTCAAATTTAAAACTCATATTTTCCTGTCAATTACTAAATCAAACAGATCAAAAACAATATATATCTATTTTTAAAATTAATAAGCTCTTCCATCTATCTTTGGAAATTTGACAATAATTATGGCAGCTGCCAAATTTAGAAATACATATTTTCCTGTCAACTTCGGAACCAGGTACATTGAAAACACTATATATATTTTTCTTCAAGCGTATTAAAATGTTTAAATTATGTCACCAAAAACAGAAATAGAAGTAGGACATTGTTTTACTAGTAACAAAATGTTAGTACCGAACGCCACCGTAGTGGACATTGTATTACTAGTAACATAATGTTAGTTCCGAAAGCGCCGCCGTAGTGGGTATTGTTTTACTAGTAACATAATGTTAATACCGAAAGCCACCAGTGGCGCGCTATCCACTAGCCACTTGTCATATTGTGTCAACATGTAAGACTGTAGTTTGAATATTTGTACATTTATGATAAATAAATGAATTTTTGCATTTTAATACGCTTGAAGAAAAAATAGTATATATTACACGGAGTAGAACGCCTTTTTTTGTGTTTCGCCCAGTTTGCGGCTTCGGCTTCGCCTCAGCCGCAAATCCTGGGCTCAACACAAAAAAAGAGTGCGTTCTACTCCTAGTAATATAATATACTATTTTCTGAACACCAATCTGAAAATCGTATCTTTTTATATTTAACAGTAATTTTGACAGTTGTCAACAACTAAATAAAAAATTCATCTAGACAGATCAATAGCTGATTTAAAGACGAAGATTTAAAAAAAAATTGTTACGAAAAGTCAAATTTAGGGGCCGTTAGAATAAATTTAATAGAAAAAACAGTATCTTTTTGTAAAAATATGATCTTTCATTAAAAATTTAAAAAAAAATGAAGAATGAAATTTCAAAATCCGGCTAGAGGGATCGATAGGTAAATTCAAGACGAACATTTAAAAAAAAATGTCTCAATAACTTAAAATTTACGACCTCTAGAGTAATTTGGGTGGAACACTGGCATTTCTCGCCACTGGCATTTCTCGCCACTGTGCGGCGTGCTTTAGCTTCGCCGATTTTTTCATTTAATTGACTTTTATTTTGTTTAGATATATTACAGTTCAGAAAGGAATTTCATTATTATCTAATTTTATACTAGTTCACAAAGCGCCACTGAAACCGGTACCGTACCTTACCTCACTTCTTTTTCTATCTAGCTGATCAAAAGTTTTCATTGTCACAACCGTATCCGTCGTTTTCGACGTGGAGAGCTCGAAAATTTGTACGATTTTCTATATGCTCCTCATATTTTCTCCCTTAATGTTTGTTATCCAGTATCAACGACGATGACGACGATCTTATAAATCTACAACAAATGTTGGGTCACAAATCGATTGATTTTTTCCAAATATTTATAACTTTGGTATGCAGGGTGTTTGGCAAAGCGATGACGACCCTGTATATGGAGGGGCAGGAGTCATGTGGCATCTATATGACCAAACATACATACAGTGTGCTCAACTTTGTATTTCTTAATTTTACGAGAAAAGATCATTCTTGATGAACAATTCTGCTTCATCAGAAATCCTATTTTCTGTTATCGGATCCTTGGTGTTAGGGTATTTTAAAATGATGTTTTATGATTTATATTACGAGAAAACTAATTCTGGTTTGATATATCCTTATTAGATCGAGATATTTCAGTGTCAAATATGAGAATAATTTTCATGAAAAATAACTCATTTCGTTAAATAAAAATACTAACTCATAAAAAGTTATTCAAAAGTATCACCACCAACTTCTGAACATAGTTCTACTTGAGCTCTCAACTCCCGGTAGCTGCTTCGAATTTGGTTTGGTGGTATATCCGCAATTATTATATCTTTTAAGGGACCGACGATATTATGGATCCTGTGTGCATTCGCTTTTTGTTTAAGGTGATCCCACAAATAAAGTGCATGATCCTGAAATCAAGGCTCCTACGTGGTCAAGGTATCTGTCCGTATATTCCTGTTCATTTATCTCTAAACTGACTATTTAACCAGTGACGAACAATGAGAGTGGAATAAGGTGGACATTAATCTTGGTGAAAGTACAATTTTATTCGATTTGCTAGTAGTAAATTATTCAAATAATTAAGAAGAAAGGTAATGAACATATGAAAATACAAATACTAATTTAGATTTTGTTCAAAAAAATTTGGTCTAATAACTTCAGAATATGTACACCAAACGTTGACTTTTTCGAATATTGTCTCCTAAAGTGTATATAAAAATTTGGATTATCGCTGCCCTAATTTGAGGAATTTTGTATACTAACTTTCCCCATTAGTGCAAAAGGTTGCCTCACCGAAAAAATTATGGTTAATCGTGTAGAGCTGGCAAGGATTCGTTAACCAAAAGGAAGGTTTCTGATGAAGCAGATTTTTTCATCAAGAATTTTTTTTTTTTTTTCATAAAATGAAGAATGAAAAGTTTCTCCTCTTCCGGACTCTATCCGTGGACACTATATGAAATATGCTACGGTTTTCTTATAATGCTGATTTTATACATTATAAAAAAGTAAAGTTTTAACAATTTATATTTACACATCAAAAACTTAATTTAGATAATTTTTCTATGGAAATTGAAGTCAGTTTTTTGTCGCTGTAGGACAAAAATTAACAGATTTAGGATCCAAAGTTCCCAAAAAGGTTCAGGTGTGAAAAAAACAAATATTCTTAATTGAGATTTTAAAAATTCCATGCCATCCAAAAATTACTGAGAAGCTTTTTGTAGGATTTATTATAGGTTAATCATTGGCATAAAAAGTTATTATTAATTACATTAGTTTTATTTAAATCATGACTGAAGTCTTATTCCATGGAAGTTGATACAGGATTGCATGTATTCATGATACATTTTTCAACACTTTCTTATCATAAGCTTCCTAATTAACAAGAATTAAGCCATCACCGCGACGATAAATTTGCATTCCCAAGTAACAGTCAAGAAACACGACATTCAAACTGAAGTTGTCCTTAAGACGTTTAAAAACTTTTTTAACACAGTGTCTTCTGTTGAAACTATTAGTCCATCCTCAACATACAGCAACATAATCAAAGTTTTATCTTTATTTACAAAAAGCTTACATTTTTCAAGGAAATTTAAAAACTACAGTTTCCAGCATCTGGAAGCGTGCCTAAGGATATAGATACTTTTCTTTAACCTACAGACACGACCTGTCCCATCATTGTACTCTAATTTGTGACATAAAAGTTCTTCTTGAAGTTCTCCATACAAAGGGGCAGTTTTAACATCAATTTGACAAATTTTTAATTTTTCATTTGCCTTCACAGCTCTAATCGAGTCCCAACGAACAACAGGTTTGAAGGTATCATCAAAAAATTAACTCCTTAGTTAATTTTCCTGAAAATAGCGCTTGGTAACAACATTTCTTTGTAGCACTCTATGCTGCCATCTCTTTTTAGTTTAACCTTAAAAACCCAACGACTCTTGAGAAGTTTATTTCCATGAAGTAGACTCACCAGTTCTCAGACTTCATTTTCTCTCATCTTCTTTCTCTCTTCTCTCATTTTCGATATCTTCCACTGAATAGAATTTTCTTGCATTGCATCTGTAATAGTATCTGGTTCACCACTGTAGGCCAACATGGTAGTCTTGATATTTTGATGGTATTTTGATAATATTTCTGTTCCTAGAATTTGGGACGTTCAAAGCCAATTGCGAATCGTTGTTGTCCTCGAATTCATCTACATAATTTTCTAAATCAAGATCATAATGCTATTCAGTCTTTTGTATTTAAAATTCTATTTAAAAGCATCAATAACACCGACTTCACATCTCTACTTTTAGCTCATTCTGCAAATCATGCCACATTCTTTGTAGTTGTACAATATGCACAGCTGTAATTTTATGAAATTTTAGGATAACTAAACAACTGTGAGTAAAGTAAATCTAACCTGCGCTCACTGTTCACACACTGTATAAGCGATTCTACATTTGGTTTCCTGTGTTGTAGGTCAAAATATGCTGTAGCAATGATACATTTCTTCTCCTTCTCCTTCTTCTTCTTGGCGGAGCGACCGTCCTGGGGCCATTGTGTTTATGCTACAAAATCAGAGAGTCTCCATTCAAACCGAATTCTAACAGAAGAGCTAGAATCTGTCGAGCACAATAAAACCAATATACGGTTTCTACTGCATCACCCACAACAGAATTCGCCTGTGATAATCTTACTAGCATTGTGCATTGTCACGTGCAGATCCACTCAAATTTCCAAGAAATCCAGTTTGTCTCACCTTCTAGTTTATCAATAACGTGAAGTTTATCTATATGTGATTAATATCACACTTAAACTTCATCTAACGAAACCAGAAACATACAACTGTTCACTTATTCTTTGTTTCACTGGCGGTAATCAGGGTTAACTAGGCACATATTTAATTAAAAATATTTCTTCATCTTTAGGTGCAAATCCTTTCAAATTTTATTTACTGTATTAAAAACTACCCTCATGTGAAATTTCTTGGTGGTTTTAATAAGAAGAGAAGATACTGGGCTGAAAATAATTTATTAATAATAATGTATTTGCAATAACTGAAAAAAAATGTTTTCCCAACTTTCCCCTAACTCAAAACCTGACGTCGGCTCTCTGCAGCACACAATTTACAATATTTACTATTTTCTACAGTTTAATAAAAAGCTAGCACATCAAGTTGTCATGCTCAGTTCTTTTCGAACAGCTGTCGTATTTCCTCAACGAATAAACAGGTTAGACGGAATTCGTTTTCGCATTTTATTGTTTTTTTGTTAAATGGCGGCCATCCTAGGCTTAGATTACGCTAGTCGATGCACAATAAAGTATAAAGAAGAAATGGTTCTTCTTTTTGTGAGCCATTTTATGTTGCTCCTCTTCCGAACATTAATTTGAAAACTCGATGGATGAGGATATACGTACGCTGAGTGGTTTATCAATTTTTTTAGTTAAATTTATGTGGCGTAACTGTATTTTTCTAGATTCTCGTGCTAAATGCAATAAAGAGTGCTTTCACTATTCTAAGGATAACTTAAAAATAGTATTTTATATAACAAGTGGCTAAAATGGTGTTTTTTTTTACAAGTGGGCCGTTTATAGTACGAGCTGAAGGCGAGTACTATAAACCACACGAGTAAAAAAAAACCGTTTTAGTCTCGAGTTATATCCAACATTTTTTGTATCCCATTCGAAGTTAGAAAACAATATAATTTTGTAAAAATAGACTAAATTCTATTGCTGTTTCCAAGAAACCAATAAGTTTTATTTCACACTGTGGAATGAAATTTCTTTATTTCACTCTTTCTTCTCTATTTTACACTTGTCAATAATGACATTATTTGATTCATTGAAATAACTGTCATTTTAGGATATGACGTTACAAAAAATAAATTATAAACTGCTGGCCAATTGAAACGGACCAAGGGAATTCTTAAGTTGAATTTAAATTCACATATCTTGAAAGCGAGAAGAGCTATCAATATGCAGATTTCAGAATTTAAGAGATAGTAGAGTAAAATCTGGAAGTAAAGTCGCTTAGTTTTCGAGAAAAAAAACCGGCGTAGAACCAAACCAGACTTAGTGGGATTCTTTAGTAAGATAATCGTGTACACGAAATCGTTTTTTACGACATTTTTCGGTGGTCGAGAACTTTTTTATTTCGGAAAAACTCAAAAAAATCGATTTTTAATGAAATATGTTTTTTAACGTCTCCACCGCTATATCTCTGAAAATATTTGTGCTATCAAGCTATTTTTTTTTTTTAGATTAAAGTAGACACTATAGCGCTTCGAACAACGTCCCACGTGAACCCGATTTATTTATTTTTTTAAGTTGGTAAAATAATAGGAAACTCAAACTTGTTATTTTCAGTAGCGTTATTTTAGGCAATCGAGAAAAAAGTTTATTTATAAAAATTTGTATATACATGCTGCGTACAAATTGAAGCCAATAGTTGAAAAAAGTTTTTAGGATAAAAATTTTTCATGTCCCGTTCATAGTATTGAGTCAGCGATTTTTTTTAACGGGCCAAAGTCATATTCTTGCGCGCTCGGCTGTAGCAAGCCTGCCGACTGCAACGATCTGACGATCCCGGTCGGGGTGTATATAGTAGTTTAACTTATATCAATAGGTACAAAACCAGTAGTGATCAAAAGCATCTAGGGGATCAATATTATTGTTCAATATTTCATATATTGTACAGCAGTATTGATCATATGTTGTTAATATTAAGAAATTGTATAATAAATATTAAATAGTCTCCTTTTAATAATAAAAAGACAGGTGGTAGTAGTACAGTACCTAGAGGTAAAAAATATGCAAAACTTCGAAATAATGTCATATTGAATGGATTTCGTTCATTTTTGGCAGTATAATAGTAAATGTTTCACAGAAAAGTTTCTATATTGAGCGGGGGCTTGTTAATTAAGTTATATTTTTTAAGTGCCACCCCCTTTGAGGGGGTGGCACTTAAAAAATATATATGAAGTACAATCATATTTTAAGAAGAAAAGGTTCTATGCAATTTTCCACATAAATTAATAGTTTTTAAGTTATAACGACTTCAAAATTGCGATTTTAGCTTAAAAAAAGGTATTTTTAAACGGCTTTCGTCAAGTATCTCAAAAAGTATATTACTTTATCGAAAAAATGTTATAGACCAATTACAGAAAGTACAAACTGGCAATTAATTATATTTTTTGTTTATTGATGTAGGATTAATAATTTCGGAGATATTTAAGTTTACATTTGGCATCCAAGTGTTCGTAAGATAACTATTTAGAGTGAGAGTTAAATATCTTAGAAACTCTGACACCTACGCCAAGGATACTAATAGATACAATAAAAGGTTATTAATTATTAACTATTTTTTTATTTGTTTATGTAGCATAAAAAACAAAGAAGTTATGACCGAAGCAATGTCCGTCTACACATTATTTTAATAACAACGTCGCCATTTTGTTACTGTAATTAGCCAGTAATTAAAAAAAAAAATTAATTTCAACCTCGGTTTCTCATTAATATACAGCATGACGTAGATGCTCAAATTTTTTGGTTCGTATACAGCACTTGCTTTAGAAAAAAATACAGTTTAAACTATAAAGGTATTTTCGATAAAACGTATTTTTTTTCCTATTCCAAATATCCCAATAAATATTAGTTTTGTTCAAAAATGTGTAGAGACCAAAAATAAGCTCATAAACTAATAATGAATTTCGCTTGTTTATTTATTTACATAGATTTAATAGTTTCGGAGATATGAGTTTACAAATGGCATCCGAACGTTCATAAGACGAAAAATGCAGTTTAAATGTTAAATATCTCAGAAATTGTGACGCATGCTAAGAAAGGAAATTAAAGACAATTAATTGCGTTTTCAAATTATTTTTTACTCGTTTTGTTACTCTAATTAGCCAATAATTTAAAAAAATTATCTCAAATACAGTTTTTCGTTAAAATGTAGCATTACCTAAATACTTAAATTCTTTTTTGCTCATTTAAAGCACTTGCTTTAGAAAAAAATGCATTTTAAACTTTAAAGGTAATTTTGAAACCCTTGGATACTAAATATAAACTTAAATATTTCCGAAATTATTAATCCTACATCAATAAACAAAAAATATAATTAATTCCCAGTTTGTAAGGTGCTTTCTGTAATTGGTCTATAACATTTTTTCGATAAAGTAATACTTTTCGAGATACTTGACGAAATCCGTTTGAAAATACCTTTTTTAAAAGCTTTTATTTTAAGCTAAAATCGCAATTTTGAAGTCGTTATAACTTAAAAACTATCAATTTATGTTAAAAATTGCATGGGACCTTTTCTTCTTAAAATTTGATTCTATTTCAGCTCCAATAAATATATATATATTTTAAGTGCCACCCCCTGAGAGGGGGTGGCACATTTTTTATGAATGATATCTAATTTTTTAGATGACAGTAAGCAACTCCACCCCAACCTAGAATGCCATATATTAATCTAGATTCAACTAACGCTACTTCTACGCGACTAAACTGACCAACCCTGCATGCGAGGTGTATTAATTGCGTCCCAATGTCGCGTTTAGCGCTGATAAAAAAAATCGCTATTGCCAAACGGTACACTTTAGGAAAAAACATATTGTTTCAAAAACTTTTGTGATTATTAGGCTTTATTTTCTTCGCTGCATGTATGCAAATATTTTCAAAAATAAAAAAGTTTATCGATTGGTGAAGATTTCAATACACAAAATATGTATTTTTAGTTTATTTGATTTTTAGATAAATGAAAGTGCGAATTGTGCCCAAACCGTTTATATTGGTAAAAGCGCTACAGTGTGTGCTTTAATTTGACATAAAACAAATTTCGGTATCTTTAATAGTTTTAAAGATATGGCGGTGGAAACAAAAAAAAACAATTTTCTTTAAAAATACATTTTTTTCACTTTTTATTGATTTAAAAAGTTCGAGACCACAAAAAAATGTCGTAAAATATGATTTCATATGCCCGGTGACATACTCAAAGGAACCTAATATGTTTGACCTGGTTCTACGCCAAAAAAAAAAAACGACACGATAGACTTACGAAATCGCTGCTCTAAGATAATTTATTTGTGAAATAGCGAGTTTTGCTCAATTCCTTTATTTTGAAGTACGTTACTATCTACAGGGTGTAAGAGAAAGCTGTGTTTTTTTTTATCAAACTTTATAACTTTCGAGATTTTACAACAAATATTTTAGATTTTTTTGATGCGCATTCTTTTAGTCACTGGTTTCTGAAAAAATAGTATATTGTTTTATTAGGAGTAAAAGTGATACTTTTGTGACGAGTCTGCAGGTTTTTCGTACTACTAGCAATATTACAATTTTTAGCAAAATTCATTCAAGATTATTGTGTTTCAAGATTTGTCGAACTCATTTATTAGTTGGCTTAGACTTTAATTGGAGTATGTTTGCTTTCTGCTATGGTGACTATCAATAAGTTGTCAAATTGACTTCATAATAATTTCCGCCATTCGAGTTATTTCTGTGAGTTTTGCAATAAAAATATGGATTATGATGAAAGTGTCGACATTCAGGAGGCAGCCAAAAATGCGTGTGCTTCGTTGGTGCCAGAATTTCATTATTATTTAACTTCCTTATTACTTTACTTTTTTGGCCTAGGAAATAAAAGTAAATTTTGTAATTTTTTGCCTATGGGCTGTAAGTGACACTTTCATAACACTGACACACGTCAAAAAATGACACTTACAGAGCTAGTAGTACGAAAAAGTACTTTTACCTCCTTTGTTAATGGCAACGCACAGCCGTCTAAAAAGTCAAACTTTAATGTCATGAAATGAGTTAAGAAATGTCATGTTTTTCTGACATTTGAAGAAAAAAGCAATTTCTCAAATTTTTGATATCTCTCTTATTTTATATGATATCGATTTTTTTCTAAAGGTTTAAATTTTTATAATACCTCACGGTGGCTCTTCTAAAATAATTATAATAATAACTACATTTTTTGTACTTTCACTTCATAGTGAATAAATATCTTTTTCCTTGCATATACACATTTTATTCTTATTGCTCCATTAATAGTAAAACTGTTCAGTTCTTCCATTTTTCTTTATTTGACATTGTAAATAACAATAGTGCTTATGAAAATAAATAAATAAATGTTTTTTTATTACTTATTTAGATTCTACCGGTAAATCCCTTGACATGTGTGCCAAATTTCAACTTGATATCTTTAACCGTTCCGGAGATTATTGTTGTCCCATTTTTTATTTTGATGTAGGAAGCCCAAAGAAGGCTCTCCAATCTGTGAACATAGAGATTTTTGTTACTCCACTGGTCACCATGAACTGAAAGTTCAAAAAACATAGTTGTTATCGGTATTATTTTAAAGGAGACATAATAAACAAAACTTAATAAGGACTAACTTCGAGAAATTGGGAAAAATTACAGGTTTTCAGAAAAAACTCAGTAGCTTATAAATAAATAAGTGACAAAAAAATGCGTATCAAAAAACGTAAAATATTTTTTGGGGAATCTCGAAGTTATAAAGTTTGGTAAAAAGAACAGAGCTGTCTTTCACACCCTGTAGATAGTAACGTGCTTCAAAATAAAAGAATCGGGCAAAATTCGTTGTTTCAGAAATAAATTATCTCTTAAATCCTGAAAACCGCACATTGATATCTATTCTCGTTCTCAAAATGTTTTGTTTAAAAAAAAAACTAAAAAAGACGCTTTTATGAGTAGCTCACTAAAAATTTAAAAATAATTATTAGGTACCTAATTAAATTTAAAAGCGCGCTTATACAATGTCCGCCAAAAAGTGTGCACCAAGAAACGCAGCATTTTTTTCCCAAAATATCTATTTGATCAAAAAAGTACTGCTAAAAGTAGTTCAAAGTGGATTTTAATCTATTGCTTAGGGTAAAACTATTAAAATAGAGAGACATATTAATAACAGAAAAATATTAAAAAGTGTAGTTCTGGAATTATGCGTGAAAAAGTGGAACATTTTTATTTTTAAAATAGAACAATCAAATTTTATATTTGGATATAACGCATTATAACTAACTTTAAAAATGAAGGTAGTTTACTCTTGAGCCAGTTTCAAAAAATTTAATTTTTCCACCTCAGCACCAGGACTAACACAAATTTGTGCAGCCACTTTTTCGTTTGAGAACATGCACTAACTTTTATCAAAAATATTTTTTTTTCGGAAAGTCAATAACAACAGAGTTTCTCACATGGTACAGACCTTTTGGCAGACACTGTATAGCGGTTCAGGCATAATCAACAAAATGTAATGTAGTTACCTACCTACTTGCACAAGTGCGACTCACGTTTTTAAATTTAATTTCCTAATGATTATTTTTAACTTTTTAGTGAGCTACTCATAAAAGCGTGTTTTTTAGTTTCTTTAACTATAATTTATTTTCTCTCTCTGTCACGGAAAATTCGAATTTATGGCGGAGTCGCCGGTGATACGCACATGAGGAGTCTCTATCACTACCTCCCACCTCCGTTATCATACAAGGTCAGTGGTACCATATTACTGTATTGTTACCAGAATTGCATAAGTTTGCAAAGTTTCAAATCGAGACGACAATTAGAAGTCGATGAAAAGTAAGTTGAAAAATTTGCTCCATTAAAATTGAGAAAGATTATTTTATAGTCGGGAATCAGGAGTGCCAAATTCGATCATAGAGAGTGCACTCTGAATTGACCTTACTGATCTAAATGTGCAGGTCGCCATTCTAGTCGCGGTTGCAAAAAGGCGTAAAAAATTTTTTTTAAGAAAATTTCTGTATTACTGAAAATCGATTCATTTTATGTTCCCATCCCATTATTTACAGACTTATTTTTTAATATTTCTAAATAATAATAAAAAAGCATTTTTTTTAAATACTCGCAAGGTATCATACTTTAGCGGAGTACTGTCAAAATTTCTCTTACACTGCATAACCTTAAAAAGTGGACACGAACATTCGAATAGTAAAACCAGAAAATATTCAATAATTCTGAAACTTCTAGCCTGACAATCCGTAAGTCTTTGCTTAAATCCATAACTAAAAATAAATTAAAAAAATTCAATATAGGCGAAAAATATAAATAAATAAAGACGCGAAGTGGGTACACTCCAAAACGTTGGAAAGAGGTAGTGATAACATAAGCTGTTATGGATAAGAAGAAGAAGAAGCTAGTATATTATTCAACGAGCGGTAATGTAGGTAATAACTCACTCATCAAGTGAGTTATTACCATTACCGCAAGTTGAATACTATACTTTATCTAAATATTAAATTGAGAAAATTTTGTGTAAATTACTCAGTTTGTTTATTAATAAAATTAACTGTAAAATTTAATTTTTGTACACACTTTTATATCTGTTATGTGATTTTTCGGGTAATAAATTATGTATTGTATCATTAGCTACTTGTCTTCATTCTGGTGGTGTACATATTAGTTCATCTTCACTAACCGAAGTCTTCATTTTTGGCACAATTATTATTTAACTTGTTTTGAAAACGTCAAAACTATTCAAACATGATAAATCACCTTCCTCCTCTCAATAATAATGGACCGTTCTGTTTCATCGTATCTGAAAAATTTCTCTCGGACAGAGCCACCTTCGTGTTACGCGTCACGTCGATTGGACAGGCTAGGCATGAAGATAAAGGTGATTGGCTCTGTACCTAGTGATTTATAATAACTCACTCATTATAACTCACGCTATTTGTTTATGGATACTATTAATTGTTCAAAAACAGTTCATTAATTAGTATATAACCTAATAAGAGTAAACACATAAATAAATACATTTATTTGTATCAAAAATACACACACACTTCTGTACTTCGAAAACACTTTGCAGAAGAATAAGGTTGTTGTTGATTTCCTGATTTGTTTTAAAACTCTTGCTTAAAAGTAGTCAGTGTTAGGAATAGTAACTTGAAAGATTAAATTATAAATAAAGTTACACAAAGTGCTGTAGATTCCAATAGTATGAAACGCTACTGTTCTGCATAATGCGGTTAAGAAAATAGTGATAAATCAAACTTGTGCTTCGTAATATAATATTCATTTATAGTTGGTGACATTCTGTCAATAAAATTGATTATTTGTGGCCTTAAGAGATATTTGAGTTCACAAAATAAAGCTATTAATTTATTAGTAGAGCTGGATATTTAGTTTTCTATTTTAATATGTATTGTACAAAATTATCATATTTCTTCTGTATATTATAATTCTTTTGTAAACCTCTGGTTGTGGAATCTATACCTATAAACAAAAGACATGTAACATAGTAATTTTGTAAAATAAATTATGACATAGTCTAAAGGTTATTTTTATGGCAATTTAATATTTTATCTCAAAATATCTATAAAACCACTATTTTATTGTTAAGAAATAATTTTGTAATATTGTAAACATTTAGTACGCACACAACCCATAAATCCACGCTAAATAATAAATAATAAAAGTGTAACATTACTTTTTCAAGTTTCTGTTATTGTTTTCTTAGATTGTGCTTCCATAGAAACGCATTTCTAAAAATTTCAAAGGGAAATATTTTTGCTGTGATATTATCGTTGATAAAAGTAGACCGAGTAGAAGTTGCAGTCGGGCGTGGCCTTTATATATTTGAAATCAGGGAAAAAAAACCTATAAGAATATGTAAAATCATACAGGGTTTTCCATTTAAAAGACAACCTTCATTGTTATATCACGTGACCTATGCAATTGTTTTTTTAATCATATTTTAAAAATATATGTATATACAACTCTACAACTTTTATGCGAAACTTTTTTTATTTCCAGTAATAACAGAAATAAATGGGGGTCAATATATAATGAATAACCCTGTACATCAAGCAAAAAGGTCACCAAAGATATTCTTAGCCATGTACAAATTATCTAATAAAATCTCATCAAGATTTCCATGAGTCAAAAACATTGCAGAGGAAAGCACTGAAAGAGATATTTGTCCACGTAAGTGTTGATTGTAAAATATTTTCTTTTATGACGGAGATGAATTTGACTTCTTCCAATAAATATTCTCTTAGTGAATCATGTCAGTAATTACATTTTTTTTATTAAAATTTATTTGGTGTTTTATAATTTTTTTTATTTCCACATCCACCTGTAGTAGAAAGAAAAGAATGTCTGTCTGTAACTTTTTGATTGCGCACGATTACTCTGGAACCGTTTATGATATTGACATGAAATTTGATACACCTATTTATTATAATGAGACTGGAACTATATTATATTTTGATCTTATTCCGTTGAAGGTAAGGGGTAAATGGAGATAAACAGGAAATAGGTACCATAAAATTGAGATTTAATGTATGTATAGGAACCCAAAATCTTTTTTTTTTTTACATAAGCCACCCTCACTCTTAACCACATTACCACCCCCACTCCATTACCACTCCCACCTCATGATTAAAGAGGGTAAAAGAAATAAAATTGTGATTTTGGGTGTGTACAAAAACCAAAGGCCTCAAAATATTTTTTCTCTACATGAGTCTACCTTTCTACCACCACTATTGCCACTCCCACCCCATTATTAAGAGTGCTAAAAAAATTCAAAACATATGTCTACCACCCCCATCAATTATTAAACGGGGTAAAATAATAAAATTATGATTTATTGTGTGTACCACAACCAAAGGCCTCAACATTTTTTTGCCACGCCCTGTACCATGCCCACCTCATTATTAAAGAGGTAAGGAAATAAAATTGTGATTCAGTATATGTACAAGATCCAAAGGCCTCAAAAGGTTTTTTTTCATCAGGCTCCCCTCTACCACCCCCACTGCCGTGTGGCATATCGCTTTATTGATTTTTGGAGTAGACATTTTCAAATATTATATTAGTAAAGTTCTATGAACATTTTTTTCCATATCGTGGAGTGCAAATATAGCATCACCATTTTCCTCGTTGAATAGACTTAGACAGAAAATCTTGATGTGGAAGTAGTGATTCCTTAGGCAGTGGTCTTTATACTTTCAGGTACTGAATGGTTAGTTTATAAATGCAATGAAATAATAAATTTAAATTATTGGATTTATTTTTATGAAGGCTGCTACAACTTTAAATAAAATAAAAGTGTTTGAGATTAAAATTCAGTTAAAAACACAGAAATATTCCAATTCGTATTTAAAAAATAAACTCGATGATATCACTGAGAGATGTTAACATCTTATTTAAAAATAGGTTTTCTTGTCTTGTACAGAATGAAGGACACACAATAATACCAGAAAAAAAGTACAAAAAATTTGACCATTTTTCAAAAATTCCAAAAAGACCAGAGATATTGTCTATAGAACTGATGTGCTTTTCCTTGGGATATTATATTCCACATTACACTCTTTTTTTAGCAGGAGTAAATGGGTCATTCTCTGATTTGGAGCAATCTTGATTACTGAATATGTAAAAAAGAACCTCAATGAAAAAATCTGAAAAAAATTAAATGATGTTGAAATGACTAGCATATTGTTATGCTATCTTTAACAGAGCTTAAAAATTAGTTTTTTTTATAAAAAAATACATGGTTCCACGTTAATGACAGGGCCTGTCCATGTTAATGACTTGTACATGCTAATGACAAAATCTGTTAACGTTAGTTTTAGCTAGGTTATTATTAATAGTTTTTATTATGTATAATAAAAAATAATACAACATTTGTTATAAGAATATTTATATTTATTATAATTTATAGCAACGCATATTTTATAAAAATGTAAAATGTAATTTTTTATTTTCTCACGTCTTTTCTTCTCACATTCTCGTTTTCTTTTCTTCCTTTCTTCGTCAGTTAATTTAGTTCATCCCATTTCACAATATTCTAATTATATCCTGCAAATTTAAAAAAAGATGTCATTACCATGGACCCCGCTCATTAGCATGGATATTATCGGTCCATGTTAATGACAAGTAATTCCGTCCATGTTAATGACAAAATGGAGCTTAAAGTTGATACTGAGTATAAAAAATGTTTTCACTAAAATGCTTGTTTGCGTACTTGAAGTATTTGATGGAACCTAAATAATCACATAATTTTCAAAATTAAAGGGATTGTAACATTGAACTTACAGTAACCATGTTAATGACACACAATTAACATAACCTTATCAATATACAGCAAACCTTCTCTCTCAAGAGTCTAAATACTACTGAACAACTCCAAATCTTCTGTAGACTGTTTCTCACACTAGTCACACATATATTAACACTGTTGCTATTTTTTACAAAATTCGTTAAATTGAGAATTTTAAAGGTAAATTTATTTCCATGTTAATGACAATAAAATGGAGGACAAAGTTTATCGCTTTGTAAAATACTACATAAATAAAATTAGGTAATCAGTAAAATTATATGATAATGCATAAACATTCTTTTCAAGAAGGACGTCCATGATCATTCATTCCAATAAAAGGAGACGTGTAAAATACACAATTTCCTATTAAAAATCTGCCGAGGACATGCCATGTTAATGACATTTTGACCATAAAGTAATTGTTTAAACACAATTGTTCATGTTAAAATAAAATAAACAAATGTGGCCTAGTAGAGCCTGCTTTAAACGGTAATAGGCATAAAATCAAAAACAAAAAAAATTATGTGGTTTTCAAGTTATCATTCAGGGACGCAATATTTCCCCAATCTAGAGAATATCCCAAATATAAACACATAAATTTCTGGTCTCAGGGAGAGATCAATTTATTTAATTTATTGAAATGTATAAAATTTATTAACAATTGAAAGAGAACTATCTCTCAGACTTAATAAATTTTGTATATAGAAAAAAAATCTAAAGCCATGAGCAATTAAAAATGTTATAACCAGGGCTGGCTCTAGGGGGGGAGGGCGAAGCGGGCGGCTGCCCGGGGCTGCAAAATTCTAGGGGCGGCAAATTCTTCAAATTCACAGTTACCAAAAAATATAAAAAGTTGGGAAACAATTGTTTCACCAATATAATAATAGTAATATTAACTATTTATATAAATAATTTGTTATTCTTAGTTCTTTTTTTGTATATAAAGTAGGTTACATACATACATTCTGTTTCTTATATGTGATTTTATTTCTTGTCTAATTTATGTCTAATTTATATCTAATTTATATTTTTTTTAAGTTTCAGTGCGGTTAATTTTTTCAATTATTTTATTTTACCCTTTTAAATACAGTAATCATATTGCTGAAAATGAAAAATTGCTGTAAACCTTACTAAAAAAACAAACCATCAAGAATATTCAGTAGGTGACTCTTAAAATGTTATAAAAAATAACGGACTGAAAAGATAGGGTCAGGCGGGGTAAAAATGAGACAGACAGGTAGCGGGGTAAATAAAAGACAAGGTGATATCCAACCCAGATTGAAATAAATTAAAATTAATTTTTTATTCAAGTTTGTTTTGTACATTCAAAACTGTTTTATGTTATCCAATCAGGTCCTATGCCTACTGTTAATGCAGGAAAAATTATTATTCAGTAAACTCTTTAATTCATTTTTAAAAAATTTTTGAACGCACCTTAGTACTTTTTTGGGGATTTTATAGTTTCTCTATTTGCATTGTCCGTATTTGGCAGACGTCAACTAGAAGTGTCATACTTCACATTTTGTGATCAAGTTTATTAATCTGCTAGTTTTAAATCATCAAAAATTTGATTTTAAAGAAAAAAATTAAAAGCGGGGTAAAAAAGAGACCAAGTGGGCAGACTGAAGCAGGCACATTTCAGCTTCCTAATTTAGGAGAAGCTAGCCCTTCTGCAAGCCCTTTCTTGTTTAGTAAAAAATCTGAATAAATACATATATAAAAGAAAAAACCCCCATCTGTCTTATTTTTGCACTTCTATTTGTACGACGTCAATAAGAATGGGAAAAAAATGACGTGTTTTTCATTTGCCCTCCACTGCCTTTTTTTACCCCACTTGGGAGGTAAAAATGAGACACTATTTATTTTTGTTTATCAATTAACGGTATTTTTTAGTAAAAAAATACATAGAAATATAGTTTTTCCTGGCATTTTTACATATGATACCAATCTTTCATTAAGTATGACTCGATTTTAAGCAACCTAAAAATTGAAAGATGTCATTTTGTATCATTTTTACCCCGCCTGACCCTAATGTTATTTATGTAAGAGAGGGGCGGCAAAATGAAACTGTGCCCGGGGCGGCAAAATACCTGAAGCCAGCCCTGGTTATAACTAAACTAATTATAGAATGTTATACTAAATGTTGTAACAAATTCATAAACTAAAATTTTCCTAAAATTATTCTTGATCAGAAAATATAATGAATTTGCCTGTAGTATACAGCCTTGTACTTATTTCAAGACTTTTTTTGTTTATATCACTTTGTCCTAATTTCTAATTTAACCAAAACTGTATGCATTATCGTTTCCGAGATGCATGAAGTGAAGTAAATTAGCTTATAATATCGTAATAATAAAACATTGCACAATATTTTAGTGGAAACCCAAATCAAGTAAAAATGCTTATTTTTACCGAAGATTTACGGGAAATATTGTCGCAACCAATATTATACCTAATTTTCTTATACAAACAAGGATAATTAAGAAACTAAACAAATTTTGAAACAGAAATGAAAACAAATCGATTTCAACGATAAGTAAATAAATTCTAATAATAAACACACTCATAAAGCGTAACACTTTTGTAATATAGTGCTCCCATTAGTTGTTGTGTGTTTATTCGCAAAAAGTGCAGAAAAATGTATGCCATTATATAGAGTTACAGATGCTTTCATTTCGTCTAGCCGGCTATGAGATTCAGGGGTTATTGACCTTCAACAAATCTAGGCAACCTGAATAAGAAATAAAATAAGATTTCTCACGAAACTTCTTCAATACTTCATTATTAATACAGAATTGATTGGGATTTCTTCATTTTAAACTATAACTCAGGCGTGCATGGTGCATGAGATAATTGTATGCATTTACGGCGTAAACTGCGGTAGTTTGAGGCAGACTGTGAGCCATACATGAAAGGCAGATATAATTCATACGCAGCAATTTATACGGATTTACTTTAATAATACGACTTTAAGATACCAGCGGATTATACCGAGAGCGGCAGATTTATTTCAAATTAACGATATGAATAAAGACACCAAATGATAATTTGTACGATTATTATATTCTTGGCAAATACGAAAACGAGGAGTCGAAACATTTCTAAAATCGTAAATATAGGTTGCAGAGAAAAAATTTCCTATCGATGTGTTAGTAATCGATTACTGGATAACTTTCAACATGTCCTATAACATAGTTATTTTCGAAAGGAAATTATATTTATAAAAGTCCTCAAAAAGAAACAAAAAGTAGCCCGACTTTTCTATAAAAAAGCTATATTTGTAAAGCAAAAATTCGGGAATAAAATAATGGACTTTTGAAATAAAAAATAGTTATTTAACAATAACGAGATTTATTACAAAATGAAATATATTGGTAAAGCATTGAGATATACAGGGTGTGGACAAATAAAATTGTGCTTACGATAATGATATTCTACAAACAAATATTAGATAAAAGGTAAACACAGAGAGACAGACATAAACATAATAAAGCAAAAGTGAATTGATAAAAAAAGGTAAAAAACAGGAGATTGGCCAATTCCAAATGTAAAAAATAGAAAGTTACGTATAAACAAATAATTGTTCATTCACTTAAAATAAAGAGAATCAATAACAAACGTTTTTTAAAATGAATCATGAGGTATTTACAAGAATTATAAGTCAAAAGAGTATAACAAACTGAATTAAATAATACAAATTCTGTGATTAAACATTGTCTATATGTTATATAGTTTCTTTAAAGGTAAATTAATATGAATTGCGATGTAGCACTCGCGAAAACATTTCTGTTTACACGACAAATAGAGAGTTAAAAGGTAAAACTGGCTTAAAGTTCAGGGAGACGGAAATGTGCAAAGAACGTACTGCACTAGCGATCAAAAGGTTGAAAACCAGCCGACTAAAACTACGAACTCAATTCTCCTTGAACAAATGGAAAGTAATAATTTTGTTTATGTACTTACAAAATCTGCTGGGCCTTAAGATACACACTATAAAGATGACTGCAGCATCCAGGTATAGAATGGTAACAGTTGTATGCACAATAGGCATAATTATACCACTTAGGTATACTGAACACTTACACTGAAAAGTTTTTTTATATTTTAACCCCTTGTAAAGCAAACATAATATTTTATCAGATTCGTATTTAGTATATATTTATTTACGAGACAAAAAAAATTGTGCCCATTTAGGGTTTTATACGCGCGTCTAGCGCCTTATTTTCGGGTAACCAGACACCATGACATATTCGCACTTGCTGATTGGAGAAACGGTTTCATGCGGCCGTTATACCCGCTTATTTTGTGGAATTTCTGGAAGGCTAACTCATTATTTATCGCGAGAATCAATCTAACGTTGCTTTGTAAACACAAGAGGTAAGACAGGGCCGGCATTAAATCTTTTTAATAAAATTAACAAATTACATAATTTTTGTAATGAAGATGTGAAATAGTGTAATTTAATGGATTTTAATAGAAATTTACGAATATTAAAAAAGTTGATCGTTACAGTCCCACAGTCTATCTGTGCGTTCGCCTGTTTGGCTGTCTATCCATCCGTCAGGTTTATTGTATGCAGCATGATTCAAGAACGAAAAGTCAGATCTTATTGATATTTTGATGGTAAGTTAGTGTTATAGATTTTCTAAAGTTAGTTGAAAAATCAGAAAAGAAGACCGACAAAGGAACTATTGATAATAGGGAACTTGCCCAAAAAATACAATAGATTTAAAATACTCAAAATCGTAAACTAACATAATTAAAAACCCCATACACAACAAAATTTTTTTTTAAATCTCTTCCAGAAATATAAGCGTTTAAAATCTGCCGGATTTTACCCACTCCTGAAACGTGACGTCAGATGGAGGAAGTCGGATGACGGCGTCAAGCGACACCGATTCTGCTTTGGCTTTGATAATTCTGCATGCGCATGCACATTTATCAGAAACAACTAGCAGTGAACACAACCTAACCTAAAATTTAAACGTATTCGTTGGAAAAACATCTTCAATATTCTGAAATGTCTCAAAACGCTACTTTTGATTCGTACGTGCCGAGCCGAATTTTCGAATTTCACCGTGCAATTTACGATCAGGTTTATCTGGAAGACATCCTCTTTACGTCGCGACATCGTATGGCTGTCCCAATGGTGTTCTTCGAAAAATATGAACGTGTCAAGATTGCATGTTTTTGCAATTTTTTCGGCTCCGAAATGTAAGCTGTTTTTTGTTAGTTTTCGCAGTTATCTCCGAAACGGTGGGAGTTAGCTCGAAATAAAAAAAATTAAGGTCAAACGAGTATTTTCCACTACGAATCTTTTGCTACCATCAGAATTTTGATTTTTCTTTTCGATATGGAGATAACTACTGAAATGTCAGCCATGTACTGCAATAAATCGCGAATTTTGAGCTTCTACAGTTGGCAACTTTTTAATCTTGGCTCCTACGCCAAAAGACTACTCTAGTTAATTTAAACAGAATTAAATTTGCTAAAACGCTTTTATTTATTTTTTGAATTTCGACAAGAATGAAGGAATTAGAGGGGGCGGGATTTGGGACTTTTTTTTTTTTTTTCGGTAAAATTTCTCCATTTTGTCACCGTAATTAATCGATAATTAACTGAAATCGATCTCATGTACGATGTTCACTTAATATCATGTACTACTTAGACGCTCCGTTAATCTCGGCCCTTCGAAACAAAGGTTTCTGAGAAAAATATTTTTTTTAGGATTTACATACACTCTATAGGAAAACGTGTAATTTCCTACATTTCCTCGAATATCTCGATAATTATCGTTTTTTCTTTTTCGAAAAATTTGTAGACAGCTTATGTAAAGAGAATTGATTGAGCTTTCCGACACTTTTTTAAATTTTTTCTCTAACATAAAAAACAAAATACTGTGACGTGCTTACATCCTTTTTGTAAACACCCTGTATCGTGGGTTCGGAAATTATAATAACCAGGGTAACACTAAACACTAATTTATTAACTTACTTAATTACAACAATAATTTACTTGACTAATAATACACTGTGTAGTACACAGTGTATTATTAGTCAAGTAAATTATTCAGTTATTTAGTCACTTTATCACTGTGTTTACTCTCTGACCATTTCAACTGACAATTAGTACTGCATTAACTTCTCTCTTTTGGTTTACTCCATGCCTTATATACCTAAATATGACAGATCTAGAAGCTTCTCTGATGACGTCACCATACTCTAGACAGTTCCAGAACAAATATGTCATCACTCTAGACCTTCTAGTAAGTTCTTTCCACATTCAGACATCCGAACTACTGAATTCTGTGCCTACTTTTCAGTGCAACTAACATAACCTTAAATCTTGAGGGGTTGCAGCATATTACAATACTTATAACCGAATATGCGGACGTCTCAAAGCCAACCGCCGCCCAGTCTATTAATTAGGGTGAAAACGTACCGCTCGGCTAAAGTACGCCATCTGTGGGACCCCACGCGAGACTAGTTTTCTGGACGTGACGTCACAGTGCTTTTCGTGAGGAGTGGCGAGGATTTCAACTTTAATTATTTATTGCAAAGTAATTTCTGCGATTTAAGAGATATTCGGTGTGGCGTGTTTTTATACATAAACACACACTTTAATGATATAAAAAAAGTGGGCAAGTTCCCCATTGTTTATTTATTTATAATACCAAATGTTAGTTAATTGAACAATTTTATAGATGATTCAGTAAACTAAAATTTTATATCGATCGGACATCAAAAATTAAAATATTAAAGTTATGTTTGAAGATTGTATTTTAAATGGAAAACCTTGTATGTTTTTACATATTTATTTAGATCTTTTTTCCCTGATTTCAAATATATAAAAAAAAATTTTAAAAAATAATAAAATAATTAAAAAATACGGTAGACCAATTCTATGGCCACAAAACAGCCCTGATTTAACACCTTGGATGCATTTTTGTGGGGTTATTTAAAGTACAAAGTGAATCATAACCATAAAATAGTTATAAAATATTGTTCATCTCGGGATTTTATTTTTATTCTTATAATATATCAAACTATTAATGTTCGATATGTTAAGAAATATTACAGCTAAACTTATCCACCCTTATATATCTGAAATCAGGAAAACAAGATCTAAAAGAATATGTAAAAACATGTAGGGTTTTCCATTTAAAAAATAACCTTCATTGTTAAATCACGTGACCTATGCAAGCTGAATGAAAGTAGACCACAAACCTAGCGGGGTGTAAAATAATAATTAAATTCTCTTTAACATCTGTAGCGAACACGAGATGCGACGTATGCTGGAGGACTAGAGCAAGGTAAAGTATATTGGAAGAACTAAAATTTCAACTTTCAACTTGACATTTGCAGATGATGCAGTAAAAAGCATTGGTGAGGTCGTGCGTTTTATTCGCAACCGCGACAAGTGGCGTCATGCTGTCAGACGTGCCATACGGCAAAGGTAAACCAATTAGAGTAATGCACGTAATAGAATAAAATAGAAAGAATAGTATATTAGCGTGATCAGGTTAAGGTACCAACATATAAAAAGTAGAGAATTTATTAAATAAAAAAAAGTGCGAATAGCTGAATTTAAATAAATGTTTTAAGTACTTTTAACATACTTTTTTGCTTTAAAATACTAAGAATAATATCATGTAATTCAATAATTCATCAGTATTAGCTAGAAGAGTAGTTGTGTTGATTGGAAAAATAAGTCAAAATCTAATTAGATCTAATAATAATAATAATAATAATAATAATGATTTATTGGTGCTAATACATATAAATGTTTACACATGTCACATAGAAGTACCCCACAGGGGCATAAAGAAATTAGATATCTATCCATAGGTAGTAACTAAAAACATTTTATTAAGAAAAAAATCTAGACTAAGTTTAAAATTAGCAATTAAAAGTTAAATGCAATTAAAATACAACAGTTACAATAGTAAAACACTTTAAAATTACAATAAAAGCATATCTGAGAAGTCATTTTGGAGGTATTCGTTTAAATTATAGAAAGCCTTTCTTTTCAAGTATTTTTTTATTAGCACTTTGAATGCACTCAAATTTAAGACTTTCACCTGGTCAGGTAGTATATTGAAAAATTTGACACCATAGTAGCCCGTGCCATCTCTAGACCTTGTTAGACGGAGAAAGGATTGTTTTATATTGTTTCTATTTCTAGTGAGATGCTCATGAGTCTGTGCGTGTGTAGAAAACATATTGATGTTCCGTTTAATATAAAGTAGACATTCTAAGATGTAAACACATGGTAGCGTAAGAATTTTAAGATCGACAAAGTGTTTTTTGCAATCATCTCTAAATTTAAGTTGTGCAATGACTCTGATGCATTTGCGTTGGAGACCGAAAATTTGTGCACTGCGAGGCGCATGTCCCCAATTTAATATCGCATATGACATATTGGCATGAAAAAATCCATAGTAGGCCATAATTAGTGTTGTTTCAGATACTGAATTGGACAGAGTACGAATAAAAAATATGTTTTTAGTTAGTTTTTGTGATAGGCTATGTATGTGATTTTCCCAGGTCAGTACAGAGTCCAAGCCCTAGAAATTTAACATGATTGGGTTCATTGAAATTATTCATGTTAGTGTTTCTTAAAGAAAATGTCATGGTTTGGGTTTTGTTTTCATTCAAGTTTAGACTATTGGCATGAAACCATTGCTTGATGTTAGCTTGGGAAGTATTGGTATTTTCTGCTAAAGTATCTAATTGGTTATGACTATTCAAAACCGTAGTATCATCCGCGAATAGTATGATATTAGATATATCATCGCATTTTGCTAAGTCGTTAATATATATCAAAAATAGTATCGGACCTAGGACAGAACCTTGTGGTACTCCGTATTTCAGTAGCAATTTGTTAGAATCTCGCATGTTATAAGAAACATATTGATGTCTGTTGGACAGATATGATTTTATTAGGGCTATACTACTATCATCAAAATTATAATAGCTGAGCTTTTGTAATAGATTACTATGATTTACACAGTCAAAGGCTTTTGTAAGATCGTAGAAGGTACCGTTTGTAAAATTGCTATTCTCAAAGTCATTTAATACAATCTGTGTTAAGTTGTTTATGGCTAATGTAGTAGACCGTTGGTTGCGAAAGCCAAATTGGCTGCTGTGGAAAAGTCCATTTTCTTCAAAAAATTTGCTAATTTGTTGTTTAAGAACTTTTTCAAAAATTTTTCCTAAGATGGGTGTTAAAGAAATAGGTCTGTAATTAGCAGCGTCATCCTTGCAGCCTTTTTTGTATATAGGAATAACTTTTGCTAATTTGAGAGCAGTTGGAAAAGTCTTGTCTCTAATACACTGGTTTATTAAATTAGTAAGAGGGTAAACAATTATGTTCTTTAACGTTTTTATGATCTGTACATTTATATCATAGGGGTCTTTACTACTACTATTCTTAAGATCGCTTATTATATCTCTAATTTCGTTGTAAGACACTTCTTTAAATTTGAAATTGATTAGAGGATCAATACCATCGATATAATCACTGAAGTGTTTATCTGAAGTTGGTAAGTTTTTAATAATGTCTTCAGCAATATTTGTAAAAAAATTGTTAAACGAATTTGCATCAATTAAGTCTGTGGTTGGCGAATGTAAATTGGGATTGCTGTTCTTAATGACTTTCCACATGGCTGCTTGAGAGTTTGTAGAGTCTTGTATATATTTGTCATTCGCCCCTTTTTTTGCTTTACAAATCTCGTATCGATATTTTGCCCTGAATGAATTAACAGTTTCCTTAGTAATGAGCCTAGGATCCTGTTTGTTCATATCTATTAAAAAATGTAAATTATCACGCATGTTTTTTAGATGTTCATTGAACCAAGTGTCTTTGAAAGAATTAAAGTTTTTTTTCAATTTAGATTTCACTGGAAAGCTCAGTTCAATCGCCTCTGTTAGTTTTTCTATAAATAGTTTGAATTTAAATTCTACATCAGAAATTGGATTATTTATCTAAGTTGAACTCTGATAAAAGACACATAACTGTACGTTATTCTGTTTTTGCGATATTGCAAGACAAATTCACCTAATAGACACTATCATAGAGATCAGTCAAAAAATGTACCGATAGAACAATTATATTATTTGTGGTATCCTAATTTTTTAGAAGCAGTTTATATATTTTCTATTATTTTTAAAAACCCAATAACGTTACTAATGGTGAATTATTCCACGCACCTGACTTGACTGAGAACAATCATTAAATAAGTTTCATCAGTAAAAATCAAGGTTATAATAAATGAAAATATTTTACACAATAATTTCATGCGAGATGCTAATGCCGGCGAAGACCATCAATCAAGCAAATGCTTTCAAATATCTTCTTAAAAAGGAATGTAAATAAAATATGTCCGTAGCCTGTTCAGAACGACGCTAATATTTCCTACCGAGATCTTAAAATATTCGTGACACTTAGGTGAATGTCGGCAGTTCCGTTACGAAACAGTGTTTTTTTCACAGATTAAGTTTAATTAGAGAGCTGAAATATGCTATATACATCCTGCAGAAGTAGATAAAGATACGTTCATTTTATATATTTGTTATAGTCTAGGAATATTCTGAAAGTGAGATTTGTGACGTCAAATCATATCACATTTTGGCAACTGTAAGATTTTGCTTACAAACACCTTACGGAACACAAAAATTGGGTGCCAGAGAAAATAAATTTTGGTGGCGAAGGGAGAAAATTAAATTCTTTCGTTGACTGTTTGCAGAATGCTCGTCTTTTTCAGTTCTTAAGATAAAATTCGGTTAAGTTTTATTCTAAAATCAACTGTTTACTTGATCTACCTACATTTGTCATATGTAATATCACTAGTCCTTAAAATTTGATCGTTTAATTTTTTCCAAAGCTTTGTTGCCTGGTAATTTAAAGAGTGTAAATTGACAGTTTATTTCCCGGTTAAATGATCTAATCTTTGATAATAAACTGAAAATTTACACGAATTATATTACCTTTTGGCAACTTAGCTTGATCAAAAATTTGTAGATAAAATTTAGAAGCACGAGTGGTATTTGGGGAGAAAATTTCACGAATAAATTTCATTAAGTAGATCTTGAATATTATGTTTTGTAATTATTTGCCTTCAGACGCTTTCTAGTCATTTTTCAAACAAAGTAGGGATATATGTTTAACAAATGCAGCTGCAGAAACTTAAAGTCCACGCAATTCGTCATATTCTAAATGTAATGACAATAAAAAAAAAACATTATACCTTACACCATAGGTATTGTATTGTATAGACTGGTCTTCATTGTAAAGATTTCTCGGGCATGCTTCGACCAATCACATTACGGGTAAATACATAGAGTACTGCCACATTTTACTAGTCTCCCGTCTTTACGTTCTAAGGTTGCCGATATCAGATGAAATATTGTTATAGTACCGCCTTCTAGTAACGCTATATTAGACTACACGGCAAACTAGGTACTTTGAATTATTGAAGAATTATTACATAAAAGTGTTTATTGGTGTTTATATTTACCTATTTAGTCCTTATTTTTAACTTAAGAAGTTTCATATTTAGGTTAAGGTTTGCTTGTTTAAGCAGAGAGAACATTAAATACAACGGATTATGTTGTATAGTGCATAGTTCTGACTAACCTGGTTTATGATGGCTAACGAGTTACCGTGCCTAAGTACATTTTTAGTTTATTTGCTTCCAGAGCGAGTGTACATTTTTAAGTTTTTTTGCATTGAAATTGGGAGAGTCAACTTATGTGGTGTGTTTGTTATGTTTATATTATTATATTACTACGTATACAGCACAAAACTAATTTACAAGTTACGTTAACAATTAGCAATGAACTAGTGAAGAAATTTATAGATAAAACTTAAAAGCACCAGTGGTTTTATGTGCGGAAAACATTTCACGAAACAAAACATGACACTTTTCAATATATTACCAAGACATTTGTCGGCGTGTCGATACAAAAAATTAGTGCGATAAATTTTTCGTGGTTTATATTAATATCCCGTTAATGAGGGAAATAATCATTAAAAAACCTTTTTCCTAGTCTGATATTTTTTGCTTTTAGCTATAACATTTTCTAAACGCAATATTCAGGAGAAAGTTGTAGAACTCCTACAAAGCTTTAATTTTATTTATGCCTTATTTTCACAATATTTGTTATACAAATTCAAGTGATAATGATATTTTAATTTATTTTACCTGGTACTGATTGTGGTTTAGATCACCATCAATTGTTCATGTGCAACTTCTCGTTGAAGATGAAACAGGTCGAAGGCAAACACAAAAGCGTTTGCCTATCATAATTTATGATCCAGTTTCCAAAATAACTTAAGGGAATATATAAGTCAACCCATCATATAACGAAGATCCAAATGCTCTGTGGGATTCTTTAAAATGTGGAGACCACATGGGCAGTAACGAAACACAAAACCTAGATATGTAGAAATGAGAAACAGCCTTGGATAACTGTCGACACTCTAATTGAGTACAAGCCAGGAAAAATCACAAGGCTCACGGTGTCGACACTATCCTGGAATCGAAAAAGTGTAATAGACTTACACGACTCTGTGGAAAAGACGAGAATAATAATCTATAATCGTCTATAAAAAACTGGAGTCATATACTGACCACAATCATAGCAAGAATTTTTTTACACAATAGAAGTGGTTACACGTTTTAAACATAAAACGTTGTCAATTAGGGCTCTGTCAGTACTATAAGAACTGGTAGGAATCAGATTATTGAGGACTGGCGTCAATATTACGAAAAGCTTTTCAAAAGTAATCATCCTACGGTAAAAGATAACTGACAGCAGGACTACGAACACAAACCTTCAATATTAAAATCAGCAGTCGAAGCAGCCATGCAAAAGCTAACTACTGGCAAAGCAGCTAGACTTGATGATAGCACGAGGGTACAGTTTACCTAATGCTGTATGGTTTTTGTTAGATAGGGTGCAAATGAGAGCGTCTGTTTTTTGTTCTGTTACTAGTGAATTTTCTATGGCAGGCAATGATTTTTGATTTATCTGCATTTATTTTAATTTTTCATGTGTTATAATAGTCCGTCAGTTTGTCTATGTGACATCGGATTTTTTGCATCGCTGTCTGTACGTGGAAGCTCGTACATATCGTGGTATCGTTGGACTACAGCAGTAAGTTTGTGGTGAGGTGGGAAAGGATATTGGAAATGTAGATGTTGAAAAGGAGCGGGGACAAGATTGTCCCTTGCTCCACTGCTGACATTCTATAGGGTTTTGACTGGGCATTGTCAACTCTCACAGTTACATGCCTGGCCCAAAAATAACTCTTGGTAAGAGAAATCAAGTACCCAGGCAGCCTACAAACTTGTTGTAGTTTGTAAACTAGCCCGTTGTGACACACAGTGTCAAGGGCGCATTCAATATGTAAGAGTAACATTACATGACACTGCTTCTTATTATATGCTTCGATAATATCCTGCACCACTTTAACAAGCCACAGTGATGTGATATCTTTCCTGAAACCGAATTGGTGGGCCGACTTAACCAATGTTTATTAATTTTATGATTAAGTAACCGCACCACGTCCCTCTCATCCACCTTCCTCATACTGTTTAATAAATATATGAGTCGGTAACGATTCGGATCGTGCAGCGGTTTATTCGGTTTCAGGATTGGAATCACAATAGCAAGTTTACATACTGCAGGAAAACATTGCAATCTCAACATTTCATTTATTATATGGGAGAGTTGAACGATGGATTTAATGGGTAGATTTTTAAGGAGTAGATTCGGAATGTTATCGGGATCGAGTGCAGATTATTGGTATTAATATCACATGCCACCAAAGTAATGCTGTTTGTTCTTCAATCCAACCTTTGGCATTATTATACTCTTCGCAAATACGATAATGAAGAGTATATATTGCATTTGATCGGCACATTTCTAAAACCGTAAATTTCGCTCGCAGACAAAAAATTTTCATATGTGTTAGTGAACGAATTCTGAACAACTTTCAAAATGTCCGTCTGTCTGTCCGTCCGTCCATCACGTTTCTTGTAAGCAAGATAACTCTAGAAAGAAAAATCCGATTGTACTAAAATTTGGACAGTTAGTTAGTGTTGGCTAGAGGAAAAATCCTATTGTTTTTGAATAAAATCGATCAGTAAATAAAAATATTATTAATGATTTAAATTTGAAAAAAAATTTTTTTTGATTTTTATATTTTTGTAATTGAATAGAAATCTGGTGAAATGATATTTCATTTTAATAGCTAAATATTTATATATTTTACAAATATACATTTCATAATGTAATATACAACCGTGGAAATATGATTTTAGCTCCTCTTATAATGTAAAAATGTACATTTTTTTTTCGTGTCAGGTGGTGGTGTAGTTCTTACACTTTTGACTCGGAATCCAAGAATCCCGGGTTCGAAACCCAAATGGGGTGTGGTATAGTTTTCTTTTTATTTTTACTTTATTTTACACTGAATCTTTTACCAACTAAGTTCGTACTATAAAATTCAAAATGTCTAAAACTAACATTACTTACAGAAAACTGCGTTTCGTAGACTACCGTACCGACTTTTGACAATATGAAGCATGACAAACTGGAGGCTGTATTATTGGAGGAAACACCCAAACATCTGAACTTTATTATGCACTGATTGCATGAAAAAAATTATACTTTGATGAATGTAGGCAACATTAGCTGCGACAAATGTAAAGCTGACAAAAACGTCAGATATCATAGTATACTTTTGCGTAATGGTAATTTCTTTTATCATACGCCATGTATTAATATCAAAAACGATCATTATTAATTTGCAATTTAAAACAATTATTTTCACACGAACATTATATGACAGTTTTAAATCATCCACGCATAAAAGGCAGTTAACAGTTTGTCTACTATATCATTTACAAATAAATTTAAAAAGTGAGCCTCAGTTTGAACCTTGGGGTACTCCCGACGTAGCTAAAACTTAACGATACATCTAACACCATGGTATACAACAGACTGATTTTTGTCAGTGGAAGTAAAAAGTGCAATAAGTTTATCTGTAAAGCCATAACATTTAAATTTGTCTAAGAAGATATTGTGATTCAGTTTGCCAAAGACCTTAGAGAAGTCGGTATGTACATACAACGACTATTAATAAATTGCCGAAAAGAACACGGACCACGGATCATATTTTCCTCAATATGATTACATTCTTTTACAAGAATTATTGGAATCAATTTTCAAGAAGTTACGTCACCTATTAATAGATTTAATTAATAGATAATCAAACCAGGAAGGAGATATTCTTTTTGAAGTTATACACTTTTGCAAATTTGAGAAATAATAGCGTTGTATGTTGGTGGACGTTAGAGATTACGCAGCACACTGATATTCTTTAGTAAATACGTGTTTTTACTTGAAAACCAGCCTAAAAACTGCTCATTACATAATTACCCAAAATCTCAAAAAGTTACTTAAAATAAAAGAAAACTGATCCAAGTTCAACACAGAAAGTGTAACACCTTTTTTTAAAACTTCTCAGACCAAATGATTTCGGGTACTGGCAACAATTGAAATAAATAATTTATCGAAGCTTTTACATTTCTATTTGGCCATAGTGAACGTTTGTTGAGTAATGATTAATTAAATCCTAAAAATAATTCTGAGTTAGATATTACGATTGCTGGTCCTATCGAAGCCCTTTACATATTGACATAAAACCTACCCCTTCATAACAATTTAAAGCTCTTTAAGTTCTCTGCAACTTTTATTTCGAACTTACCCTGTATTTTGGGTTTGGAAAATTTCTTAGGTAAAAGAAAATAGTATTGACCCAGAGTTTTCAACAGAAAATGTGGGAAAACTAAAGAAAGTTGAATTTAGGACAAAAGATAATCCATCTTAATTTTAAGAATGCAAAAAAAGCACGCATTTAAAAAAATGTGGCATTTGTTCCAACTGTTGTCAAGATATATTCGCAGGCAGTGAGAGCCCGATTCTAACCTCCTCCTCTCTGCCATATTCCAAAAAACTTTTTTTTAGCACTCGATATTTTGTGATTCCTAAGATGTATATTAATAAAATTTTACGGTTGCCACAATTCAGTATGAAAAAAACTAATATAAATAACAAAATAGAGCTTAGTGAAAATGGTATGATTGAGTCAAATGTTGAGAGATCATAGCAGAAAAATTTACCACATATTTTAGTATGACATCTGATATTAAATTAGCTGAACATTTTGGAGAAAACCTTTATCATGTACACTCTCTAGTAACATTCAAAGAAGTATAGTTATCAACTATATTGAAGAAGATAATATAAAATATTTAAATTGTATAAAAAATACAAATTCTACTGGATTAGATGGTTTCATTCTTAAACTGTTACGATCAATTATAAGTATAATCATTTAACTAATAAATCTATTGAAGAAGGTATTTTTCCTGTTGTGCTAAAAACTGATAAGGTTTTACCTCTACATAAAAAAATTATCCCACTAACATAGACAATTACCGTCAAATATCATTATCGAGTACTTTTTCAAAACTAATTGAGAGAATTTTCCACAACTTAATTTCAACTTTTTTAGACACTAACAAAGTTTTATCATCAGCTCAACATGAATTTAGAACAAATAAAGCAATAGAATCGGCTTCTTATCGTTTATTAAACTTTGTGTATTCCGAGCTTGATCAGGGAAGATATGAAGTATCACTAATGTTTGATTTATCCCGGGCGTTTGATACTATAGATGTAAAATTACTGATACAAAAATTGTACAATATTGGTATATGTGGTAATTTGTTGAGTTGGATTGAATCATACATGATTAACAGAAAGATCAGGGTGAAACTGGAAAGTCACCTTACACCGCCAATAGACGTAACACTTGGTGTTTCTCAGTGGTCAGTGTTGGGCCCACTTTATGCTTTATGTTAATGATTTGCCGGTAGTGAGGTAGTGTTACTATGTTTGCCGATGATACTACTATTACGGTCTCTGGTAGTAGTTCCGAGATACTCTTAGAAAATATTAGAGTTGTTTCTGAGAAATTCAATATCTGGTGCTAGCGTAATCATCTGATCTTGAATAACACCAAAACAGATTACTTACACTTCCACAAACGTAGGCCTGTTGGCAACATTGATAATATCCAGTTTTCTCAGAACTCTAAATTCATGAGTCTTTGGCTTGATGCAAGATGGTCTTGGAATAAACATCGATTATGTTTGCCCTAAATTAAATAGCGCATTTTTTGCCAATTTAGTACTAAAATCATCTTTGGATCAAGATATTCTATTAAATGTTTATTATTCATGGGCATTTAGCCATATTGCAAGTAATATAGTGTGTTGGGAAGTTGCAACTGATCTAGGTAGAGTGTTTGTCTGACAAAAAGGAATAATACGATTAATATTAAACATAAACATAAACATAAACATAAACATAAACATAAACATAAACATAAACATAAACATAAACATAAACATAAACATAAACATAAACATAAACATAAACATAAACATAAACATAAACATAAACATAAACATAAACATAAACATAAACATAAACATAAACATAAACATAAACATAAACATAAACATAAACATAAACATAAACATAAACATAAACATAAACATAAACATAAACATAAACATAAACATAAACATAAACATAAACATAAACATAAACATAAACATAAACATAAACATAAACATAAACATAAACATAAACATAAACATAAACATAAACATAAACATAAACATAAACATAAACATAAACATAAACATAAACATAAACATAAACATAAACATAAACATAAACATAAACATAAACATAAACATAAACATAAACATAAACATAAACATAAACATAAACATAAACATAAACATAAACATAAACATAAACATAAACATAAACATAAACATAAACATAAACATAAACATAAACATAAACATAAACATAAACATAAACATAAACATAAACATAAACATAAACATAAACATAAACATAAACATAAACATAAACATAAACATAAACATAAACATAAACATAAACATAAACATAAACATAAACATAAACATAAACATAAACATAAACATAAACATAAACATAAACATAAACATAAACATAAACATAAACATAAACATAAACATAAACATAAACATAAACATAAACATAAACATAAACATAAACATAAACATAAACATATTTAATCTTGACTCCCGGGCAACATGCGGGGATATTTTCAAAAACAAAAATTTGTTAACTGTGCCTAGTATTTTCGTTTTCAAATGCGTTACTTGTGTAAAAAGTAATATATCCAGTTTTTTGAGGTTGCCTAGTTACTTAAAAGAAATCAACACAGTAAATGTTTTTAAAATAGAAGTAAGAAAATTTCTAGTCCAATCTACTTTTTACAATGTAAGTGATTTTTTAAAATGAATAATACTGTATATATGTTTTTTAAAATATATGTGTGTATATATATTTATGTATATGTATATGTATGTGTGGATACATACATATTTTATCATGTTTTTTTTATCTTGTATTTGACTACAAAGATATTATATTTTTTATGCTTCTATTTATTAATTATTATTATCTATGTTTGTTTGACTTGCCATAATGTACATCTCTGAATGGAAAGATCTATCTATCTGTTTACCGTTACAAGTTACAATATTCGATTTTTTTCCTAGACTACCACATACATCCTGTAGAAGTAGATAAAGATACGTTCATTTTATGTATTTATTAGTGCATTAGTTGGTTAATTTATGCGCGCTAAAATTATGCAGATATATTCATTCATTTTGTCATTGAAATGTTAATGTTAACAATGTACTGCACTTGGCAATCACCTCAATTTTATCTAGCTAATATTGTACAGCTGTTGACTTCGATCTATTTCAAAGTTACATACCATCAGCCTTATCGTATTAACTTGTGTAAAGAGACTATTATTAATTCTATTGGACGATTTTCTCTTGAGATATATAAAAAACAAACACTATCTAATAATATATTGCGCAAGCTTCTACCGATCGACAGGCCTAACCTTTGTAATAAGCTACGACAATCTTAAAAATTAACAATAATAAGAGGCTTCGTCTGTAGCCACACTCTTCAACTTCGTATAACGAGTACATCTTGGATATAGTAATTTCTATGTAAGTGTTTTCTTTTTGTGTAGAAAAGGAATATTAGGTTTGAGGCGCTATTAACTTATATTCCCGTTCTTCGTACGAGTCATCTATAGTATTAGATAATATTGGTAAATCAAAGTTGAATGGTCGAAAAAGGAAAAAAGAAAATGTTCAAAAAATATATGATCAAGGTGATACCAATATTGGTTTTTCTTTTTTTGCATATTTGGGGAACGTATTTTTCTACATTATCCTTTTTCATGTGAACAGTTAAGAATTTAAAGATAAAAAATAATTGCATTATAATAGTTCACCTTCTTTGACACCTAACAAAAACCTAAAGGTTCATGTTACAACGCATCTAAAATATAATTGGAGATGGTGATGGCTAGTTTTTACCTGTCGACTTTATGAAGAAAACTTTACTTTAATAAAAGTTAAAGCGTGGTTATTTTCTGAAGGGGAATTATCTTTATAAAAGTACTCAAGAGATAAAAAGTATAACCCGGATATTTTATAAAAAACTATATTTAAACGTAAAAATGAGCAAAAGTTAATCTATTAATTTAAATCAAGAACATAGCTTATTACTTCAAAGAAAGAGAATAAAATAGGGGATATAATAAGGTAAAATTGTAAATAAACTAAAGGATTTTTGAAATAAAAACTAACTAATTAACAATAACAAATTTATTGCAAATATAAAAGGTAGTAGTAGAGCAACTGACAAATCAGGGGTAAGCAAATAAAATTTGTGCTTGGATTATGTTTACAAAGATCAAACAGGATGAGAAATGTACAGAGAGACAGACAGATTTATTATATACAGAAAACGTAAATATATACGGTAACCTACAAAGATAAATCCATAATTATTGGCAGAAGGCCACAATATATAAATATGACTGTAAATACTTAAAAAAGATAAATAACTAAATTATTACTTGATTAGTTGGCCAACTCAGTTATTACTTAATGAAAAGATTAAGTGACATTTTACAAATAGACAAATTTCGGTATTTTATATCATAAATAAATCTCTAAACGTAAGCAAAGGTAATAACATAAGAAATGAAATACATAATAGCTTTCTAGGCTACAAGATACATACAAAAACGAAATACGCTTTGTACAGAAAATTATTTACAACTATTAAATAAGGAATCCTATTAACAGTCTTGAAGAGGCGGCACTAGCACTCGCAGAAAGGATGTAATGAAATGCCGCACATAACACTGAAGGTCGCACCAAATTAGCGTCTTTGATCACGATGTAAATGAAAGTTGCCAGTTGCCGATAAACACAAAATAAAGATGTAAATGTACTTACAGAACTTCTGCAAAAGAAACGAAGGCACTGTTATGAGTTACAAGCTCAAATTGATAGATCGGTATCAGCTGTAACCTCAAGAACTGCATAAATATACCAGTATAGGTATATTGAACACTGACTTTAAACTTAACTTTCTCATTACTGCACTTAAAACAGCTAGCATTACGCTTACTAATTACTGCTTTATAGACTGGTGGTACATGACCAGTCAGGTGCAACGTTTTTAAAATGCATGCCAATCATATATATGAATGAAATTACCGTGAATATGCCAGAAACGCAAATTTTAGGCAGTCGTCGCGTGCAGAAGGGTGTGCAAATCGATTTTTTTCGTTTTTTTTTTTTAGTGTTTTTTTTATTATTTTAAAATGGATGCCAATAGTGCCAAACGAAAATCAACATCAACAGTTGTTTTGCGTGCGGAAACTGCATGCCAATTAATTTCCGCTGGATTCTTTTTAACGGCTTTTCGTTTGGCACTATTGGCATTCATTTAAAAAAAAAACACTAAAAAAAAACAAAAAAAAAATCGATTTGCACACCCTTCTGCATGCGACGATTGCCTAAAATTTGCGTTTCTGGCATATTCATGGTAATTTCATTCATATATATGATTGGCATGCATTTTAAAAACATTGCACCTGACTGGTCATGTACCGCCAGTCTATTAATTCAGGACATCTATACTGAACAAATTTTAGTATTAACATCTTAATTACTCGGTACTATTCACCGAAGAAGTTAAATCTCAAAACTAACTAAACACTTAAATGACTCAAATTTCAGCCAAAATTTTGACGACTTTGCAAGCCCGAAGGCTGCTGGGAAGTAGTATATATCTCACTCCTTTACGGTTTTATACGCGCACCTAGCACCTTAGGTCATATTCGCACTTACTAATTGGAGGAACAGTTTCCATGTGGCCGTTTTACCCACGTATTTTATGGAATTTCTGGAAGGCTAACTCTTTATTTACCGCGAGAATCTAATGTCGTCTTGTAAACAACAATAGTTCCGACAGGGCCGGCATTAAATCTTTTTAACAAAAATAGGAAATTAGGTAATTTTTGTAACGAAGATATAAAATAATGTATTTTAACGGATTTTAATGAAAAATGAATACTAAAAAAGTTGATAGTTAGAAAGTAAACATCATTAACTGCGACAAATGTAAAGTTGACATACGCTTCAGACATATTCTGTCACCAATTCCTTAGTTGCAGTGAGGGCAAGCTTGCGAGAATATATTGTAAATGTGGTTTATGTGTTAATTAGAAGAAAATGAAAATTATGATTGTAGACCGAGAAAATGATAACCATGTAGACACGTTAAGGACAGATGATCGTGAGGTAGTATTATTATTAGAAACACGAGTAGATACTAAGATCTATAGTACTGAGACCTATCGGCCCATTGTACATTCGCGATATTTAGGATTCCCTAAGAGAGACCAGTGCTCTCCACGAAGGAAAGCAGTCTTTTCCAGGGTAAATCCCTTAGATATTCCGGCTGTAAACACTGGCTTCCGGAATACCACCACTTTTAGTAGTGCACAATTGCATAGAATAAGAGTGATAGTTTCATCCTCCACTCCAGACATCACACAAATAGGATCATCGTTCAATCTCATTATATATGCAGGTGCTCGTTTGGAGTAGTGTCCTGTTATCAGGCCTATATCAATCTCAATCATTCTCTAGCCCAAGTAGTCACTCTAAATGGAGCCTGTCTCATTCGGGGGGCCTGAACCCAAAAGTGATTAAACAAAAAATTTAGCACCTATTGATTATACTAAACAGAGCAAAAATCAGAGAATATTTCTCTTAAGAATATAATAAAAAAAAGGTTAGAGAATCCAGTCTAGCAGCCCTGATTGAATCAGGCTTCTTGGCAAACCGAAGGCTAGCTTCAGGCCAGGGATAGGCGTTTTTGTTCCTTCTCCCACCAAACGGTCTACTTCTTCGTTGCCTTCCACGCTACTATGTCCGGCACCTATTGAACATTGTTGGAATAGTTCAGTCAGAATGTTTAGGCAGTTCAGTACCAGCTTAGAAGTCATCGTACTTGATGCAAGAGCCATCAAGGCAGCTTGGATGTCGCTACATATATAAATGTCTATCGACGAAATCTCTTCTGAGGATTTCCTTTGCACACAGCAAAATGGCATATATCTCGTCCTGGAATACACTAGGGTACTTACCAAGTGACACTAGTCCTTGATTTGCATTCGTGTACGGCAGCATCGGCTCCTCTCTATCCAGTTTGTGTACGATTCCAGACCTTCGGGACTCAAAAGGTGCATTTTATCGCGTTCCCAGTCGTTTAGACTAACGAACACTACCGTATATGGAATAGTGAACCTTCTGTGGGGTAGTAAATAAGATAGTAGTATACTTTGGAGCTCTTGTGAACAATACTAGTAACTGACAAGACGCTGTGAATAAGAAAAAGAAAGTATGATAATTTGAAACACACGGTAGCAGTAACATAGTAAACCATATGTACGTAAAGGGAACTATTTATTTTACGCTAAAACAATTCTGGTTAACACTTTATTTAGCACATTACATAATTAAGTTAATTTATTTTATTTAACTCTAGTTCTAGTTCATTCTAAATAAATATCAATAAATGGGTAATAAACAGCAATTTATGAATGATTGCATAAAGACGAGATAGTTTAACTTAAAATTAGGCACTCGTGCGTACCCCGCTGGGGATGTGCTTTATTCTTGCTCAGTGCACCAGCACTCATTATCTTTGATAAAAGTAAGTCAATCGCTTCATCTACTGTTGGAATAGAACTCTACCGAATTTTATCATGATCCATAACGTAATTTAAATATTATAAACACTTACATCATGACGTGTTTGCGTATACCTCCCTGATCTGGTGGCACAAAGCCGGAAAAGGGAAGGCAATGAGAAAAATAAGGAAAGTACTAAGACTGGCCTGTTTAGCACGACTTTTTGCATACGGGAGCAGTATCAACAACGGCTACAACGGCCATTGAAGCACTACTATGCTTACCTTCACTACACTTAATCGTGGAGAGTAAGGAACTGCTACCAACATACAGGCTGAATACAAACGGATACGAGATTATTCCAAGAATAGAATACCATACCAAAATATTTCAACAAATAGAAAAAAATCTAAATACTAGAGATGCGTCAGATAGAACCAACACAAGCCACAACTTCACAAAAATCTTCAGGATGTATGTACCTGACAGGAGAGGGAATATGGCAACCACGAAGACATACAAATGATATGGTATACTGACGTATCAAAAACGTCAAGACGTACTGGCGCAGGATTTACGGGGGATCAACTAGAGACAGACAAATTAGTTTGAAGTTGGATAGTACCGCAAGAGTGTTCCAAGCAGAACTCACAGCTATAGAAACGAAAAATGATATGAAGATCAATTCTCCGGCGAAACTAGCGGAACAGAACATTGTACAACTGAAGTGGACGCGAGGACACCAGGGCAACGAAGGTAATGAAAAAATAAATAAACTAGCCGGAATAAGCACAAAAACAGCCATGGTGGGATCCGAGCCAACCTACAGGATCATATAATACCTCAAGAGGATTGGTAGAGGAACTGTTAAGTCAGAAACAAAACTTGTCTTGAACTGAGACGCCAGGGATGAGATAGTCACGTATGTTCATCACTGACTGACCATCCAAAAAAGAGACCAACGATTTGCTGAATCTGACCATAAAACAACTGTACAGTGAAAATCCTAACAGAACATTGCACATTAAATGAACACTTAATCAATATAGGAGTGAGGGACAATCCAGAGTGGAGGATGTGTGGTGAGGATGAAGAAACTCCTCACCACCTCCTATGTGAATGTCCAGCCTTGGTGACTGGAAGGCTTTTAAACTTAGGGACACTATCTGTGAGCTCGGAAGAGATAGCCAGAGCTCCCATCGACCATATACCCACCTTTTGAGAAGGAACGGGACTAATGGAATAACAAGACTATGGGATAAACTCAGTACAGAGGAGTTCTGGCACTGCAACCCATAAGGAAGAGAATGCTTCCACCACGTGGAAGTAAAATTACAGCAAATCGAAAATTTCATCATTATTCAAACTTTTATATTTATGTTACTGATTCTTAATTGTTCACTCTCCCATCAGATTTTATTGGCAGTATATGGAACGGAACGACTATTTCTGAAGTTGTAAAACTAAATTCAAATCATTTTTCGTTCTACTTAATGTAAAAATGTCATCAAAATTAGATTAGTGGAAGTAAGAAGATGGAAGAGTATGCAAAGTGGTGTTGAAGTTATGAAACCTATTCCCTCTCCCGGTTTTGGAGGATGCTGAACACGAATAACAGGGTAAAAAAAGTTTTTAGTCATGCGCACCCCCTAAAACGGCCAAAAACCACCCCTTTGTGCTTATTTCTCATATGACAGCCAGTCATCGACTGTTTTTGCAGGGATTCTTTGTTTTTTCATGGGGGCGTAAAATTATTTCTTTTTTTCTTGTTAATGACGTTTACCCCCTGTTTTCGAGGATGCTGATCAAGGACAATGGTAAGTGAATTGTGACAACCTCAGGGGGGTTGGTCAGCCCCCAAAATTGACTGATTTTTTTTTATTTTCTAATTCGAATATTGAGTGGGAGTGGTTTCAAAGTTACCATTTGTCCATTTTACATCCTCATAAAAAATGAACGTATCCTCCCAAGGATTTGAAATTTATGTTCCTTAAAACGGGATAAGGAAGAGAATACTATTTCCGTTTTTAATAAATTATAATATATACAGGACACGATTTTGAGTATAATATATTACTTTTTACAAGACATTAATATAACCTAGGGCGCTTACAAAGAGAATTACTTGGTTCATATTCCCCGAAAACAAATAAAATGCTAGTACGAGTCCCTAATATCAGCGGTATATGCACTGATCGCTCCCAGATAAATGGATAGACTCCGGGGTTATCAGCGCGCTAACCATATGCCCACGATGTACCTCCAGAGAAATTGACAAACTACGGATACCCCGAGGACACAAGATTTACCCAGAAAACAGTGAAGGTGGCAAAAACAAATAAAATGATCATGAGTCGATAATATCAGGTAAGTCGCTACCTGTTATTATTATTACTATTATTATTATCAAAGGAGTGGTTTCCGACAGTTTAAGGGTGAAGGAAGGGTCGAAACCAGCGTAAAACCATTTTTTTCTTAATCAGCATCCTCCAAAACAGGTAAACGTCTTTAACAAGAAAAGGGAAGAAACAATTTTGCACCCCCTGACATCACCTTTCACCATCTATACCCCCCCCCCGTGAAAAAACAAAGAATCCCAGAATCCTACAGAATCTCTACAAAAATAATCGATTCCAAGCTGTCATATGAGAAATAAGCAAAAAGGGATAGATTTTGGCCGTTTCAGGAGCGCATAACCAAAAACTTTTTTCACCCTGTTATTCGTGTTCGAAAACGGGAGGGGGGGGGGGGATACACTAGATGTAATAATCATGTAATGTCATATTAAAATTGAATTATTTGTTGTGTGCCAGTATTGCCATTCCAAATATTGTTTTGGTCCCAAAGGAAACTTCAAAATACATTTTAAAACACGCCTGTTAATGAAGTTATTCACAGTCCATTGTACCTCGTCCTATTTGAATAGAAAATAACATATCTTACTATGGAATCATGCGCATCTTTAATTTATAAATTCTGTTTCCTTCATGCTTTTCAGATTAAAGTAAACACGAAACCATTGTAAATCGGATGTGAAGTTATTAAACACTTATTAGATTATTTGTCTTTTATGCGGTGTGAAGTGTTTAATTATGTTATACAACTTTGTTGGATTTACAGTTATAGAAACGGTGTTAGACATAATTGTTAGTCTTCTGAAAAATAATAGTTAATAAGTACCTGCTTTCTGCAAATGCAGTGATTCAATTAAAATGGTTTATCTAACTATCAATCGTTATTTTCACGGAGCGATGAATTATACAGTGTGTTCCGAAAAGGCTTGTAAATTTGACAGGTTCCAAGTAACAATTTTGTCCACGACTGTTAAATAATGTACTCGTTATGTATGTGTTTCCTCAAGGATATTAATATCTATTATTCACTGCAGTGAATAATGAGGACAGTCAGTTGCTTATAAGAAGTCACGGAGAGGTACTTCTTCAATTCGCAACTTTTTAGTAGAATTTATGGCCAGTTTCTGAAACGTTAAATGAAATTATTCGTTAACTGTCATAGCTACAATTAATAATAATAATAATAAATTTCCTTTATTTCAGTATTATACATTAATACAATACCTAGGGCGAAGTCTAGCCGAAGCTACTCTACTTAACCTCGTGAACAATTTTACTGTTATTATCAAATTTATGAAGAGATAACTTTATTTAGCGTTTCAGAAACAGACCCTTTTTTATCATACAGCTTCGTTTTTAAATTTGATTGAGTACGCCCTTATGCTTTTTACAACGTATTTTTTGGCTATTTTACGATGTGTAAATTTATATTTATAATTATATATAACACCTTTTATGTATTTTTTTTTTACTTTCTTTTGACTGTACACATAACTTTTTGAACCCGAAGAAGTGCCTGCTATTCCAGAAAGAAGTCAAATTTCTTGGTCACGTGGTGTCTTCGGATGGAATACAAACAGACCCCGACAAAATTTCTGCTGTACGAGATTGGCCAAGACCATGTAACGTTCATGAAGTAAGGAGCTTCCTTGGCCTCTGCACTTATTATAGGCGCTTTGTGGAAGGGTTTGCAGAAATTGCGAAGCCATTACACCGGCTGACAGAAGAGAAAGTGCAGTACCAATGGACACCGGAATGTGAAACGGCATGGAGAAAATTGAAGGCAGCTCTATGCACTGGTCCTGTGCTAGCGTACCCACAACGGGAAGGACTTTTTATTTTAGACACGGATGCCAGCAATTCTTCGGTCGGTTGTGTACTGTCTCAAATCCAGAATGGGCAGGAAAGAGTGATCGAGTACTTCAGCAAGGTGCTGTCCAAACCGGAAAGAAACTATTGTGTAACCCGGAAAGAGTTACTGGCCATCGTTAAATCAGTGGACCATTTTCATAAATATCTTTATGGACGACATTTCAAGATTCGGACCGACCATGCTGCATTAAAATGGCTGTTGCAGTTGAAAACCCCTGAAGGTCTGGCTCGTTGGATAAAACGGCTGCAACAGTATGATTTCAAAATCGAACATCGACCTGGAAGATCTCATAAGAACGCAGACGCTTTATCTAGAAGACCGTGCAAGGAAGATTGCAAGCACTGCCGCCACGTTGAGAAATTGCAGGGTACGGTGGCCGTCAACACTATTAAAATAGAGGTTCCGGATGATTGGACAACCGAAGCCCTGAGACAAGAACAACTGAATGACGCAGAGATTGGGGCTATATTGAAAGCAAAGGAGAAAGGAATTCGACCAGCGTGGAAGGATGTTTCGGACAAGGCAGTTGGATTGAAGGCTTTGTGGGCTCAATGGGATTCACTTAAAGTCATGAACGGGCTGCTAAAGAGAGCTTGGGAAAGCCCGGATGGCAGGGAAGTTGTTATGCGTCTAGTGATTCCCAGGTGTCGGGTACCGAAAGTACTTCAGGAAGTGCATAATGGAGCATCCGGTGGGCACTTCGGCGTTAATAAGACCCTGAATAAAGTACGAGAACGATTTTATTGGGTAAATAGTCGTCAAGATGTGGAAGCTTGGTGTCGCAATTGCAAAATTTGTGCAGCCAGTAAGGGACCACAGACTAGAAGGTGCAATGAAGCAATATAACGTCGGGGCTCCTTTCGAGAGGATCGCAATCGATATAGCCGGCCCATTCCCAGTAACCAAGGATGGTAACAAGTATATACTGGTTGCCATGGACTATTTTAGTAAGTGGCCAGAGGCCTATGCGATTCCAAACCAAGAAGCAGTCACTGTCGCCAAAGTCTTGGTAGATAATTTGATATGTCGGTTTGATGTACCCCTGGAGCTGCACTCAGATCAAGGGAGGAACTTTGAGTCAGGGGTGTTTCAGCAAATCTGCAAGTTATTGGGGATACATAAAACACGGACAACAGCCCTTCACCCGCAATCAGATGGAATGGTGGAACGACATAACAAGACCATGAAAGAACATCTCTCTAAAGTGGTTCATAAGAATCAATCATCTCCACATACCGTTCTTCCTCATGGCATACAGAGCTGCTATCCACGAGTCTACGAAACAAACTCCAGCCCGTGTAGTATTTGGACATGAGATCAGACTGCCGTGTGATTTGATTTTCGGAACACCAGGCGGAGAACAGCTTCCTGTGAACAGCTATGTGGATGAAATGAGTGAACGGCTAAGAAATGTTCATGAGCTGGTTAGAGACCAAATCACCATAGCCAGTGACCGAATGAAGGCTCGATACGACCGTAAGGGTAGTTCAGAAGGGTTCAAGGCAGGAGATCTGGTTTGGCTGTATAACCCACAGCGAAAGAAAGGGAAGTCACCGAAACTTCAACCTCCTTGGGAAGGACCTTATACTGTTATTACCCGAATAAATGATGTCGTTTATCGGATTCAACGAAACAAAAAGTCCAAGATGAAGATCGTACACTTGGATAGACTGGCGAAGTATGTGAAAGAGGCTGAATTGCCTGACCGGGACGTTCAGGCTTAAGGAGGGGGCAGTGTAATGTGTTACAACCCCTAGAATGATGTATTTGCACCTACTCGAAAAAGAACCTACCAGAAGATTCCAAAGTGACATCTGGAATTATCTAGAGAATGGTGGCGTCATCACAGAACAATCGAGATCTGTCATTTTTAGGTATAAAAGACCGACCGCATTCTCGGCGAGTAGTTCAGTAGTTCAGAAAGTATAGAAAGTGAGGTTAAGACTTCAAAGATAAACAAAGTGATAAACATTGTGATTTTAGTCAGTAAAGTGTATTTAAATTAATAATTGTATTGTGAAGTATCCAGTAAATATTTAATAAAGTGTGTTAGTGGACATCTCTTGTTATAATTTTTGGAACCCACGGAATTTGCGAGGGTGGTTTCCTAAGGGTGGAAACACGTCACAGTATTCTACTCGCATATAATTGCTACTATTCGCTCTGGTGATTTACGACACTCGCCTACTGCTCATGTCTTAAACTTCACCCTAGTGAATAATAGCTATCATTATATGCTCTTTAAATAATATACTACTACGTCTTAGCAACGTTACTATTGGCAATCCGACACACAGTGGTTCGGATGAGTAATCTGGTAGGACAAAATAATTATAGTTATAAGAAGTTAATAAATTCATTAAAGAATAATTTTAATTTAATTTTTTCCGTAGGAACTTTTTTGCCCGATATTTTATACTGGGCAAAAATATTTTTAGATAAATAAAGTAGTTTGTCCACGATTATTAAATAATTTACTTATTATGTATGTGTTTTCTCAGGGATAATGATATCCATTGTTCCCTGCAGTGAATAATGATTTCATTATTCACTAGTGAATAATGAGGACAGTCAGTTGTTTATAAGAAATCACTGGTAGATAATTCGAGTGCAATCTCGCAACTTTTTAGTAGAATTTATGGCCAGTTTCCGAAACGTCAAATGGAATTATTCGTTAACTGTCCTTGCTACAATTGTGTGAACAATTTTACTATTATCAAATTTATGAATAGATAACTTTATTTAACGTTTCAGAAACAGACCCTTTTTTATCATACAATTTCGTTTTTAAATTTAATTGAGTACTTGAGTAGTAGAGTAGTAGTTATGTGTCAAAAAGAACGATTTGTTAAATTAAATTTAAACGTCAACGCTATTTACAATAATTTTACATATTACTCAAAAAGGATAATATAATTAATTCGTTAATTAATTTCTTCAGTAAATAATTTAATCAAAAATATTTGATAGTCGTGGACAAAATATAGTATTCTACTCGCATATAATCGCCACTGTTCACTCTGGTGATTTACGACACTCGCCTGCGGCTCGTGTCTTAAACTTCACCCTCGTGAATAATAGCCATCATTATCTGCTCGTTGAATAATATACTATTTTCCACGACTATTAAATAATATACTCATCATGTATGTGTTCCCTCAGGGATAATGATATCCATTATTAACTGCAGTGAATAATGAGGACAGTCAGTTGTTTAGAAGAAATCACGTTAGTGACTTTTTAGTGATTAGTGATTAATCACTGGCAGGTACTTCTTCAATTTGAGTGCAACTCGTAAATTTTTAGTAGAATTCATGGCCAGTTTCTGAAACGTTAAATAGAATTAGTGAGGTGAGGTACGGTACCGGTTTCAGTGAGTGGACATCGATCGGCGAAGTCAAGCACGCCGATACGAGTCCATCACTTGGATGGGTGACCGTAACTCATCTCGCCGTCCTGGTTAAGTGGTAGAGTAGCATTAGCTAAACTTCGGCAGGACGTTAATCTAAATAAGGCATTAAAAAAAAAAAAAAAAAAAATTATTCTTTAACTGTCATAGTATAGATACGATTGTGTGAACAATTGTACTTTTGTTATGAAATTTATCAGTAGATAACTTTATTTAACGTTTAAGAAACAGACCTTTTATTATCAGACAACTTCGTTTTTAAATTTTTTATTGAGTAGGCCGTTATGTGTCAGTCGTGGACAAAGTATAGTATCTTACCTGCATATAATGGCTAATATTCACTCTGGTGATTTACGACACTCGCCTGTGGCTCGCTAAATTTCACCCTCGTGAATAACAGCCATGCTCGTTGAGTAATATACTATTATCTACAATCAACATATAAAATAGGCTTTCTTGCTCGTATTTGACAAAGTTGACGTTTTCCGAGGAGCTATGGATAATCACTTTTATGGTCGTCTCCTATGGCAACGAGCAGGAAAGTACTTTTACGCTTGCTTGAGTGCATCTGTCCTTACACCATACACAAGTTTGGTCAGATATTTGGCAATGTTATTTTATGAAATAATAATGCACCAAAACTGTTGTTAACATAATAAAAGTTGATGTAAGAGTAATAATTGATTATCTAATTTATTTACAAGAAAAATACGAACTTTATAATAGTTAATAAAACTGAAATAAATTGACAGAGATTCTGTTTTGTTATTCTGTTTATTTTGATCACATATTCCAGGCATACTCATACAATGTTAAACATAAATACTGATTTCCAGCCAAAATTCAACTTAGCGATTCCTTTTATTTAGATATTTTCAAATTATTGTAGGTAAAATCTCCGATTAAAGAACTTATATCTAGATACATAATGGCATTGATTTATTTGTCGCTGAAAGACTCACAATCTAAGGCACTTCTTCCCATAAGTTGCTGATTGGCCCATCGGCGTATTGGCGGCCGCTCGTGCACGATCGGCTTCAGTTCGATTATCATAATTCAGTTGACAGTTCGGCCATTATTGTCAATTAATGTTTTTCGTGTTCTCCGACCAAAAACTGGTGAAAAAGTAATTTTATTTTAAGTTGTGATTTGCTTAATACCTAAATAATATTCTCTATTCATATTTACACAGTTTAGTGACAATATATTTTGTGCAAATAAATAGTGTAGTGCTGTGCCGTTTGCAGAAAGCAGTTTAGAAAAGAAGAAAATCGATCGTTCCATAGTCGTAACATTGATGAAGTTCAGTTTACAGTTATAAAGTAAATAGCAATTAAATTTTAATATCCTTTCAATACATATTTATCTTACTGTTTTATCTTACTGTAATATCGTATGCCTACATCACGTTATATAAAGAGCCGGTAATGCAGGAATTGCAATAATTCATTTTAATGAAAATATTTACCATTCTACACATTTTCTACACACACAACGCCACTGTTGCCTATGGGATGTTGATGTTCATCTATCCATAATGGACATATAATGTGACTATGTTAGGAGCAAACAAGGTATATAGTGAAAAGATAGCCTGTTATGTATCTAGATATAAGTTCTTTAATCGGAGGGTAAAATCATGTGTGTAATTCAAACGCAAAGTGTCATTGTCACTCTCAACTTACTCTGTTGAGCGACAATGAGGCACTTTGCACTCTTAATACACGAATAGCTATTTTTTACGACTGTTAAAAAAACTGTACTTTCTTTTTTAATTATTTTTACTGTGTAAAACATATTATGTTTGTGGCAACAGTGAAAAAACGTAAAAAGCGTTAAAAAGGTAACGTTATTTCCAAGGACGGATTTAGAAATTTCAATAATTTTCTCGTCTGTGGCGTATGGGACCCATACGAAATATGGGAAATAACATCTCGAGAAGCACTTCTCTAATGATCCCTAAAAAATTTTGAAAAAGCAGTTTGCGAAAAATTTTTTTCAAAATTCAGTTACCCCCCCCCCCCCCAGGTCTAGGGACTCCTATTTGAAATTTTTTTTTGTCATATGCATTTTACTTTTCATAAAATTACAACAATATGTTTTGAAGTTTATGAAAATATTTTCATTACTAACTGAGATACAACGAATTGAAATTTTGTGATTTACAATTTAACAAATCACAAAATTTAAAGTAAAGTTAAAGAAACATCTTTTATCTACTCTTATTAGGTTATATACTAATTAATGAACAGCTTTTGAACAATTAATAGTATCCATAAACAAATAGCGTGAGTTATAATGAGTGAGTTATATATAATAAATTACTAGGTACAGAGCCAATCACCTTTATCTTCATGCCTGTCCAATCGAAGTAACGGGCGATACGAAGATGGCTGTCCGAGAAAAATTCTTTTCCGATACGTGAAATAGAACGGTCCAATATTATTGAGGGGAGGAAGATGATTTATTATGCTTGAATAGTTTCGACGTTTTCAAATCAAGTTAAGTAATAATTGTGCCGAAAATGATTAATTCGGTTAGTGAAGATGAACTAATGTGTACATCACCAGAATGAAGACAAGTAGCTAATGATACAATACATAATTTATCACCCAAAAAATCGCAGAACAAATATAAAAGGGTGTACAAAAATTAAATTTTACAGTTAATTTTATTAATAAACAGTAGATAAAGCATAGTATTCAACTTGCGGTAATGGTAATAACTCACTTGATGAATTACAGCACTCGCCTGCGGCTCATGCTGTAAACTTCATCTGCGTGAGTTATTACCTACAATACCGGTCGTTGAATAATATACTATTAGCCAATGCTTACTACAATATAACAGATTTTAAACACGTGTAATTTTACGTTAATGTTTGTCTTTTCCTGATGTTTGACTTGTTCTGCATTGTTGACCAAACAAGGACCATTTCCATTGTTCCATACATTTTTATGTTTGTTATTTACATTTGTATGTTTTATTTGCATCTACATTTTATGTTTCCATGACGTGTCAAAACACTACGGTGTGTTTTTTTTATGACCAGTAAAATTATTATTATTATTGTTATTATTAATAGCTCACTTTCGACGACAAAAATCGGGAAAAATGGTTTAAGCAAGCAATTTACGCGTCTATGCGTTTTGTCAGAAATAACAGTAAAAAGAAAATATTAATTATATGTGGGTCATTTGGGCAACCCTGTATAAAACGTATAAATGTAAAAAAGGCTCACAACGCAAGCAAGCTCAAAAGAGGGTGCTTGTTTACGAGTTGACCTTAATACACACGTATACAAGAGGTAAATAAAATAACTTAATATAATCACATGCAAAAGGTATTCACGAAGCACTAGAGGGGGTGCTTGTTTGTGAATAATAAATATTCGAACACTGATGTTGCAATTAGAATAATAATCACAATCGTTATTTTAATTTAATGAGATACCATACATTTATTTTTTTCTTTAATTATGATCATTAATTATTAGTACCTCCCTATTACACATACTTATTTATGTAATTACTATTTTAACAAAAATGGATATAACTTCTGGGTATATATTCGCATAACATCAATTTCTTTATATATTTTTTTAATAATTGATGTCATAGTTCTGATATACTTAAACAGGAAAAATTTAATAAATGCAGCGGATTTATAACATTGTAATTTTATGATAGGGAACTTGGAATGCATATTGAAATATGAAAAAAAAGATTTTAGTTTTAAAAATTTGATTATACATAAAATGAAATAAAAATAAATTTTAGAAAATATCATTTACGAAGGTATGCAAATTACAATTTACACACTTTTTTATTTAATATGAAATTACTTTCTGTAAATAATACCTAAATAATATTTTCTAATCATGAGGAAAGCAAATAAATAAAAAATAAGTAATTGTAAAACAAAAAAATAAATTTCTTAGAAAAGTGTTTGAGAAAGGGATTTTTTTGGTGAAATTGGAAGCACTCATATACGGGGTGTCCAGTTAGCGTTCCTGTTGTAGAACCTTCCAGAATTGACCTAAGCCGAAGCCAAAATGAAAATTCGACTTAGGCAAAAACTTCATTTAAGGACATTTTCAAAAGTCTGAGAGACTTCAAAGCCACAAACTAGTCCAAAAGGACCGTTATGAGTTCGATAAGACATTAGGTACAACCGGGTAAAAATTCGAAAAAACGCCGAATTTTTACTTAGGAAAATATATTTTGGTCCAGGATATGAGAGTGAAAGTATATGGTGGTCATGGAAAAATGAATCACATACTTTTTAAAAAGTATGCCAAAAAAGTACTTTGAAAAGATTCAAAATATTTTCAACTTTAATTCCTCCGCCGAAGACATTAACCTTGGAGGTACAATCATTATCTACCCTTTTCTAAAGACTGACTAAAATTTTAAAAGGAAATGTATCAAAAAGGTGAAACTGACGAATTTGGCAAATGCGGCGTAGCGTGGCCATTAAAAATAAATCATTCCATTTCTCTCATGGATAGGAATAATGTTACTAATAAGACTTGTATTAACAGGTACAATTAAAGTTAGTTCTTAAATACCTTAACAAATAATATTAAAATACATGTCCTTTACATTCTGCATATCTCACAATTTTAGTGTTTTTGCTTACCTAATGTTTCTCAATAAATCATCAAGGCAACAGTCAGGAAATTTTTAATTTTCCATGCGTGATAGAAGCAATAGATCATACACACGTACTAATAAAGAATATATGCATATGGCGATGAATACATTAACAAAAACTATTTGCATCTTTAGTGGCAGTCATCTGCAATGCAAAGGAATGTTTTACAAGCATTTAAGATAAGTGGATAGGTTCAGTACATAAGAGTATTTCTGCCTCTAAGTTTTTTAATGTCAACAAATATATGCACCCGTATTAATTAATGATTAATTTAATAATGTGATTTGCATAAAGCTAATAATTTTATGAGTACGTTACTGCACAGATATAAGGAATGTTTGTTTTAACAGAGTTCAAAAAATTTATATGTTATTTAAATGGGACGGAAAATTATTTAGAAAATTTTATCATACGACCAGATGGCGAAGATGACATCAACATATCTCAACCAGCACGTAGGGTTTTAGATCGAAGACTGGGAACGCGATAAAATGAATCTTCTGACTTCCGGAGGTATGGAATGGTACACAGACGGATCGAAGACTCAGGAGGGAACCGGTGCTGGTGTACACGGGTGCAAGCCAAGGGCTCGTATATCGGCGCCACTTGATAAGTATCCTAGTATATGCCATTTTACTGTGTGCAAGAGGAAACCTGAAAAGAGGTTTTGTCAATAAACATATTTATATATGTAGCGACAGTCAGGCAGCTTTGAGGGCTCTTGCATCAAACAAGGTGACCTCTAAGCTGGTGCTAAACTATCTAAGCATTCTGACTGAGCTGTTTGAACGTAAACTCATTTAAACTTATATTGGTGCCGGACACAGTGGCGTCAAGGGCAACGAAGAAGCAGACCGTTTGGCGGGGGAATGAGCAAAAACTCCTTTCCCAGGCTACGAGCCAACCTTCGGTCTGCCAGAAGTCTGATACAATCAGAGCTGCAAGACTGGGCTAGGGCGCAGTTTAAGAACTATTGGGCTCTGGCCCCTAGAATAAGACAGTCAAGGCTCCATATAGAGGGGCCCTCGACTTCCACCGTAAAGTGGCTGAGTGGGCTCGATAGAGAACGCTTAAGACGGATGGTAGGCCTGATTACAGGACACTGTCCTCTGAACAAGCACTTGCATACAATGCAGTTGAAAGATGATCCTACTTGTAGGATTTGTGGAGTGGACTCATATCCTGTGCCATTGTGCACCAATAGGAGTGTCATTTCGGAAGGCAGTTTCTATAGCCGGAGGAACTACGGGATCTACCCTGGAAAGGGCTGCTCTCATTCCTGGAGGGCACTGGTCTTTCTAGGGGATCCTAAATGTCGCGAATGTACAATGGGCCGATAGGCCTGAGTACTGCGGATCTTCGGATCTGCTCGCGTTTTCTAATAATAACAATAAATGGGAAGAAAAAGTATTTAGAAAATCTCTGTCATTCGAGTAGATGACAATGGTGACATCAACATATCTCGACCAGCACGTAGGTTTTGGATCGAACGAATTAAGTACTTGGGTGTTTATATTCTCCTTGATTGGCTATAACGGGTAATCCCATCAGGGCTCTTACATGTTTGTGGTAATTGTTTTGGGAGAGAAAATAGGCTTTTAAAAGACAATGTTCTAGGAGGGTTATGGTGCTGAGAGAAATATGGTGTTTGGTTTTATAAACGATTACGGTTTCAGAAAGTGAACTATTGTTGAACAGTGGCATATTGTTAAAACTAACCAGTATATCATTTAGTAAATGGATTAGTATTGGAAGATTGATGAATTTGATGAAATTTTTGACAAAGGATGACACATTCAGCAATGGTACTGACTAGGTGTCCAGCTAATTTATGAGTTGGGGAGCGAGAGGCGCTAACAATTAGTAGTAGAGGACCGTTGGTTTTATGAATTTTGGGAAGACCATATATCTTAGAAGTCGTGGAGAACTTTTCGTTTATTTGGATGGAGATGAGAGCTGTCGGTGATGATTTTTGTCTTCTTTTCTCGGTATGTGGTGGGATCGCACTGAATACGTTTTTAATCAGAAGGACTAAGTAAATCAATCATTTTCTTAATTAGTCGGATGTGTTAAGAATGACGGTAGCATTACCCTTGTCTGCAGGAGGGTACATTAAAGGGAGGATATTTAGTAGTCTCTAGTATTCTACCGATGTCTCGTGTAGTATTTACAGCTTGAATATTTTAAATATGATATATAAATTCTTAGACTTGGGAAATTATAGTTTCGGCTGTTTTTTTTTAGGACCCGTGAGAGTCAAAAAAGTTGTGGACTAATTTATTAGAAAAGGAGTTGAGCTTTTTTGATATAGCTTTGAGTTGTGAAAATTTGTTTTTCTGTAGGATGGTTTTGTGTTCGGTGATTTTCATTGGATAATAGGTCGAAGTTATCTCAGACTATCGGATGAATGCAAAAAGTGTGAATCTGTGAATAAGTTTCGTATATACTGGTGTTGGTATAGTCTATGTAATGAATGCAGAAATAGTGTAAATATTTCATGCAAAGATGAGATTACCTGCCACTCCCCCGCCCTCTTCCCCAGTTTTCGAGGGTGTTAAATACGATGCAAGTGGTGGAAGAAGTTTTTGACTGCCGCAAACCTCTGAAACGGCCACCCTTTATGGATCCCTTCATGGGTCTGGGGAGTGATTTATCGACGGGTTTTACTTGAAATAACATGGAAGGGGATTATAGAGTAAGTGGAATCCAGACAGCAGTTCTAAAGGGTTGATTAAACTCTCCCGAGAGGTGGAAAATCTTTTTTTTTTTTCAAATAATCACGGGAAAAATATTCATTTTAAGCTCCAACCCCTCCTCATCCCTCAATCGGTGAGTGAGGCCGTTTCAGGCGGCGGTCAAAATCTCCTGCCACCACTTGCATAGTGTTCGGCACCCTCATAAAGGGAGGCACGAAATATTTACAAAAAAGTCATCTTATAATGCTTAATTACATATATAGATTACATACAAGATTCCGTCTTATGTGTTGCACTGTTTAGAACTCTCTAGATAGAACGAGACTTGTTTGAGTTGTAGAAATTTTGAGATGACTTGATGATCGCAACAGGCTCTCAGGAATGTGAGATCACAAAGGAATTTGGTTTTTGGGATTTAGTCACAGAATGAAGTTCCTCGTCGCGGAGAGGAATAAAATGTTTTGAGAGATTTCCGTCGTTGTCAATGTGAAAATCGAATCGAGTCAAATATTTGATGATATAATCTGTTTAATTACTTAGAGAATTTTGAAATTTGAGCTGGGAGGCCTAGGCCCCGCAGCCTCCATGGTTCCGGCGCCTATGAGCGTGTTAGAATACATGTTCAATATCCATAGATACTTACTACTTACACAGAACTGTTGTTGATGATACAGTTGATATAGTTTTACTTTAAACAATGTTAAATTTATTAAGTTCCTCTTTTAACATTGGTAATCAGGTAGTACAAACAATTCGACACGCATTTATCCTCATTGAGCAATATTATTGCTGACTCTTAGCAAGAAAAGAAGACATATAGCCAAACTAACGATGAGTTTTGTTATAAACTTTTTGTTTGTATTAAATTCATTTTTAGATGCGCCTGTACACTTAAAGATCACGAAATCACCTTGTATATATGACTGAGGCTATTACCAGTTGCATTAACATTATTTTTAAATTACTTTTACTAATGTTTGTGGAGCTGATTTGCATTCAGTTATGATACTACTTTGGTATTTATTTAAACTACAATCACATGAATACTTTGCAAATAAAAAGGAGAAAAAGCACAATCTTGCTGTCCTTAACACAAAGATAACGTTAGAGGATAGTCTCAGTGCATCACGAATAATTTTGCATTAAAAATCTTGTTATTATGGACTTCTTCAGTGACAGAATCTGGGAAGCCGCGTTTACCAGATTAAATGATTGAATTATAAAAATATGTATTTACGTTGTACTTTTCATCCCATCTGTCTATCGAATTTAACCTAATTCCAATCTAAATATATTTGAAAGGAACACGAAAACAACTAGAGAGTTTATCGAGGAATCACGAGAGGATTTTTAAATCAATTCGAAAATGAATATCTTTCGAAAAATCTGTTTTATGTTGAATATCTAAACTTTTTCGGAACTATTTATTCGATGACATTCTCCTACCTGTTCACCTCCAATTCAATTTTTTACTTATATATAGCTTACCGTTAGCGATATCGAAATAATGCTCCCTATAAAAAGCTAAGCTTATAGAATTCTTTACAAAAAATGGCCTATACATTGTCCATATCTATTCTATTATTGTACTCTTCATAGAATAGTATAGATAGAACAGATAGATAGAAATTTATTGACTACATTATATGGGGTGTAATCAGTTTCATGTCATTAAAAAAACTGGTGGTGGGGAACGACTAAACGAACAAAAAACCTTAGATAACATGGGGTCTAAAACCCATAGTTTTAGAAAAAAAATATAAACAAAAATTTCGAAAATTTTCAATAGTATTGTTTGAGAACTGTTGGAATGTTGGGATAGGGTTTTATCTTCGCGCATGACGGCGCCTCTAACCATCAAATACGCTAATACGGCTCTTTCAAAGTGTCGCGCTCCTTTGTTAGAGACCGCGCATCGGCGAGGACACAAGTTGATAATCACACTTTTTTATGGCTTTTTAAAAGTAGGTAAGGTAAGGTCTTTAGCGGTGCGGTAAAGGTGAAAGGCGTCGGCGTTTTCTGAGTGCTTAGTAGATCTCCCTTGTGCAATATTTCAGTTTCTGTGGGCACTTCGTATAGTACACACGTCGTCGAACCCGTTCGTTGTTTTTGTATTTTACTTTTGTTCTTTTTGAATTTTGGGCCACGTATTTACAGTTAAGATTTATTTTATTAACTTACCGTTTAAGTCGTTAAGTTCTTGATTACGTGCAGACATACTTGTTCGTTCTTTTTCTGTTGCTTTTTGGATTTTGGACCAAGTGTCGAAAAGTGTATTGATGCAGACAGAGGCCATTTCGAACAATTCATGTAAGTCAAAAATAAATAATTAATTTACTGATAAGTTCTAGATTTATCGAATATTTTAGTTTTCGATACCTGATTGGCAATTCGTTGAATAAATCAGATTTTTCCTAACTTAAAATACACATAATTGTTTTCTGTTATCGTATCTCAGACGTGTATCTCTTTATTTCCCAATGTCATGCAATAATTACTCGTTTTTTAAGCTTAACCCAGAACACTCATTTAGGTTACAAATGTTAATAAATCACATTTAAATCTGATAAATTATAAACAACAATAAAAGCTCCAATATTTTGTTCTAAATTAAAAAAACACATATAAAGAAATGCTGTGTTTAAACCTCTATGCCCATAATTTGCTTGCAGTTCTGCAAAAAGAGATAACGAATTATTTACATTTTTATTTGAGGCGGTCATCAAGTTTTTTTTAATGACATGAAACTAATTACACCCTGTATAAAATAGTTACATTTGTAGCAAGTCATAGTTGCTGCTATTACCTTAAGTAATGCATTTATTAATTTACAGTAAAAAAATACCTATCTACAGACTAGAATATTTAAATCGAAAAATTGAATATGGAAGAAAACAATTAAAATTATTTTTAAAAAGTGTACCAGAGTTAAAATTAAACATATGTCCAATAGGAATTACAGAAATTTCACTATATTTACAACAGAATGTAAAAGAGAGATAACTTTAAAAGGTATGAGCATATTCCATAAAGAAACCATCCAGCAGCCATCAAATATAATTAGTTTTCCATAGAGAAACTCATATATTCATCTAGAAAAAAAACCGCTGCCCAAAGAATCACTACTTCCACATCCAGATTTTTTATCTGTCACTCACAACGAAAAAATTTTGTATGTGGAAATAATTGTTTATGGAACATTAATAATATAATATTTGAAATCCTCTACCCCAAAAACCCATAAAATGATACCCCCACATCGGTAGCGGGGTGGGGGTGGTAGTGGGGGTGGATGAAGTAAAAAAACATTTCTAGGTTTCTGGTTCTTGTACACACCCTAAATCACATTTTTTTTTCATCCCCTTTAATAATGGGGTGGGGGTGGTAATGGGGCTGGCTAATGCCAACATTTTTTGAGACCTCAGTTTCTCTTGTATATACTAAATACCAATTTTATGGACTCTTACCTGCTTGATTTACCTATTTTCCCCAAATTTACCTCAACCCTTCGGCGGAACAATATGAAAATATAATCTAGTTCTAGATCTCGTTAAAGTACATATGTGTACCAAATTTGAAGTCAATATCTCAAACGGTTCCAGAGTAATCGTGCGCACAAGAAAAGTTACAGACAGACCGACAGACAGAAATTTTTTTTTTCGCTCATACTTAAAATCTCGACGTTTCGTGACATTCTAAGCCTATTTGAACAATAAAAATTTTCAAAAATTTTTTTGGCATTACTATACTTCCACTGGATGTGGAAGTAATATAACTAGAGATTTTACTACTTAACTGTACAATATGAGCATTGAGCATCGCACTTAAGATTATCATCAAGTACAATTCCAAATAGCTTAACACTGTCACCTTTGATAATTGCGTTGTTGGTTGAAAAAATCAATTTTTGGGTTTTATCTCTATTTAATTTTAACATATTATTATACCAGTGTTCCGCAGAATGTTGAGTTTCACATATAGATGCTTGTAGGTCATTTTTATTTATTAAAGGTGCATCATCTGCATACATAACAGTTTTGTTTGGAAAAAGATAGAAAAATAAAAATGATAAATAATAGAGGACCAGTACAGAGCCTTGGAGTACCCCGTGTTTCATTATCTTAAACTCCGACATTTGATTATGGTTTTTGCACAAAGTTGACGATTATGCAGATATGGTTCTAATAAATTTAGTGGTAGTGGTATATTGTATTTGATCGACACATTCCTACACCGCAAATATCACTCGTAAAGAAAATGAAATTAATATTATTGTGTTAGTCATAAAATTCTGAATAACTTTAAAATGTCCTTCGTATGTTCGTTTGTACGCCTGTCTCTCCGTCCGTCAGGTGTTTGTGAGCACGATAACGTGTTAAAAGCCCGGTTTTATTGAAATTTTGACAGTAAGTTAGTTTTAGTTAGAGGATGAACCTCATTGATTTTGAAAAAGTCGATAAGTTGATTATATGAAACATTTTAAGAAAAAATGCGCGTGAAGAGTATCCTAACTTTTCATAATATTGTAGGTTTAACTGCTATACTTTCAGTTTTAATTATCTCGATGATACCATCTTGATTGTCGGAATGTTGGTTAGTATACTACGTAGTATCTTTGTGTTTATAGAATTTTATCAAAGGTGTTACAACACTCCTCACGTGCATTTTTTCCTTGTAATGTTTCATGAGTTTTATATTTACTGATCGACTTTTTTCAAAATTAATATGGTTCTTTCAATAGCTATTATTAACTTATTGTCCATATTTCAATAACACAGGAATTTCCTCTCTTGGGTTATTGTGCTTATAAGAAACATAACGGACGGACAGACAGGCAGACAGACGGACATACGACAAGTATATTAAAAGTTATTCAGAATTGTATGACTCACAAAACGACATGATATATTTTCTCTACGGAAGACACGTACAGTTTTAGAAATATGCCGATTAAATACAATATTTTCTTCATCTTCGTACTTGCGTAATACTAGATACGAAAAAAATGCAAGTAACATTTTTATAGAGAACTTTATAATCCTTATTTTTTATATGAAGCATAATTTGGATAACTCTAATGGATAACGAGATATAAGCATAAAAATTGAATCTGAGCACCATTTTTTCGCGGCTCGAGCACAAAAGATGGAGCTGAAGACTTTTAGTACACTCAAAGAAATAGTATGGGTAAATTCAACAAAAAAAAATGGTTAACTAACAATATCGTTAATTTTATTAAACCAAACTATATTGACGGTATTTTTAAACAAGAGGTGATTGTTATTTTAATTAAAAAAAAGTTGTACAACAAAACAAACATTAACTTAAAAAATAGATGAATAAGACTATTATTTTTTTCGTCTGCCTATTATTTTGTTGAATTCTGTCAAATTAAACTAGATAATAGTATATTTTATTTTTAACTATTATCGAATTGTAATTCTAACCCAGTATTAGTTCGCTGTATTATTGTACTTGGTAGACAAACCAATATTATTGTCGTCTTCTAGAAGTTCTAAAAGAATTACCATAAAATTTGCTTGCTTACCACGTAGTCTATTAGAGAAATTATTCCCAGATGACGCCACATACAAATCACTGACAATAATCAATCGTGCATTATCTTATACTCTTATGAATTTATAGAAAATTAATAACATGATTGCAATGTTCAAATTCTCTCAGGGATCATCGATATATTTGGATGGATATTATAAACGATCTCTAATCTTTGGCTTGGGTGGTCTGATGTCTCAATACTGAGATTTTGGCTAACCAAAAAAAACTTCATCATACAATAAAGTGTAGATCAACCTAAAAATTAATTGGTGAACAAAAAACAAAGTCGTCGTACTATTTAATTGTAGACCAAATTGAAAATGGTTAGTGAACATAAAAAAATGTCATTGTACTATTTAATTTGTTACAAGAAGATATGATTATTAAACTACTATTTGTTTACGAAAACAAATAAAGTTGTATGACTATTCTTTTCTGATTGATTTAACTATGAAACTAGATAGGCGCGATTTCATATGCTCTTTTTGGTTGAATTTACCTACCATTTTCTTTGAGGGTATCTTCAATACTAGGCCTTAATAAATACCTTTGCCAAGTTTCAAAATTTTGTCAGTTTTTTTCCATCGAAATTTGTTGCTATTTGACTGGGGTAATAGTATCAGATGTAGATAGATAAGAATAAACATAAACTTGACTTTTAAATCAATCCTAAAAAGCCATGATTACACGCCTTGTATATACTCTAATATCTAGTGGAAGACCAGACCCTCTGAATTCGACACCCTCTATACAACTCGTGAACACCCACCTAAAAAATAGGTAATCTGATGTAAAATAACCTGCTAAACTTGATTTTTGAATTCGCCCATTGATTTGAGATTGCCAAAATGACCAAATTGGCAATTTCCAAAAAAAAATAAAAATTGTGTGTTATTTTTTGTTTTTCATATAACACGTCATATATTTTTTATTTTACTTCAGAATTTTTAAATTTTTTTACATAATATTCTCTAACTATTCTTTGATATGTTGAAAGTAAAAAACTTTACCTAAAAAATAATCAGTTGGCAAAAAAAATAACAACTTTTCTTTGACACAAAATCTTTAAAATTTGCAGAGTAAAATGTCCGATCGAGGTATCTTTTTTATTTTTAAAGTTAGGTGCCTACTATAACCGAAGAAAATGTTCCGAATGAACTAAATAAAATCTTTTATAAGAAGTTTTTTTTTGAAATTTTGCTCCCTTATCGAAATATTCATTGATTGTTTCAGCGTCCGAACGAATGCGCGCTACTATGAATCGGCCGCAATCGCATCTAGAGCTAAACGCAGACACGTGCCGGGTGATTATTATTTTCCAGTATCCATTTATGTTAAGTTGAAAGTGCTTTTTGTCTCAGTCCTTATATTTACTGCGTTATAAACACATAGTCTGGCATAATAAATTATAATTACTCGGATAGGAAATCAAAGGAAACAAGCTAAAATCGTACTCTTCGCCTGTTCACTGGATTTTTATATAATTGTTATACATTCAATAGGATAGGGTGACCAGATTTTTGTTAAGTGAATGCTGGACACTTCTGCCAAGGGCGGATCTGGGCCTTGAGCTTGGACTGAAAATAACAAAAATATTTTTCCTCGAAAATTGAAATTGATGAGCGGAGGGAGAATTCTAAAAAAAAATTTTTTGATGAGCGGAAAGCAAGTATCCGAAAAAAAAAAAATTTTTCAAAATTTTCCAAACAAAATGTAATACTGTAACTTCACTATAACCTGAATGCTGAACTTATGCTGGACACTTATAATACTTTCCAGCGAAATTCCGGACATATGGTCAGAATGCTGGACTTTCGCAGGACACTTGTAAATGCTGGACAGTACTCCAAAATGCTGGACTTTCCAGCGAAATTCCGGACATATGATCACCCTACAATAGGATACTTTTCGCAGTTTTTTGTAAATAATGTTACTTTTAGACATTTTTAATTTTATAGTACGATCTTAGTTGGTAAAAGACTTGGTAAACAAACTATACCAAACCCCATTTGGGTTTCGATTCCGAGTCAAAAGAACTACACCACCACCTTACACGTAAAAGAATGTAAATTTTTACATTATAAGACACGAGCTAAAATCATATTTTCACGGTTGTATATTACATTATGAAATGTATATTTGTAAAATATATAAATATTTAGATATTAAAATGAAATATCATTTCACCAGATTTCTTCAATTACAAAAACATAAAAATAATAAAAAAAAAAATTCAAATTTAAATCATTAAGTAATAACATTTTTATTTATCGATCGATTTTGTTCAAATAGGGTTCTTCCTCTAGCTAACACTAATTTACTGTCCAAATTTCAGTACAATCGGAATTTTCTTTCTTCAGTTATCGTGCTTACAAGAAACGTGACGGACGGACAGACAGACGGACAATTTGAAAGTTGTTCAGAATTCGTTCACTAACACAATGGTATGAAATTTTTTTGTCTGCGAGCGATATTTACGGTTTTAGAAATGTACTGATCAAATGCAAAATCTGATGACATTTCTGTGGCTCTAAAACAATATTTAGTACAGAAAAATTTATTTTTATCACTAAATCCAGTTTATCATGCACAATGTAGAAGATCGTATACCCGAACTGCTTATAAAAGAAAATCAGAAATTGTGAATCCTAGTACAGAGAATACAAGTAAAAAGGGCATTTCTGCAATGTGCTATTTACAAGACAGCCTACCAAATTAAGCCCAGAATTCCAAATGTTTTAGTTTTTGGATGGTACCTAAGGGAAGAAATCTTATTTCCAAAGATGATTTCAAAAAGCCCAAAACCCAATTTTATTGAGTTAACTCCATTTTGTAAATGTAAATTATATAACTGTACTACAAGCTGCAAGTGTAGCAAAGCAAACGTGCAATGTAACATAAGTTGTTTATGCGAAGGAAAATGTAATCTTTAGTACCCACTTGCTGTTATAATTAATGAAAATATATTTTTTAATGTGTATGTTTCGAGATTATCTACATAATTTTATAACATTTAATTGCAAATAGAAACTAAATAATCCGTAGACTCACTTGACCCCTTAAGCACCACAGATGGGCGACGTTAACAGAAGTTATGCTTTAAATTAATGCGGACGAGTTGCGCGGCCGCATTCAACAGCGTCATCTCGTTACAATTTCAAAAAAATCTCTTTACAAAAAAGTTTGTTTAAAGTATATGGAACATTTTTCTCGTTTATACTATAACTCTCTCTTTAAAAATAAAAAAGTTATCTCGATCGGGTATTTTTCAATGCAAATTTTAAAAAACCGCGACAATAGAGGGTAACTATATATTTTTTAGGCACTGTATTATTAGTTACACTATATTCTTTGCCGTCAGCCTGTTCAAGAATATTGGAGGGATAATGTGTAAAATATTGGTCTAAATCGGAATTAAAATAAAAAAGATATGATGTGTTATGTGCAAAACAAAAATTAACACATAATTTTAAAATTTTTCAAAAAATTTGCGAATTGACCGATTTGGCAATCTCAAATTAACGGGCGAACTCAAAAATCAAATCCAGAAGGTCACTTTACATAATATCATCTGTTTTTTAGGTGGGTGTTCGCGAGTTGTATAGACTACTTTTAAAATGCTTCCTACAGATTGGCTGCTCTCCGACTAATCGTTTGCGTCACGTGTATTTTTTGTTTGGTGACTTATTTGGAGTTTATGGCTTGAAAACAAAATAAACAACAGCTTACACATTAATAAATTACGAAATAAGTAAATGCAATATTCAAAGACGAAAGAGAGAGGAGTATCAAGGAGATTCATGCAAGAAGACGAATGATAGTTACCACAATGTGTAGTTGACTTACTGAAAGGTCACAAAAATCTTAGAGTTATGTTTTGAACACAATAACATTCTAAATTAAAGTGCCTCAACACATGCATGCTGTTTCATAAAGTAATTATAAACTGCTAGCTTTTAAATTACGGTGTTTGTTGCAATTCCTATTGTACAGCGAAAATAACCGCCGTTTCTCAAAATTATGCAAGATTATTTTAGCAGATTGTCATAGACATCACCATAAATCATATTATTAGTATAATTGTTTGGTGTAATTTCACAAATCCCTTCTCTGGCACTGTACTCTTGGACTGTTTCCAGTGTTTCCACGAGAATTTCAAGGTGACGTCTCCGCTATTTTATTTAGCACATGAAAATTTGTTGAATGAACATCAACTCATGCCAAAAATAATATTCAATGTCTTAATGTCTGGGTCATTATTAAGGTAGCTGCTGGATAATAGCTTTTCACACTTAATTAATTTTATATCTCTGCCTGCCTACAGGGTGTGTCATTTACTCCAACATTTTCAATAGTATTATACATTTTCTCTGTATTTTACATTTACAAACGTACTAAACATATTAAATTCATCCATAAATTACTGGTATTAAAACGTGAAGAATTATTAGGTTATGGACCAAGGACAAAAAAAGGAAACTGTAAGCTACTATCTATTTTGTGAAAATTGAAATTTTTCTGGATTTGTCTTCGAAAGAGTATGAGAGAGTAGCAATGCAAAAAGTGCCCCCGCATCTACCGAACTAAAATGGCTTCCATTAGATGTCCCGTATGCTGACTGTCTTGTGTACAAAGTTTTAAGCTCGTGGACTCTGCATGGGGTGGGAAAAAAATAATTTACCCCTAAATGTTTTATTTTTTTTCTCAGCTCCTATTTGACGGATCGCTTTGTAATTTGGCACAAATAATATTAGTGTTAGGATAGTTTATTTTAAAAAATATTACTCTTCTACGATGATTTTATGCATTAAAAAAAAATTAATATATTTTTTCAATGGCCGGAAGGGTAACTACCCTGTTTGACACTATTACCATATTTTGATATAATATGTATTTAAACTATAACTATAACATATAACAGTTACAGTTTTATTAATGCGGAGGAACAGGATAAAAATAAATAAAAATTATCTGAACTTGCAATATTACGAGTATATTATTTAATATTTAGATAGGTAATCATATAATTCATTCATGTTTAGTTATTTCACTTCAGATAAGACATCGCAAAGAAAAAGAAGAACAAGAAGAGCGACGTCAAGAAGAAAAATAAGAGCAAAAGCGAAGACGTCAAGAGGAAGAAAGGCGGCATCAAGAAGAAAGACACGAATTGAAGGAAATAATGGAAGACCTTGAAATAAGGCGTCAAGAGGAGAAAAAAGAACAAGAAAGACAACGCCAAGAAGAAAAAGAGGAACAAGAAAGACGCCAGGAAGAACTGAGGAAAATCCTGAGCGATCAAATGAAAATCCAACAAGGCGCTATGAATTCAATCACTAACGAAATCAAAGAAGAGATAAACAAGGTCGAAGATAGTAGGTGTGGTCAAGACTGAAGTCAGTCAAGTCAAAGGGGAAGTAAGCGACATCAAAGAAAAGATGATTGATGTCGAAGGAGAAGTGGAGCGCTTTAAACGACAATTGAGAGAGAATAGAAGCCAGCTAGTAGCAACATCAGGTCCTCGTTTAAAACCTCCCTTATTTGACGGCCAAAGCTCATGGACAACGTACAAGAGACAATTTGAGGCGGCTGCAAGTGCGAATAACTAGGATAACGAGGAAAAGGCTATAGCATTAGTTTTGGCGCTAAGGAGCCAAACCTAGGAGTTACTTCAGACCATCCCGGTGGAGAAACAAATGGACTTCAAAGTCTTGGAAGCTGCATTAGACTTGAGATATGGCGACCAACACCTTGCCCAAGTATACCAGGCTCAGCTAAAATCAAGGACGCAAAAGGCTGGGGAAAGCTTACAAGAATTCGAAACTGCGATAGAGAGACTGGCACACCTGGCATATCCGAGTGCACCAAGAGAATTTCAGGATCAACTAGCGGTGGGTTGGCATCAGGGCCGAAGGGGTCAGGCGAATTCTTAGAATATCGCGGCATCAAAGTATTAGCGAGGCTTTGGTGCGTGCCCTCGAAGTAGAAGCTGCCTTTAAAGCCTTAGTCAGAAGTGCGTGCTGTTGAAGAGGCAGTATAAATACAAAATAAATCATTTTTCAATTGGCTGCCGGACCGCTGGCTACTTACGCCCCCGCTATGCCGCAGCCGCATCTGTCTTACAAATCGCTGTAGCTCCATCTCATACTGTTACGTTCTCATATATAGTATCTTATCTCCGGAATTTTAAGTGTGTGTATCGTAGGTACTCGTGATTTTCTTATGTTATTTGTATTGCATCTAATACTTAATTTTTCCATTTTTAAAAAACTTAGATAGTAGTTAGTGTTATGCACGAAATGGAAAGTTCTAAAACTGATAGCAATAGTTCTGAGAGCAAAATCAGCTCACTTAATTTAAAATTCAAAAACAGTAACAATGTATAAGATGTAAAAAAATTGGAGGTACTATAATCGAATCAACCAATAAAACTTTCTTTACTGCCACGGTTAGATGAGGAAAGTGACTCGGATAAATAATTTTGTTTATGTGTTATCATGTTCCTAATGGTTAATAAAATAGGTCTTATAGATGTTCGTATGTAATAATAATAACTTCCCGTCTAATGCTCTAAGTGAATCCCATTGTGACCACAAAGCCTTCAATCCTACTCCTTTGTTGAGACATCCTTCCATTCTCGGATTCCTTTTTCCTTTGCTCACAATATGGGTCCAATTTTTGCATCACTCAGTTACTCTTGTCTGAATGAATTATATAATTATCTATAAAAATATTAAATAATATACTCGTAATATTGCAAGTTCAGATAATTTTTATTATTTTTATCCTGTTCCACCGCATTAATAAAACTATAACTGTTATATGTTATAGTTATAGTTTAAATACATATTATATCAAAATATGGTAATAGTGTCAAACAGGGTAGTCACCACCCTTCCGGCCATGGAAAAAATATATTAATTTTTTTTAATGCATAAAATCATCGTAGAAGAATAATATTTTTTAAAATAAACTATCCTAACACTAGTATTATTTGTGCCAAATTACAAAGCGATCCGTCAAATAGGAGGTGAGAAAAAAAATAAAACATTTGGGGGTAAATTATTTTTTTTTCCACCCCATGCAAAGTTCACGAGCTTAAAACTTTGTACACAGGACAGTCAGCATACGAGGCATCTTATGGAAGCCATTTTAGTTCGGTAGGTGCGGGGGCACTTTTTACATTGCTACCCGCTCATACTCTTTCTAAATACTTGTTCAGATGACATCAATTGAAACTGAATCCACAGCATCAGCTCCTATTTTAGTGTGATGTAGAGCACAGAGAGATTTAATCTCGCAACCAAGCATGCAAGATTTCAATGAAAATGTCATTGGACTATGGAACTGTGTTGTTGGAACGAATAAAATACAATGAAAAACAAGTTTGAATTGAAATATCTTTCACCAGCCACAAATTGTTTGGGGATGAAGGTAGTGCGTGAGGTACTCTTATGAAATTCGCTATGTGAAGTGCTTATTAATTTTGGTGTATCTGCTATGAAACCTATGATTCTAAATTTTTATCTGGAGAAACCTAATGGAAGTAATGCAGCAAATAATTGAGTACTTTCATATCATCTGCCAATAGGAGGATTGATGTATATGTACTCGTCCAGATATAGCATATACCACTAGTGCTGTAAGTCAGTTCAATAACCGTTATGTTGCTCACTGTTGTGCAGCAAAGAGTGTGTTCAGGTATCGAACTGGTACAACTGATTATGAGCACATGTTCGAAAAAACAGGAAAAGGTATAGGAAGGCTTTGCTAATGCAGATTGGGCATGAGATGTTGCTGACAGAGGGTCATATTATAATGGATTTGTGATGAAATTTGAAAATTGTGCTGTAAGTTGGCAAACACGAAAACAAGGGACTCAGCCCTTTTCTAAAATGGAGGCTGAATATCTTGCGTTGTGATGTGACAAAGAAAACGTGTTCTGTAAGAACTATAGCTAACAAGTTCTGTGGAGAAAAAGAGACAATTGTGGTTTTTAATAATAATCAGAGTGCCATTAGATATAATAACACCTCTGTATCCATGAGGGCTCTGGGAAGGCCTTATGCGGGAGGGGATACACATTTAGAGACAAGGGACACATTCCCGATATCTAAGTATATTGGGATTAATTCTTCTTCCGAAAAAATTCCAGTGCCACGGCGCACAGTGGGGCAAATAGCTCATTTTGTGGACAAACGATAATTCCCAAGCCAGGAATTAATGAAACTTAAATTTTTTTTAAACTATTCGTTATAAAATTCTTCCTTTAATTCTGTCGAGCCCGAATTTTGAAATTGCAAAATTAAATATGGCTAATCCAATATCGCGGACATAAATTTTGAAAGTAAATTAAAATTTTATCAAAAGATTGTTTAAAATTATAAAAAATTGTTACTTGGGGTTTCTAATCTCATTTCTGATCCCCGAATTTTGCGATTCAAAAAACCAAAATATTTTTTTAAATGAAATATACATGCACAAACTGTTAAAAATTGTTACTTAGGGGTTTTAGAGATTGCTGATCATGAATCTGAAGTCCAAATTACGTAATATCGAAATCCAAGATGGCGAATCCAATATGGCGGCCATAATATTTTTTTAATTGACATGTAAATGCGCAAATTGTTAAAAATTGTTACTTAGTGGTTTTAGAGATTGCTGATCATGAATCTGAAGTCCAAATTACGTAATATCGAAATCCAAGATGTCGGATCCAATATGGAGGCCATAATATTTTTTTAAATGAGATGTACATGCGCAAATTGATAAAAATTGTTACTTAAGGCTTTTAATGGTTTCTGACCATGAATATGAAGTCTAAATTATGTAATATCGTAATCCAAGATGGCGGATTCAATATGGCGGATCCAATATGGCGGCCATAATATTTTTTTAAATGAAATGTACATACGCAAATTATTAAAATTTAGGTTTAAAGATGTCAACATTTTTGATTGGTTACCTCATTTTTTTATAAGATGGCATATTCGAATCTGCCATCTTAGAATTCGAAATTACGAATGCGTAGTCAGCAATCGCAAAAACCTGTAAGTAACAATTTTGAACTATTTTCACATGTACATCATAATTTTTTAAAAAACTATGGCAGCCATATTGAATTTAATTTTCTGGTTTGCAAAATATCGAAATTTTAATATCCGAAACGAGATTAGCAAACAGCGAAACCCCCGAAAAACAAATTTTAACAGTTTCCTTCTTGATTTGTCATTCTTTTTTAACTTACGGACACCATATTGGATCCGCCATCTTGGATTTCGATATTACGTAATTTGGACTTCAGATTCATGATCAGCAATCTCTAAAACCCCTAAGTAACAATTTTTAACAGTTTGTGCATGTACATTTCATTTAAAAAAATATTATGGCCGCCATATTGGATCCGCTATCTTGGTTTTTGAATCGCAAAATTCGGGGATCAGAAATGAGATTAGAAACCCCAAGTAACAATTTTTTATAATTTTAAACAATCTTTTGATAAAATTTTAATTTACTTTCAAAATTTATGTCCGCGATATTGGATTAGCCATCTTTAATTTGGAAATTTCAAAATTCGGGCTCGATAGAATTAAAGGCAATTTTATTACGAATAGTTTAAAAAAAAAAGTTTTATTAATTTCAGGCTTGGGAATTACCGTTTGTCCAAAAAATGAGCTATTTGCCCCACTGTGCGGCGGGGAATCTAATCCGGGACTCCTGGATAAGAATCAAGTGTGCTTGCCTCTCAACCAAGCATATTAAACAATTCTCAACATCATAGGCGAAACTAAACACTTGGATATCATTACGTCACTATGTGCAAGAGGTAGTCAAGGAATAAATTATTATTGTTAAATATAAGCCAACTAGGAATATGGTAGAAGATATGTTAATAAAAGTTCTATCAAGTAGCATACATACGTGGAAGAACTGGATGTGAAACAAATGAAATATATCTAATTAAGGGAAGTGTTGGGAAAATAAATAGATATGTACTCAGATCTAATTAATTCCGAAATAAGAAATAAAGAATAATTTCTGATTTGTTCTTCAACTGCCTAATATCCAATAGACAAAGAACCGACTACTTTACACAGAGCCGCGCCGCGCCGTCTTTAAGGGCAAGTCGTGCGGCGCACGACTGCGCCACGTAAAGTGGTTCTAAATTGCGCCGCGAGTTTTGAAATTTAAAATTAAAAAATATATAAACGTTTAGTTACAATATAGCATGATCCAGGGAAGGATTATCCAATAGACAAGTTAGGCAATTACATAGGGACCCCAACGTACGAGGGGGCGCTCCAGCAGTTCAAAACTAACTAATTTTATCTCCCGACGGCCAACGGGCGACGTTTATCGTTTTCCATAAATCTGTAGGAAAATAGAATGTATAAGGAAATTATTTATTTGTTATTAAATTAATTTAGTTTGATAGCATTGTCGCGTTTATTACCTTTGTTCTGTAGCAACATTTTAGGGTCTTATTTATTTAAAGGATTATGTTATAGTGGAGTTCGCAAGCAAGAAGTCACGAAAAAGGATATGTTTTTCAATATATTATTTTTACATTTAATGTTTATATTTAATTTTAGTTCGGGGGAAAATATAAATACTGAAATTTTTTTGTAATGAAACATTTTTTATTGGTATTTTATATTTTTATGTCTTGCACCCACGAAACCTACTTTTCGAAGACAATATAATTTTAAGTCAAATTTGTAGCTTTTAATTTGAGGCTGTTTGATCTTGAAACATTCTAAAACTTCGCCTGCGGCGCATTTTGCAATACCGTAATCCCGCCTCTAAATAAGAGGACGCAAATACTTAATTTTCCTAAAGGCGCGTCAATTCTTAATCCGACTTTGGCATGAACTGAAAAATGTTGAATTTTTGTATTCAATTGTTTAGCGTGATTTATATGACATACTTTTTCCCTCAAACTTCCTTTTCAGCCGAATTCCAGATATGCTAAGGGCACATGTTCGTATTTGCACGACCGCCCACAAAAGGCTTGACCAGGCTCTGACTTTACATTCCCTCCGAAGGTTACTATATACACTACGCAATCTTCACCTAATATTGCATAGGCTTTACGCATACAAGCTGCTAGAAAGTGGGGAGAGGTAATTGTATTTTCCTGAAGATTACCATTCCAAGTATTAACCGCAACTAACGTTGCTTAACTTTTTTTATTCAGATAAGAGTATAGTCGAGACGGATCTGCGCTCGCTCCTTTTATGTTTGATTAATTGGTATAAATTTATATTTAGAAAATAGAATAACCCAATCTAATTCAATATGACAAGGGAGTTCTAGAGGAAGACCTCCGTTTTCCGATGTATGGTGGACTGCAGGATAAGCCGTCCAACAGATGGATGGATTGATAGTCCAGGGAAATGAGTAAAAAAAGTACCATGTTCGGGACTGTGACTCATCCAGGCAGAGACCACGATTTTTAGGTAGTATAGGTGTCAATAAATGAAACCTATATAAAATCTGCGGTAGATTTTCTGCATATGTTTATTTACAGCCATTTTAATGCAAAAAAATGGAAAAAACGTGTTTTTTCACACTTTTTCACCTGCCAGTAAAAAGTAAACTATCTTACAGATAAATCAAATGAATCACCTTGTAGGAAATTAAAAAAGCTTTTAAATGGCGGTTGTTAAATGTCGATATAGTTAATTGTTGCTAAGATAATTGCAAAATGCGGAATTTTATTCAATAACCAATATCTTGTGTAAAAAACAATCTACTGTTTTGTCCTTGCGTAAATAGTTGACTCTCATAGTGCTTAATATCTGGTAAAAATTTCAAATCGATTCGTCAAATAGTTTTTGCAAAATTGCATTAATTTATCCCAGAGACCTTTTTTTTGCAACCCCACCACGTCCAGAGAAATCAAAATACAATGATTCTACGACCTCCACCTGAAAGGGAAAGACTTGATTTACCAAAATGCTTTGTTAGATATTGAAAAAATTAATTTTCAGACCTGCAAAATGACGTTGCAAAAGAACTCAGATTTTTACCTTATAAACAAATAGAATAATTTTTTAACAATTGATTGTAGAGCATCGGTTTTTCGATATTTGAAAAGTTGATATTTTTACACGAATTTTGAAAAAAAAAAGAAGGTCCTAGGTCAATTTGGGGCAAAGTTAGCAATTTTTTTTCAAAAATTCATAGCTCCTTTGTTTATAATAATTAAGAAATGTAACAAGCGCCATTTTAAAGGGGAAGAGTTCAACTTTTAGTGTGTATGTGAATCGACAAATATTCTGTATTATTATAAATTACAGCGTTATTTATATCGAACAATGTGTTTCTTTTCACACTTTACAAATTCTATTGTTTATAACTTAATATAACAGTAATTTATATATTTAATTGTACACAAACCTTTCCTATAATTTTCAATAAGAATAATACAAAAATTTTGATAATGTATAAAAATATTTTTTTGTAAAATGTTTAAACAAATTACAGGTAATTATTACTCTCTTATTATTTTGGAGCAGATGTGTTGAACCATAGAAAGTTTCTACTGTATCATACAAACCATGATACATGACAAACGCTGTCACTACATGTACATCCACACGCGTGTTGTATACTTCTACGAAGGAAGTAATGGTTTGTTTTATTATTTATTAATAATTAATAATACGCAAATTAATAAGAGCACTTTTCATAAATTGTATGGTAATTTTGCATTTGAAAAATATCTTAAAAATGTAAATTATATCGAATAGAGTATTTTTATTTTATAAATTTGAAAAATCCAATTGTTTATAACAATAAGATATATATTTACGTGTACATAAGCCTTTTCTACAACTTTCAACAAGAACAAAATAAAAAATTTTGATATTTTCCAAAAAAAAAAAAATTTTTAAATGTTTAAACAAATTACATTGTTAATATTAATGTTAATAGTTTAACAGATTGAATATTATTAACGTACGCAAAAAGGTACCCCAAATTGAAAAAAGAAACATCAAAATCGGTTAACAAACACCAAAGTTATGACTTATGTGGTCAGTTTGAAGATGCTGTTTCAATTTTTGAATGCGCGGATTTGAGGGTTCCCCCTCCACAACCTCCGAGCTAAGTTGATTCGAGCCTCATTTTAGAAGCTTTGCCAACAGTTTTGAGAAAGTGCAATCATTTTCAAATTTTTTACACTAAAAGCTGAACTCTTCCCCTTTAAAATGGCGCTTGTTACGTTTCTTAATTATTATAAACAAAGGAGCTATGAATTTTTGAAAAAAAATTGCTAACTTTGCCCCAAATTGACCTAGGACCTTCTTTTTTTTTCAAAATTCGTGTAAAAATATCAGCTTTTCAAATATCGATGCTCTACAATCAATTGTTAAAAAATTATTCTATTTGTTTATAAGGTAAAAATCTGAGTTCTTTTGCAACGTCATTTTGCAGGTCTGAAAATTAATTTTTTCGATATCTAACAAAGCATTTTGGTAAATCAAGTCTTTCCCTTTCAGGTGGAGGCCGTAGAATCATTGTATTTTGATTTCTCTGGACGTGGTGGGGTTGCAAAAAAAAGGTCTCTGGGATAAATTAATGCAATTTTGCAAAAACTATTTGACGAATCGATTTGAAATTTTTACCAGATATTAAGCACTATGAGAGTCAACTATTTACGCAAGGACAAAACAGTAGATTGTTTTTTACACAAGATATTGTTTATTGAATAAAATTCCGCATTTTGCAATTATCTTAGCAACAATTAACTATATCGACATTTAACAACCGCCATTTTAAAGCTATTTTAATTTCCTACAAGGTGATTCATTTGATTTCTGTAAGATAGTTTACTTTTTACTAGCAGGTGAAAAAGTGTGAAAAAACACGTTTTTTCCATTTTTTTGCATTAAAATGGCTGTAAATAAACATATGCAGAAAATCGACCGCAGATTTTATATAGGTTTCATTTATTGACACCTATACTACCTAAAAATCGTGGTCTCTGCCTGGATGAGTCACAGTCCCGGCCAAAACCTCATTTCCCTGGATTATGATAGGAAATACGCTGGTTTTTGTACCATCTTGACGGGGTCACAGAATAATGCTATTAAGTTTGCACTTCAAATAATTTAATGAGTTTGAATTCAGTTGAGTGGGATAAAAAGTGACTGCTTATGGTTCGTTATAAATACATCAAATTGATGTAGTAAATTAATATCGAAGAAATAACTTTACCATAATATTGTACTGTCATCAGAACTACACATGTATGCAAAACTTCAGCACAATTGAACGTAGTATCTCGAAGGGGTTCCATTATATTATTGTTGTTTTCCATAATATTGTGCCGTTTGTACCATAATATTATATTGTCATCAGAACTGCACATGTGTGCAAAATATCAGCTCAATTGGACATCGTATCTCGAAGGGGTTCCTTTATATTATTGGTGGGTTCCATAATATTGTACCATTGGTGGTATAATATTGTATGGTCATCAGAACTATACGTGTATATAAAATTTCAGCTCAATGAACGTCGTTAAGTGGTTCAAAATTGACTTGGAAGATTTGAACTAAACATCCTAACTAACTAACTAACTAACTGGCATACAAAATAAATTAACAACATAAATTAAATAAAAGCTTGTTATAACAAATATCATATATTAGTTTGGTTCAGTTTTAAATACTTAGAAATGCTGTCCGATTTGATAGACAAGATATAGCGACTATAGCGACTCACTCACTTCCAAAAGCGAGAAGTTTCCAAGGAGTCGCTAAGAAACAAAAAGGAAAACTCGATCCATAATGGAGAAGTTTCCATGGAGTCGCTAAGAAAAATAAAAAACATTCGATATAAAAATATAATATCAATATACATAAAATACCAGAATCACATAAAAATATGAACATGTATTAAAAACAAATATACGTATATTAACTTCGATTTTAATTTTATTTATAGCGATAACGCTATAAATTTGGTGACCCCGACGTGATCATTTTATGCCCGACGTGATCATTTTATGTCCAACGTGATAAATATATGCCAGACGTGAAAATTTTATGTCCAACGTCATAAATATATGCCAGAAGTGAAAATTTTATGTCCAACGTGATAAATATATACCAGAAGAGATTCAATATATCAACTACCGTTATAAATTGACCATTTTATGAAGAGAAGAATTTTCCGATGAATTTTGAATAGATGTTCCTATAATTTATGGTAATTTCCTAATTCAATCAACTGAAGTTGTACATTACAAGTACTGTCATCTGTCGGTGAGTGAGTTAAAGTACATTTCCTTTTTTATCTAAGAGAGTAGTAAATCAATCAATCAATCACAATCGATTAGTTATGCAAAGACAACCTTCAGACGAGGATTTTCCTCAAACCCATTATGTCACCTCTGTCAAATTACCCCCATTCTGGAAATCAAAACCAGAAATTTGGTTTACCCAGATTGAATCACAGTTTTCTGTTGCAAAAATTGTCAATGATAAGAAAAAGTATGATCAGGTTATAGCTAATTTGCCATTAGATGTGATAGATAATATATACGATATAATATCTAATCCCCCGGAAACGGATCTCTATATAAATTTAAAGAAAGTTTTAATTTCACGTTTATCATCGAGAGAGGAAAAACGTCTGAATGATCTGTTATCAGGTTCCCAAATGGGCGATCTGAAACCTTCAGATTTCTATAGATCCATGCTGAATATGGTTGGAGGATTCAGCATGGTTAGTCAAGATTTATTGATAAAGCTATGGAAAAGACGTTTACCTCAAACAGTATATATTGCCATTACAGCTTCAGGGAAAACAGACACAAAAGAGATTCTAGATATTGCGGATCAGATCTGGGAGTCCTGTCAAAATTCAATGGTTGCATCGTACTCCAAAAATCCTCTTGACTCTGAGTCAACCCCGTTATCAGATTTAACTACCATTATCAAAAATTTTTCAATCACTTTTCATGATTCAATTAATCAAGTATTACAAAAACAAGAAATTTTTAATTCTCGATTAAACTCTTTAGAATCCAGACTTTCCAATCAATCCTTCGAGCCTCAACCTTCTACTTCATGCTGCAACAATTGCAAAATTCGAAGCAATTCACAAACTCGTACCACTAATCGCAATCGTTCACCCAGCCGTAATAATGTTTCCAATAAATTTGATCGTACAGACAATACTATTTGTTACTACCATCAACTTTATGGTGCCAATGCCTATCGTTGTGGAGGTAAATGGTGCAAATTCAGTAAGAATTGTAAAAAATCTGATAATTCTCAAAGATGACTAAAGTTTGATAATTCTATGACGTCTGATTTTGACATTTCTAACAGCAAACGTCGTCGACTTTTTATTTACGATAGATATAACAACCTGAACTTCCTAATTGACACTGGTGCCGATTTATCTGTGGTGCCACGCAATGCTTTCACAGATTTAAAAAAGAATTTTAATACGATGTTAACCGCGGCTAACGGTTCAACCATTTTTACATACGGTAAGAAATTGTTAAAAGTCAATCTAAACTTACGTAGATTATTTCCTTTCGTTTTCAATATAGCAGACATTGACATACCGATAGTCGGAGCAGATTTCTTGTCTCATTTTGGTTTAGTTGTCGATCTTAAAGGAGCTCGAATAATTGATAACAAGACTAATTTGTCAGTTAATTGTTTTATTAAAAATAGTCCTTTAGACAATCATAGATTAGATACACTTAAATTATTTCCATTGACAGATAAATATAACAAATTACTTTTAAAATTTCCTAATTTAATTAGTTCCCCAGATTACAATTTACCTATTAAACATTCTATTGTACATCATATAGTTACTGAAGGTCATTTACCTTTTTCACGACCTCGTAGATTAGACAATCTTAAATTTAAAATAGCTCAAACAGAATTTAATAACATGGTAGAATTAGGTATCTGCAAACCATCATCTTCTCAAGTTTCCTCTCCACTCCATCTAGTGGCGAAAAAAGAAAAGAATGACTGGAGACCTTGTGGAGATTATCGACAACTAAATACGATTACCATTCCAGACAGATATCCATTACCTCATATCCACGACTTTAGCTCTCAGTTGCACGACTGCACTATTTTCTCCAAGATTGATTTAGTGCGAGCGTACCATCAGATACCTGTCGCTGAAAATGACGTTTATAAGACAGCTATAACAACTCCATTCGGACTGTTTGAATTTTCCCGCATGCCTTTTGGTCTACGCAATGCCGGTCAAACTTTCCAACGTTTTATGAATGAAGTACTTGTCAATTTACCTTTCGTTTTCGTCTATTTGGATGATATATTAATCGCAAGTCAATCAGATGTACAACATTTGGAACATTTTGAAAAGGTTTTCAAGAGATTAGACACATACGGAATTAACATTAAACCATCTAAATGTATCTTAGGAGTTGACAATTTAACCTTTTTAGGTCATCACATCTCTTCATCAGGTATTTTACCATCAACTGAGAGAGTCGAAGTCATTAATAATTTCCCTTTACCGACAACTCTCAAACAACTACAACGTTTCATAGGTATGGTGAATTTTTATCATCGTTTCATACCTCATTTTGCTGAAATATTACTTCCCCTATATTCTCTTTGTAACAGTTTATCTCATGATAAAATTACAAAGATAAATAGTTGGCCTGATCAATGTTTAGACGGATTTTCGAAAGCCAAAGACGCAATAAGTAATGCAGTAGTTTTAGCTCATCCTTGCAATAATGACGATACTATCTTATCTCTCTCAGTCGATTGTTCTAACCTTGCCATGGGTGCAGTTTTAGAGCAAAAAGATAATAAGGGATTTCTTGCTCCTTTAGCATTCTTTTCCCGTAAATTAACCACAGCACAAACCAATTATTCGATTTTTGACAAAGAACTTTTAGCATTATATACTGCAATTAAACATTTTAAGTTTATACTTGAAGGTCGCAAGTTTAATTGTTTTACAGATCACAAACCTTTAATCAACGCTTTATTCACAAAAGCAGAAAGATCTCCTCGTCAAATACGTCATTTAGAATACATAGCTCAATTTTCTTGTAAAATACAACATGTTAAAGGAAAACATAATGTAATAGCTGACAGCTTGTCACGTATTTACGACACTTCTTCCTTAAAACAAGATATTTTACCACTTCAACTTAAAAATTCTCCCTTCTTAATGTTAACTTTGACCTAAAGTTGCTTAGTGAAGCTCAGGAGAAAGATTCAAATCTCAACTATTTATTGTCAGATAAATCATCACTAACTAAAACCAATTTCATTTTAAAAAAGATACAAATTCCAGATTCAAATTATTTTATTTGGTGTGATGTTTCTCGTGCAAAAGTCAGACCTTTTGTTCCACTTGTTTACAGACGAACGATATTCGATATTTTTCACAACTTATCTCATCCTGGTATTAAAGCCACTAGACTGTTGATTTCAAATAACTATTTTTGGCCGAAAATGAACACAGATTGCAATTTATGGTCAAAATCGTGCATTAACTGTCAAGCTGTCAAAGTCAGTCGACATACGCGAAGTGCTCTCGGGAACTTCACCATTCCGAAAATCAGATTCGACCACATCCACATAGATTTGGTAGGACCATTACCTCCATCCAAAGGTAACTCTTACATTCTTACGGTGATTGAACGATTCACTAGGTGGCCGGAAGCGTACCCTCTTCGCGACATCACAGCAGAAACAGTTGCGCGTACTTTATTTCAAAACTTTGTTTGTCGATTCGGTGTTCCCTTGTCAGTAACGACTGATCAAGGAGTACAATTCGAGTCAAGATTATTTAATGAATTTGCAAAGTTTTTAGGTTTTCATAGAATACGTACAACTCCATATCACCCAGAAGGCAACTCTTTAATTGAAAGATTTCATCGCTCACTTAAAACTTCCTTGTTAGCTAGAGCCAATACATCACATTGGACAGATGAATTACCCATCATTTTATTAGCATTTAGGACAACTCCCAAGGAAGATCTGCAATGTTCACCTGCTGAACTCATATATGATCAAACCCTTCGTTTACCTGGCGAATTTTTCGTTGAATCGTATAATTCCCCAGATATTCCTTATTTCATTGACAAATTACGCATTTATTTTAATAATTTAAAATTTGTTCCTCCAACTTCGCATGGCAATTACAAAACTTTTGTTAGTTCAGATCTTGCCTCTTGCGATTTTATTTTCGTTCGCATTGAACGTTTAAAACGTTCATTTACTCCTTTATATGAAGGACCGTTTAAAGTTTTATCTCGTTCAGATAAGTTATTTACCTTTAAGAAAGGAGCCAAAGTCATAACTGTCAATATTGATAGGGTTAAACCGGCTTTTGTATTAGTTGACAGATCTGACACTTTGCCTACCCCGATTAAAAAAGTACGTTTTGCAATCGACACGTTGATTGATTGACTATTTTCTTTTTTAACGAGGGGGTGTATATAGCGACTATAGCGACTCACTCACTTCCAAAAGCGAGAAGTTTCCAAGGAGTCGCTAAGAAACAAAAAGGAAAACTCGATCCATAATGGAGAAGTTTCCATGGAGTCGCTAAGAAAAATAAAAAACATTCGATATAAAAATATAATATCAATATACATAAAATGCCAGAATCACATAAAAATATGAACATGTATTAAAAACAAATATACGTATATTAACTTCGATTTTAATTTTATTTATAGCGATAACGCTATACAAGACATCAAATCATATAAATCATTAAAACTAGAAATTACTACTAATTATACAATTTTTCATAGAACTAAGGTAACTACATTTTAGTTTGTTAATTTATAATTTACATAAAATTTTATTAGAATTGCTGATTGAGTATCCTAAACCTTGAAAAATCTCGAACTTGTCACAAATTCCTCGTCATGCAAACATTCACAAATGATTATAAAACCACATATACATAAATACACTTACACTTATTTATTCATACCTTTATAGTAAATAGTAGTAAACTTTTGATTGGTGTTACAGTTACACTTATTTAACTTTTACTTCCAGATATTTATTTAGTAACATTAAAATTCAAGGATAACTGTTTTAAAGGGGCACCACTGTGCGTAATTTTAATTTCAACCTTGGTTAAGGACAATTTTAATAAAGCTTTTTAACTGACAGCAGCCAATTTAAACAATATGGACAAGAAACTATTAATTGTGGTCTTAGAAATAAACAAAAAGCTCGGATTGTTTTTATTTATTGTCGTTTTATCTAATTAATTTCTTATGAATTGGTAAACAAAAACAAAGGCCATCGTGAGACGTACGGCTTTAGCCATAATAGTAATAAAGATATGATTTTATACCACTTGTGGCTTTTTTCCAAATATACTGTGGAAGCATAAAGTTCCGACAAATTAATTAAAATCTTCCTTTTTTAACAGACTTTTAAAAAAATTTAAGAAACGGGAGTCTCAATTCGACCAGTATATATAAAACAAGGTTTTTTTTAATCGACAATGTATTTTATTAGTAGCTGGCAATGAATCTGATGACAAAAGTTAAGACTTCGAAATGGCTACTCTAAATGCAATATTTTTGTAGATTTGCATGAAATTTGATTCATGATGATTTCAAGATTTTTTAATACCGAGTCTGACATGAAGCTAAAAAATTCAAAACATGGATATTTTCTTTTACTGCGTAGGAGCGAAGTAAAGAGACCATTAAAAAGGGTGAATGCACAAAATATACAATTAAACAAGCAATCGGGCAAATCAAAACAAAAGCAAAATATCAATGGTCTACATATTAAAATTATCTGAGAATTTAAATATATAAAAGAATACCCTGACTGACTAACTGATCTATCAACGCACAGCTCAAACCGCTGGGTCTAGAAACTTCAAATTTTGCAAGAGGTTCCTCGAATGGCGTAGGCAACCACTAAGAAGGGATTTTTCGAAATTCGACCCCCGAGAGGGTAAAAAAGGGGGGTTGAAATTTTAGGCTTTTTCGGAAACGGTTACATCTAAATTCTAGATTCCTAGTCGTTTCAAAATACGAAAATAGACCCAAAAAATAAATAGTGTAGAAACATTTAATAAACGTGACCGATATTTGTTATTGATGGACTTTCTTACATATGAAGTTTCATAAACTTGTTTATACTGTTCGGGAGTATTAGTAGTCTATGTAATGAAGGCAGAAATAGTGTAAATATTTCGTGCAAAGACGAGGTTACCTTCCCCCCCCCCCCAGTTTTCGGGGATACTGAACATGATGCAAGTGGTGGGAGAAGTTTTTGACCTCCGCAACCCTCTGAAATAGCTACCCCTTTATGTTTTCATGTATAAACGGGTCTGGGGAGTGATTTATCGATTGAAAAAACGTGGAAGGGTGTTACAGAGTAAGTGGAATCCAGACTGCAGGCATAGGGAGTTGATTAAACCCTTCCGAGGGGTGAAAAAATCTTTTTTTTTTCAAATCATTCGGTTAAAACCCGTATCCCCCGTTTTCAGGGTCGCTGATCACGGGAAAAATATTCATTTTTAGCTCCAACCCCTCCGGGGTGGTTTCTGTCCGTTTGAGGTATGAAGAGGGGATAAATGCTGCAACTATGCAAAGGTTGAGAAATCTTAAGTATGCTCGAGTTATATCTAGCGGCGTCGAGCAGTCCTTTTCACAATACAAATGTTCCAATCAAAGTTTAACTTCAAAATATTCAGAACAGATATCAGTACATATATGTGAGTCAGTGTATTATTACATCATCCAATATCTTCGGTACTTTTTGAGTGGGTACTTATAGTAATTTTAATGTATTAATTTTTGGATGTCACGTAATTAGCTAAAAAATTACAAGGGGCACGTTTATGGAACACAATTGTTGGAAACAGTTGCAAGCAGCGGTTCCCTAAACGACAGCGCTGAAAATGTACTAACCGTCAACTGTTGGGAGTTTTAGTCAGCGGAAAAATTGTGTAGTCAGCGCTGAAACTTAACGTCACTTTATTATATTTTTGGTGTGTCAAAAATGCAGAAAAAGGTTGTAATATTGAATGATTGTTTTCAAATTAATAAACTCATAACATAAAGGTTTTCTGTAATATAACGTCAATTGGAATTATATTTCACAATTTGATTTTTTATTCCGTTTAGCGAATTCACAACAGTTGACCGCTATCAGAAAGTAACCAGGTTGAGTGATTATTCTCAGCGGTTGCATTCCCTAAACAAACCCAAGGTGTCATACATGCTTAAAAATCTTACACACTGACACATCACCTAGAGCTAACCCTACTTTTGATGACATAAAAATGTGAATTCCGAAATCTAGACTCATTAGTAAAATCGTATCATTATTTGAGGAAATAATTGCTACATGTTAATTTATAATTTATTACTTTCTGCAATAATTGAAAACTAAGCAGTAAGATAATCAACCGAAAGGTCTAAAGAGTTTGAGTTAAAAAAATATGACAACTTTAAGACAACCTTGCCCTGGTTTGGTTCATGATCCATGGTCCTCTAGAGTCTTTTTGATGACTATTAGATTCCTCAAAAATACGTTGTATTGTAACGGACAACTTTTTAAGTATTCTTGAATTTCCATTAAAATTCGTTAAATTACATTATTTTATATCTTTATTACGAAAATAAGTTATTTTTATTAAAAAGAATTAATGCTGGCCCTGCTTCTTGTTGTTTACGAGGTTTTCGCAGTAAATAACGAGTTAACCTTCCAGAAATTCCATAAAATACGCTGGTAGAACAGCTGCATGGAAACTATTCATCCAATCGGCAAGTACGAATATGACATTATGTCTAGTCGCCTTGGTTACGTACCCTCGAAAATAATGCACTAGGCGCGCGTATAAAGCCGTAAAGGAGTGTGATATATGCACTTTACCCAGCAGCCTTCGGGCTCGCAAAGTCATCAAGATTATGGCTGGAATTTGAGCCACTAGTTTTTGAGATTTAACTTCTTCGGTAAATTGTACCGAGTTGTTGAGAAGTTAATATTAATATTTGTTCAGTTTAGATGTCCTGAATTAAAGCAGCATTTGATAAGTGTAATGCTAGCTGGTTTAAGTGAGTTAGTAAGACAGTTAAGTTAAAGTTAGTGTTAAATATACCTATAATGGGTATAGTTATGTAATTTATTGAGGTTACAGCTGGTACCGTTCTATAATTTGAGCTTGTAACCAACAGTGCCTTCGTCCATTTTGCTGCAGTTCCGTAAGTAGACACATTTACATTTCTCCCGTGTGTGTACCAGTAACTGAAAATACCTCCGGACTACATTCCATTAACTTTTGTCTTACATTGTGGCCAAAGACGACAATTTGGTGTAACTTTCAGTGTTAAGTGCGGGCATTTCGTACATCTTATTCGCGAGTGTACATATCGTCTCTTGAAGACTGTTAATAAAATTTCTTATTTATAATAATATAATAATAAAATAATATTAAAAATATTTATTTACCATAATATAATATAGTTTACAATACCATTCTACTAAATAATACACATAAATAAACGAAAAGAAATCTACAAAAACCATGGGTTGCGCGCTTTTGTTTATTCAATGTTTCCTAGTTGATTTACATTTTTAAGAAAACTAACGGTAAGGTCAATACAATAGTATTTTGAGGGAGAAAAAAGTTTAATAATTTCTTGGGTCTATGACGTTGTGAATATTAATTCTTTCCATATTTAAAACATAATTTTTGATTTTCTTTTTAAATAATCCCAGAGATTTTATATCATGGATTTGATTTTTTTGTTGTTCTGGCAAAAAATTAAAGACTCTGGAGTAAAAATAAGTATGGCTTCGTTGGCCTATTGTTTTTTCCGATTTTGTTGTTTTTATTTGATGATTCATTTGTTTCCTTGTCGAGTAAGAGTGGTCAATACAGTGTAAGGCGGTATTGTTTTTGTAAATATAGGTTACAATACTACAAAAATACAGTTGCCTAATGTCTAATATTTTAGATTCTATAAATAAGAGATCTGATGGGTAAGTATTTTCCTTATACATTATTTTCAAAAATTGTTTTTGCAACACATCTAACTTTTTTAAGTGAGTAGTGGAGATTCCTCCCCATCCTAATATTGCATATTGTAGTCTTGATTGAACTAAGGCAAAGTATGTAATTCTCATATGATACGTATCAAGTATTTTATTAAAATACTTAAAGTTGTATAAGATACTTCTTAACGATGTTTATCAATCGTAACACCTAAATATCTTATATGTTCAGCTGACTTTATCTCTATGGAGTTAGTTATATTATTTATTTTTATTTTTATTTTTAATGACTTAAATTTAGGTAAGCTATTTTTGTTACAGGTAAATGGTATGAATTTTGTCTTCTCGAAATGTATTGTAAATAATTTTCTGTGCAGAGCACACATCGTTTTTGTATGTATCTTGTAGCTTAAAATGCTACTATGTATTTCATTTCTTATGTTATTACCTTTACTTACGTATAAAGATTTGTTTATGAGATAAAATACCAAATTTGTTTATTAGTAAAATGTCATTTAACCTTTTCGTTTAGTAAGTTGGTCAACTAATCAACTAATAATTTAATTATTTATCTTTTTGGGGTATTTACAGTGGTTTTTATATATTGTGGCCTTCTGCCAATAATTATGGTTTTATATTGGTGCGTTACCGTCTCCTTTACCTTTTCTGTATATGATAAATATGTCTGTCTGTGGATCTTTTATTCTGTTTGATCTTTATAATCCGTGCACAAATTGTATTTGTCTACCCCCGATTTGTCAATTGCTCTACCACTACCTTTTATATTTGAAATAAATTTGTTATTGTTAATTAGTGTTAATATTTAATTTCAATAGTCCTTTAGTTTATTTACGAATCTTACCTTATTATAACCTGGACTGGGATTTATTCTCTTTCTTTGAAGTAATAAGTTAGGTTTTTTATTTAAATTAATAGATTCGCTTTTGCTTACTTTTACCTTGAAAATATAGTTTTTTAATAAAATAGCCGGGGCTATACTTTTATCTCTGTTTGGGGACTTTAATAAAGATTATTTCACTCATTAACGCTATAGCCAATGAGAACTCGTTTTTTCACAACATTGCACCAATCAAACGTCATTATTAGTGGTAATTCAAGCTAGATCTGCTTTTGACAGGACCAACATGCAAAATTTATTGCTCTAATTTTTTAGGTCGCTGCAGCGGCAAATATTGCGAAAATTTTTTGACGTTTTGTGTCGTGACATGTTTTCGGCAAATAGGACAAATCGTGCTTTTAAATGTTATCTATAAATATCTTCTCTAGCTTATTACTAATTGTTAACGTAAATTGTAAATTGTAGTACTGTATTAATAACCTAAAAAGCCAATGCTGTGTGTAACATATATAGGTTCGGGACAAGTTATAGGTACACAGCTTTCAATGGCTTAATACCTAACATAATTACAAAATAATTTTCCCAACTAAAATTAAATATGAATATCTACGAAGCAGACAAATCAGTTATTTCATGATAAATACACAAATGTAGGTACTTACTTATGGTAATTCATCAATCATTACAAAGCAGCTAACACTTATTTGGAAAATCAAAACTCTGCAGTATCACTATATACATTATAATTCGTTGTACTTAAACAAGTAAACTCTCTACTTAAACAAGTAAACCTTAACTTAACTATCAAACTTCTCAAATTAGAAACAAGGATTAAATACATAAATATATATTAATAAACACTTTAATATAATAATTCAATTCACTGTTTAGGCTAGTAACTAAGTTAAGCTAGCGTTACTAGATGGCGGTACCATACCATCTGAGCCGGCAGCCTTAGAACGTAGATTGGTAATATGCAATTTGTGTGATTTCACCCGTAATGTGTTTGATCGAAGCGTGCTTTGTTGTGATGACTAGTCTTGTAAGTTACAGTACCTACGATTTAACGTATATTGTTTTTCTTGATTGTCATAATTTAAACCTACTTTGTTTTTTATTAGATGAGTCGCTTTGCAAATGCATTTTTATGTAACGTAAATGATGAAATTGAAGATAAAGGTGAGTAATCTCTAAAAAGCAACAAGGAAACGTCTGAAGAAAATTAATTACTGAACATAATATTGAAGATATACTTAATGAATTATTTATTCGTGAAATATTCTCCACAAATACCACTCGTGCTTTAAATTTTATCTAAAAATTTTTTCTCAAGCTAAGTTGCCCCTAGTTAATATAACTCGTGCAAATTGGCAGTTTATTATCAAAGATTAAATCCCTCCCGCTAAAGCGGTCGGGATTTAATCAGATAATAAACTGTCAATTTGCACTCTTTATATTACCAGGCAACACGCTTTCGAAAAAATTTTCGATAAAATTTTAAGCACTAGTGATATTACATACGATAATTCCCTTTCAGAAAATAACCACGTTATAGTATCAAATTTCATTGTTTTGTCCGAAATTTTTGAAATAAGAAATGACAACTAGAATTGGAGTACCATCTACAAACTCCCTCAAGAAGTATTTTCGAACACCTGCTGCCTAACATAACGTAACGTTTATTGTTATTTTTGGGTGAGGATAACAACTTAAATATTTTGATGTTATTTGCAGACACCCTGTACAAGTCTCAAAATTCAACAGTTGCACTAAAATGGTAAGATTACGTAAAGTCAATAATAGAAACGGTTTTTCGTTTATCGCATCTCTCTCTCTCTCTCTGCCACTGTGTGAAAAAATTAAGTGGCTTTCAGTTACTACTTAATAAATAAATTTTAACTATCCTTTTGCGGAGACTTTTGATCATGCAACTACTAAATTAAGCGCAAACGCGTGTAATAATTATTATGATTGCAATTATGTGTCGCTGTGTATTATTTATTAATCTGTTCGAACGATCGAACATTTAATTTTATCTTTAACTATATAGCTTCAAGTAATTCAGTGTACATACCTCCTTAATTAAAATGTTACATTTATCTGCATAATTATTTACATTAATAGCTAATTTTAGAATTATTTAAAAAAGTCAAGGCACCGCCTCTCACACTTAATGTTTATTACAAAAATTCTTTGATATATCTGCAACGAGTATAAGACTTAAGTTAATTTATTACCGTAAGTTTTTTAACGGTAACCTATTTCTTACGAACACGACACTTTTGTCACTGTTCCAAAATGCAACAAAAATCACTGTAAATTTTTAACCTAATATTATAATTTGCCCCCCAACTTTATGACTACATTATTAATCCCTGGGCTGAAGCCCTATTTTTTGGACCCGAACCGTTCTGTGGCTTATCTAAGGGACAGATAACGGAGGAGGTCCAAAAATTGGAAAGAGAAGAAAAGAACTCTTACTGGAAGACTTCCTCCAGGCCGAAGACAAGCGAAAAGGATTATAACCTATTCAACAAAGAATGCCACAAGACTTCTCGAAATTGAAAAGTCTAAGGCTGATCACAGGCCTTCTAACTGGCCATTGCCCATTGAGATATCATCTCAAGAACATGGGCATGGCAGAAGATAACAAATGCAGATACTGTGAAGCTGCAGCTGAGACTGCGGAACATATACTTTGAGAATGCAAGGTACTAATCCGCATTAGGCTAAAGTACCTACAATAGGCGGAATTAACGCCTGAAGTCATGGGGAAATTAGCTCCTAGGAAAATCGCAAGCTTTGCAAACAGTCTTGGAATCCTGGACAACAACTGGTTGTAGGGTAAGTCACAAAAGACCTTTTAAGTCGAGGTAAACAAAGGCCAACTCAGAGCCAAGCGACCTCCTTAAACAATCTACAATCTCTGGTCACTAATTTAAAAAGTATATATTTTATCTAACTACATGGGTGTTTTTTTAGAAGTTTGAATTTTGAATTGTCGACACTGTTTCTAGAGACAGTTAATTTAATAACTGACAGCTGATTCGTGCTCAGTATGTTTTGCCATTTCACCGTGAATAGACTTACGGCAGAACAACGCTTGCAAATTGTGCAAATTTAGTTCGAAAATCATGGTTCAGTTGGCGAAACTTACCGTGCGCTACGTGCATTTTATGGTCGACATAATCGTCCATCCGAGCAACTCATTCGAATAACCATGAATCGTTTCTGCACCACGCATACTCCGATTGATAATGTACATCCGCAGAAACGTCGTACAATGCGCACCCAAGAAGTTGTTGCTGCTGTGGAGCGTAGTGTTGAGGAGGATCAGAATGAGTCGATTCGCCGTCGGGCACAGCAATTGGAGCTATGTCCATCCTCCTTATGGAAGATTTTGAGGAAAGATCTTGGGTTACGAGCTTACAAGATTCAGCTCGTGCACGAAGTACACCTTGGATTATTTTCTGTAGGGATATGTGAAGTCGCTAGTCTACGCCGAGAAATCAGAGACATTAGACCATTTGGAAGCCAACATTAGACGAGTTATTGCCGACATACGGCCCCAGCTGCTCGAAAAAGTGATGGAAAATTGGACTCCCAGATTGCGCTACATTCGAGCCAGCCGCGGCACCCACATGCCCGAAATCATATTTAAGCATTAATGGCATAAAATTATATTTCAAATAAATTCAATACCATGGGCGTTAGCAAGATTTTTATGTGTTTTATTTCATTTTAAAGTTCTATTCCTCTAAAAAAAAAAACACCCAATATTAACCTCTCCATCAATAAAAAACATTAGTTATTACAATTGGTGCAAAATCTAAAACTGCAAAGTCTAAAACTGAGATAAGATCAGATCCTCCTGCTTCAGGATCATAAAAATGTGGTCTGTATGTACGTGTGTATGTAGCCATGATAAGCGGTAGGTCTGTGAGCTTAACATCACAATCATCGGTGGTAATTTCGAAACCTATACCATCATTTACCATTTATTTCGCATCTGCCGTGTAAGGTCCATCAATTATATAGACAGATATTATAGAAAACGTCTTAGAATATGTTCTAGCGAGTTTGTATGAAGTATATACAAGGGATTCTAAATTAGTGATGTACATGCCAATTTTGGCCTCACGTTATAAAATAACAAAAATACCTGTAAAACCTATAGGGTTCTCAAGAACAAACTCAAGTTTTTATATGAACACTAAACCATTTGCTCAATATGCTTGTTAAATATCAGTTTGTTATCGAAAGAGAAAACGAGATGACTCAGGTGTTATCTTTGATAGAACCCTCTCTTTTAAAACACATATTATTAACACCATAGTATCAGAAGCCAGCAAGACTTATGGGTTCATAGTTAGAAATTCCCGTGATTTTTCAAACCCAGATACGCTTAAGATATTGTTGTTATGTCAGATCCAAGTTTGAATCAAGGCCGGTCCTACGCCTTGTTTCTGGGGGGGGAGCATCCCTATCAAAATATGTACCAACATTTTTTAACCCCTTAAAAATTGATAGGTATGATTTTTGTTCTAAAAATTCGTCATCATAATAGTCATTCATATCCTTTTTAAGAATATATAAGTATTCAACTAAATATTTACACAGAACAGTAAACATAAATAAACTTTAATAAATTCAAAAAAAAATAAAATAACAGAGTATTCTTCAATACATGCATGCACAGAAGTCAAACTGATTTATGAAATAGAATGTTATATTTTAATGACCAAAACACGTGCAATTCATCCGGTTTTTTTTCTTGTTCTTTCTTGGAATATTGTAACTATTGGTAACACAGGAGAACAAAAATTTTGTTGCATTTATTACAGCACTCGTTCTTACCTAATTTGGAGGCACTTGGTTCAAATCTGTTAGGTACACCTCCCTCAGAGATCTCTATGCACGTTGCCACGACATAACCCCACTAGCGGACTTCGTCCGGGAAACCTCCCAAAAATTCTGTCAATCAAATTGGGCGACAGTCCGCTAACCCGAGACATCACACGAATCAGACAGCATAATGTCATACTTTTCGACTTAAAACACCCATTATACACCAGGGTCGATAATTTTGAAAATGGTAAAAAGTGAAAAAAAATTATAGTAGGATGAAACCCATTGGAAAAGGTAGAGAGTATAACAAAAATGAAAGGAAAAATAATTTACGGTCGATCTGAGGTCGGGAAGGGGAAGGGGGTGAGTTATTAAGGGTAAAAAACGGTTTATCTCGATTTCCGGCAAAACTACAAGTCCTATGAAAAAAAGTTAAATGGCAAAGTTGTAGGTAATAAAAAGATCTACAACTTTTGTTTTTACACTTTTTTCACATAACCTCAAAATTTATGTGAAAAATTTAAGTTTTTGGTTTTTTATTTTTATCTTTTGCAAAAAAAATTATTTTTTCACGAAATTTGGTGAAAACTTACCTTTTTATGTCCCAAATACACAGTAATTTTTTTGATTTAAAATATTCATTTTTTCACCTTATTTTGACTTAATATCGAAAAAGCACTCTAATTTTCAATCGAAAATTCTCACATCAAAATATCTGCTTTTTTAAAAAAGTCGGTGGGCTTTTTGTTCGTTTTGTACTTTCTGATGGTATAAAAAAATATACTTATGCATTACTATGATAAATGTTTTCAGAAAATGCAAATAAACGAAAAAAACTCGAATCCGAAAATTTTTTTTTTAATCATTATGTACAATTTTGAGCTATTTATTAAAATTTACACTTTAATTACTCGAAAAACGTAAGATTTCATGTTACATTGATAAACAAAAAAATTACAAATCCATAAAACATAAAGATTGCAAAAAACATGCGAAAATAGTTGTTCTAAATATTAAAAATAGGATTTAAAGGGGATTTCATCTAAAAAATGTGACTGCTGCAATTTTTTCAGTAATAAAGTTGATTTATTAAATTCTAATTACATTTATGTCATAAAAAATCTCATAATATATAAATATACATGTAAATCGTACTATTGAATTTAGATACTTTATACTGATTACGTTATTCATTATAATTTTTTTAAATACAATAATCTTGTTATTTATAAATACCTTATCTTGCATTCTAATCACTTCTCCATTAGTTTTTGTCTCTTTGATGGCATTTCTTTATCGTTAGATTCGACAAACCTTCCCGATTCTAGTGGATCTTCGAAATCTTCAAGACCATCACCGTCTTCGTCTCCAATATTATTTCCGGTCTGCATTGGTTCTTCATCCACAATTTCATCTGAATCATCAACTTCCTCGTAGGTTTTTTCTTCTACATTGGAGCATGTTTCAGAACTATGACAATTTGAGCATAAATTTGTGCATTTTAAACCATGTTTTCGGCAGCCACATTTTAAACTGTTACATCCAGTTTCACAGCTGCAGCAAATAGTTTTGAGCAATATTTCCGGAATTGATTCCTTTTCTGTAAATTTGGGCATAATGCCCCGTTGATGTTGCTTCCAGCCCCAACCTGTTGCTATCAGTTCATTACCCAGCCAAGCCTGAAGCTGATAATATGCCCTGTAACAATGTTGTTCTGCTGCACCTTCTGTGGGTGGGAGATTTGCCAATATGAAAGAAGATTTAATTCTTGCCAATTGATATTTTTGAAATCTTAATTGATTCAGTGTTATATTATCATTTTTACATTTATTTATTTGGTTGTTAATTATAGTAGTATATTTCGATTAGCAATTTTTTTGTTTATCAATGTAACATGAATGTAACATCTTACGTTTTTCGAGTAATTAAAGTGTAAATTTTAATAAATAGCTCAAAATTGTACATAATGATTCAAAAAAAAATTTTCGGATTCGAGTCTTTTTCGTTTATTTGCATTTTCTGAGAACATTTACCATAGTAATGTATAAGTATATTTTTTATACCATCAGAAAGTAGAGATTTCAACGAACAAAAAGCCCACCGACTTTTTTAAAAAAGCAGATATTTTGACGTGAGAATTTTCGATTGAAAATTGGGGTGCTTTTTCGATATTCAGTCAAAATAAGGTGAAAAAATGAATATTTTAAATCAAAAAAATTACTGTGTATTTGGGACATAAGAAGGTAAGTTTTCACCAAATTTCGTGAAAAAATAATTTTTTTTGCAAAAGATAAAAATAAAAAACCAAAAACTTGGTTATTTGAATTTTTCACATAAATTTTGAGGTTATATGAAAAAAGTGTAAAAACAAAAGTTGTAGATCTTTTTATTACCTACAACTTTGCCATTTAACTTTTTTTCATAGGACTTGTAGTTTTGCAGGAAATCGAGATAAACCGTTTTTTACCCTTAAAAACTCACCCCCTTCCCCTTCCCGACCTCAGATCACCCGTAAATTATTTTACCTTTCACTTTTGTTATATTCTCTACCTTTTCCAATGGGTTTCATCCTACTATAATTTTTTTTGGTCTGAAAAATTATCGACCCTGGTCTATTACCATACCAGGCGTTGCCTATCTTTCGGCAACTTCCCTAGCCAAACCTTTCCTATACCACAACTTCCCTTTCACCACCCTTTAATTTAACCAGGTAGTTTTGCTCTGTAAGCTCTAGATTTTTTTGCAATTCAACATTTTCATTTTCTTGAAATATGACGCTTCATATAATGAGATGATGACAAATTGACCTTAGTTCAAGATGGTACCAATAAATTATGGTACCATCTTGAACTGAGGTCAATCTTATGAACCTTTTTAAAATCCAGCCCTAACTCTAGGTACATTTACCATTTATTTTTATTTTATGAAATTAAGAAAAAAGTTGAGCTACCAGTTTGGAGCTCCAGGAGTCTGGCGTCCTGAGGTGGTCGCTTCGACGCCATCTGGTTATGCAAGACACAAAAAGCTTAAAATGTATTTATGTACAAAAAAATACTTATCCAGAAAATGTTTTAAATTATAAAAAACACAACAACAACGGCGAAAATGTTTCAAGGTATAAGCGAGGGGAAAAAGTGATTTTTGTACGTCAGAAGAATTATTCTTTGAGTATTTTTTGGAAATAAATTCATTCTAGAACTTTTTGGTTCCTTGCATAACCAGTGTCGGCTATTAGTTAGAACAAAGATTAGATACTGATTTTCATTTTTGATTGATGGAGACTGACTAAAAGGAACGTGTCTTTTGTACTTAAAATATTTTTAGATAAGTGTTTTGTAAATAATTTCATTCTATGCTATTTATCTTCTTGTATAATCAGAATGTTGGTTATCAGAAAAATTCGAAGATTAGAAATTGATATTTTAATAAACATATTTTCATTTTTAATTAGTCCATCAATAATTTTCTCTACTTTTTCTTAAATCCTAAAAAAGTGTTTTTATTTCACTTTTGTAACAAAAAGTTATTTATTTAATTACTTTTTTCTATAATTTAATAAAAGGATTTGGAATGTTTAGTATTTGTATTGATCATGCAGTCGATAACAACGCCCCAAAATATATATATAGGTATTAGGGTGGCCCATCTCTATAGGGGGTGAATTTTTTTTGCGTATTTTTTAAGTCTCACCCACGAAAATATACTATTATATTAGGAATAATTTATGTCAAAGTTTCAGATAATTCGGTGAACGGTAACCCGGTGCCGCATTCAGGTAGAAATTTGTAGATAAGATTTTATTACGGTAATACACTTAAATTTTACTTAAAATACAAATATCTACCTCTTTTCTCATATTGTTTTATTGGTGTAATTATTTCCTAGAAATTACTTGTTTTGGAAGTTTGGAAATATAATGCACCTACGGTAGGTTTTTATGTCAGTTTGCAATTGTGTTTTACAGTGGTGACATTATAAGTTCTAGCATACGTTCCTTTTTGAAAAAACATTTAACGATGGCTGATGTTAGATCCTTACGAAAGGATACTTTCATTTACTTAGTTGGACACTATTCGTCACAAATCATTGGCAATAAATTGCCGTCTAATAGACAAGTATTACAAGTGCTCTTTTATAACATTCGTGAAGTGAAGCTAAGTGTACATGAAAGTGCTACATTAACAATAAAAGAGGTGTCAGTGTTTTGGGATAAAGCTCGCATTCCGACACGTCAGGATTTTCATTGTGTTAAACAACTAGATAAACTTTATGCAGAGTGGAGGAACTTACAAAAATCGGCTAAAATGGCCAGTGCGGGAGTAAAGAAAAAAATTTCGTTGAAAAATTGGACGATCTTTTTGACATTTCTCATGCAAATGCATTGGAGTTGATGAAAATAGATGAAGATAAGCAGTTTTTAATTAACCAAAGAAAAAAGGGACGTCCTGGATTTATGCATGGTATTGATTACCAACTTGCTTCTCAAGAAAAATCAGCTGAGGAGAAATTACAGAAATTATCCGAACGAATGCAACGAAGTCAACAAGAAAAAGCTAGATTAGAGGAAACAGTCACCTGTCCATCGTCAAGTAGTAATTCAGCCGACTCCAACGAAAATGAAGATGAAATGATCGAAGCCCAAGAAGAGTTGTTACAAGACCAGCCTGGCCCGTCACAGCCAAAAAAGAGGAGATTGTATGGAACATGTAACATCATCACACCAAAAATAGCCGCTGCATTTGATGCTTGCAAAATAAGCGACAGGTATGGAGTCCATATTTTGACGGCAGTAGCAGAAGCACTAGGATATGACACCACATCTTTGTCCATCAGCAGAACCACACTTCAGCGCTCTAGACAACGCATCCGCGAAGAAAGAGCTGAAATATTAAAAACTGCCTTCGGTAATTCTGAATTGCCGGCCCCAGTCATCCATTGGGATGGAAAACTTTTACCTTCTCTCACTGGAACGGGAAATATCGATAGACTTGCTATCTTAGTTACTAGTGGAGATATTGAACAACTACTTGGAGTACCAGCTTTGCCCAATTCAACTGGAAGAGAACAGACTGAAGCAGTTTATGATGTGCTTTGTGAATGGAATTTGGACGAAAAGGTAATAGCTTTGTGTTGTGATACAACAGCATCAAATATGGGTTATATAAATGGGGCAGCCACACTATTGCAACAAAAATTAGAAAGAGATATTCTATATTTTCCTTGTAGACATCATATTTTTGAAGTGGTTTTGAGAAGTGTGTTTGACACAAAAATGCCTTCCTCATCTGGTCCAAATGTGCCACTATTTAAACGTTTTAGGGAATTTTGGCCCAAAATAGATCAAAAGAAACTAAAAACTGGATTTCAGGTATCAAAAATTAAACACATTTTACAACCAGTTAAAGCCGAAATTGTAAAGTTTCTAAATGCAGCTTTAACTTTGCAACAGCCTCGTGATGATTATAAAAAATTTTTAATGCTTTCTAAACTTGTTGTTGAAGAAGAGCCCACTCACACGACATTCTATCAACCGGGGGCATTTCATCATGCACGTTGGATGGCCAAAGCCATTTACTGTCTAAAAATATTTTTTTTCCAAGATCAGTTCCAACTAACTAAAAAAGAAAAAATAGGTATTGAAGATATATGTCTCTTTATTGTAAAGATTTATGTAAAGGCCTGGTTTACAGAGTCATTTGCTAGTAAAGCACCGCTTCATGACAGACTTTTGTAAAGAACTCATTAATTATCAAAATATTGACAAAGAAATATCTCAAGCCGCAAGTAGGAAAATAGTGAACCATTTGTGGTACCTTAATTCAGTAAATGTTGGCTTATCTTTCTTCGATGACGATATTTCAGTTACCACTAAAAGAGAAATGGTTAAAGCTTTGAATAGGAAAGCACCAAATCAAGAGGGTATTAAACGACTTATGATTAGTAACATCACTGACGTTGAAAACAAGGAAATTCAGGACTTCATATGCGAGAACACTAAACAGTTTTTTCAAAAATTAGGTTTGTCTATGGAATTTTTGGAAAATGATCCAACCACATGGAGGGAAAATGAAAGTTATACCCGATGTTTCAATATTGTAAACAAAATTAATGTTGTAAATGATGCCGCTGAGAGAGGAATCAAACTTATTACTGACTATAATGACATTTTAACGAAAAATGAAGACCAAAAACAGTTTTTACTCCAAGTTTTAAATGATTATAAATCACAGTTTCCAAATGTAAAAAAAGAAACCCTGTCGCATGCTTTGGCCTAGTGCAAAAAATATTGTTTTTATTACTATATGTCTTGTAGATTTAGGATAATATTTGGTACTATGTATGAAAAAAACGTTTCATAATAAAATACACAAAGATAAAACGAGAGTTTTATTTCAAAAACTTCTAGTCTAGTTTTCTTAGACTACGAATTTACAGTAGTATGACACATGTCATAGTCACAACAGATAATGTCTTTGATATTTGTATGACTTGATTAGTCATTCTAAAGATAAATGTTGCTGATTAAAAAAAAAAAAACAATGCATCAACCAAAGAATGTAAATAATTCCATTTACTTTCATTATTGCATAATAATGCATTCTGCGGCACCCCTTGCCTTCAATTTGCCTCAATAATATTTTGAGGGGACTGTTTTTTCTTCAAATGGAACCATTTGCAGGGGTAAGAAATAAAAAATTTCGATTTCGAAACAGATGGGCCACCCTAATAGGTATAGTAGTATGCACGCTTAAATTTTAAATTTATTTATAAGCGTATGTCGCTCATCTTTGAGACGTTTTTTGAGGTTATGTCGAAATTCTTGGGTGATGGGTCAATTCTGACTCCGGATTCGTTTTCAGCACACCAAAAAGCATACGGTGTGGTACCTCACCTTTCAACTACAACACTTTTTGTGGGCCTGTGTAATCAAATAGGTATTAGTAGTCGGCCATGCCCGACTGCAACTTTCTACTCGATTATGAACTATTCAAGCTAAAGTCACATTGTTGCGATCCTGGGCGTCGCAAATACAGAATGTACGCCTGCGATATGCCCCTGTTGTTTAGCTAATAGTAGCTATTAGGGAAATTTGCGATCATTACAGAACTGCATTTTCTTTAAATAATAATGTTTCATATCAGTACAGGAGTACATTTTCTTTAAGTGATACGTACAAACATTTTTAAATAATTGAAGGTCTTCTATAATTTGCTGCTTCCACGTTCCCTAAATGGCTCTGTACTCCCAGCAGAACTATATAATTAAAGGAAGCCAGTTCCGGTCTGGTAAGATGACTTTCATTGTTCTTTATAACTCGTCGACAATTTGTTCTTTGAGAAGTTTTTGGTTGCTACAACAACTATTTAATTAAACTTAAAATTTGCTCCTTAGGCATTTTGTTTGAAAACTAAACGTAGTTTTGCAAATTATAAGAATGTTTATCTATATTTGTTTAATACAGGGAGAGTCGATGTTAACATGTCAAAATTTAGGAGTCGATTATTTCCAAAACTTTAAATATAAAATGCAGCTACAAAAAATACCTATTGCCCTACCTACCCAATCGACGTTAAGCAACATACAGTGTGTTAATACAGCGTGTGCTATTTAATACCGCAACACTCCGTTATTTTTGAACACGTTGTCCGATTTTAATATATATTTTACTTCCACATCCAGTGGAAGTATAGTAACGACAAAAAAATTTTTGAACATTTTTATTTTTCAAATAGGTTTAGAATGTCATGAAACGTCAAGATTTTAAATTCGAGCAAAAAAAAAAAAATTCTGTCTGTCGGTCTGTCTGTCTGTCGGTCTTACAGTCTTTTTTTTGTGCTCACGTTTACTCTGGAACCGTTTAAGATATTGACTTGAAATTTGGTACACGTATATACTTTAACGGGATCTGGAACTAGATTATATTTTCATCTTATTCCGTTGAAGGGTTGGGGGGTAAATTGGGGAAATCAAGCAGGTAAGGGTCCATAAAATTGGTATTTGGTATATATAAAAGAAGTTAAGGTCTCAAAAAAATTTTGGCATTAGCCACCCCCATTACTACCCCCATTGTTAAAGCAATTGAAAAAAATTAAATTGTAATTTAGCGTGTATGCAAGAACCTAAGGCCTCAATTTTTTTTTCTACTTAATCAAAATGTCCGTCTGTCCGTCCGTCCGTCCGTCCGTCCGTCCGTCCGTCCGTCCGCCACGTTTCTTGTAAGCACGATAACTCAAGAAAGAAAAATCCGATTGTACTAAAATTCGGACAGTAAGTTAGTGTTAGCTAGAGGAAGAACCCTATTGTTTTCGAACATAATCGATCGGTAAATAAAAATGTTATTAGGTAATGATTTAAATTTGAAAACAATTTTTTTTTGATTTTTATGTTTTTGTAATTGAATAGAAATCTGGTGGAATGATAATTCATATTAATATCTAAATATTTCTATATTTTACAAATATACATTTCATAATGTAATATACAACAGTGGAAATATGATTTTAGCGCGTGTCTTATAATGTAAAAATTTACATCTTTTTACGTGTAAGGTGGTGGTGTAGTTCTTACGCTTTTGACTCTGTATTTACGTACACACACTTAAATGAGATAAATCAAATACCATTTGAAATGTACTTAAAAGATATTAATAAAGGTTTTAATGGTTAAAGGAATCCAAGGGTTCGAAACCCAAATAGGGTATGGTATAGTTTTTTTTTATTTTCACTTTATTTTACACTGAGTCTTCTACCAACTAAGTTCGTACTAGAAAATTAAAAATATCTAAAACTAACATTATTTACAAAAAACTGCGAAGAGTAACCTATAGAATGTGTAACAATTATATAAAAAGTTCAGTGAACAGGCGAAGAGTACGTTTTTACCTTGTTAATAATTATGTTTAAATTGTTTTAACTCCGAGCGTCGAAAGTTCAATGTAACATTAATTTCAAAATGTTACTATACACCAAAGACGGTCGGCCTTTTGGCCAGCGTTGCCAGAGCACGAGGATTTCTTTTGTCAAGGTCAAGGTCATTAAATGACCTTGAAATGACAAAAAAATTTCGCCTGCGGCGCTATCACTAACCGCCCCATGTACACATACATGTGACCCTCCACAGTAAAAGGGGGTACCAACCGAAAATTGTTGTTTACCATAAAACTGGTTTTTCTAAAACTTAAATGTGTGTAGAATAATAATATATTGAAATCTAAAAAAAATTATTTTGACTTCCTACTGTGGAGGGTCACATATATCTACAGAACTCCCAAGTATCTTATACACGAGCCGCCACTGAACTTTGCGTTTTAAACACAAGGGGCCTGGCCACCCCCAGAAAAATTCTCTAGTTGCGCCAATGTGTGGTATGGATGCGCAGTGGGTTTCCTCGAGTAAAATGGATGCGCAGTGGGTTTCTTCAAGAAGTATGAATGCGTAGTGGCTTTCCTCTAGTAAATCGAATGTGCAGTGTGTTACATCGAGTAGAATGAATGCGTAGTAGGTTTCCCCGAAGAAAATGCTTGAAGTGGAGGTTTTACGTCTATCGTGTAGTTCACGGCACAGAATGATTTTTTATATCTTTGTCATGCCATTTTTTGCGTATTACTTCCACATTCAGTTGAAGTATACTAACGCAAGAAAAATGTTTGAAAATGTTCATTGCTCAAATAGGCTTAGAATGTCATTGAACGTTAATATTTTAAGTTTGAACAAAAATAATTTGTCTGTTGCGTCGTGCGTCGGTCTGTCTGTTGGTCTTGTAACTTTTTGGTACCCACGATTATTCTGGAACCGTTTAAGACATTGACTTAATAAAATCTGGCACACGTATGTATTTTAACGAGATCTGGAAATAGATTATGTTTTGATCTTATTCCGTTGAAGAGTGAGAGGTAAATTAGGGTAAATGGGGGTAAATAGGCAAATCAAGCAATTAAGAGTGCATGAAATTGGTAGGTATTTAGTAAACATAAGAGGAGCTAAGGTCTCAAAAACATTTTTGCATTAGCTACCCCCATTACCAGCCCCACCCATTATTAAAGGGGGTGCAAATATATTGTGTGATTTAGTGTGTGTACAAGAACCAGTCATCAAGAATTCTTTTCACTTCATTCACCCTCACCACCATACTACTGATGGGGCATATTATTTTATGGGTTTTTGGGGTATACGATTTCAAATATTATACTATTAAAGTTCCATAAACAATTATTTCCACATAGTGGAGTGCAAATATAGTGTTTTCGTTATAAGAAACTTGGATAGGAAGTCTGGATGTGGAAGTAGTGATTCCTTAGGCAACGGTTTTTTGACATAGTACTCGATAAGTTTCGGCCATTTTAAAAAATTCGTAATTTTCATATTTTCAAAGCCTACTAAGGTCCTCTAAATGAATCGAAAATTCGAGATCAACTGTTAGGCAATTTTTTATCGGCAAAACGGATAGCGTATTCGATCGCAGTTTTCTCAAATAACTACATATAGGGTGTTTGTTTATAACGTGGTTATTTTCTGAAAGGGAATTATCTTTATAAAAGTTCTCGAAAAGGGACAAAAGGTATAGCCCGAATATTTTATAAAAAATTGTTTTAAAGGTAAAAGGGAGCAAAAGTGTATCTATTAATTTAAATCAAAAACCTAGCTCATTATTTCAAAGCAAGGCAATAAATCCCAGTCCAGGATAGATAGTTAGATAGATAAAACTTTATTTGTTCCTTTGTGTACAAAGACAACAGAAATCCCTAGTGGGTGTAGAACATGTCAAGTAGCTTAATATAAAATAAGATACAGATATACAGCCTGATCTACCATGATATGCGGAAAATAAAATGGTGTACTAGTCTTCAATATGGGAAATCCCCTGCAAAATTTTAGAGAGTTCTGAGGTAATTTAGTATACTAAATTATTAGTGAATTTGCGAAGATACACTGCTGATGTTGAGTAGACCAGGAATAGGTCGACGAACTTACTTGTGAAATAACGTATTGGAGTTGTTTACATTACCTTAATCGACATAAAAAGTGAAGCCGTTTATCGTTTTTTTCGAAAAATTTGTAGATAGCTTATGTACAGAGAATTGATTGAGCTTTCCGGCACTTTATTTTTTCTCTAACAAAAAAAAACAAAACACCGAGTATGCGGACATCTCAAAGCCAACCGCCGCCCAGTCTATTAATTAGGGTGCAGACGTACCACTCGGCTAAAGTGCGCCATCTGTTGGACACCACGCAAGACTAGTTTTCACCCGGTGACGTCACAGTGCTTTTCGTGAGGAGTGGCGAGGATTTCAACTTTTAATTACACAGCCCCACAAAAAAAAAGTGGTCTGTCCGGCGGACCAGACCAAAGTATCCGTATGTATTTGGACCCGCTGAAACCGAATCCGCAGTCATAATTGTCAGATTGGCTCGTTTTTCACCCCCAACCTCAAAAGACACCCCCAAAACAAAAACAAAGTGGTCTGTCCGGCGAACTATACCAGTGTATCCTTATGTATTTTGACCCGCTGAATCCGGATTCGAAGTTAGAATTGAAAAACCGAAAAACACACCCCCTAAAAAAATGGCTTGTTCGACGGACTAGACCAGTGTATTCTTATGTATTTGGACCTGCTGAAACCGAATCTGATGACAGAATTGTCAGACTGGCTCGTTTTTCACCCCCAACCCCAAAAAACACCCCCAAAACAAAAACAAAGTGGTCTGTCCGGTGGACTATACCAGTGTATTCTCATGTATTTTCACCTGCTGGATCCGGATTAGAAGTTAGAATTGACAGATTGGCTCATTTTTCACCCCTAACCCCGAAAAACACACCCCCCAAAAAAACTGTTTTTCCGACGGACTAGACCAGTGTATTCTTATGTATTTGGACCTGCTGAAACCGAATCTGATGACAGAATTGTCAGACTGGCTCGTTTTTCACCCCCAACCCCAAAAAACGTCCCCAAAACAAAAACAAAGTGGTCTGTCCGGTGGACTATACCAGTGGATCCTTATGTAATTTGACCCACTGAATCCGAATTCGAAGTCAGAATTGTCAGATTTGCTCGTATTTCACACCTAAAAAACACCAAAGTGGTCTGTCCGGCGGACCATACCAGTATATCCTTATATATTTGGACCGCTGAAACCGAATCCAAATCCGAAGTTAGAATTGTCAGATTGGCTCGTGTTCACCTCCGGACCCCCAAAATGGTCTCCCCGGCGGACCATACCAGTGTATCCTTATGTATTTGTTTTTGTTTTGGGGTTGTTGTTTGGGGTTGGGGGTGAAAAACGAACCAGCCTGACAATTCTGACATCGGATTCGGTTTCAGCAGGTCCAAATACATAAGAATATAAATACTGATCTGGTCCGCCGGACAGACCATTTTTTTGGAGGGGTGGAGTAAGTACTGCGATTTAAGAGCTGATATTCGGTGTGGTATGTTTTTATACATAAATACACACTAGGGTGGCCCATCTCTATAGGGGGTGAATTTTTTTTGCGTATTTTTTAAGTCTCACCCCACGAAAATATACTATTATACTAGGAATAATTTATGTCAAAGTTTCAGATAATTCGGTGAACGGTAACCCGTGCCGCATTCAGGTAGAAATTTGTAGATAAGATTTTATTACGGTAATACACTTAAATTTTACTTAAAATACAAATATCTACCTCTTTTCTCATAATGTTTTATTGGTGTAATTATTTCCTAGAAATTATTTGTTTTGGAAGTTTGGAAATATAATGCACCTACGGTAGGTTTTTATGTCAGTTTGCAATTGTATTTTACAGTGGTGACATTATAAGTTCTAGCATACGTTCCTTTTTGAAAAAACATTTAACGATGGCTGATGTTAGATCCTTACGAAAGGATACTTTCATTTACTTAGTTGGACACTATTCGTCACAAATCATTGGCAATAAATTGCCGTCTAATAGACAAGTATTACAAGTCCTCTTTTATAACATTCGTGAAGTGAAGCTAAGTGTACATGAAAGTGCTAAATTAACAATAAAAGAGGTGTCAGTTTTTTGGGATAAAGCTCGCATTCCGACACGTCAGGATTTTCATTGTGTTAAACAACTAGATAAACTTTATACAGAGTGGAAGAACTTACAAAAATCGGATAAAAGGGCCAGTGCGGGAGTAAAGAAAAAAATTGGACGATCTTGTTGACATTTCTCATGCAAATGCATTGGAGTTGATGAAAATAGATGAAGATAAGCAGTTTTTAATTAACCAAAGAAAAAAGGGACGTCCTGGATTTATGCATGGTATTGATTACCAACTTGCTTCTCAAGAAAAATCAGCTGAGGAGAAATTACAGAAATTATCCGAACGAATGCAACGAAGTCAACAAGAAATAGCTAGATTAGAGGAAACAGTCACCTGTCCATCATCAAGTAGTAATTCAGCCGACTCCAACGAAAATGAAGATGAAATAATCGAAGCCCAAGAAGAGTTGTTACAAGACCAGCCTGGCCCGTCACAGCCAAAAAAGAGGAGATTGTATGGAACATGTAACATCATCACACCAAAAATACCCGCTGCATTTGATGATTGCAAAATAAGCGATAGGTATGGAGTCCATATTTTGATGGCAGTAGCAGAAGCACTAGGACATGACACCACATCTTTGTCCATCAGCAGAACCACACTTCAGCGCTCTAGACAACGCATCCGCGAAGAAAGAGCTGAAATATTAAAAACTGCCTTCGGTAATTCTGAATTGCCGGCCCCAGTCATCCATTGGGATGGAAAACTTTTACCTTCTCTCACTGGAATGGGAAATATCGATAGACTTGCTATCTTAGTTACTAGTGGAGATATTGAACAACTACTTGGAGTACCAGCTTTGCCCAATTCAACTGGAAGAGAACAGACTGAAGCAGTTTATGATATGCTTTGTGAATGGAATTTGGACGAAAAGGTAATAGCTTTGTGTTGTGATACAACAGCATCAAATATGGGTTATATAAATGGGGCAGCCACACTATTGCAACAAAAATTAGAAAGAGATATTCTATATTTTCCTTGTAGACATCATATTTTTGAAGTGGTTTTGAGAAGTGTGTTTGACACAAAAATGCCTTCCTCATCTGGTCCAAATGTGCCACTATTTAAACGTTTTAGGGAATTCTGGCCTAAAATAGATCAAAATAAACTAAAAACTGGATTTCAGGTATCAAAAATTAAACACATTTTACAACCAGTTAAAGCCGAAATTGTAAAGTTTCTAAATGCAGCTTTAACTTTGCAACAGCCTCGTGATGATTATAAAGAATTTTTAATGCTTTCTAAACTTTTTGTTGAAGAAAAGCCCACTCACACGACATTCTATCAACCAGGGGCATTTCATCATGCACGTTGGATGGCCAAAGCCATTTACTGCCTAAAAATATTTTTTTTCCAAGATCAGTTCCAACTAACTAAAAAAGAAAAAATAGGTATTGTAAAGGTTTATGTAAAGGCCTGGTTTACAGCGTCATTTGCTAGTAAAGCACCGCTTTATGACTTAGACTTTTGTAAAGAACTCATTAATTATCAAAATATTGACAAAGAAATATCTCAAGCCGCAAGTAGGAAAATAGTGAACCATTTGTGGTACCTTAATTCAGTAAATGTTGGCTTATCTTTCTTTGATGACGATATTTCAGTTACCACTAAAAGAGAAATGGTTAAAGCTTTGAATAGGAAAGCACCACATCAAGAGGGTATTAAACGACTTATGATTAGTAACATTACTGACGTTGAAATCAAGGAAATTCAGGACTTCATATGCGAGAACACTAAACAGTTTTTTCAAAAATTAGGTTTGTCTATGGAATTTTTGGAAAATGATCCAACAACATGGAGGGAAAATGAAAGTTATACCCGATGTTTCAATATTGTAAACAAAATTAAAGTTGTAAATGATGCCGCTGAGAGAGGAATCAAACTTATTACTGACTATAATGACATTTTAACAAAAAATGAAGACCGAAAACAGTTTTTACTCCAAGTTGTAAACGATTATAAATCACAGTTTCCAAATGTAAAAAAAGAAACCCTGTCGCATGCTTTGGCCTAGTGCAAAAAATATTGTTTTATTACTATATGTCTTGTAGATTTAGGATAATATTTGGTACTATGTATGAAAAAAACGTTTCATAATAAAATACACAAAGATAAAACGAGAGTTTTATTTCAAAAACTTCTAGTCTAGTTTTCTTAGACTACGAATTTACAGTAGTATGACACATGTCATAGTCACAACAGATAATGTCTTTGATATTTGTATGACTTGATTAGTCATTCTAAAGATAAATGTTGCTGATTAAAAAAAAAACAATGCATCAATCAAAGAATGTAAATAATTCCATTTACTTTTATTATTGCATAATAATGCATTCTGCGGCACCCCTTGCCTTCAATTTGCCTCAATAATATTTTGAGGGGACTGTTTTTTCTTCAAATGGAACCATTTGCAGGGGTGAGAAATAAAAAATTTCGATTTCGAAAAAGATGGGCCACCCTAATACACACTTTAATGAAATTTTTTAAAAAATGGGCAAGATCCCCATTCTACTATGCCATTATTCATAAGCTCCTAATTTAAGATAAATATTTTTAAGTCTAACGGATCTTTCTCCGCTCGACAAACCATGACCTACTAATCAATAATTATTGATTAGTCGGTATATTATAATATGCAATTCTATTTTATAAACCATCTCCCGCTGATACCGACATGATCGTTAAAATGTGCATCGATTAGAGGGCATTTTGAGATATTCAACGACTGGCTCTCAGAGTGAAAAAACAGGTTTTTTCCAAATATTTCATTAAATGGGCACGTGTGGCACGTCGTTTTATATGTTTTTAAGGTCTGTGAATCATTATTTGAGGTTAAAAATCGTGTAGTAATCTTTAAGTGTTGGTAATTTACTTTATAAGAGGGCGACAAAACATTGGTTAAAAGGACCTGCTAGCTCAAAACAAGTTTTTAAAAAATTAAACAAACGTAAACTTAATATTCTGTATTTTTTTAGGGTGGAAAGACTTGATCATCCTTTTTTTATTTTATATTTTTTTATGATTTTTTGTATTTTATTATTATTTTTTTTTTAATTCTTACTGTAAACAATGAAACGTCAAAACCAACATTTAACCTTTTTCGGAATCTCTTCACTGTCGGAAGTTATATTTTCAGAAATTCTCGTATGAGGATTCTGGCAAGAATGTTCTGTGCTTAGTTGCAGACAAATGGACATTAAACTGCATGACAAGCCATTAGCCACGCAGCTGCATCGTGTTGTGTTACACGGATTTATTGACTTGCATGAGCATTTTGCTAATGCCAAAATGTAATCTGGGCAATTTGAGTCTTTCTTGGCAAGGCAATCGGAATAATTCCATTTTATCTTCGTCAGCCTGCCACCCGTATTGAGTGGCATTTATATTTGGTCAAGAGAAATCCATTACAGACAACCACAAAAATGTTTGGAAATGTGCCCTTTTTACGTTTTTTGAAAACATTCAGTAGTTGGTGGAAGAGCAGAGAATGGCGCTTCTTTTAGTTGGGCTTGTCCGACTTTTTTAGCTCATAGATAAGTTCTAACATCAGTCATTTTGCTAGCATTGTTTACTCCATAACACGAAGCTACAAAAATTGCACATTCTTGAAAAACATCCTCGATATTGCTATTTAATTGACCCAAATGCGTTAAAATCCGACCATCTGTTGAAAATTTAATGACCTTTTTTTTTTCTCCAATCCCATGGTACTGAGCCACCGTGTCGCAACCAGATAAAGAAAGTGCGGCTGGTAAATATGGTATGATTTGTTTCTGTTTTAAAACCGTGACCGTAATATCTGTGGTGGCTCGTAGTGATTTAAAAAAAATCATAGACATCTCGTTTTTCAAATCTAATATTACATTTACGACGTCGGAATTTCCTTTAATCTCGTGAATAAGTTGCTGTACCATAATGGTAGCCGCTTCTTCATGTTGCGTCGCTAGATCGGCCCTCCCAGATATCACTCTCAAAAAACATAAACCTAAATTATATCCTGAGTTTCTTCCGTAAGACATTAAAAATAACTTTTCATTTCCTTACAGAAGAAAGTTTAATATTAAAATATTTAATAAAGGGGAAATTATTTGTAAAACATAATTGCATCTTATTTCTGAGGTATGTTTCCTTTTGTATTGAATTTGTTTTTAACACCCACAATCGACACCTATTTTATATTTTGATAGGGTAACACAGAAGGAATTGCCCCTAAATTTTTTTATACCTCATATTTGTGTTTTCGAACCTGACAAACATAGAAAACGATGTATCACATGCCAACATTTGGTAAATTAAAATTTTAAGAAAATTACACCTTAGATAAGATTTTGAATAGCTCAAAATGCCCAAGGGTGCTAGAGTGGCATCAACCGGATTCTTAAAACAGACCTACTAAAGTGCCGATAACCTTAAAAAAAACCTCTACTATACCTTACTTCCACCTTTTTTGATTGGCACTCAGACTATAAGATGATATGGTTCTGTTGTTTTCTTACAATTTGGACATGGAATTGAAACCAAAAAACGGACTTTGAAATTAGAAAAGGCAAAAATAATTCACGTAAACTGTTTTTTTTACCGTTTCGAGGACTAATGTGTGAGTTTTAATGGGGATTTAGTATTTACAAAAGAAAACAAGGAATTAAATGAACAGTAATCAATTTTGACCACAGTACATAAATAATACATTTTTGTCTTATTCTTAAATATGGTTACCGGTATTTATAAATTGCTAACTTACCAAGTATATTTTATCGACACCAGAAATTACTATTCTAATTTTCATATCATATATACCACAGGAAGAAAGTGCTTCATTTAATTCCGTATTCGTCAAATTACATTGTTATGAGCAAAATCTTTTTATGAATTTTATTCACGAGTTACGGTTTCTAATTATGTATAACTTAGTTCCCCGATTTAAGCACTTGCCAGATTTTTATTTTTGGCGAAAAACGCTAATCGTTTAAACAAAAGATAATTAAATAAGTTGTTGACTTATAAAAATTAATCGCTAGCTTCTTTTCCTAGTTAACGCTAATTTCGTCAAGGCCTATAAAGTTTTTAAAATTGCTATATTATACGCCTCAGATTGAGCTGAGGATTTAAAGAACAATGTGGAAGGATTTTAATAGTTTTAGAAGGATTTGGCTAATTAGAGTTTCCTTCATAATTCGTGTAGTTTTTTATTAACGTGTGAATTTAATTGTCAATAACTAAAAATTAAGAACTCATTGATATTTCAATATGATCAAATTATATCATATCATTTATTCATATCATAGACGAAAGAGTTACATGTGTTAGTAAGATAGTAAGGTACAAAACTTAAGCAGCTACAAATAATTGTACAACACTATAAATAGTTTAAAATGTATTATTAAAATATTTACTGAAGTTGTAGAAAGCTTTGTCACTAAAAGTATTCTTAATTGTTCTTTTAACATTTTTAAGTGGTATTTTTTTACAGGCAAGGTATTAAAAGACTTTGTTTCCTAATAGCCAGAGTAATCTTGACACCATTTCAGTCGCCAGTAGGAGGAACTGCTTGTATTTTTGATATCGTGGTCATATATTTTAAATTGTTACTGTATACTCACAACATTCGAATCGAATAAGAACATCGGTGGCACTGTAGTTGTTTTCGAACCTCTGCAAGCATCTAGTTGGCTCTAAATTGCAGTTCCGATATCATCTGCATCGCTTTTCTTTGCAGACCAAACACACGTTAAACTCCACATGCATTGTCCCTCACGATCATACCATACGGAAGGTGGAATGAAAATTAGCAGAAAATAAAAACAGCTTACACGGGCTTCTAGACATCGGTATGAAATTCCCGCCTCAGCTTTTGATTGAGCTGTATAGCGTTATCGCTATAAATAAAATTAAAATGGAAGTAAATATACTTATATTGTTTTTAATACATGTTCATATTTTATGTGATATTAGTATTTTTTAGTATATTGATATTATATTTTTATATCGAATGTTTTTATTTTTCTTAGCGACTCCATGGAAACTTCTCCATTATGGATCGAGTTTTCCTTTTTGTTTCTTAGCGACTCCATGGAAACTTCTCGCTTTTGGAAGTGAGTGAGTCGCTATAGTCGCTATATACACCCCCTCGTTAAAAAAGAAAATAGTCAATCAATCAACGTGTCGATTGCAAAACGTACTTTTTTAATCGGGGTAGGCAAAGTGTCACATCTGTCAACTAATACAAAAGCCGGTTTAACCCTATCAATATTGACAGTTATGACTTTGTCTCCTTTCTTAAAGGTAAATAACTTATCTGAACGAGATAAAACTTTAAACGGTCCTTCATATAAAGGAGTAAATAACCGTTTTAAACGTTCAATGCGAACGAAAATAAAATCGCAAGAGGCAAGATCTGAACTAACAAAAGTTTTGTAATTGCCATGCGAAGTTGGAGGAACAAATTTTAAATTATTAAAATAAATGCGTAATTTGTCAATGAAATAAGGAATATCTGGGGAATTATACGATTCAACGAAAAATTCGCCAGGTAAACGAAGGGTTTGACCATATATGAGTTCAGCAGGTGAACATTGCAGATCTTCCTTGGGAGTTGTCCTAAATGCTAATAAAATGATGGGTAATTCATCTGTCCAATGTGATGTATTGGCTCTAGCTAACAAGGAAGTTTTAAGTGAGCGATGAAATCTTTCAATTAAAGAGTTGCCTTCTGGGTGATATGGAGTTGTACGTATTCTATGAAAACCTAAAAACTTTGCAAATTCATTAAATAATCTTGACTCGAATTGTACTCCTTGATCAGTCGTTACTGACAAGGGAACACCGAAACGACAAACAAAGTTTTGAAATAAAGTACGTGCAACTGTTTCTGCTGTGATGTCGCGAAGAGGGTACGCTTCCGGCCACCTAGTGAATCGTTCAATCACCGTAAGAATGTAAGAGTTACCTTTGGATGGAGGTAATGGTCCTACCAAATCTATGTGGATGTGGTCGAATCTGATTTTCGGAATGGAAAAGTTCCCGAGAGCACTTCGCGTATGTCGACTGACTTTGACAGCTTGACAGTTAATGCACGATTTTGACCATAAATTGCAATCTGTGTTCATTTTCGGCCAAAAATAGTTATTTGAAATCAACAGTCTAGTGGCTTTAATACCAGGATGAGATAAGTTGTGAAAAATATCGAATATCGTTCGTCTGTAAACAAGTGGAACAAAAGGTCTGACTTTTGCACGAGAAACATCACACCAAATAAAATCATTTGAATCTGGAATTTGTATCTTTTTTAAAATGAAATTGGTTTTAGTTAGTGATGATTTATCTGACAATAAATAGTTGAGATTTGAATCTTTCTCCTGAGCTTCACTAAGCAACTTTAGGTCAAAGTTAACATTAAGGAAGGGAGAATTTTTAAGTTGAAGTGGTAAAATATCTTGTTTTAAGGAAGAAGTGTCGTAAATACGTGACAAGCTGTCAGCTATTACATTATGTTTTCCTTTAACATGTTGTATTTTACAAGAAAATTGAGCTATGTATTCTAAATGACGTATTTGACGAGGAGATCTTTCTACTTTTGTGAATAAAGCGTTGATTAAAGGTTTGTGATCTGTAAAACAATTAAACTTTCGACCTTCAAGTATAAACTTAAAATGTTTAATTGCAGTATATAATGCTAAAAGTTCTTTGTCAAAAACCGAATAATTGGTTTGTGCTGTGGTTAATTTACGGGAAAAGAATGCTAAAGGAGCAAGAAATCCCTTATTATCTTTTTGCTCTAAAACTGCACCCATGGCAAGGTTAGAACAATCTACTGAGAGACATAAGATAGTATCGTCATTATTGCAAGGATGAGCTAAAACTACTGCATTACTTATTGCGTCTTTGGCTTTCGAAAATCCGTCTAAACATTGATCAGGCCAACTATTTATCTTTGTAATTTTATCATGAGATAAACTGTTACAAAGAGAATATAGGGGAAGTAATATTTCAGCAAAATGAGGTATGAAACGATGATAAAAATTCACCATACCTATGAAACGTTGTAGTTGTTTGAGAGTTGTCGGTAAAGGGAAATTATTAATGACTTCGACTCTCTCAGTTGATGGTAAAATACCTGATGAAGAGATGTGATGACCTAAAAAGGTTAAATTGTCAACTCCTAAGATACATTTAGATGGTTTAATGTTAATTCCGTATGTGTCTAATCTCTTGAAAACCTTTTCCAAATGTTCCAAATGTTGTACATCTGATTGACTTGCGATTAATATATCATCCAAATAGACGAAAACGAAAGGTAAATTGACAAGTACTTCATTCATAAAACGTTGGAAAGTTTGACCGGCATTGCGTAGACCAAAAGGCATGCGGGAAAATTCAAACAGTCCGAATGGAGTTGTTATAGCTGTCTTATAAACGTCATTTTCAGCGACAGGTATCTGATGGTACGCTCGCACTAAATCAATCTTGGAGAAAATAGTGCAGCCGTGCAACTGAGAGCTAAAGTCGTGGATATGAGGTAATGGATATCTGTCTGGAATGGTAATCGTATTTAGTTGTCGATAATCTCCACAAGGTCTCCAGTCATTCTCTTTTTTCGCCACTAGATGGAGTGGAGAGGAAACTTGAGAAGATGATGGTTTGCAGATACCTAATTCTACCATGTTATTAAATTCTGTTTGAGCTATTTTAAATTTAAGATTGTCTAATCTACGAGGTCGTGAAAAAGGTAAATGACCTTCAGTAACTATATGATGTACAATAGAATGTTTAATAGGTAAATTGTAATCTGGGGAACTAATTAAATTAGGAAATTGTAAAATAATTTGTTATATTTATCTGTCAAAGGAAATAATTTAAGTGAATCTAATCTACTATTGTCTAAAGGACTATTTTTAATAAAACAATTAACTGACAAATTAGTCTTGTTATCAATTATTCGAGCTCCTTTAAGATCAACAACTAAACCAAAATGAGACAAGAAATCTGCTCCGACTATCGGTATGTCAACGTCTGCTATATTGAAAACGAAAGGAAATAATCTACGTAAGTTTAGATTGACTTTTAACAATTTCTTACCGTAAGTAAAAATGGTTGAACCGTTAGCCGCGGTTAATATCGTATCGAAATTCTTTTTTAAATCTGTGAAAGCATTGCGTGGCACCACAGATAAATCGGCACCAGTGTCAATTAGGAAGTTCAGGTTGTTAGATCTATCGTAAATAAAAAGTCGACGACGTTTGCTGTTAGTAATGTCAAAATCAGACGTCATAAAATTATTATCAAACTTCAGTCATCTTTGAGAATTATCAGATTTTTTACAATTCTTACTGAATTTGCACCATTCACCTCCACAACGATAGGCATTGGCACCATAAAGTTGATGGTAGTAACAAATAGTATTGTCTGTACGATCAAATTTATTGGAAACATTATTACGGCTGGGTGAACGATTGCGATTAGTGGTACGAGTTTGTGAATTGCTTCTACTTTTGCAATTGTTGCAGCATGAAGTAGAAGGTTGAGGCTCGAAGGATTGATTGGAAAGTCTGGATTCTAAAGAGTTTAATCGAGAATTAAAAATTTCTTGTTTTTGTAATACTTGATTAATTGAATCATGAAAAGTGATTGAAAAATTTTTGATAGTAGTAGTTAAATCTGATAACGGGGTTGACTCAGAGTCAAGAGGATTTTTGGAGTACGATGCAACCATTGAATTTTGACAGGACTCCCAGATCTGATCCGCAATATCTAGAATCTCTTTTGTGTCTGTTTTCCCTGAAGCTGTAATGGCAATATATACTGTTTGAGGTAAACGTCTTTTCCATAGCTTTATCAATAAATCTTGACTAACCATGCTGAATCCTCCAACCATATTCAGCATGGATCTATAGAAATCTGAAGGTTTCAGATCGCCCATTTGGGAACCTGATAACAGATCATTCAGACGTTTTTCCTCACTCGATGATAAACGTGAAATTAAAACTTTCTTTAAATTTATATAGAGATCCGTTTCCGGGGGATTAGATATTATATCGTATATATTATCTATCACATCTAATGGCAAATTAGCTATAACCTGATCATACTTTTTCTTGTCATTGACAATTTTTGCAACAGAAAACCGTGATTCGATCTGGGTAAACCAAATTTCTGGTTTTGATTTCCAGAATGGGGGTAATTTGACAGACGTGACATAATGGGTTAGAGGAAAATCCTCGTCTGAAGGCATAACTAATCGATTGTGATTGATTGATTGATTGTTTTCTTAGATAAAAAGGGAATGTACTTTAACTCACTCACCGACAGATGACAGTACTTGTAATGTGTACAACTTCAGTTGATTGAATTAGGAAATTACCATAAATTATAGGAACATCTATTCAACTTTGGAACCTCTATTCAAAATTCATTTGGAAAATTCTTCTCTTCATAAAATGGTCAATTTATAACGGTAGTTGATAATACTGAATCTCTTCTTGTATATATTTATCACGTTGGACATAAAATTTTCACTTCTGGCATATATTTATCACGTTGGACATAAAATGATCACGTCGGGGTCACCAAATTTATAGCGTTATCGCTATAAATAAAATTAAAATGGAAGTAAATATACTTATATTGTTTTTAATACATGTTCATATTTTATGTGATATTAGTATTTTTTAGTATATTGATATTATATTTTTATATCGAATGTTTTTATTTTTCTTAGCGACTCCATGGAAACTTCTCCATTATGGATCGAGTTTTCCTTTTTGTTTCTTAGCGACTCCATGGAAACTTCTCGCTTTTGGAAGTGAGTGAGTCGCTATAGTCGCTATAAGCTGCGTTCTTAGGAACTTTACAACTGACGCAGTAAGCTCATCCATGTCAGTGTTTCTTAATATAAAAATAACTTTACTTGCCTTATTATTGATAAATAATAACTCATTTTTGTTACATCAATTTTCAGCTTTCTTTTATTCGATTATGAGACTTTTCAAAATACTTGCACTAAAAGAAAACGACGCGTCGTCAACAAAGAGGACAAACTTTTATTCACGGTTAATAGATGGCAAATCCTCTCATCCACTCCGGGACATAGGCCTTCTCCACGTTTCTCCACCGTTGTCTATCCTGGACACTTAAGATCCAGTTCCTGCCGGCTGCCTCTATATGTTGTCCCTCCATCTTGTTTGGAGGCACCCGACACTCCACCCAATTTCTCTGGGTCACCACTCCATTATTATTTTCGTTCACTTGATGTCATCCCTGGCGACGTGTCCGCACTATAATATCAACGACTTTTGTTGTTCCTCTGATGACCTCGCTTTTAACTCTGTCTCTCAAGCTGATTTCCATTGCCCATTGGCAAATGTCGGAATGCCCGGTTCTGTGTTAGAGATGCAACCTCGAGGCCATAGGTGATGATGCAGGTCACAGGGCATGATGAGGCCATATGTAATATGTAAGCGTCGAAGATTTTCCGCTTCAGGTTAATGGGAATATCCGGTTTTCTGAAGATGTGACCAAATTTTCCAAAATGCGCCTACAGAAAGCCTGGTGATTTCTACGGCCTGGATGTTATTACCAAGCTTCATGTTGTAGTCGAGTATACGTACTCTCTAACTACTTCAAGCATGTGGTTGTCAAGTATAACTTAAATGTTGTCGGAAATCGTGACCTTAGTTTTCAGGAGAATCATTCTCAGACACACGGCCTCAGAAGCTTTCTTCAACTCTCTAATCATGACTCCAAGCTCGGCAATATCGGTACTCATCAGAATAATATGGTCAGCGAAATGAAGGTAACTTAGAAACTTCTAATCTATATTGACGCCTTTGTGCTCCCGCCTTAGGTTTTTAAAAACGGAGCCAGGGTGAATAGTTTCATCGAAATAGTGTCGCCTTGTCTGACTTCCTTCTCGATGGGATCCTCTCGGTGACTAAGTCTTCCTCGAATTAGACGTGGAGAGTGGCATGTGCGTATATGTCTTTGATGAGATAGTCCATCCCAAAGTTGCAAAAACCCCAAAAGTGCAGAGGTAGCGACCAAATATGACTACTCCTCCATTTTCGAGGACGGCCAACACGATGGTAATAGTCGCGCGGTCCCTACCCCCTCGAACTATCGTTGTCAGGCATGCGAGGACTTGTTGGATCGATTTCTTTTTTGAGGAAACTCAATATGTCCTGTAAAATTTCGCAACCAAACATTGTTGCCAAGTTGAAAACTTGAAACTTGAAAACTTGAAACCACCCTCTCCCTCAATACCGAAACATGCCAACGTGCTGAAAATTGTTGTCTACACATTTGCAAGGCCAGGGAATACGATGCTGATATTATTCAGCCTCCTACTCCTCACCAACTACCCCCCAAATGGATAAAACCACCTTTTCCAATATTAAGTTATGCATGCGACTTGTTGGATCGGGTTTTTTTTTTAAGAAACTCAATATGTCCTGTAAAATTTTGTAGCCAGATATTCTAACGACCCCAGGGGGGGGGGGGGGTTGACACCACCTCCTCCCTCAATCCTGAAGTGTCCCTCAAACAGAAGAAGGTATTCCCCGTTTTTTTTATTGCAGCTTAAAAGGGGTTTAATAGGACGGGCTATACGCATGTATATATAGTCGTGTATATGCATAGTCCTCTTTTTTTATTATATATTTATTTTCACATTATGTATATGATTTTTATTCTTATTCTAGACATGCGTCAAATATTATTATTATTATTAAATTTTTATTTATTCTTCGATGTCTGACCAGGTTTCCACAGAATAAACAGCCTCTAGGTAATCGACGGATGACTAAGAATGGAATCCTGAGACAATCCTATATTCATTGAACCTTCAATTGACATCACGCTGGAGACTCTAACTGCCTGAAATCTCTCTTCCAAGTAAGATGTTATAAGTTTAATACTATTCTGTAGAACATGATACATTCTTTGAATATTTCGTAGACGAATTCTATAATCGACACAATCGAAAGTTTCGCTTGAAAATAAAAGAGTTATACCCCGCCAAAATTTTTCACCTTCTAGATTTCTCCACTCATAACTTTTTTATTATTTTTTTATGACCGATAGTTGCAGAGAATTGTATTATCTACTAAAATGCTCTTTTAAAATATTTTATTCACAATCATACGGAAATAATCAAATTGTCTTATGTCAAAAGTTGGAAAGTATGACATTTCTACTTTATTCGACAATTGAACTGAAATGTGACATTTCGACATTTCAGGTTGAAAAGTAGTCACTTTCTTACCAGTTTTCGGGTTGGACAGTGAGCATCTGCCAACTTGAAAAAAAACATAAAATGCTATTTAAAAGTTTAGTAAAGGTTTTTTTTTGTTTTTTTGTTCTTTAAGGGAGATGATTGTGAATAAAATAGTATACGAACATTGGTGGAAAGTTTCATTGCTGTCTCGAGAATTAGTTGACCTCGCCGCTTCGCGCCTCGGTCAATTATCTCATCTCGCGACAACAATGAAACACTTTCCACCTCTGTATATAATATACTATTGTTAAACTCACAGTTACGGAAATGAATTAAAATAACTAACTGCACCCTTGCAGTGCTGGAAAAATAATAAAAATGAACCGAAAAAAAATTGTTAAATTGGTTATTAGGAAATGCTCCATAAAAAGTCAAGAAGAATTTTTATCGCAGGATTGAAAATAAAAGAGTTATTTCAGCCCAAAGTTTTTCATCCCCTAATTTTTTTCTTTTCTACTCATTACTTTTTTATTCTTTATGTAGGTACCAACAAAAGTTGTAGAGTTGCATTATCTACAAAAATGCACTTTTAAAATATTTTCTCGAACTCACGGATAAATTTAAAAATGGATGCACCTTTATTTTCAAGATGGTTACCGAATGACAACATCCCAGGGTTCAAACTCAGTTTACACTCACGACCGATCCTCCTACGAAATCCAAAAAAAAATCGCTACCTACCCAAAATGCGCGATCTCATGCCAGACTATAGATCACCTGAAATAACTGTTATATTCTAGATTTTCTAGGATAAAGAAGCTGTCTAAAATTTCAGGAATAGAACTTACCTCCCATCCCTTCCCTTCCATTCTCTTACTTCCCTCACTTCCTATGCCCTCCCTCTACCTCCCCATTGTTATTAATATGTAAGCTCTTAATAAAAGTTCATAAACTCCATATAAAATTTCTGAAAAGTTTTTAAGTTATTAAGACTCTTTGAAATTGTATTATTTGTTGTTATGCGCATCTACCTATGTTTATTGTTTACAATAAGGAATTTTCTGTGCACAAATCCGACTTGCACTGAACTGGTTCCACTTTTTTGTACGCTCATTATATCAATATCTGATATTTTCCCTGTAGAGTATATAGCGTGCTATTGCTTTGCCTACGTTACGTATTATTATAAATTAGCGAAACGCTTAAAAAATTGTGGGTAATTTAAAAAAAATTCACATCATTGAAAAAAATTGCGTTATACCTGTATTAGTGCACATACACGTAACCCTTAAATATACCTATCGAAAACGTTCCGTTGAAAACGGCTGAGCATAATAACTATTGAACAGTTTGTGTTTCTATTTTGAACTCATAAAGGAAATGCTTAATTATTTTAGCAGGATACGGCACACAAGAGCACCGGCGTACATGAAAACGTAATCCCTCTGAGAAAGCAAGAAAAGTGCGCATCATTCTTAACCCTAGCCGGCACGCACCATTATCAGCCGTTTTGATCGCAATAATGTCCATATTATGAAATTAAAAGAAAACCTGCTCTCCTGAGTCGATGGCCTATCTTTAAATTATTTTCTACACGCTCGCAACATACAATAATTAAAATAATAAACATAAACTTCCTTCCTGCGAATGTACAAGGTGGTCCTGTTGAGAATGTTTCGACTAAACATACGTTTTAATTCGTCAAGCATACATAATGTATTCAAGTGTAGGCAGATAGCATCTACAACTCAAGTTTTTTTATTTTATATGTTTGCATACGAGATATAGTATGTTAACTCTTTAACTGGAAGGAGATATTTACCTATTGAGTTTATTAAACTACTTCTTAAACGTTAAGAACGAGCCCCCTGCATTACATTGCGGGTCCCATAACCGCTGGGCTTGACGGGCTCTCACGTCGGTCGGTAGAAAAAAAGAGAAACATTGAAAAGTATAGTTTCAACATTAGAAAGACAATTTATTGAATGTAACTTCTTAATAAAATATTATACTGCTACAATGAGACTTTGTAGAATAAAGAGTAATATAACATTAAACAACATTTTAGAGCGGGAGCTAGGTGGCTTTTTCGGCAGCTCATCGTTTTATGAACTTTGAGATATTTTTATGGTTTAATGGATGATAACGATTCATAAACGACTTCTGGCGGAGCACCTCCTGTCAGAAGCGTCACGAACACTGTTTAAAAATCAGTGAAATCATGTCATCGTTACAAGGCTAATTTTTTTTGTGTGTACACATTTTATGTTTAGAATGAATAAAATAAGATCTCCAGAAAGTGTGGGCCGTCAGGAAGCGCAGCCAGAAAGGTAATAATGATACAATACATCTGAGGCACGGTACGGAGTCAAGTTAGTCGAAAGTGTCAAATTCCTGTATATTTAAGAGCCTATGGTACTTTTGTTGACACTAAGAACTTTACGGGGAGGCTATTCTATTGTTGAAGGAGCTTATATTTACGTTTTAAAAAGAAGCCAGAACTTGTAACGATGAGTTTAGAGTTCTGAGATGAAATATGCGAAAAAAATCCAATTTTCTTCAAAAATCCTAAACATTTTCTTTCTGGCTAGCCTTACTGATGGGAGTTTCTTTCTGGGAATTTTTTTCTGTGTTCAAAACATTTAAATAAACACGCTCAACCTTAAAAAGTTTGTAACGATCATGTTATATAACTCCGTTTTTTTATCCCTTTGACCTTTCTGGTTGCGCCCCTGATGGCCCACACTTTCTGGCGATCTTATTTTATTCATTCTAAACATAAAATGTTTACACACAAAAAAAATTGGCTTTGTAACGATGATATAATTTCACTGATTTTTATATCTTGAACCATGGCCAACTCGACGGGCTGACATATGCCAGAAGTCTATTTTGTCGTTATTTAAGTTCGATAGAATTAATCAGCGCACAGAAAATGCTTGAGTGTCCGAAAAAGCCACTTAGCTCCCGCACCATTCATTTTTCTGGATTTTCTCGTGGCAAATTCATCTATCACACCCGTAAAATCAACTTTTGAAGCGAGTTCATTTTCTATAGACAAGAGAGCTAGATTATTTAACCGCTGTTGTCCAGTTGTTGCTTTTTTCCAATTTTTTATTAAACTTAACTTACTAAAACTTTCGTTCAGCTTGAGCCACTGATACCGGTAAAGTGCAGAATAAACCAATACATATATTGATGAAAATCGGCTGAAAATTTTTAGTACATATCTCATTTAAAAGTCGCCGTGGTGAAATTTATTTTTATTATTGTAATTTACCATAATCAGAGCTAATGGTTTAAAGGTTAATGAGGAAGTATATGAGCTCACTCTTACTTGCTGCAACTAAAGTGGTATCTTTTAGAAATCTCAAAGTATAAATCGTAGTACAGAGGACAGCCTTTTTTCACGTATTTACCACCTTTATACCTGTCGAAGTTATTGCTGTCGACTTTCACTTAAGCGAAAATGTCTTTATATATTTATATCCGACGATTAATAAAAACATGTGTTCTCGTCTCCACTAATACAGTCCACAGCACTTTGCCCCATTCCACATTGCCATTGCTTGTTTTTTTATTCTTGCTATATTATGATAAAACAAGTTCTTATTGTGGTAGTTGTAACAGGAAACTTGCTCTTGGATTACGTTTTCGTAATGAGGCTGTTTTTTTTTTTTCGAGCCCCACATTGGGCGCCATAAAACACGAAACTCACCCTTGTATTGCGTTTTAGGGGGTTGAATGGGGCGCAACCACTAAAACATTGTTTTTTAATAAATGGCTACAGCAATCCAAGGGATACTGTCAGCTCTGGGTGGCTTGGGTGAAGCTCTCAGGGTCGATTTGTGCTGTGGATAGAAGATGTGGCTTCTATGTTGACAGGAGAATTCAGAAAAACTAATTAAGCTCTGAACGTCCGAGATTGTAAGTAGTCGGGCGCTTGTTCCATTATGTGTCACTTAAGTTTAAGAATAAAACGCAATTTTTTCATAAGATTTAGAATAATAAGGATAATAACAAACCTAACACCTAACGTCACTACGATTCAGTTTGGTTCAACAAAGAAATTAAATCTGAGAAAATGTTTGGTTTGATTCTAGATCACTTTAAAAATTTAGTGAAAAAATTTGCTATGTCCAGGCTTAAAATTCTGGAAATTTATTTTATTCGAAATTCCCGTGCTATTTAACATATTCTATGAATCATTGTCACTCCATCTTCACCAACTTCAGCTCTTTGGCCGTGACATTGTCAACCTCACCTGTTTGCCAGTTCTTAGTTTCAGTATAGCTACATCCATTTCCAATTTTAGAAATGATACTTCGCGTTTACATTCTTGCTTCTCCATCAGAATAGTTCCTTTCAAAAGATTTTTCGTAGTATTGACACTAAACGTCAATAACGTGATCACTATCAGTTGTTAAAGTACTGGCGGAGTCTCAGCTGATCAATTTTAAATTTTAATTTACACACAATAACCCTTACTGTTCGGAAAAGAAATTTGCTGTTATTGTGATCAGCATATAACTCCATTTCTTTACTGACGTCTTGTAGATAAGAATTATTACCCCTTCAATAACGAGTTTCAATATTTCACCTCATATCAGTCTGTTAGACTCTTCCGATCCCAAAAAGTGTTGACACCTCGAATTTTTATATGTTTTTCCTGACTTGTACTTGTTTCCAGTGCGATAGCCAAATATACGCTTGCCTCTCGAACAAGCAGTCATATATTTACCAGAATAGTTTATATTTTGCATGGAATATTATTTTAACGACACAAGAAATTAAACATAAATACATTTTCATAAAAACTAACGCAATATTTCTAAATGACAATTTTTTCTTGGTTTCCATAAGAATGTATAAAAAATAATGATAAACTCCGCCTCGCTATATCTTCATATCCATATAAAAAGTGAAAGATTGACAATAATATTTATTTGTCTAACACAAATTAAAGTAGGTTTTGAGTTTCAACTACTTATCAAGACTGGCATTATTTTAAGAACGGCATTTTAACATAATTTTATGGATAAAACCACTGCCTGATTCCTTGAAATGTTTAATCAAGCTGAAATAATTTTCGTACACATATTGAATAAATTTTCAACATTTAACTTTACTTCTGCTGCAGCTATATTGTAGATGAGTGTACGGACAAATCAATTGTAATATATTCAGCGAAGAGTGTTAAATATTAGGGAATGTCCGGTGCAAATTTCAAGTCATTGTTACTTAATTTGTTTATGGCTGAAATTCAAAAAAATGTATATTTCGACTCCCAACTGGCACAAAAACCATTTTTTTAAATTGTGTATTTTTGATTCATACTTATAATTGCTATTTTCAAACAATATTTTAATGAAAATCCATTAATGTGTTTAAAAAGAAATTAAATTTTTTTAATTTATTAATACCAAAATTAAGTGGAGAATCGAGTCCTGCAGAAGATTTGTCAACAGAATCTTCTAATTGTTTAAGTCGCTATAAATTATTAGAGTCAATAATGCAATTAAGAAAACAGTATAAACAACCAAAACAAACATTCTAATTCATTCTACGATTTTTTTTTAATCGCCTTATTTATATTAATGTCCTGGCGAGTTTATCTGTAGGCTATTTTACCACTTAATCAGAACGGACACACATACACATAGACAACATCACAACACCCATTCCCTGCGACATTGCCATATGCCGTAGCTGAGACTCGAACTCAGGAGAGGAGAGCGACTAGACCGAGTTTGTCTAGCTCACTGCTACCGTCTGGGCAACACGTGAAAAATGCCACTACACATCCATACCCTCGCCAGGATTCGAATTCGGGACCCCATGGTCGTAAACCTAACACCTTAAGCATTGCGCCTTAAGCACTGCGCCACCGAGCCGGTTTATTTGATGCACTTAAACAGTCAAGTATCAATTTTGACTTTGTTATGTTTTGGGCGTCATTAAAAAGCATTTCTACTTGTTTAGCATAATAATTTCACTCCAGTAGAGACACATTTGCCTAAAGTTTCGTTAAAATTATGAATTTTTATTTAAGTTCTCATCAATTATTTAAAAATAGTCAATCTTAATTGATTTTATTTTTTGCAAGCTAACAAATTGACCCAAAAATTTGAGACAAATCTGTTTTTATTGGCAATTTCAGAATGAATAATAAGTTTTTCATTGAGATACAAGATATACAAGCAGAGATATTTAAGAGAAACAGCGAAAAACAAAATTTTCAACATTCGTCAGTACAAGGATTTTTTCCTGAAATAATTAAAATAGCCACAGGTTGTTCTCATATACAGGGTGTCCAGTTACTGTCTCCTCGGAAGATTGTGCGAAAACGGCTAACTTCATAAAAACACTTTCTTAACGAAACTTTCAATGTTTGATCTCTACAACAACGTAAAATAATTTTCAATTATACAAGGTGTCACAAAAACGAGTTACACAAAAAAGTATAATTTTTTTAAATGGAACGCCCTGAATTTTTTTGGCGCCACTTAAACATCCAAGGGTCCTGTATCACACTCTAAATATTTTGCCAAACGGATTCAGCGTTGACAAGTTATGATTTTTTTCCTGTTTTTTTTTTTTGTCAATTTACAAACATTTTTTTTGTCTGCCATATCTCCGCGATTTATTAATTGTTCTTTCTAAAAATGTACGATGTTATCTCATAGTGATGTATCTACTGAAATAAATTATTATTATACCGGGTGTCCAAAATATTTGTTTATATTTCTTGAATTTTTATTAATATTCTTCTCAATTTTTTTTAAATGGAATGCTTATAATTTTTATACATGGATGAATAAAGCATACAATTTCCCACATTTTAATATCTACACTTTATTTTTATTTCAAACTATTTTTGAGATATGATGGTCCTTTGTTTTACATTTTTTTCAATTTTTTTAAATGGAATTATGAGAAATTCTCTCATTAAGTTATGCAGCAGTTTGACAAAAAGAACTTTATTCAGGATACTACACACACACACACACACACAGTAGGATTTAACAGATAAAAAATACTTTAGTTGAAAAACGTTAAAGACAAAATAATACAATTCTCGATCTGAACTTTCTAAACAACAGGGTCAACTGACATTACTACATTAACTGTCATTTTAGTAACTTGACGGACGGACGAGCAAAAGTCACTAAGTAAACAGTGGCGTACGCAGAGTTCACAACTTATTATTCACAACAGGAATGCTCTATAATTTTTTTACTTAGATGAATAACGCATACAATTTCTCACATTTTGATATCATACACTTTCTTTTAATAATTATTAATGGTTTTTGAGAAATACTCTTTTCTTCACGATATTGAAACTAGCCTAACAATTGCTCAAAATCCAAATCACATTTCTCTCAAAAAAGTGAGGGCCAACAACATAATCATGTGCAATTCTTCCCCAAATATTTAAACTCCAGTTGTGCTGGTAATGGTTTTTCTGTACAACATGAGGGTTCTCTCTGTTATAATAATGGAAATTGTGCCTATTTATAAATCCATTACGATGAAACGTTGATTTATCCGTGAACAACATAAATTTGAAAAATTCTTCACTTTCTCCAATTTGGTTTTGAGTCCACTGGCAAAAATTTAATCTACGATTTAAATCCACATCCAAAACGAAACAGGAAAAAAATCATAACTTGGCAAAATATTTTAGGGTGTAATGCAGGACTCTTGGAGGCTTAACTGACACAAAAAAATACAAAGTGTTCCACTTAAAAATATAATACTTTCTTATGACACCTTGCATAATTGAAAATAATTTTACGTTGTAGTAAAGATTGAAAGCTTTGTTAAGAGAGTTTTTTTTCTAAAGTTAGCCATTTTTGCGCAATCTTCCGAGGACTGACTGGACACCCTGTACAATAAAAACAAATTGTAGATTTTTTAAAAAATGTATTAATGTATTTATTATTTCCGCTACCAAGGTCTATCACCGACGCCAGAAGACGAGCTCCCCCAACCTGGAAATTTTACCAAACCTCTTCTCTGTCGGAGTAGGGATCTTATACTCGCCTAACGTTAATAAAAAATATACCGACTTTTTAAATTCCATCCGAACGATGATATATTCACTACTCAATTAGATTACACAATTACACAGCTTCTGCATATACGCTGCTATACAAGCCGCTAGTAAGTAGGTCGAGATCGGCATGCTTCTCCAGACGAGTCACACATCTAAGTACTAACTCTGATGATCTTTGCCTAACTATATCGAAACACATGTAGAACCGCTCTATCCTCGTTCCTCAAATTGTAGATATTGATGGTACCTATTTTAATAAGTCATCTGTTACTGTCAGTGTCCCCCAGGGTTCCATTTTAGGCCCTCTCTTATTTTTTATTTTTGTTAATGATCTCCCTGAAATAACAAACTCTGTAAGTAACTTTATTATGTTTGCACATGGCGATACGTTGTGTAGGATTTAAATCTAGTGGATGCTGTTTCTATATTGGAAATAGTGATTAATACATGTATATATTCAAAAGTTGCATCTTAATACATACAAGACAATTTTTATAAATTTGGCATCTAGAAACAGCATCATTAATGAAAGTCAATAAAAATATAGAGAATCGACCGCTGAAGTCTCGCATACAGTATTTCTTTGATTTTATATAGATCATGCATTAAATTAGTAAATACATGCAGATATTGCGGATATTCTTTTAATACACGTTCATCTTTATTTTTCGCCCTCTTTAATTTAATTAATGTTTGGGGTTTTGGAGGGGGGGGGGGGTAGGTTTCATTGAGAAAAAAAATTGTTGGCACAAAAACTACAAGTCTGAGAAGGTGCTAACATTTTTTTTGAAAGCACCAGTTTTGGCCCGTTTTGGCTAAAAGTCCAATTTTTGGCCAAAAATTTAGGAAATGGGCAAGCAGAAAATGTTCGTAAATGGTTTTCCAGCAATGAGCATTGACAACGAAAATTTTCCACCTGGTCAGAAAGTGTTATACTACGTTCCAATTTTGGCCATAATTGATGTCGCCAGTGCTGCCAATTGCACGAGAAAAAATGTTGGCATATATCGAATGTTGATCGCCAATATACCCTCTTCAACTAGCACCAAGACCCAATAGGCCGGGAGCCCGTGTATAAAATGACCGACTATCCGGCGAACTTTGAAAATATGAAAAATGGATTGTTCTTATATAAGTTAGCAAAGAATGGACCTTCAGCTGGTTGGATAGCGGTGGGGGTGGTTATCAAAGGGTTGAAAACACGTAAAAAAAAATTGAGAAAAAAAACTATCCGGCGAACGCTGAAACTTATATGAGGGGAAGATTATGTTATATAATGAAAGTAGAACAAAATCAACTGGACGGGGGGCGGTGGATTTACCGTCAGCTGATCGATCAAACAGGTTCAAAAACATGAAAAATATAAATTATTCGGCGAACTTTAAAATTTGGGTATAAGATAATATTTACACTGAGATTCACGAAAAACATAGTCAGCTGCAAGTATGTGGGTGGAAAATTCGTCAGCTGGTACAGAACAGTGCTGAGTGTTGATCGCCGCGAGGCAGCGCGCCTCACCTTTCTACCCACATACTTGCAGCTGACTGTGTTTATCGTTAATCTTAGTATGAATATTATCATATACCCGAATTTCAAAGTTCGCCATAAAGATTTAATTAGTAATATCGATATTGATAACCTAATGTTAGAAAACGTGCGTGGGGCATTCCCGAGTTTCTTTTTTTAATTTGATTAAATATTCAATTTATTTTTAATATACATTATTTTATGAGAATACAAATTAATACATTCGTACATTTCAAAATTATACAGGATGATCTGCTCAGAAAATTTATTTAGTTTAGTGAAAATAAAAATAAATTTATTCAGCTTCCGATAACAGATCTTCCTCATTCTCATTTTCATCCAACTCATCACTCTCTTGATGCTCAGTGGGTGAAAGATCATTTTTCTCTTTGTCGCTCGCATCTAAAAAAAATAATTATTTATAAAAAATTGATTAAGATTATAATAGGATGGAAAGTGAAAAGCACAAATGATATAATACCTTCAGTGTTTTCGGCATCTTGGATAATCATATCCACTTATGAAGGTAATTGATCTCCATCAAACCACTTGCAAGTTAAATTTGTTTTCCTCAAGCCGTCACCCATAACCAAGGGATCTAATGTAGATGGCACTTGTTTGTGTGCGTTGTTCCAAATCGTATACATACATACACAGTTCTTAAAACGTGCTGTACAAATTCGGATTTCAACGGAGGCGAGAGAGATGCATCAAAATTTTTGTCTGGTAACCGAAGTTCGTTATCATTTTCGCTAAATTTATACACCTTAGTGAAGGTAGCTACACGAGCATCATTGACGTTTTTTATAGCATTAAACCCATACATTGTGCAAACAAACTTCTCTTTTATGTTAACGACATTATTTAGGTTCTCCTCTGGTAAATTATTCAAACTTTTAAATGCTTCAATAACTTCTTTCAGAAGATCTAATCAAGTTTATTTCAATGTATTGGGCAAGTGATAAAATGGCTCCGTTCATAGGTGATAAAACCCTATACCTAAATAGTGAAAACTGCTATAGTTTTTGAGTTCGAAACGACTATATTCAATCTAGTGTCACCTAAGAAACCGTGGAAAGCTTATCATGTTCTAGTCACGAGGAGGCGGACACTAAAATGATTTTTCACGTATAAATGAGAACACCAGTGTGGTCATAAGTTCAGATACTGACATTCCTATCATCATGCTGGGAAACATGAAAAATTTTCATAATAATGTGAAAATTTGGATAAAAATGGAAATAAAGAAACGTAGGAAATAAAGAACGATTTTTATATCTAAATGACTTGTATTCAGCACTTGGCGACGACTTGTGTAACGCATTGCCCGCTTTCCACGGTTTCGCGAGATGTGATTATAATCCCGTATTTTTCAAGAAAGGAAAAAGAAGCCTTTTACTATATTAAGAAAAGATCAAGAGTTTATTGAAGCATTTAAAAGTTTGAATAATATACCAGAGGAGAACCTAAATAATGTCGTTAACATAATAGAGAAGTTTATTTGCACGATGTATGGGTTTAAAGCTATAAAAAACGTCAATGATGCTCGTGTAGCTACCTTCACTAAGGTGTATAAATTTAGCGAAAATGATAACGAATTTTGATGCATCTCTCTCGCCTCCGTCGAAATCGGAACTTGTACAGCACGTTTTAAGAACTGTGTATGTATGTATACGATTTGGAACAACGCACACAAACAAGTGCCATTTACATTAGATCCCTTGGTTATGGGTGACAGCTTGAGGAAAATAAATTTAACTTGCAAGTGGTCTGATGGAGATCTATTACCTCCATAAGAGAAAATGATTATCCGAGATGCCGAAAATACTGAAGGTATTATATCATTTTTTGGGCTTTTCACTTTTCATCCTATTATAATCTTAATCAATTTTTTATAAATAATTATTTTTTTTAGATGCAAGTGACAAAGTGCAAAATGATCTTTCACCCACTGAGCACCAAGAGAGTGATAAGTTGGATGAAAATGAGAATGAGGAAAATCTGTTATCGGAAGCCGAATAAATTTATTTTTATTTTCACTAAACCAAATAAATTTTCTGAGCAGATCATCCTGTATAATTTTGAAATGTACGAATGTATTAATTTGTATTCTCATAAATTAAAAAAAGAAACTCGAGAGTGCCGCACGCACGTTTTCTAACATGAAGTTATCAATATTGATATTACTAATTAAATCTTTATAGCGAACTTTGAAATTCGGGTATATGATAATATTCATACTAAGATTAACGATAAACACAGTCAGCTGCAGGTATGTGGGTGGAAAAGTTGTCAGCTGATGCAAGAAAGGTGATTGGCGCTGCCTCGCAGGTGATCAACACTCAGTACTGTTCTGTACCAGCTGACGATTTTTCCGCCCACATACTTGCAGCTGACTATGTTTTTCATGAATCTCAATGTAAATATTATCTTATACCCAAATACCCAAATTTTAAAGTTAGCCTAATAATTTATTTTTACGTGTTTTCAACCCTTTGACAGCCACCCCCACCACTACCCAACCAGCTGACGGTCCATTCATCGCTAACTTATATAAGAACAATCCATTTTTCATATTTTCAAAGTTCGCCGGATAGTCAGTCATTTTATACACGGGCTGCCGGCCTACAAAGTGTTATACTTTGTTCCACAATTGTATATTTTCTAGGGCGGCTAGCACCAAAACGGGCAGGGGGGAGGTCTGACTCACATGAGATAAAATACTCAGAGAAAAATATTTGCTAAAACATAACAGCAATGCCAACATGTTATATCCCAGGCCCCATATATGTAGCTATCTCCTAGACTATTAACTCCGTATGATACCATTTCTCTCAAACATGTAAATTACAAAAAGCTATAATACTACGACAACACCCACTATGCTTATACAAATTCTGTCAAAAATTGTCTGTATTGGGGATAATAACAATTCTGCAATTATTTTGTGGCTATTTCTAGAGTTAAATGTGGAAACTTTTTGTAATAACATAACTTTAATTACAATTCATCGTCTTTACGTCCAGAAGTTACGGAACTCACGCACTTTTTATGAATGCCTAGGTTACATGTTACGTGATTTAATTTGCACATGTAAAAGGTACGTCACATTCGGTGCCTAATTAAAAATTCAAATGTTGTAGATTGATTTTTCGCTACAAAAGCTAACATGGTTTTCTTAGAGAAGTTAGGCTTGACTGTATATGGCGATAAACTTAACTCGAATCGAAAGCCTCGACCATTATAACTAAAAGTTAATTTAATTTTCGTTCGATACGATACAATATTTTCGCGATAACATATCGATAAATATCGATACTGATATTTTCTCTCGTGTTAAAAACTGTCAATTGTCTAATATTTATGTGTATTAAGAAAAATAATACAATATTATATTTTACTGAATAATTCGTTTATTAAGATACTTTTATGAATAAGTAATGTGGCTAATTTTATCCACAACCGTAGGTAATGCTTCATTGACCACAGGCTAAAACCGGTGACAAGAACTCATGTTCATATTAGAAACTTTCTTTGGGCACTTTTCAATATTCACCGGAGACTACATCGATCTCAACCGGTGCCTCACCGAGCCGTTTCAAAATTAACCGGTCACCAAAAACTAGTTAAACAGTTTAAATTTGTCAACAAACAAAAGAAATATCCAAGTTGCCAAAAAAACTGGGAAACTCAACCGAAACATTTCATAATTCTTAACCACAGACAGCCTGGACATCTACCGGAAAAAATTCCTATCTAATCGGTTCCTTCTACCGGTGGATATAGCGGGGAATATTGAAAAGTGCCCTTTGTATATTTTCCAGAGATGATTTATGACGTAAATAGAGAAAATCATATGAGTTATCCATATTCAAATTTCGAACATATATAGGGTGGCGGGTCTAGATCACCAACGAAAAGAAATGTTTTGGCCACTGGTTAAAAATACAGGGTGTTTTATACATTTGGTCTGAAAATTCAAAGAGCTAGGTATATCTCTGCAACGGTTGAATGAAATTGAATGAAATTTACCAGTAACATTCCCCAGCTGGGATTTCTCAGAATGGCCTACTTGGTTTTGAAAAATCCAGGGCCTGCCTGCCCTCCTCGTTTTTGGCAAAAAAGTGCTATCAGAATGGTGAATCAATTTTGACGGCACACCTAAACCATTCCGGCAAAAAATAATAAACAATTCAGCGGATCACGACTACCACTTTAACATTATCTATGGAATCTATCTATCTGTCTATTCAAATGCTTCAGATCCATATCCCTTCTAAGACTTCACATAAAACATAGCAAAAACCTTCCTACCCAGCAAGAAAAATAAAAGGTCGTACTTGTGCATTTTTTTATTTGTTTCGAACTATCTAAAATGATAAAATCTGAATGGATTATTGGTATAATTTAGAAATAGTATGCACACATAAATCACATTTTCCCCCAATTGGCGGCTGAAGACCAAAGGTGAACGAAACGTAGCAACCAGTTGAGCTCAGTGGTTGAGTCGAGGTTCGAGTCGTTTAAAAAACCAGTTTTGGGCAGCAGTGTATTCAACAAAATTTTAAGCAAAAACAAAACAAATAAGTTGTGATATGATATTCTGTAAATTTTTACAGGTAGACACAATCAAACTCAAGTATTTAAAAAACAATGTAATTAATAAATTAGGGTAAAAATACAATCTCTTTACAATGTTCGAATGAGTTTTGTTAAATGGAGAAAAACAAATTATAAAAAATTACTAAAATTGTTTAAAAGTTAATATTAAGTGAAAATATCAACTGGTTTACATTAATTTCTTCTGATCAAAATACTGCAGATGTTAATTAGCTGCGTAACTTTGATTGACGTTGACAGTAACGGGTTTATATCTTGTGCTTTCTGCGGATGGTGAGTGGTTCAGGTATTCACATAAAAAATAGGCAGTTATGAGGAACTAGTTGATAATAAAAAAAAATGAAGAGTAAGAATAGTTAAATTGTTCAAGTAAGTTACTAGGCAAAGATGCCAATATTTATACTAACACCTTGACTTATGTGACTCTAGACATAAACTATAAAATTCGTCCAGAATTTACTACAAAAAAATTGAAGGAAAACACTAAAGTGCCCTCGGAATTACTAAGGTTAGATTTAATATTAAAAGTTATAAATTGACCAAAATAGTAATTGTAAATGTACTTTAAATAGTACTACCCTAACCAAAATTCTACTATAAACAAAACCTCTGCTAACAATAAAACGGACAATAAAAATCCATAGGTTACTATTCTTTTCAATTTCAAAATCAAGGTATCTTTCTTAATCAAAACAATCCTTTAGCTTATAATTTATTATTATTGTTTTCTCTTCTTCTTATCGACTAGGTAGGAAGGTTTTTTGATATGTATTAGAAGGAATATGGATCTGAAGCATTTGAATAGACTATATGAAACTATTCCATAGATAATGCCTGGTCAAAGTGTTAATCGTGATGCGCTAAATTGTTTTGTGAAAAAAAAGGAGGGCACGTTTTTTACGAGTCCGCCCTGGATTTTTCAAAACCAAGTAGGCCATTCTGACAAGCCCAGCTGAGGAATGTTCTAGGTAAATTTCATTCGATTACTTAAAACCGTTGCTGAGATATAGCTATTTGAATTTTCAGACCAAATACTTAAAACACCCTGTATCTTCTTAACCAGTGACCAAAATATTTCTTTAGTTGGTGATCTAGACTCGCCTTGAAGTGGTCTATCTGCCATTAGGCTGTAGCACATTCCTTTCGAATCACCCTGTATATAAGAAGTATAAAATTTTTAAAGCTTGAAAATTTCTAGAGGATCTGCAATTTCTGACAATAAATCTTAATATTCTAATCGCTTTGATATAAATGTCGTTAATATGCTCGGAAAAACTCAGTTTTGAATTAAACATAATTTCAAGATCTTTTACTAATGTACTTCTATCTATATCGTATAGAAACTGCAAGTTTTAAGATATCCTTGTAAATGTTACATTTGGAGATATTAAGATTCAATTTGTTTGAAATACGCCAAGGTACCTATGTGGTTCGTTTTGTAGATTTACACAATCTCTCTGTATATTTTTAGGTCGTCAGCGAAAAGTAATAATACCTGCAAGATCATTAATAAACAAGCTAAAAACGTAGTCTTCGCCTGTTCACTGAACTTTTTATTATATAATTGTTGCACATTCTATAGGATACTCTTCGCAGTTTTGTGTAAATAGTATTAGTTTTAGACGTTTTTATTAATTTTTACGAACTTAGTTGGTAAAATACTCCGTGTGAAATAAAATAAAAATTACCAAATACCAAACCAAACCCCATTTGAGTTTCGAACCCGGGACCCTTGGATTCCGAGCCAAAAGCGTAAGAACTACACCACCACCTTATACATAAAAACTGTAAATTTTTACATTATAAGACACGAGCTAAAATCATATTTTCACCGTTATATATTACATTATGAAACGTATATTTGTAAAATATATAAATATTTAGATATTAAAGTGAAATATCATTCCACCAGATTTCTATTCAATTACAAAAACATAAAAATCAAAAAATTTTTTTTTCAAATTTATATCATTAATAACATTTTTATTTACCGATCGATTTTGTTCAAAAACAATAGGGTTCTTCCCCTGGCTAACACTAACTTACTGTCCAAATTTCAATACAATCGGATTTTTCGTTCTTGAGTTATCGTGCTTACAAGAAATGTGACGGACGGACGGACAGACGGACATTTTGAAAGTCGTTCAGAATTCGTTCACTAACACAATGATTTGAAAATTTTTTGTCTGCGAGCAATATTTACTGATTTAGAAATGTGCCGATCAAATATAATATACTCTTCGTTTTTGCGAAGAGTATAATAATGTAAACATAAGTGGCCCAAGATTGGAACATTGTGTCACACCTGAGGTTGCATTATTATACTCTTTGCAAAAACGGAGAGTATATTGCATTTGATCGGCACATTTGTAAAACTGTAAATATCACTCGTGGAGAAAAAATTTTCATATCATTGTTAGTGAACGAATTCTGAACAACTTTCAATGTCCGTCTGTCCGTCCGTCTGTCCGTCCACCACGTCTCTTGTAAGCACGATAACTTAAGAGAGAAAAGTCCGATTGTATTGAAATTTGGAAAGTAAGTTAGTGTTAGCTAGAGGAAGAACCATAACCCCTTTTGAGAAAATCAGTCAGTAAATAAGAAAGTTATTAATCATTTAATTAAAAAAAAATATGTTTTCTTAATTTTTGTCGCTTGTACGTAAGAAGAAATCTTGCGAATATTTTTCTTTTTTTGGTTTATACATTTTACTAATATATATTTCATAATAATATATCTAATGAGTTGAAATATGATTCTCGAAAGATAAACAGTGTGTCCCAGAATAGATGTAACAAGAGGTGTAATAGACCAAAAATTTTGGAATTTTGGAATGATATTTGGGGATTGAGTCCTGCTTGTTGTAAAACTAAAGTATACCAAAAATGTCTTGATTTGTTGTTCTACAGGGTGTTTTATAAGCAAGCTGTAAAAATTACCACTAATAAAGTACCTTTATTTTTCAAAATATGAAATAATTCCACTAAAAAAAGTTATTTAGAATGCAATTTTATACCTCTATACCAAATTTCAGGAATATAAAATTATTTTTTTGAAACTTCCCATTTTTTCGATAAATTAGTATTTTATTTTGAACCATTCAATTGAAACTGCATAGAAATTATTTTTTGTGAAATAATATTTAAAGTTATGTAGAAGCTAAAAGTAGGCTATGAGAAAACCAATGGATACACATTAGGGTGGCCCATCTCTATAGGGGGTGAATTTTTTTTTGCGTATTTTTTAAGTCTCACCCCACGAAAATATACTATTATACTAGGAATAATTTATGTCAAAGTTTCAGATAATTCGGTGAACGGTAACCCGTGCCGCATTCAGGTAGAAATTTGTAGATAAGATTTTATTACGGTAATACAGTTAAATTTTACTTAAAATACAAATATCTACCTCTTTTCTCATAATGTTTTATTGGTGTAATTATTTCCTAGAAATTATTTGTTTTGGAAGTTTGGAAATATAATGCACCTACGGTAGGTTTTTATGTCAGTTTGCAATTGTGTTTTACAGTGGTGACATTATAAGTTCTAGCATACGTTCCTTTTTGAAAAAACATTTAACGATGGCTGATGTTAGATCCTTACGAAAGGATACTTTCATTTACTTAGTTGGACACTATTCGTCACAAATCATTGGCAATAAATTGCCGTCTAATAGACAAGTACTACAAGTGCTCTTTTATAACATTCGTGAAGTGAAGCTAAGTGTACATGAAAGTGCTAAATTAACAATAAAAGAGGTGTCAGTTTTTTGGGATAAAGCTCGCATTCCGACACGTCAGGATTTTCATTGTGTTAAACAACTAGATAAACTTTATGCAGAGTGGAGAAACTTACAAAAATCGGCTAAAAGGGCCAGTGCAGGAGGTAAAGAAAAAAATTTCGTTGAAAAATTGGACGATCTCTTTGACATTTCTCATGCAAATGCATTGGAGTTGATGAAAATAGATGAAGATAAGCAGTTTTTAATTAACCAAAGAAAAAAGGGACGTCCTGGATTTATGCATGGTATTGATTACCAACTTGCTTCTCAAGAAAAATCCGCTGAGGAGAAATTACAGAAATTATCCGAACGAATGCAACGAAGTCAACAAGAAAAAGCTAGATAAGAAAAATTGTTACAAGACCAGCCTGGCCCGTCACAGCCAAAAAAGAGGAGATTGTATGGAACATGTAACATCATCACACCAAAAATAGCCGCTGCATTTGATGCTTGCAAAATAAGCGACAGGTATGGAGTCCATATTTTGACGGCAGTAGCAGAAGCACTAGGACATGACACCACATCTTTGTCCATCAGCAGAACCACACTTCAGCGCTCTAGACAACGCATCCGCGAAGAAAGAGCTGAAATATTAAAAACTGCCTTCGGTAATTCTGAATTGCCGGCCCCAGTCATCCATTGGGATGGAAAACTTTTACCTTCTCTCACTGGAATGGGAAATATCGATAGACTTGCTATCTTAGTTACTAGTGGAGATATTGAACAACTACTTGGAGTACCAGCTTTGCCCAATTCAACTGGAAGAGCACAGACTGAAGCAGTTTATGATGTGCTTTGTGAATGGAATTTGGAAGAAAAGGTAATAGCTTTGTGTTGTGATACAACAGCATCAAATATGGGTTATATAAATGGGGCAGCCACACTATTGCAACAAAAATTAGAAAGAGATATTCTATATTTTCCTTGTAGGCATCATATTTTTGAAGTGGTTTTGAGAAGTGTGTTTGACACAAAAATGCCTTCCTCATCTGGTCCAAATGTGCCACTATTTAAACGTTTTAGGGAATTTTGGCCTAAAATAAATCAAAATAAACTAAAAACTGGATTTCAGGTATCAAAAATTAAACACATTTTACAACCAGTTAAAGCCGAAATTGTAAAGTTTCTAAATGCAGCTTTAACTTTGCAACAGCCTCGTGATGATTATAAAGAATTTTTAATGCTTTCTAAACTTTTTGTTGAAGAAGAGCCCACTCACAGACATTCTATCAACCAGGGGCATTTCATCATGCACGTTGGATGGCCAAAGCCATTTATTGTCTAAAAATATTTTTTTTCCAAGATCAGTTCCAACTAACTAAAAAATAAAAAATAGGTATTGAAGATATATGTCTCTTTATTGTAAAGGTTTATGTAAAGGCCTGGTTTACAGCGTCATTTGCTAGTAAAGCACCGCTTCATGACTTAGACTTTTGTAAAGAACTCATTAATTATCAAAATATTGACAAAGAAATATCTCAAGCCGCAAGTAGGAAAATAGTGAACCATTTGTGGTACCTTAATTCAGTAAATGTTGGCTTATCTTTCTTTGATGACGATATTTCAGTTACCACTAAAAGAGAAATGGTTAAAGCTTTGAATAGGAAAGCACCAAATCAAGAGGTTATTAAACGACTTATGATTAGTAACATTACTGACGTTGAAAACAAGGAAATTCAGGACTTCATATGCGAGAACATTAAACAGTTTTTTCAAAAATTAGGTTTGTCTATGGAATTTTTGGAAAATGATCCAACAACATGGAGGGAAAATGAAAGTTATGCCCGATGTTTCAATATTGTAAACAAAATTAAAGTTGTAAATGATGCCGCTGAGAGAGGAATCAAACTTATTACTGACTATAATGACATTTTAACAAAAAATGAAGACCAAAAACAGTTTTTACTCCAAGTTGTGAATGATTATAAATCACAGTTTCCAAATGTAAAAAAAGAAACCCTGTCGCATGCTTTGGCCTAGTACAAAAAATATTGTTTTTATTACTATATGTCTTGTAGATTTAGGATAATATTTGGTACTATGTATGAAAAAAACGTTTCATAATAAAATACACAAAGATAAAACGAGAGTTTTATTTCAAAAACTTCCAGTCTAGTTTTCTTAGACTACGAATTTACAGTAGTATGACACATGTCATAGTCACAACAGATAATGTCTTTGATATTTGTATGACTTGATTAGTCATTCTAAAGATAAATGTTGCTGATTAAAAAAAAAAAACAATGCATCAACCAAAGAATGTAAATAATTCCATTTACTTTTATTATTGCATAATAATGCATTCTGCGGCACCCCTTGCCTTCAATTTGCCTCAATAATATTTTGAAAGGACTGTTTTTTCTTCAAATGGAACTATTTGCAGGGGTGAGAAATAAAAAATTTCGATTTCGAAAAAGATGGGCCACTCTAATACACATTTATCATTTATTATTGACATATCTGTCAAACGTAGTCAATATTATCCTTAATTTCTGTTTCAAATTAACAAACCAAGCATAAACAATTAAGTGAAAATGGTACTCACAGTGCGTGAAAAAATTTATATTATGCAATGCTACGGAATTGGCGGTGAAAACTCGCTAAGAGAAGTGGTAAGCCAATTTAATTTGAAATTTCCAAACACTGCTTTGTCACGTACTCAGTCTATGAGAATAATTCAAAAGTTTCTGGCTACTGGTAGTGTTCTTAACATGAAAAGAAAAATAAAAGCGTATGATGAAGACAATGTTGGGGCTATTATAGCTCATGCCTCTGTTATAGAAAATCCTAGGATGCCACTAAGAGAGAGATCAGCTCTTATTAATATTAGCAAGTCTGAACTCCAAAGAATTTACAAGGCAAAGAAAATTAGGGCATATAAAGCAAATTATAAACATACGCTTGAAGAGGGAGATGACGGCCGTAGGTTGGATTTTTGTTTGACCATTGGAGAAAAAATCATGGAAGAGAGATCTTTTCATCATTTCATAATTTTCTCAGATGAATCCACATTTACAACCAATGTTTCATCTCAGAATTGTCGGTTTTGGGCTTCTGAAAATCCAAATTTTAGAATTCATTGTAGAAGACAATATTATAAAAAAGTGAATGTGTGGTGTGCCGTTTCTTATCACGTTGGAGTTATTGGACCTTATTTCATTGAGGGAAGGTTAAACCAGCACACTTATTTACAGCTTCTTGAAAGATTTTCTGAAGAACATTTAAATATTTTAAGAGATATGCCTTTGGTTCATTTTCAACATGATGGTTGCCCTGGCCACTCCACAGAAATGGTTAATCGGTGGTTGAGTTTAAATTTTGGAGAAAATTGGATTGCCAGGAATGGACCGATCAAGTGGCCGGCGAGATCCCCAGACCTATCAATATTGGATTTCTTTTTATGGAGTCGCCTCAAGCAGTTGGTTTACGCTGAACCACTTCCTAACGATGTAGCAGTATTGAAACAGAGAATTACAAATGCCATAAACTCCATACCGTTAGATCATATTCGAAACAGCTTTAAGGACTTCAGGCAAAGGGTAGGAATGTGTGTGGATGTGGGTGGCAGCTACGTCGAATAATAAAAACAATTGTAAACATTGTTTTGTATTGGTCAATAATTAATTTGTTTGTGAATCTGTTATGTTTTTGACATTTATTACTTGTTATAATTTTTAAACCTCATTAATCTTCTTGTTAGTGATTGTTTCTTGTTTTACAATTAGTTCGATTAACATTATACCTTCTCGTATATTCAATTTTTTATTTACCAATAGCCTACTTTTTGAGATGATTAACATTTGCTCCTACACAACTTTAAATATGAATTCAACTCTTAATTCGCAAAAAATGGGAAGTTTCAAAAAAATAATTTTATATTCCTGAAATTTGGTGTAGAGGTATAAAATTGCATTCTAAATAACTTTTCTTGGTGGAATTTTTTCATATTTTGAAAAATAAAGGTATTTTATTAGTGGTGATTTTTACAACTTTGCTTATAAAACACCCTGTAGAACACCAAATCAAGTCATTTTTGGTATACTTTAGTTTTACAACAAGCAGGACTCAAACGCCAAATACCATTCCAAAATTTCAAAATTTTTGGTCCATTACACCTCTTGTTACATCTATCCTGGGACACACTGTATATCGCAGACATTTAACTTTCGTAGCAATATGTGATGGTCCAGTGGCTAAAGTTTTGCCTTGAAATCAAAGATCGTGTGTTCGAATCCCACACAGGTTGGACATTTATTTTCATTCACAACAAAGTTGGTATCACAAAATTTAAGATGTCCAAAAACTAATTTATTTACAAGAAAACTGAGAAGAAGAATGTATAACAATTGCATAAAAAGCTCAGTAAATTGGTGAAGAGTGCGTTTTAAGCTTGTTTGTTGATGAATCATATTCATCATAAGACACGAAACTACTTTCTGTTTGACAAGTACGATTTGAAAAAAGGCATTAATGACGCAGAAAAGCCAAAATGATCTATTTTTTTCATAAGCATGTTGTAGTCTATACGATTAAATGCTTGATTTAGAAAAATCTGCGTATATCACATCCACTTTTTAGCACTAGAATACTAGAAACATGCTGTGTAAATGCCCTCAAACTTGTAACCGTTGAACGATTGTTTACAAAACCATATTAAACCATCAACTGAGAGTTGAATGTAATTACACTGTCTTAAAGACCTTAACAATATTACAAAGATCAAAAGTTGCACGATAGTTTGTTATATCTGATACATCACCTTTTTTAAAAATCGGACATATTCTTGCTAATTGGCAAGTATTAGAAAAATTCATTGTTTATAATCTAAAATTGAAAATAATACACAAAGATACAACAAGAACAAGAATTGTTAGCATGTTTCACAGTTAACTTAAACTAGTTATTACATTTCCAGGCATATGTGAGTTAATACTCGCTCCATAACAAGATACTATTAAAAGGTGAGAACTTACTTTAAAAGTTTCGTACATCTTCCTTAGCCGTACCTCGACTCCTACATCAACCCGTCATTCAAAACAAACAACTCTTCATTTCCGAGCGGCGATCGAGGAGCATAATACCTGACGATTACTTATCGACTTTCGCTTTTTTCGTCGATTCACGAATCACCCTGTACGCGGCTGTTGAAGAAGACAAGGTGGAAGACGGGCTTTTTTCCCGCCACTTTTCAGCTCGCGTGCAGTGCGTGAACACACATACACATATGTAGGGGCCAGGTTAATGACCTACTCAATACAGAAAGGCTTGGGATAGGACAGGCACCCAAACTGTGGCTCAATACACATGGGCGCCCGTAGCGAGGCCCGAAGGGGTCCAATTAGCTTTGACCCGATAATCTAGGGGAAACCATTAACATATGGCAAATGGTTTAAGGTATATTAGATGCCCATATGTCGAAAATTTGCAGGCAGTGAATTGTATTGTTCTACATATTTCAAAGTTTTGACCTCAAATAGGTATTGTGATTTTATCCTAATACTTATTATTACTGTTAAAATGGTTACCTTGAGGTACTAATGTTTGGCGAGACAAAAGTAACAGAAGGATAGTTGTAATAAATTAGTACATACCATATATTCACAAAATATACCGTTTGTGTGAGACATAAATTCGTATAGGAACATTTTTATCATATGTAGTATCACTGGCTCTTGAATTTTATCAACAGTAAAATCACAAGAGCTTTTTTTTATCGGATAAATTTCTCTTTGTAACAAAATAATTTTGCCAATCAGTGATTTTATAAGAAAAACTGACATAAAAAAATGGCGAGACCGGAGGTCGAGCGATTTTGTAAGAAATGTCAGTTTTTCCAACAAAATTACTGATTGGCAAAATTTTGAGTTAAAAAGAAATTTATCCATAAAAGAAAAGCTCGAGTGTTTTTTGGCAAGATAAATTAACGACAGAATATGTGAATGAACAACAACAATAATTATCTTTATTTATACAATTATTTGAAGGAACACTAGGAACAGTTATTAAAAACACAAACATAAATTGTTTGGTTTGGTGTACTGATTTCAATATTCTCTTCTCCAGTTTCCACGCATGTCGAATATTCGTAGATTATAGCTGACAGTACAGATTTTAAAGTGACGTGCGACTACTAAATCTACTCTGCTTTTGAGGAACAGGCATTTTTTATAGATAATATTTAACAGCATGAATCGTATTTGGGGAGAATATTTCATGAATAAATAATTCATTAAGTACATCTTTAATATTATGTTTAATTGCCTTCAGACGTTTTCTTGTCATTTTTTAAAGTTTATTGACTTTTTTTTTCAATTTCATCATTTAAGTTCCATAAGAATGAATTTCTAAGGCGACTCATTTAGTAAAAAACATTCATATTTAACAAAGGCAGCTGCAGAACTTAAAGCCAATGGAATTCGCATATTTTAAATGTAATCACAATCAAGAAAATTAACATACGTTAAACCATAGGTATTTTAACGCATATACTGATTTTCACTGTAAAGAGTTCTCGGGCACGCTTCGACCAATCACACTACAAGTAAAGACAGAGAAAGAGCACTACTGCATTTTACCAATTTTCTGCCTTTACGTTATAAGGTTGCCGACATCAGATGAAATAGTACCGCCATCTAGTAACGCTACATTAGAATTAACTATGCATTAAATGAATTTTTCAAGATAATTAAAATGTTTATTAATATATATTTATCTATTTAATCCTTATTTTTAATCTAAGTAGTTTAATGGTTAAGTTAACATTTGCTTCTTTAATTAGAGAGAACTTTAAGTACAACGAATTATAATGTATAGTGCTAGTGCGTAGTTTTGATTTTCCGAATTATTAACGTGTTGCTACTTTGTGATAGATTACCGAACGTAAGTACATTTGTGTTTAACATGAAATAATTAACTTGCCTGCTTGGTAGGCATTTCTATTTAATTTTAGTTGCGGCAGTGATAATTATTTTGTAACTACGTTGTTATAAGCCACTGAAAACTGTGTTTAACTTGCCCCTAGCCTATATATACCAGACAGCCTTGCGATAGCCTTGCCAGACAGCCTTGACTTTGGAATTGGGAGTTGTCCACTTATGTGATGTGACGTTAACAATAAGCAATACGCTAAAGAAAAAAATTGTAAATAAAGTTTAAAACATGAGTGTTCCTATTTGCCGAAAATATTTCACGAAACAAAACGTGTATGTCAAAATATTACCACAATAAATCTGTCGATGCGATAAATTTTTCGTGTTGGTACTGTCAAAAACTTATCTAGGTTATTTTACCACTTATAATGACATTTTATTGGTGCAATGTTCTCAAAGGAGTATTTATGCAAAAAGTATACATGTCAGTGAATGATGCGAGAATTATTACTATGATTAAAGTGTTTATTGATATATATTTACCTATTTAATCATTATTTTAAAAAGAAGTTTATAGATTAAGTTAAGATTTTGTTTACAGAGAGTACTCCCTGAAATATTGAATAGGTGCTACTAACTGATAGATTACTACCGTAAGTACATTTCCATATCTTACCTTCCTAGGGTGAACTAGTTTCTATACATACACGTTTTAAATTTCAACAATGACGTTTTCCTATCGTACAGGGTGATTTTTTTACTTCTACATCCAGTGGAAGTATAGTAACGACAAAAAAATTTTTAAAAATTTTTATTGTTCAAATAGGCTTAAAATGTCATGAAACTTCGAGATTTTAAGTTTGAGCAAAAAAAAAATTTCTGTCTGTCGGTCTGTCTGTCTGTAGGTCTGTCTGTCTGTCGGTCTGTCTGTCTGTCGGTCTGTCTGTCTGTCTGTAACTTTTTTTGTGCGCACGTTTACTCTGGAACCGTTTAAGATATTGACTTGAAATTTGATACACATATGTAATTTAACGAGATCTAGAACTAGATTATATTTTCATGTTGTTCCGACCAAGGGTTGGGGGGTAAATTGGGGTAAATTTGGGGTAAATGGGTAAATCAAGCAGGTAAGAGTCGATAAAATTGGTATTTAGTATTACAAGAGAAGCTAGGGTCTCAAAAAATGTTTTGGCATTAGCCAAATGGGGATGAAAAAAAATTGTGATTTAGTGTATGTACAAGAACCAGAAACCTCAAAATATTTTTTTACTTCATCCACCACCACTACCACCCACCTATAACCACCCCCACCCCACTACCGATGTGGGGTATCGTTTTATGGGTTTTTAGGGTAGAGGACTTCAAATATTATATTATTAAAGTTCCATAAACAATTATTTCCACATACAAAGTTTTTTCGTTGTGAGTGACTTGGATAGAGAATCTGGATGTGGAAGTAGTGATTCCTTGGGCAGCGGTTTTTATGAAGGGAAATGCATTTTTCTTGTGAACTACTTAGAAAATTATGTTCTGTTTAAAGTGCTATATTCCTACTGCCTGCCACTCAAAACTAGGGTAGAAAAAAAGTTACATGACGGTGGGCGTCGCGACGCCTCGGACAGTCTTTCCCAGCAAAACACCAGTTTTATTGCATCATTGAAAAGTTTTTCTATTCATTTTATTCTGTTTAAATTTAAGAAGTTATGATTTAATTTAAATTATTTATATTATACGTACTTACTTCTTTTTAAAATATTTAATAAATGGGGATGTTAAAAATGTACCCTAAAAATTATTCTTTGGAGGTAAGAAGACCTTTGAAATTACTAATAGCAATCACATTTTCGAGAAATTTGCGGCCCTGTTTCAACCTAACGATCTCACTTTTTTCTAGAGTAGTTCATAAAAAAATTGGCGAATTAAATGATTTGAAACGAAAATTAAGAAATGTTATCTTTTATCTAATAACATTTTTATAACAATAAAGGCGGTGGGCCGTTTTGCTAATAACAAAAGACGAATAACGGATTTTGTTATTTAATTAAGTATTTTACTAAGTATAAATTAAAATTTTTACTGTTTTTAATTAGTTGTTTTCCCAATATGATTTTATTTTTATATTTTATGTATGTTTCATTTAATAAACTGTATTCACTTGTCATAATAAATTTGTAGTTTCTCTCATTTTAAATAATGTATTGAAAACTATTTTCCCAAAATCCCGCAACTTAGAAATGCCTGAAAACCCACATTTACGGAAAACGAACTATATATCTACTCTTCTACTCCTACTACTTTAAAAAATAATAAAATAAACGCTTGATAAAAAGAAAATGTAGAAAATCGTACCAATCCGGGAGTTTTTTTTTATTTATATTTATTTGTCGTGTAGGCATAGGACACAGTAGATATTATTAGTTATCAATTCTTCTTCTTATTTTTCTTCTTCACAACGTCTCGACAGATGTTTTGTAACCTTATTCCTGTTGGTTTCCCATTACTGTATGCCACCTCTTACAGCATCAAGTTTTGTAACAGCCCCCCTTCGCTGTTTTATCTGAAACATTAACCTTCCTGTATTATCCTCTCTTCTACTAAGTTAGTTATTAGTAGATAATATTGTATTTTTAAAAGCGAAATAGACCAAAGTTTATAAAAAAGTTTAATTCTTTATTTGCATTTCATGATCAGTTTGTTGTTATACTCTTCACAGAAATGAAGAGTATGCTGTATTTGACAGGCGCTTCAAAACCTTGAATATCACTCGTAGAGAAAAACTTTCCATATCATTGTTAGTCATCGAATTCTCACTAACTTTCAAAATGTCCGTCTGTCGATTGCCTGTACGTCCGTCCGTTCATGTACCTGCACGTTTCTTTTTAGCATAAGTTACTTAAGACAGAGAAGTTCAATCAGGATTAATATTTGGCTAGTATGTCAGTATTTTTAAATATTTATGCTTGCTCCCGGTCTATAATGAAGGTTTTCTGAGTTTTTTGGCTGTCCTAATATGGATTTTCTTTTCTAAAACAAGTGTTTTAAAGGGACAAAATAAATTGAGCATCTGGGTGATGCTATCTATTAAGGAAAAACAGCATTTTTGAAAGAGAAATTAATTACTGAGCAATTACAATAACAAAATGGCGACATTTTGTTAAAAAAATAAATATGAAAACGCACATTGAATCGGCCATATATTCTTTATTTTTTGTGATGTAAAAACCAACAAATATCATTTTAAAGAATGATTAATTGTATTTAATTTTGTTCCTTAGATTTTTTTATGGAAGTGTCAGAGTTTCTAAGATATTTAATATTTTAAACTAAATAGTTCATCCTAAAAACGGTCGGATGCCATCTATATAATTTTTCTTCGAAACTATCAACCATACACAAGTATATAAAATATACAAATTCATTCTCAGTTTAAAAACTTCATTTTTGTTATCCACTTTATTGAGATATTTGCAGAGAAACAAAAATATTAAAATATTACGTTTTTTTCTAAAACTACTTTACAGTTTAATATGAATTTTTTTTAAAAGCAAGCGCTATAAGCGAACAAAAAAATTTGAGCGTCTAGATATTTTAACGAGAAACAGTATATGAGAATATATTTTTTTAATTGCTGACTACTTACATTAACAAAATTTGAAAAAGTACATTGTCTCTGTCATAGCTTTTTTAAAAAATCATTAGAAACCCTAATTAATAGTCTCTCATTTTAGTTTTTACCGCTGTTGACGTAAGTGCCATAGTTTCTGAGATATTTAACATTTAAACTGAATACTTCATCTTATAGACGTTCGAACTTCTTTATACTTCCAGATCTCCGATTCTATAGAAATTAGAAAAAAAATGAAATTCATCCTCATTTAGTAGCTTTCTTATTTGTCTCTAGCATGTATTCGCTCAATATAATGCTTTTCGAGTTATTTGACAAATATTGTTTTGAAATACCTTTCTTTTTAGCTAAATCCCAATTTTCAAGTCGTTATAAATCAAAGACTATTAATTTTTGTGAAAAGTTGCATAGAGCCTTTTCTTTTTAAACTTTTATTTTCTTTCAGCTCCAATGTTTTTAATTTTTTCTTAATTGCCTTTTCAGGGAGTGGCATCCACCTCCTATAGATTAGCCAGCCGCCGGATAATATAGTAACTTTTCATTGATACATTCACTATTAAGTTGTCAAAAATGAAAGAAATCCGTTTTATATGACATTCCGAAATGAAAACCTCTAGGTACTGTACTATAATTGAAGTGTAATCTTTCATAACATACATTTTGCTCTGTGAAAGTATCATATCGACAAGAAACGGTCTATACTCACATACACAAGTACAGACAGAGAGAGACATTTTCTTAACATAGTTAATTAAAAATAAGAATTCGAGAAATCTATCTGCCAGATTAAGCCAATCCACTGCAATGTTTTCACTTATAACCAATTTGAATTAAATTTACTTTTGAATTTGCCAATTTTTTTCCCTTAAATTACACAGCCCCACAAAAAAAAATCCAGCGAATCAGACCCAAGTATCTCTATGTATTTTCGGTCGCCCAAAATCATTAGCTAGAGGCAAAAAACACCTGGAATAGGGTAAAAAGAAGATTAAGCTACGAGAATAGTTGTTACATCTTAATCAATCGAATTATACAAATTAGTACATACAATAGATATGAAACACACCCCCAGGGAGGGGCGAAAACTACCCCCCATATACAAAAAAAACCGATCCAGAACAGCAATGACTGTTGAAAAAGCTCGAAATGTCTAAGTTTTGTTAACGTGATAAGAAACTGCATCAGATCCTACGTAATCTTCATAAACTGTCCCTATAAGGTTGAGAACAACCACCCCCAAGTTTAGAGGACACGAGAAAAACAAGAAAAAACGTAAAATCCGACAGGATTTCTATTTTCATGGATGTTATGATTGGCTGAAATTGTGAAGTACTCAAAAATAGAAAGAGAAACTTACGTACCTTCAACATCCTACAGTGTCAACCCTCAGAGGGTGTGAAAATACCCCCTGTGTAAGATTTAACTATAAAAAGTTAGAGTGACTTCTATAAAAATTCGAAACACCTGCGTTGTGTGGAAGTGAGAAGAAACTAGACTATGTTCGACGCTGTGCTTGAAAAATACCTCCACGGGGTTGCGAGATGCCACCCCCATATCCGTAGTATGCTGGAAAAACAGAGAGAAACTAACCGGATTTACATTTTTATGGATGCTATGATTGGCAAAAATCGTGTTGTACGCTTAGAGTTTGAAACTCATGTCCTATCTATGTTATTACACCCCCAGAAAGGTAGTTTTTACCCCCTAGGGGAGTGGAATTGAATAACAACAGTGGTACGTGATTTTTTAAGTCTAATTCTGAGTACTACGCGATTTTAACCAATCAAAGTATCCATAAAAATGGAAATACTTTTAGATCAATGTTTTTTTCTTGTTTTTTCTGTCATTTAATATAAGGGGTGATTTTTGGCAGCGCTGTTGGGGTGGTTTTCAATAATTGAGTCAAAACTACTGCAGACTCTTCTCACCTTTACAAACCTCCGGAGTTTCGAGCTTTTTCAAGGGTCACTGCAGCTTTTTTCAAGATGAATCTTGAATGGGAGTAGTTTTCACACCCTCTGAGGGTTGACACTGTAGGAAGTTGATGGTACGTAAGTTTCTAGTTCTATTTTAGAGTACTACCCAATTTCAGCCAATAGCATTCATGAAAAATAGAAATCCTGTTGGATTTTACGTTTTTTCTTGTTTTTCTCGTGTTCTTTAAACTTGGAGGTGGTTGTTTATGAAGATTACGTCGTACCTGATGCAGTTTCTTATGACTTTAACAAAACTTGGACATTTCGAGCTTTTTCAGCAGTCATTGCTGTTTTGGACCGATTTTTCTATATATGAGGGATAGTTTTCGCCCCTCCCTGGGAATGTTTTCATATTTATTGTATGTACTATGCTGTTTAACCTTAATTCGATTGATTAAGATGCGCAACAACTATTGTCGTAGCTTAATCTTCCTTTTACCCAATTCTAGGGGTTTTTTGACTCTAGCTAATGATAGGGTTGTACGATTTTTTTAACTCGGATTTGGATTCAGCGACCGAAAATACATATGGATACATGGGTCTGGTTCGCTGGTCTGATTTTTTTTTGTGGGGCTGAATTATTATCCTTAAAAATTGCTATAAGTATTAAATGTATAGAGACGAATCCACATACTTATTATTTATTCTCATATTTATTCCAACTTTATGAATATAATATTCGACGCCCATGTAGATGAACTCTTCGAAAAATTGTTTCTGCACGCGAGGAAGTTGTCCCATCTTGCTTTTGCCGGCTACCAGGCCCGCAGAGTACGTGGGGAAGAGTCATTAAAAAGCACAAAGTTAAACTAACTCATCATACGCACAGGGAGCTAATGCAAACAATATGATGGCCATCAAATGCTGGAGAGTTAAAAGTATTGATATTTCACGTGACTATAGGCTATTTGTTGGCTATTGTATAGCTTCAAATTACATTCTTGGTTCGCTCATGGACTCTACAAGGCTATAGAGTAGGTTTTTTTTACACTACATTGTTTTTAAATTGTGTATTATTTGGTGCCCATCAAATGGAACACATTTTGATACTATTTTAGTCATTAGAGTTTATTGTTGGGTTTGTTATTCAAACTTACTTATTTTTCTACACTTTAGATATGACAAACAAAAAATGCATATTAAGGTTTTAAAGAATATTTATTTATGAAAAATATATATGTTTCCTATGTATTTACACATATCTACTAATTGCGAAAAAAGTTATAAAGAAGTGAGTGAATTGATTTTCTGACGAATGATTCTATATAGGACAAGAGTTAAATTCAAGCACAAGGTACTTTCTGCCAATAATGACTTTATCTACCGTGTGTATTTATAAATGCTTCCCCTGTTTTGGGTGTGCTCCGAATTAGATGGTCTGCTAGTAGTGCCCCAATAACATAGATTTGAAAGCAACGAAACAACTAACGAATTAAAAAAGCAAATAAAAACTGAAGAAAATGTTTGATGGTGTGGCAGTTTACTTACTCTGGAATAAGATTTCCGGTAACCAACGACAAAAAGAAAAACAAAAAAGAAGATAATATTATATACAATAATTGACAATACATCTTTTTAATAAAATGTTAACATATATTTTATATAATTAAAATATGAATATATATTCAAGCTAAAACCAATTTTATTAGTTTATTATAGATATTTTAACCATATATCTATAATTTGGTGACCCCGGACGAGCCCCCAATAATTTGGTGACCCCGGAAAAAGAGAACACTTATTTTATGATTTGGTAGCTCCGACAGAGGACATATATTTTAAATGGAACCCAATTTTGGCATGGATTTATAGTTAAGCAGGCAAGAAAAAATATTTCCATTATTTCCGATAGAACTTCTAAATTTATCTATTTTACTTAAATAAAATATCCGAAAACTCGCAAGTTACTGATCCAGATATTGAGTATTTGACAATATAATAAATAGGATTGCTGAAGAAAATTATTGATTTCCTAATAAATATTTATTGATCGTTTCATTGGATGGAAAATATAAATTTAACAATTTATTTAACATATCTGGAGATTCTACGTGATTTTAATTAAGCAGTTTCCTGAGTTTAAATGGCTACTTAAGATACAATTTTCAAAACATTTGATTGGGAACTAGATATTCAAGATTTTCCTAGAAGAATTGATGATATTCCATGTTTTCAAAATTTTCCCGAAGGAATTGCTAGATATCCCAAGGCTACAAGATATCATCTATCAAATTCTTCTTATTTCCGTACGGTAAGTAAATTGTTTACTCATCAACCCTTGCTAATAAAGAGAATACGTCAATCAGTTATCCATGGCACCTCCTACGGAGAATATTTTGTTAGACGATCAACCAGTCACGTCAGATACAGTGATACCGAATAGTAATTATGCTGCGAATTCCTATACTATTAAACTTCCTCCCTTTTGGGTTAATAAACCGGAAATATGGTTCAGTCAAATAGAGTCTCAATTTTCTATTCACAGGATCATTAATGATCGAAAGAAATACGATTATGTTATTACCAGTTTACCCCCGGAAATTATTACAACGGTTTATGACGTTGTCACTAATCAACCCGAGAGAGATTTGTATGAGAATTTAAAAACTATTCTAATTTCTCGTTTGACCTCAAGCGAGGAAAAGCCATTGGAGGACTTGCTCTCTGGTTCCCAGATGGGGGACCTCAAACCATCCGATTTTTACCGGTCGATGCTGTCAATTGTCGGAGGATCCCATGTGGTGAGCCAGGAGCTCCTAGTCAAGTTGTGGAAGCGGCGATTACCAAAAACAATCTTCATTGCAATTACCGCATCAGGAAAGACTGAGATTAAGGAGTTAATCGACATTGCAGATCGAATATGGGAGTCGTGTCAAAATTCTATGAATTTCCTTACCTGTAATTCAATTTGTAACGTTAACCCCACAGTTTCCACGTCAAATTTGATTACAACTTTCCAAGACACGTTGAATCAAGTGTTACATAAACAAGAAATTTTTACGTCTCAATTGCATGCTATAGAGTCTAAAGTTTCTGCAATAACTTCCGCTACTCCTATAGTTTCTGGCATTTATTGCGATAGTTGTAAAAATCGCCTCGACTCCAACAGTTGCAGTGGCTCAAGGCCCCGTTCTAATAGTTGAAGTGGTTCCCGCGTTAGATATAATCCTTCTAATACTAAAGTTTGCTATTACCATCAACTTTATGGTCGTAAAACATTTAAATGTCTCGGAGATTGGTGCACTTTCGCCAAAGATGTCAAAGCCGACAATCAAAAATGACTAAAAGTCAATAATATTTTGACAACTGACGTTAATATTTCAGATAGTAAACGTCGTCTTTTTATATTTGATAATGCTAATAAAATTGAATTCCTCATTGACACGGGCGCTGATTTATCAATTATACCTCGGAATCTATTAACCAATACTAGGAGAAACCCCGATGTTGTACTGACAGCAGCTAATGGTTCAGTTATAAATACCTTCGGGAAGAAATTTTTAAAAATTGATTTAAACTTACGTAGGTTATTTCCTTTCGTTTTTAATATAGCAGATATAAATATCGCCATTATCGCAGCAGACTTTTTAGCTCATTTTGGTTTAGTTGTTGATTTGAAACATAAATGTTTAATCGACAATATGACTAGTTTGTCAACATATTTATTTTCAAACAATGGTCCGTTACATTCTCCTAAGTTATTTAGCATATCAAATGAATTCACTGCATTACTTTTACAATTTCCTACTTTAATTAGCTCCCCAAATTACAATTTGGGAGTTAAACATTCAGTTGAGCATCACATTGTTACAGAAGGTCATTTACCTTTCTCACGCCCACGTAGGTTGGATAGCGTTAAATTCAACATAGCACAGGACGAATTCAATAATATGGTAGAATTAGGTATTTGTGCACCTTCTTCTTCCGTTTCCTCACCATTGCATATGGTTGATAAAAAAGAAAGCTGCGACTGGAGACCTTGTGGGGACTATCGTCGTCTAAATTCAATTACTGCCCCTGACAGATATCCATTGCCCCACCTCCATGATTTTAACTCGCAGTTGTATAATTGTTATTTTTTCAAAAATAGATTTGGTACGTGCTTATCACCAGATACCTGTCGCAAAAAGCGACATTTTTAAAACAGCGATTACTACTCCTTTCGGTTTATTTGAATTTGGTCGTATGCCTTTCGGTTTACGTAACGCCGGTCAAACTTTCCAACGTTTCATGAACGAAGTTTTAGTAGGTTTACCCTTTATTTTCGTCTATTTAGATGACATCCTGATTGCAAGTAAATCTAGTTCGGAACATTTAGAGCACTTAAAACTTGTTTTTCAGAGGTTAGAATTGTACGGCATAAATATTAAACCGTCAAAATGCATATTAGGTGTCAGTCATTTGACATTTTTAGGACACAATATTTCTTCAGCCGGCATTTTACCTTCTTCTGAACGTATTGATGTCATAAATAATTTTCCCTTACCTACTACAGTCAAACAACTTCAGCGTTTCATAGGTATGGTTAACTTTTATCATCGTTTCATACCTTCTTTCGCTGAAATATTAATTCCTTTACATGCACTTTGTACTAAATTACTGCATGATAAAGTTAAAATAATAAACTATTGGCCTACCGACTGTCTTGACAGTTTTTCCAAAGCCAAAGCTGCTATAGCTGGTGCAACCTTTTTAGCACATCCACGTTGTGATGATAGCTCGTTTTTATCGCTCGCTGACTGTTGATTGTTCTAATGTCTCTATGGGGGCAGTTCTTGAACAGCGCGATGACGAAGGTATTCTTGCCCCATTAGCCTTCTTTTCACGAAAGCTTACCTTGGCACAGACCAAATATAGTTTCTTTGACAAGGAACTTCTTTCTTTATTTACAGCGATTAAACATTTCAGATTTTTACTTGAAGGTCGCACATTTATTTGCTTTACTGACCATAAACCTTTGGTCAAAGCATTATTCACTAAAACTGAAAGATCTCCCAGGCAAACTAGACATTTAGAATTCATTGCTCAATTTGCCTGCGAAATCAGACATATCAAAAGGAAAAATAACATTGTTGCAGACACTTTATCACGCGAACATGATACGTCTTCTTTGCAACAATTCATTTCCCCAATCGTTACTCAAAAGTCTAACCTAATTGATACTAACTTTGACTTAAATTTATTGAGCGAAGCTCAAAAAGATGATTCTGACCTTAAATTTTTATTATCAGATACTTCATCGAACACAAAGAGAACTTTTCATTTAAAGAAAATTAAAATTCCATATTCTGACAAGTTTATTTGGTGTGACGTTTCTCGCCCTAAACTTCGTCCTTATGTTCCTATCGTTTATAGACGAACAATTTTTGATATATTTCATGGTTTATCTCACCCTGGTATCAAAGCGACTAGAACATTAGTTTCTACACATTATTTTTGGCCTAAAATGACTTCAGATTGTAATCTCTGGGCAAAAACTTGTATTAGTTGTCAAACTAATAAAGTGACAAGACATACGAGGAGCCCGATTACTAACTTCGATATACCTAAAGGACGATTCGATCACTTACATATAGATTTAATAGGACCATTACCTCCTTCTAAAGGTTGTTCTTATATTCTCACTGTGATCGAACGTTTTACTAGATGGCCCGAGGCTTATCCACTGCAGGATATTACTGCGGAAACTGTAGCGCGTATTTCAGAATTATGTTTGTCGATTCGGTGTCCCTGTCACAGTAACAACCGACCAAGGCGTTCAATTTGAATCAAGACTGTTCAAGGAATTTTCAAAATTTTTGGGATTTCATAGGATTCGTACGACGCCATATCATCCTTCCTCGAATGGAATGATTGAACGGTTTAATAAGTCTCTTAAAACTGCTCTGAGAGCTAGGACTTCTACACCACATTGGGTAGATGAACTTCCTATCATACTATTAGCTCTCAGAACTATCCCTAAAGACGATTTGCAATGTTCTTCCGCAGAACTCGTTTTTGGTCAAACATTACGAATACCTGGTGAATTTTTTATTAAATCATATACTTGTCGGGATATTCCTTATTTTATTACTAAATTACGTACTTCATTTAATAATTTAACGTTCATTCCACCAGTTCACCACGTTAATTACAAATCATTTGTCAGCCCAGACATCTCGAATTGTAGTTTTGTTTTCGTTCGGAAAGAACGTTTTAAAAAATATTTTACTCCGCTGTACGATGGACCTTTTAAAGTGTTGTCCCGTACAGATAAATCGGTTACTTTTGTTAAAGGAACTAAAGCCGTCACGGTAAACATTGACAGGATTAAACCAGCATATTTATTATCTGACAAATGTGATGTCACTCCACCTTTGATTAAGAAAGTTCGTTTTGCTATTGACGAATTGAATGACTGACTGATCTTTTTCTTAGCGGGGGAGTAGTGTGGCGATCAGTTCACTTGCTGGATAAATATAAGTCACACACCAGAAGCTTAAGTAACCAAGGAGGGGAATGAAAAACAAAATACATAGAATAACAATTTTTATAAAATGATATAACAACATGTTTATTTAAGAATGTTAATTTAAAAACAACTTCTTCGAATATATATTTATATATAACGAAATTTTATTATTGAATTTATACCCTGCTATAAATTGGTGACCCCGATATCTATACACCCATCCTGGATACCGTATGTCAAATAGAACGGTCAAAGATGGCGGACGAAATAAGATTTTTAATTCTTCGTCAATTATCAAGGAGGCATTATACGTCACTTTTCTTTTTTGATTGTACGTTATTTTATGTACTTTTAGAGGATAGAGTTAATTTTTTTTAATTTTCACAATTTTCAAAAATGAATTTTATTTGTCCCTCCAATTTTCATCAAAACAAAATGAAATATACTATATTAGTTTCATTACCGTCATAAGCCATAATTCCATTGCATTCCTCATCGATAGCAGATTCATCAAAGGTAGAAGAAGCATTGGTACAATTATTTTATTTAAAATAGACAAATAGAATAAAACATTATATATTCAGTTTTCTACAGCTACACTGATTATTTTTACACCTTACTAACATTTACAAGAAATAGCACTTAGTAAATTTTTAGGCAAAGCATTACTTTCACTCATAACATCAGGCATTAAGCTATTCTCAGTTTTAAGCCACTCGAATTATAACGGATCTTTCTCAGAACCTAACCATTTTTGGACTTGAAAATATACTCTTAAACAGTGTTTTTCTGTTACCTCTTCAGTAGGTGAAATTGCAAACAATTCTATTTTCATCATAATGTTTGTCAATTATTTTATTAATCTTAGGTGTGTAAAAACAGATTCTTTATGATGATTCCGTGCTAATTGAGTCATTATAACCAAAAGGTCAATAGCTTCACAAATTATTATGATTGGTTGTCTTCGATTTTCAAATCAATAGCAGTTTTAACGATTGTAGTATCGGCATCTTCTCTGCATATTTTAACGTTAAAGTCATTATCTATTAACTCTTGGCGCAATAATTTTATAAAGCTATCCTTATTTTTACTATTATCTAGAAATTTTTTTTGACTAACCGAGGATTTCATAATGTCACTTGTGATTGAAATATCCACGCAAACATTTTTTGTAAACGACGTATGCGCTTGTTATTTTTGATGCTATTCTGTTCATCGGCATACTACCCTAGTCTTGACTGCTTGGTTCTGATTATTATCGATCATATTTTCATTTCATATATTATTATTATTATTACTATGCGTATGCTTAATAAATTTCCTTTTTAAATTAATGAAGTTTCATTTTGTATTAAATTTTTGAAGTTATACGAGACTTTCTATTGTATATTTTATTTTGTTTCGATGAAAAAAGGAAGAGTCAAAGAAAATACATTTTTGAAAATTGTAAAAATTCACTTTTTCTGAAAATTACAAAAAATGGACTCTATCCCCTAAAAGTACATTACATAATGTACAATCGAAAAAAAAAACAATGACGTACAATGCCTTCTTGATAATTGACGAAGAATTAAAAATTTTATTTCATCCGCCATCTTTGACATACGGTGTCAGAGTTGGGTGCATATTTGACCATAAATAAGTTTTATTTTTGTCAACTGTGGTGAATTTACTCCTTCTTATAGAAAAGTTATTCAACTTTGATTTTTTCGGCTATTTTTGGTGGTTTCTATTTTTTTCCAAGATGGCGGATTTACCAGTACATATCGGACAGGTCTACATTTTGTAAGAATTTTATTTCAAATAAGCCAGTATTTTTAAAATTCCCATCCGATTACTGGTACAAGATATATTAAGCAAATAAGTTGAAAATCCGTGAAAGTGCGTCAAAAAGTGCATATAACTTTTGACGCACAAGGAATTTTTGGGTATAAATATTTTTTTGATAAACAGGAAATCATAATACATAAGAATCAACAATAAAATTTCAGGTGGAATGTTGTCGCCGAAAAATTAAATTAAATCAATTCGACTGTACTATCATTTATATAGTTTTTTTAACATTACTAATTGACACTGAAAGTATGTATTTTAAGATGCATTTGTTAAAATTAAATATATTTTTTCAATTGTCTTAACTATTAATATTTTTATTTAACAAAATTTTTCTTTAAAGGTGATTTTTATAGGGTTTTATCAAAGTAATCATCTTAGAAAAATTTTTAAATATAGCAACACACATGTTGATAAACGTAAAAGTTTCATCAAAATAAAACTGCTGCAACATCTCTATTGGATTCAGAGAAAAAAAGTTCAAAATATACATCTTAAAATACATACTTTTCAGCGTTACTCAGTAATGTTATGAGATACAATATACAGTGCGTGTAATTGCCAATTAGGTATGTACATTAACGTAGCGCGAGAGATATGACAACACAGTAGAGCAAACTCGCCCGTCCGCGAAGATCTCAGCTCTCAGTTATTTCATTTCAGCCAGCTGGCACACGCGATGTTGTAATTCTTACGCCCTATACCTAGCCGGCCACTACACACAGTGTATAATAATAACCTATTAAACGAAATAGTAGTTGTCATATTCGGTTCTGGGGGCACATATCATAGGTTATCATGCTAGACCCTTAAAAAGAGTTAATTATACGAGTTTAAAATAATATATTGCGAATCGGCAGTGATTTTGGTGCAATATCAGTAAAAGTATCAATAGTTATGTACCATTAATATTGCATGTTGCTAACACGTACTTCTAATTAATCACTTATTAATTACTTTGAATTCATTTTCTTCAACAAGTATAAATTGTTCTTTTTTAATAGTCTAAAGTTTTTCGCTTGCAGAACATTAGCCATATACAAAAATAAGTTTTTAAAAACGGACGGCGTTGTTTAACTCTCATTATCTCATTGCCTCATTCTAAACAATTAACAAAATTATAAACACGTTGTAAAGTTATTTAATTCTGTTGAATTGTAAGCTTTGAACAATTAATTATATGAGCAGTTTTACGAGCGGCAATAAAACATATAGTAGAATAAATGGAACAACAAACTATTCCAAGAAGTACATACATTCAGGTGGTCAAGTAATAATAAATTCATGCAAAGTAAGAAATATATTTTATGGGCCAAGAAAATCTATGAACCGAGGGTCCTTTCAGAATTTTGTCTTTAATTGTTTTAGATAAATCATCAAAAATCAGTTTCTATTAATTATTCGTTTTAGGGCACAGCTCTATAAAAGAGGATGTTAAAAAGTGGCTAATTTTTGCCTAAGCTGGGCAACGGAAAATTAATACGGTATTCGATAGCATTTTTTCCCGTAGAATGGGATGATGCATTCGATTTTGCGAAAAAAAATTGAGAAAATGTGGAAAAGTCCTGTCTGAGATATTCACAAGTTAAATTTTTAAGATCTAGTATATTTTACTTTAGATTATGGTGGTTTCTTTTAGTATTTTTCGCGTAAAATACACTGACAGACATAAAAGTGGCGCACTCGAAATTTTACTCATGTTTAATGTGTCATAATTTCTAAACTACTTGATTGATTGCCACGAACCTTTTTTTTATTTTGAAGAATTATTCTTTAAAATCATTATACAGGCCAAACATTTTTGTTGATTAAACTTTTATAATTGATACAGGGAAAAATAAAAATGACTGTTTTATTCAGGAACTTTAAAACTCCCTGTAGATTTATTGGGCGCTTGGAATATGCTCAAAATACCTTCGGCGTTTTAAGCGGAATTTAGATTAAATTTTATTTTTGATTCACCTCTTTATCTTGCTTTGTTTAGAAAATACACATGTTTAAGCAAAATATTAAGAAAATTGATATTTTGTTTTATTTAAGAAGGCCATGAACAGATTAAACATTGCTCTAAAAGATGACAGGTGTCAAAATGGTTTTAAAATCACAGGCATTCACTCGTTAATGATTACGATTTTTAATTCGTTTTTGTACAAAACATTGAAAACGTTTTTCTCCAGGTCGAATCGAAAGTCGTGTTTGTGATTTTTAAGTAATGCCTCAGTAAATAACATCGGAGCAAGTAGCCCGAATTATGGCTTTATGGCTTTAGTAGGAGATGGAAGAAGTAAAAGATATGCTGCCCGGATTGTTCGTGTTCCCGAATCGACTGCGGGCAATTGCAAAATACGAAGAGACAGGTCATTGTCGTAGAAGAGCTGGATCAGGTCGTCATAAATGTATAACCGTTATTAATGATCGGTTTATTCGGCTTCCTACTTTACGAAATCGCTTTCATACAGCAGTGCAAATGAATAGTAATTTAAGGCAAGTAAGAGGAAGAGTTGTAAGTGATCGTACAGTAATTTGGAGATTGAAGGAAGTCAATTTAAAGTCTAGAAGACCAGCAACTGCACGAAGATTACTTGCAAGACATCGAAGACCACGCCGTAACTTCGCTAGAGAACACTCAGACTGGAATAAACAAAACTGGTCCCGGATCCTGTTCGCTGATGAATCTCGATTCTGTTTGTTTTCGTCCGATGGCCGTCAAAGGGTATGGAGAAGAGTTGGCGAAAGATATGAGCAGAGCCTATTCAGCACAAAAGAAAGCTTTGGCGGAGGTTCCGTTATGGTCTGGGGAGAAGTTACATTAGAAGCTCGCACAGAACTTTACGTGCTCCCAAAAAATTCCCTCACGGCCAACAGGTATATCGAGAATATTTTACAAGACTATGTAATTACATTTGCACCCTTTATAGGGAACGATTTTGTACTGGTTTATGACAATGCGCCTCCTCACACTGCTCACATAGAAAATGAATATCTCGATGAAGTTGGCATAGAATGTATGATTTGGCCAGCAAAAAGTCCCGATATGAACCCCATAAAACACCTTTGGGATGAAATGGGGCGAAGAATTAGGTCTCGCAATGGGGTTTCTGACACTCTGGATACTTTAGGAGAAGCGCTTATTGAGGAGTGGAATAATATTCCACAGATCAGTATTTCAAATTTAATCAGAAGCATGCCAAGAAGAAAAGAGACTTTAGTCAGGGCACGAGAAGGTAACACACGCTACTGATATTTTTTCTCTATTGAGAAAGTTTATGTAAGTTCGATTTCGTGTTGGTAATTGTAAAATGTAATCTTATTCTAATAAAATGTTTCTAATTGTACCTGTTTCACCTACAATCGTGTATTTTCTAAACAAAGCAAGATAAAGAGGTGAATCAAAAAACAAAATTTAATCTGAATTCCGCTTAAAACGCCGAAGGTATTTTGAGCTTATTCCAAGTGCGGAATAAATCTACAGGGTGTTTTAAAGTTGCGGAATAAAACAGTCACTTTTATTTTTCCCTGTATCAATTATAAAAGTTTAATCAATAAAAATGTTTGGGCCTGTATGATGATCTTAAAGAATTATTCTTCAAAATAAAAAAAAGATTCGTGGCAGTCAATCAAGTAGTTTAGAAATTATGACACATTAAACTTGAGTAAAATTTCTAATGCGCCACATTTTATGTCTGTCAGTGTATGATTCCCTACTTCGCTTTACCAAAAAATGTCAGGAAAATGCGGAACAATTAAGAGGATGCCCAAAAAAATTTACAAATTCGAATCTGTAATATTCAAAATTTAAACTTTTTTAAATCTAGAGCTTATTATGCTAGATTCAGATGGTTCTTGCGCTTGTGGTATTTTCCCGTATGATACGAGGGTCAACTCTTTTTGCGCGAAAAATGTTGGGAAAGAGCATAAAAATTAAAAATATGCTTGAAAACTCAAGAATCTCAAAAATCTAGCATAAGATAATCGTAATTTTAACTTTTTAAGATGCAGAGTATATAACTAAAGATCGAGGTGGTTTTTCATAGTATTTTTCCTTTGAAATACTCTGTTTTGCGTTAAAACGTCGGAAAAATATAGAAAAATCAAGAAAATGTCCGATGACTCACAATGTTTAATCTGCGTCATTCCTAAATGAAATATATTAGGAATCAACGTTATTACAAAAAAAACTTTTTAGAAAGGCTGCTCTGATGAAAAAGAAGTAACACTGGAAAGGAGAGATCTAAAAAACATCGATAATCACGATTAAAAGATGAAAACAATGATTTTGGTTTTGTCCAAGCAATATTTGAAAAGTTAGTTACTAAAAATTCTTCTAGTTTAAGTTATGTATCATATACCCTAAATATAATGGTTTTTGTTATGCTTTACAATTTTTTCGCATTTTCCCCAAAACAACATTAGTTTTGATTTTGACCATTCATAGAGTATACAGTATTATTTAAAAAATATTACGAGAAAACACCGCGATTTCAGGTCAAATACGCTTCATCTTAATAGATTTTAATTGTGAATATTGTGTAAGAAAATTCTAAATTATTAGACATTTTCTTGATTTTCTCACATTTTTCCACAAACGAAGTACACCATTGTGTATCACAGGAAAAATACTACAAGAAACGTCCTTGAATCCAAGTTTAATACACTAGATTTTAATAGGTTTCATTTATGTATATTGCAAGTTATAGTCCAAGATCCCAGAGCTGCCAGACCTACGTCATTTTAGCAAAGCTAATATTTTGACAACGAATAGTGTAATATCTAGTTAAGAACGTATGCGTATTTGCTAGCTTGAAAGCGGGGCGCTTTTGCAGAAAACAGGTACAAAAGGTACATAAAAAGTTTTCTCTCCTACGGTAAAGTATGATAGCTGATTTATTTTACAAGTGACGGGCTAACGACATGGTGTTGCGAATCTTAAGGTCCGAGGTTCGATCCCTGAGCGTTCTCAGCTTTTTTTTTTCAACAAATATTAACTTAAGGTGGCGATTACCAAGAAAGAGACAACCGATAGGGAAATATTTATTATTTTTGGCCATAACTTTTTTTCTTAGTACGTATATTTGAAAAAGAAAAACCGAGAACGCTTAGAGATCGAACCTCGGACCCTAAGATTTGGAGATTGACGCTTACACCATGTTGTTAACGTGTCACTTGAAAAATAAATCAGCTATCATATTTTAACGTAGATGAGAAAATTTGTATGTAACTTTTGTACCTGTTTTCTGCAAAAGCGCCCCACTTTCAAGCTAGCAAATACGCATACGTTCTTAACTAGATATTACACTATTCGTTGTCAAAATATTAGCTTTGCTAAAATGACGTAGGTCTGGCAGCTCTGGGATCTCACACTATTAGATATTGTGAGTTTTTATTCATTTTCTTGATTTAAACAGATTTTGCAGGGATTTTCCGTAAAGCTGAGTAAACCTCCTCATTTTACTGGATAATTACTACGAGATAAAACCACCATAATCTCAAGTTAATATTGTTGATTCTTAATATGTTTCACTTGGGAATGACGCAGAATAGATTTTTTGAGTTTTCAAATGTTTTCTTTATTTTTAATTTTCCTAACATTTTTCTGCGAAAGAGAGTAGACCCTCGTATCCCACGGGATAAATACTTCAATACTTCAATTTCGCGTAATAAGCTCTGAATCTTAAAAAGTTTAGATTTTGACTATTACAGGCTCGAATTTGTAAATTTTTAAGCATTTTCCCGACATTTTTCGGCAAAGCGAAGTAGAGCATCACATTCTGTAAGAAAAATACTAAAAGAAACCACCATAATCTAGAATAAAATATTATTTTTCTGTGACGGGAAAAAAGATTGACATTTTATCTCTCTTGACAGGTAACAAAATGTCACTTTTTATTAAATTACTTTTTTCCCCAGGAAAAAAATTAATACTTTTTTCCCGGATATGTACACATAAGAACACGGAGATATTTAATTTTAGAATAATTTATTATACAAAACTTACATTTCCTTAATGTCAAAAGTACAGTTGCTAAATGTGCATTGCATGAAAGACATGTTCCACGAACGATTGGGAATGTCTGCTACAGTGGAATTTTCTTGAGTTGAAATCATATTTTCTGCCATTGACACAACTGCCGTTGATGGTCCTAGTCGCAAATTGGGTCTTATTTCAGCTATTGCACTGCCACACGTTCTAAACACTTTATTAGATATTTCTGTCCTATGTGCCACCGATTCATCAACATACCCTTCAGCTACCATTGATGACTTCCCACTACCATGTTTCTTTAGTGTCATCAAGTCTTCTCCAGATTCAATTAAAAGTGTAGCAGACTATCTCCGAAATGCATGACCTGTATATGACTTAGCATTTTCAAGTAGAAGATAATTGACTACTGTTTCAGGTATCTTATAAAATTGATTTTTACCAACAACCTGATTGATACATTTTCCATTGCGATATGCATAAAACAGGCGGCGATCCTTTGCTGCTGCTGGACGAAGGGCTATGTACATTCTGTGAAATTTAATATATTTTTCAGTAACTACAAATCTCCTGTTTACATCATTCTTTGTTTGCTTAAGTTTCACAATTAATAACGTTCCAGAATCATCAATTATCATCTAATGTTACCTGGCTGATTTCACAAATTCGACAAGCTCCTGCAATCCCAAATACAACAACAACCTTGGCCATTAAATAAACTTCATCAGGAGCATTATTTAAAAAATCACTAATATATGTACTTATATAATTAGTTTGCAGTATTTTGAAATGTCTACATTATTATTGGATTATAACGTACTTTTAATCATTGAATAATTCAACCACTCTGTTGATGGCTTTTGTTGTTGCGCCAATTCCGAAAAATAAGCCAATAATACCGTCTGCGTCTCCGAGAAAGAACTGCATGTCTTTTTCACCCACCTTTCATTCCATAAATCTTGAATACGCGGTTTCGTAAATTTTTCGCGATTTAGCTGGCAATAATTTTAGTGATACTACTTTCGCTCGTTCTACTAATTCCGGTGGTGTAAAGAAATCAGAAATGTCCATTTTTGAACTTTGAATATTCAAAATATCTAATAAATAACTTCGCAAATTTTTAAACCCAATCACAGAATTAAATTGACAAATATTTGATTACTTTAAAGGTTTCTTTAGCAACGCAGGTCCAATGTCGCTATAAGTACAACAGCCTACCAGTTTAAAACTTCAAAGTTTTTCCGACTTTAATACATATATTGTAATAATATGTTTTTTTCTGAAATCGATTGGCAATGTCTACATTTTCGGCGCGATTTCAGATCAAAAAATGCACAATGTTACTTTGCCGGCCTAGGCCGGGAAAGTAACATTTTATGTATATTTTAGACAGTAAATAAATACGTGCAGACAAACCAACTCACATTAAAATTGCACTTACTAGTAAGCAGTTAGATTGTAATGAAGAAATGTTATGCATTAATATAAATTCCTTAATTTATAATAATATTGATTGTGATTTCAGAAAAAATAGTATGTGTACTTCGGTGTGAAAGCGCATTCCCGGACCTCGATGCTTGTTGGCCTCGGCTAGCGTCTCGGCCAACAATTTGCATCGTCGTCCGGGAATGTATTGCTTTCACACCTAAATATACAATATACTATTTTTCAATATTAAATCGTCGTTTTTCCCGTCACAGAAAAAAACAAGCTAAAAATGTACTCTTCGCCGGTTTACTAAACTTTTTATATAATTGTTAGACATTCTATAGGATACTCTTCGCAGTTTTTTGTAAATAATGTTAGCTTTAAACATTTTCAATTTTATAGTACGAACTTGGTGAAAGAGTCAGTGTAAAATAAAGTAAAATAAAAAAAACTATACCATACCCCACGTGGGTTTCGAACCTGGAACCCTTGGATTTCGAGTCAAAAGCGTAAGACGTAAAAAAATGTAAAAAATGTAAATTTTTACAAAGACAAAAATCAAAAAAAAAATTCTCAAATTTAAATCATTAATAACATTTTTATTTACTGATCGATTTTGTTCAAAAACAATAGAGTTCTTCCCCTAGCTAACACTAACTTAGTGTCCAAATTTCAGTGCAATTTTTCTTTCTTAAGTTATCGTGCTTACAAGAAACGTGACGAACGGACGGACGGACGAACAGACGGACATTTTGAAAGTTGTTCAGAATTCGTTCACTAACACAATGATATGAAAATTTTTTTCTCTACGAGCGATATTTACGATTTTAGAAATGTGCCGATCAAATACAATATACTCTTCGTTTTTGCGAAGAGTATAATAATGTATTATACACTGAGAAAAATATTAGATTTTAAGTCTCGGTGTTTTGTCTCTCTCCGCTTCGCGTCGCGAGACAAACACAACCTCGAGCTAAAATCTAATACTTTTTTCCCTTGTATAATAAATAACTATAGATCTTAAAAGTTTAACTGAATATCTCAGACAGGACTTTATAAATTCCCAAGCATTTTCTTAACTTTTCCACATTTCCCTCCATTTTCGTAAAACCGAATACGTCATTGCATTGTACAGGAAAAATCCTATCAAAAACTGTGTTCATTTTCTGTTGCCCAGCTTAGACCAACATTAGCCACTTTTTAACATCCTCCTTGAAGGCTTCATTTTGATAAGGAAATCCCCTCCGAACCTTGTAGCTTGTAGCACTTCTAAGAAGTTGTAAATCTATTTGTGCCAAGTCTTTAGCTACTACATACTCTCCATTGTGTGGTGGTTGAGATACACGTCATCTAAAGGAAGCGTCCGCCCTTGCCACGTTTGTTAGGCAGATTCTTACATATGAACAGATAGGTTCTTGCTCATCTTGGATTAAACCAATAAATGGTATTATTTGAACTCTTGCATTTTCTTGATTTAATGATTAACTTTACGTCTAACTTCTCGGGATCTTTCGTGTGTTAGGTCGACAATTGATTGAAAGGCACCCTCGAATCCCATGAGATTATAAATTGACCACCCAAGGTCAAAGTGGGAAGCGTGGCTGACACCCTTAATAAAAATAAGCACTGTCACGTCTTTCAGATGGCGGTGGTGAATTGTTCTACATGTTCACTGAACAAGTAAAGAATTAGATCCAAAATGATTATTCGTTTTTTCTACGGTTTAATATTTTAAAGTTCTGTTACGCATTAAACAAATTAAATGAATACTAGTATTAGCATAAAATCATTCTAAAAAGCTCCTGTTTGTATTTCCAACACGGCATAACAATTTGGTAATGTCATACAAACCTAGTGTTTTTTTTTAATATTTGCTTTATATGCATTTGTCATGAAATTCGATTGACCCATTTTGTGTCAACCACAATCAACTACTATCTACATTTTGATGCATGCACCGTTAAAATTTCCAAATAATGTCTGTTCTTTTAAAATTATTATTTTATGTGGGTTCGTTCGTGACTGGAGTTCATTTCACGTGAATATTGTGAAACGGTATCTAAAGCAATATTTTTTTTATTATTTAGACAATTGATTATAAATAGAATGTTCTGACGTTCTATTACCTTATTGTTCATAATATCATATAAACTGCTTCTTAAAAATCAGGAAATTTTTCATTTTACATTTTGTAAATGCAATTGCTATTCAGAGAGTTTAAACCAATCAATCAATCAATCAACAAGACTTTATTTATAATTAAAAGTACAGGTGCGCCTAGTCGGAACCTGACCCGCAGCCAACCTGGCAACCACGATGCGCAGCACCGTAGCGGGTGTAAGGCTGGGCGGAGCAGATCCGGTTCGGCTAAGAACGGTAATTCAGGTGAGGAGTTGTAACTCCTATTCGCCGAGCGAATTTAAAAACAACAATGCCTTAAAACTATGCTGCCCATAAGAGCCAAAAACTAATTAATGTATATTTTAAAAATTGTCGCACTGTGCACGCACAAAAAACACTATAGTTATTAAGCTATCAAGGGTGTTATAAGGATAATAACGGACCGAGGTCGGTAGTGTACATTCCGAGGGCCTTCGGCCCGAGGGAATGTACGTCGACCGAGGGCGTCATTATCCTATAACACCCGTGGTGCCTTCAACGTTTAATGTCCTTCAAGTCCGTTATTTAATTCGATTTTTTTTTTGACATTTACGATTTATTAATTTGACATCTATTATGTTCAGAACGATTTGATTTAAAAGAGAGTAAAAATCAAAATTGTTTGTAAACGCCGCCGCTGCATAGCAACGCATTTTGTTTGTCAATAACGCTATCAAAATTTACTTGTTTTGGGTTGTATTATAATTTTATAATGCCCTAGGGCATTATAGATATTCATAACGCCCTAGGGCGTTATTTTTCATTTAATGTATCTCAAAATAGGGTGGTTATTGTAAAATAACAGACTTGTAGGACATTAAAGAAATTTTAGTTACTGTCACGGGAAAACAAAACACAACGAAAAAACCCGTTCGAAGTAATTCTCCACCCTGGTGGTCTTCCTGCCTCCAGGAAAGTAGAGGAAGTTAACAGTTGTGGGTTTTAAAAGTTCAAGAAGGGTCGAGGGATGAATTTTGGAACAAAAGAGGACAGAAAGAACAAAATAGATAAAACAATAGGCAACGTCTGGTATGGTAATGGGTGTTTCAAATTAAATAGAATTGCATTATGCTGTCTGATGTGTGTTATGTTGCGGGTTAGCGGACTATCGCCCAGTTTGAATTCGTAGAATTTTTGTGAAATCTGTTGATCGTAGTCCGCTAGTGGAGTTATGTCGTTACAGCGGGCGTATAGATCTCTGAGTGAGGTGTATCTGCCCGAATCAGAAATGAGGCGCATAAATTTGTGCTCTAGAACACGAAGTTTTCTCATTGTCGTGGCCGGGATGCTGCACCACACCGGCGCCGCGTATGTAATGGCCGGCCTGATCACCATCGTGTACAACAATTTTTTATTAGTCCTGTTCAGTCCGCTACCCCTGGCCAGAAGCGGATACAGACTTCTGGACATGGAGTAGACTTTCCGTATAGTCTCGTTGATGTGAGTGTTGTATGTCAGTCTTTTGTCCAGATTAACCCCAAGGTACTTCACGCACTGTTTAATAGGAATTTGGCGACCCCCGACCGAAATAGGCGTTAAAATGCGGTTCTCAGTGAACCGGCGCGTAAAGAGTATAGATTCTGACTTTTCGGCGTTGATCCGAATCTTCCACTTACGCCGTGGCACGAGCCATGTGCGCCTTCAGCAGCATATTCGCCGCCTGAGCGTTGTGCGAGTGCGCGTACATGGCCGTGTCGTCGGCGTACTTGGCAAGTTTCGTATTCGGAAACTCCGGAAAGTCGGAAACGTATAAGTTATATAGCTTAGGTGACAGGCACGATCCCTGGGGGACGCCCGCGCGAATGTCCCGCCGCGTTGATAGTTTATTATTCACCCTAACCTGGAGCGACCTACCTGTCAGGAAAGAGTGAATGAGTTTCGTTATGTGTATGGGAAAGTCCAGTGCGTTCAGTTTGTGTAGAAGACCCGGGATCCATACGGTATCGAAGGCTTTCTCGATATCGAGGAGCACCATGATGGTGCTCTTCCCGAGGTTGCATTGCACCTTGACGTCATTAACGATCCTGACAACCTGCTGCACAGTGCCCCTGCTCCGCCTGAAGCCGAACTGGCACTCGTCATCGATGTCAAGTTCATCCTGAGCAGAGTTTAGTCTGATCAGGATAATCTTCTCCACCAACTTGGAGATCGCCGACAGTAACGAGATCGGTCGATAACTGCCGGCGAGCTTCGCGTTTTTGTTCGGCTTTAGCATTGGCACGACCACGGCGCATTTCCACTGGCTAGGCCAGTGTTGCAGTCGCAGGATCGCGTTGACAATGTACGTCAATTGCACAATGCCTTTTCTCGGGAGATATTTGAGAAGCTTGTATTCGATGCCGTCTGAACCCGGGGCTTTGTCGTTCGGTAATGTCTGGACAATGCCAGCCACCTCCGAAGAGTTTAAATCAGAAAAGTGTGGGATATGTGGTCATATTTTCTTATGCTAAATATGAAACGACAAAAGGAATCCTGCACTTTTTGTATCCCTCTTTTTTCTATGACATTTGTAAAATTACTGTATACTACATCACTGTAAAATGAGATAAAAGAAGTGATTTACATAAAATTTTCTTCAAATTCAATGAGGAATCTACTACTGTGCAATAATTTCAAAGAGTCATATGCCTTGGATAATAGAAAATTCACAAGCCCGGATAACTTCAAATGGTGATCTAGATTTTTTCCTAATTTTGAGATAGTAGGACCTCATTCTCTATATTTGAACTGAAGTTGTCAGGAACAGAAGCTAAATCCTTCTTAGGTCCGAATAATATTAACATACTTTTATAGGGTTCAGCTTTAGGTTGTGCTCTTGAGATATTCTTTTAATTTTATATAAATCACTGTTTAGACTATTTTGGGCTAATAATGAGTTTCTTATATAAAAGTTATTGTACATTTGCATATCATCTACATATGCTTGTCCATTGCAGTTTTCAACAGAGTGTTACATGTCGTAAGTATAGATACTAGACAATAACGGGCCTAAGACCGGACCTTGAGGAAGGCCAAATAAGACTTTTAGAGGAGAAGAAATGGAATTATTAAAAACACTTTTTGATACCTATTATTTAAATATGAACTAAAAAAAGTAATGCTGTTATCATTAGGACTATAATAAGTTCAGGATTTGTGTCTGACTTTAAAAAGTCAGATCATAATTTTCCTTTTGTTATAATTTACACTTCAACCGCATTCAGAGCATATTGTTTGAAAGTAGTCCAGCAGGACTAGGTGTATGAGCTCATTCTCTGCTTGCTGCAACTAAATTAGTATCATCTTCTCCTATAGCTAGTACCAGTCCTCCAACGCATGTCGCATCACCTGCGCATTATGGATGTTAAAGAGAATTAGCGATAAAACATATAGTCCGTCTCACACCTTAACAGACTTTATATTGGTCGGAGTTAGTGTTAACGACTTTCACTATATGTGAATAATAGAGAGGGATTGGTGAGTGTGAATTTGTAAATAAGATGGTATACCTTAGAGCCCTTGTCGGCAATACCGGCCACTACGAATACAGATGGGAAGGAAGGTCGATAAATTGAACAAAATGCGGCTTGACAGAAGTATTATTATTATTAGGAAACAAAACTGGTTTTCTCCATCTTTTTTGTGCCTCTGAGATATGGACTATTAGATAGGCAGACAGATGAAGTATTGACGCATTCGAGGTATGAGTTTGTAGATGTTTACTACGGATTCCTTGTACAGCTCATTGCATCAACAGCTCCTTTCCCCAAGCATTACGCCTCCCTTTTACTGTCACCTTTTGAGCACATTAACAGCATAAGGGACAATCTAGAATAACTGACTAATGATTTAGCGAAAACCAGTTGGTGAAAGGTAAGCACGACAAATGCATGATGCTGCTAGAAGTGTCATACAGCAAAGGGGAGCGTCTAAAATATTGCATGGGTTGCAAAGTATCTCCCAAGACGTTATGAACACGAATGAAAAAAAAATCATTTGACACTGTTTTGGATTTTGGCGTATACTGGAAATGAGAGAAATATTGAGCCTTTCGACTCTCGGAACTCCAAGAGATATCGTTACCACCTTCGACTAGAAAAAATACGGCTTTAGAGGCGTTCAGGCATAATTCCATGAATGGTAGCTTCGCACCACCGCCGCACAGTGGGGCAAATAGCTCATTTTTTGGACAAACGATAATTCCCAAGCCTGGAATTAATGAAACTTAATTTTTTTTTTAAACTATTCGTTATAAAATTTCCTTTAATTCTATCGAGCCCGAATTTTGAAATTTCAAAATTAAAGATGGCTAATCCAATATCACGGACATAAATTTTGAAAGTAAATTAAAATTTTATCAAAAGATTGTTTAAAATTATAAAAAATTGTTACTTGGGGGGGTTTTTTGGTTTCTAATCTCATTTCTGATCGTCGAATTTTGCGATTCAAAAAACCAAGACAGCGGATCCAATATGGCGGCCATAATATATTTTTTAAATGAAATGTACATGCACAAACTGTTAAAAATTGTTACTTAGGACTTTTAAGGGTTTCTGATCGAAAATCTGAAATCTAAATTACGTAATATCGTAATTCAAAATGGCGAATCCAATATGGCGGCCATAATATTTTTTTAATTGACATGTGAATGTGCAAATTGTTAAAAATTGTTACTTAGGGGTTTTAGAGATTGCTGATCATGAATCTTAAGTCCAAATTACGTAATATCGAAATCCAAGATGGCGGATCCAATTTGGTGTCCGTAAGTTAAAAAAGAATGACGAATCAAGAAGGAAACTGTTAAAATTTGTTTTTAGGGGGTTTCGCAGTTTGCTAATCTCGTTTCGGATATTAAAATTTCGATATTTTGTAAACCAGAAAATTAAATTCAATATGGCTGCCATACATTTTTTAAAAATTTTGATGTACATGCAAAAATAGTTAAAAATTGTTACTTGCAGGTTTTTGCGATTGCTGACTACGCATTCGTAATTTCGAATTCTAAGATGGCAGATTCGAATATATCTTATAAAAAAATGAGATAACCAATCAAAAATGTTGACATCTTTAAACCTAATGTAACCTCATGAGTCAAATCATAAAGGAACAGCTAGGCTATAAACCTATTATTATTTAATGTAGAAAATAAAACTTGAGTAGAAAGGGGCTCTAAGCCTAACATATACCAAATCCTTTAAAATAACCTAATTAGTCAAGTCACAAACGAGCAGTGATATTAATACTACCGTGTGTGTAGTCGCGGGCTAGGCATGGGGAGAAGAATTACAACATCGCGCGTGCCAGCTGGCTGCAATGAAATAACAGAGCTGGAATGATCCACCAACCTACGAATTTACAGCTGCCGGTGTTGTCAAATCTTTCGCGCTACGTGAATGTACATGCTTAATGGGAAATTACACGCCCGGTATAAGCTGTAAACAAAATCTAGTTGGCCAAATCTTAAACGGGCATATAAGCGTATTTCACAAATTTTATATCACTGAATAATTAAATTCTTGATTTATCATTCTATTTTAACTTACGGACACCATATTGGATCCGCCATCTTGGATTTCGATATTATGTAATTTAGACTTCAGATTCATGATCAGCAGCCCCATAAAACTCCTAAATAACAATTTTTAATAATTTGCGTATGTACATTTCATTTAAAAATATATTATGGCCGCCATATTGGATCCGCCATATCGAATTCGCCATCTTGGATTACAATATTACATAATTTAGACTTCATATTCATGGTCAGAAACCCTTAAAAGCCTTAAGTAACAATTTTTATCAATTTACGCACGTACATCTCATTTAAAAAAATATTATGGCTGCCATATTGGATCCGACATCTTAGATTTCGATATTACGTAATTTGGACTTCAGATTCATGATCAGCAATCTCTAAAATCCCTAAGGGCCAGTTGTACGAACTAAATTGAGCCAAGTTCAGCTTGAACCAAGATCAAAAGCCAAGGTTACGATTGTTACAATAATCGTAATCATGGCTTTTGATCTTGGTTCAAGCTGATCTTGGCTCAACTTAGTTCGTACAACTGGCCCTAAGTAACAATTTTTAACAATTTGTGCATTTACATGTCAATTAAAAAAATATTATGGCCGCCATATTGGATTCGCCATTTTGGTAATTTAGATTTCAGATTCTCGATCAGAAACCCTTAAAAAAGTTCTAAGTAACAATTTTTAACAGTTTGTGCATGTACATTTCATTTAAAAATATATTATGGCCGCCATATTGGATCCACTATCCTGGTTTTTTCAATCGCAAAATTCGGGGATCAGAAATGAGATTAGAAACCAAAAAAACCCCCCAAGTAACAATTTTTTATAATTTTAAACAATCTTTTGATAAAATTTTAATTTACTTTCAAAATTTATGTACGCGATATTGGATTAGCCATCTTTAATTTTGAAATTTCAAAATTCGGGCTCTATAGAATGAAAGGCAATTTTATAACGAATAGTTCAAAAAAAAAAATAATTAAGTTTCATTAATTCCAGGCTTGGGATGTCCAGACCTGCGTTTCCTCTCGCGAGACAGTGAGCGCTTTCGCATGTATATGCATAGATTATTTAATTCATTATAGTCTTTCTTTAATAAATAAAATCAATTCAATTGATATGAAATGAAGCAAAATTTTCAATAAAGGGAAACGCTGACACAATCCAATCCTCTAATGCAGAATAGATGCTTTTATAAAGGCATATCAATACTTAGTGCCAATTTAATGAATATATTATATATTCCAACGACGTGAATTGAAGTGAGCGGATTATTTTACATTTTATATGTTAAATATAATACTAACAATGCATTAAATGTTATATTAGCTTTAAATATATTATACATACAAAATTTTATACATATCGGGATTCATTATTATTTTGTTAAGAGCGAATCTGATAGAGCTCGAGCTGCTAATGAAAATAGATGGAAATAATAATGTCATTCATGCAAAGACTACAAAAACATTGTCAAACAACATGAATGAAAGGAAGAAACAAAGCCTGTCTAGAATTATAAATGTAATACTTAGAAATTACCTCTACTTATTATACAAAAAGGATAACTAAATATTGGATATGCAAAATACATAAATTGACTGAAATTGTGAGAAGTACCTTCATAAATTATTGTTTGTTATGAAATAAAGTGTCAGTGATTGTCTTTATGTATTTTAAAGTAAATGCAGTGTGTTGCATATTTTATATAGACAATACATCAAGTTGTGCTCGTGTATCTGTCAGATTTCATCTAGACGGAAAAAATATTTCTATACTGAACAGCTTACTGTACTGATTAGTAATAAGTTTTATACATTCATGGGGAGGAGTCGCATCCAGTTCAGTTTCAAGTAATATGTCTCACATTTTTGACGAAACTTAAAAAATTAATGTATATTATTAACAAGTTATTGCAACATTATTTAAAGAATAACGACTACTGAGAAATATAACACCGGCACACAAAAAAAAATAAAAGTCGAGTGCTAGAAATCAAACCTATGTATTCCCATGCATTTTGACCCGCTGAACACGAATCTGATGTCCGTTTTGCCCGATTGGCTCTTGCATTTTTGCTAACCTCAAAAAACACCTTAAAAATGCCAGAAAACTCCCAAACAAGTAAATAAAAAGCTTAAATGAGCTGATCACTATATCTATACGTAATTTGGGGCGCTGTAACTGAATATGAGGTCAGAATTAGCCGATTAGTTAGGGATTTTGACATCACCTTAAAAAACACCTAAAAAATAACCGAAAAATCCCAAACAAGTAAATAAAAAGCTTTCACGGACTGATCACTATATCTATACGTAATTTGGGGCACTGAAGCCGAATCCATGGTCAGAATTTATGCTCAATGATCGAATATCTTGTAAAATCCATATTTAGGATGAAAACGTACCCAAAAATGACTGAATCATAGCCCGGAATTGACTTTGCTCTACATAATATCTCAATACTCAATTTCCGACTTATTTTCACGAGCTGAACACAATACCGTAGCCAGAATTAAAGCGTAATCTGCAAATTTCATAGAGAAATATCATTTCAGCATATATTCTGATCAACCCTAGTAAGCGGGGATGGGTATCTTTTAAATTTTTAAGTATCTAAAGGAAAATATTACTGAATAGTGACATTTTTAGGAAAAATTTTTTGAACAAATTTTGCTCTGTTGAGAGAGGAATATCGTTTGGACTTAACATTTACCTACACCTTCCCTTGATGATTTTTTACTTTTTTTTAGAGCTGTTTGGAATTGTATAGTTTTCTTTATTCTGTTTGATTGTCAAATGCCATTTGTTTCTTTTTCTATTTTTGCGACTAGGACCTCCACGTGGTGACGGCGGGTAACGATTTAAGTTCCTAGGTAAAAAAATGCCGTCACGGCAAAAGTAGAGAAAAAGTTTACGATGCAGGGGAGGGAGACCCCCAGTATCGGCGGCCGGTCAGGTTGTGAAAGCGGGCGTCGTCATCATGCAACCGCAGCTCTAGGGATGTTCTTTACCTGCTTTAAGGGTTCGTCTTGCTGTGCAAACTCAATACCGTTGGCAGATTTCTCTTCCCTCAGATTGAAAAACTCCAGAGGTCACCTTTCCGGCCTTGAAAGTTTTTCGAATACTTTTTGTGAACTTGGGAGTGGTTTTCACCCCTTAGACGGGTACGGGCAAAGCAGTTGAGGGCTGTTCTGCACAGTGCACTGCTACCATTGTGCAGTAAAAACAAGAAAAATTTGCTCTCCCACATCTTCCTCCACTCCGGTCCAGCAGAGGGTACTTTTCACCACTCTAGGGGGTTGGTTCTTTGGCTGTATTTACCCTCCTCCGTGTCTCCCTTGCATTCTCAATAGCTTGTAAGCTAGAAGCTTTCATGACGCAGATCTATGTCCAGAAGGGTATAGAAGGGGTGTAGAAGGCGTACCAACCTCTTCGAGGGGGGAGTTGGCAATAATAAATGAGGGCACGAGGGTTGCAAAGTACTCCTTTCCGTAATGATACTGATATTCATAACTTTACCCCCATTTAAGGGATATTTTTGGCTCCGCACAAACATTTAAGGGGTATACGAATTTTTCTGACCTCGGATTCAGATTCAGCGTCGAAAAATACATAGGAATGCCATGGTAGTCATCCAGATCATGATCTTTTTTTTTGTGGGGCTGTGTAAGTTATTAATTTCATCTTTAATGTTATGTTTTGAAATTAATTACCCTCAGACGATCCCTTGTTCCTTTAGAGGTTACTGACCTTTATTTTCAATTTCATCATTTTTAAGGCTAATCTTCTGGTACTTATTGTAGGATCCTTCATTACAGTATCTAATATTTCTTCTTCAACGTCAAAAATTCTTACGGTTCTTGGACGGCTAGCATCTCTGTTTTTTACTTGAGGACTTCCTGTTTTCCTAAGTCACATATCTGTACTTAAAAATGTTTTGGCATCGGGAATGTTTCTATTCGGGAATTCTTTCTTATAATTTATCACAGCTGCATTAACCAATACATTCTTCTAAAGTCCAGCAACCATGTTTAAATATTATCAATTAAAATGAAACATTGCAAAAAGTAGCAACAATGTCGAATAAGTTATCATAAATTAAAATATATATTACTTGATTATAATAAAGTGGACTAAAGTGGACCGTTTCTAGAAATGTCAAATTAATATTTCAAAGCATTATGTGTGTAAAATGATTTCTTAATAAAATGTTGTAAATGCATATTGATTTGTAAACTAAAATTACTTGAGAACGGCTACATTTATAGAAACGCAATAACAATACCTGTTTTTGTTTATAATCATGTGAAAATTATATTTTATAACAATTTTTATATGTAAAAAATAAAAAGTTAGGGGAGAAAAACTGAAAAACCACCCCTTCAGCAGAAGAGAGAGTTTGACTGATACTTATGTAAACTGGTATCCAGACGAGCCATATCTTAAAATATGAAGTTTTTATTTTAAGGCGATCGAAAGATATTGCAGAAAAACTGATATTTATTATCCCCTTTTAAATTGATATAACTCCCATTCCGGAAATAGGTTGTTATAAAAGAGTACTATACCGACTATAGCGACTCACTCACTTCCAAAAGCGAGAAGTTTCCATGGAGTCGCTAAGAAACAAAAAGGAAAACTCGATCCATAATGGAGAAGTTTCCATGGAGTCGCTAAGAAAAATAAAAAACATTCGATATAAAAATATAATATCAATATACTAAAAAATACCAATATCACATAAAATATGAACATGTATTAAAAACAAATATACGTATATTTACTTCGATTTTAATTTTATTTATAGCGATAACGCTATAAATTTGGTGACCCCGACGTGATCATTTTATGTCCAACGTGATAAATATATGCCAGAAGTAAAAATTTTATGTCCAACGTCATAAATATATGCCAGAAGTGATAATTTTATGTCCAACGTGATAAATATATACCAGAAGTGATCGATATATATGTTCGAAGTTATCTTATAACTTACATGATGAAATCTACGTTATTTAATTAATTTGAAGGAGAGATAAAATCATTTCCACTTCAAAAGATAGAAGAATATCTCAGATATAATTACCGAAGTACAACACTTTCCTGTTTTGGAACAATTATTATCAATAATTTCAAGAAGAGATTCAATATATCAACTACCGTTATAAATTGACCATTTGTTGAAGAGAAGAATTTTCCCGATGAATTTTGAATAGAGGTTCCAAATAATTTATGGTAATTTCCTAATTCAATCAACTGAAGTTGTACATTACAAGTACTGTCATCTGTCGGTGAGTGAGTTAAAGTACATTCCCTTTTTTTATCTAAGAGAGTAATCAATCAATCAATCACAATCGATTAGTTATGCCAAGACAACCTTCAGACGAGGATTTTCCTCAAACCCATTATGTCACGTCTGTCAAATTACCCCCATTCTGGAAATCAAAACCAGAAATTTGGTTTACCCAGATCGAATCACAGTTTTCTGTTGCAAAAATTGTCAATGACAAGAAAAAGTATGATCAGGTTATAGCTAATTTGCCATTAGATGTGATAGATAATATATACGATATAATATCTAATCCCCCGGAAACGGATCTCTATATAAATTTAAAGAAAGTTTTAATTTCACGTTTATCATCGAGTGAGGAAAAACGTCTGAATGATCTGTTATCAGGTTCCCAAATGGGCGATCTGAAACCTTCAAATTTCTATAGATCCATGCTGAATATGGTTGGTCAAGATTTATTGATAAAGCTATGGAGAAGACGTTTGCCTCAAACAGTATATATTGCCATTACAGCTTCAGGGAAAACAGACACAAAAGAGATTCTAGATATTGCGGATCGGATCTGGGAGTCCTGTCAAAATTCAATGGTTGCATCGTACTCCAAAAATCCTCTTGACTCTGGGTCAACCCAGTTATCAGATTTAACTATCACTATCAAAATTTTTTCAATCACATTCCATGATTCAATTAATCAAGTATTACAAAAACAAGAAATTTTTAATTCTCGATTAAACTCTTTAGAATCCAGACTTTCCAATCAATCCTTCGAGCCTCAACCTTCTACTTCATACTGCAACAATTGCAAAAGTAGAAGCAATTCACAAACTCGTACCACTAATCGCAATCTTTCACCCAGCCGTAATAATGTTTCCAATAAATTTGATCGTACAGACAGTACTATTTGTTACTACCATCAACTTTATGGTGCCAATGCCTATCGTTGTGGAGGTGAATGGTGCAAATTCAGTACGAATTGTAAAAAATCTGATAATTCTCAAAGATGACTGAAGTTTGATAATTTTATGACGTCTGATTTTGATATTTCTAACAGCAAACGTCGTCGACTTTTTATTTACGATAGATCTAACAACCTGAACTTCCTAATCGACACTGGTGCCGATTTATCTGTGGTGCCACGCAATGCTTTCACAGATTTAAAAAAGAATTTTGATACGATGTTAACCGCGGCTAACGGTTCAACCATTTTTACATACGGTAAGAAATTGTTAAAAGTCAATCTAAACTTACGTAGATTATTTCCTTTCGTTTTCAATATAGCAGACATTGACATACCGATAGTCGGAGCAGACTTCTTGTCTCATTTTGGTTTAGTTGTCGATCTTAAAAGAGCTCGAATAATTGATAACAAGACTAATTTGTCAGTTAATTGTTTTATTAAAAATAGTCCTTTAGACAATTGTAGATTAGATACACTTAAATTATTTCCTTTGACAGATAAATATAAAAAATTACTTTTAAAATTTCCTAATTTAATTAGTTCCCCAGATTACAATTTACCTATTAAACATTCTATTGTACATCATATAGTTACTGAAGGTCATTTACCTTTTTCACGACCTCGTAGATTAGACAATCTTAAATTCAAAATAGCTCAAACAGAATTTAATAACATGGTAGAATTAGGTATCTGCAAACCATCATCTTCTCAAGTTTCCTCTCCACTCCATCTAGTGGCGAAAAAAGAGAAGCATGACTGGAGACCTTGTGGAGATTATCGACAACTAAATACGATTACCATTCCAGACAGATATCCATTACCTCATATCCACGACTTTAGCTCTCAGTTGCACGACTGCACTATTTTCTCCAAGATTGATTTAGTGCGAGCGTATCATCAGATACCTGTCGCTGAAAATGACAGCTATAACAACTCCATTCGGACTGTTTGAATTTTCCCGCATGCCTTTTGGTCTACGCAATGCCGGTCAAACTTTCCAACGTTTTATGAATGAAGTACTTGTCAATTTACCTTTCGTTTTCGTCTATTTGGATGATATATTAATCGCAAGTCAATCAGATGTACAACATTTGGAACATTTGGAAAAGGTTTTCAAGAGATTAGACACATACGGAATTAACATTAAACCATCTAAATGTATCTTAGGAGTTGACAATTTAACCTTTTTAGGTCATCACATCTCTTCATCAGGTATTTTACCGTCAACTGAGAGAGTCGAAGTCATTAATAATTTCCCTTTACCGACAACTCTCAAACAACTACAACGTTTCATAGGTATGGTGAATTTTTATTATCGTTTCATACCTCATTTTGCTGAAATATTACTTCCCCTATATTCTCTTTGTAACAGTTTATCTCATGATAAAATTACAAAGATTAATAGTTGGCCTGATCAATGTTAGACGGATTTTCGAAAGCCAAAGACGCAATAAGTAATGCAGTAGTTTTAGCTCATCCTTGCAATAATGACGATACTATCTTATCTCCCTCAGTAGATTGTTCTAACCTTGCCATGGGTGCAGTTTTAGAACAAAAAGATAATAAGGGATTTCTTGCTCCTTTATCATTCTTTTCCCGTAAATTAACCACAGCACAAACCAATTATTCGGTTTTTGACAAAGAACTTTTAGCATTATATACTGCAATTAAACATTTTAAGTTTATACTTGAAGGTCGAAAGTTTAATTGTTTTACAGATCACAAACCTTTAATCAACACTTTATTCACAAAAACAGAAAGATCTCCTCGTCAAATACGTCATTTAGAATACATAGCTCAATTTTCTTGTAAAATACAACATGTTAAAGGAAAACATAATGTAATAGCTGACAGCTTGTCACGTATTTACGACACTTCTTCCTTAAAACAAGATATTTTACCACTTCAACTTAAAAATTCTCCCTTCCTTAATGTTAACTTTGACCTAAAGTTGCTTAGTGAAGCTCAGGAGAAAGATTCAAATCTCAACTATTTATTGTCAGATAAATCATCACTAACTAAAACCAATTTCATTTTAAAAAAGATACAAATTCCAGATTCAAATGATTTTATTTGGTGTGATGTTTCTCGTGCAAAAGTCAGACCTTTTGTCCCACTTATCTCATCCTGGTATTAAAGCCACTAGACTGTTGATTTCAAATAACTATTTTTGGCCGAAAATGAACACAGATTCCAATTTATGGTCAAAATCGTGCATTAACTGTCAAGCTGTCAAAGTCAGTCGACGTACGCGAAGTGCTCTCGGGAACTTCACCATCCCGAAAATCAGATTCGACCACATCCACATAGATTTGGTAGGACCATTACCTCCATCCAAAGGTAACTCTTACATTCTTACGGTGATTGAACGATTCACTAGGTGGCCGGAAGCGTACCCTCTTCGCGATATCACAGCAGAAACAGTTGCGCGTACTTTATTTCAAAACTTTGTTTGTCGATTCGGTGTTCCCTTGTCAGTAACGACTGATCAAGGAGTGCAATTCGAGTCAAGATTATTTAATGAATTTGCAAAGTTTTTAGGTTTTCATAGAATACGTACAACTCCATATCACCCAGAAGGCAACTCTTTAATTGAAAGATTTCATCGCTCACTTAAAACTTCCTTGTTAGCTAGAGCCAATACATCACATTGGACAGATGAATTATCCATCATTTTATTAGCATTTAGGACAACTCCCAAAGAAGATCTGCAATGTTCACCTGCTGAACTCATATATGGTCAAACCCTTCGTTTACCTGGCGAATTTTTCGTTGAATCGTATAATTCCCCAGATATTCCTTATTTCATTGACAAATTACGCATTTATTTTAATAATTTAAAATTTGTTCCTCCAACTTCGCATGGCAATTACAAAACTTTTGTTAGTTCAGATCTTGCCTCTTGCGATTTTATTTTCGTTCGCATTGAACGTTTAAAACGTTCATTTACTCCTTTATATGAAGGACCGTTTAAAGTTTTATCTCGTTCAGATAAGTTATTTACCTTTAAGAAAGGAGACAAAGTCATAACTGTCAATATTGATAGGGTTAAACCGGCTTTTGTATTAGTTGACAGATGTGACACTTTGCCTACCCCGATTAAAAAAGTACGTTTTGCAATCGACACGTTGATTGATTGACTATTTTCTTTTTTAACGAGGGGGTGTATATAGCGACTATAGCGACTCACTCACTTCCAAAAGCGAGAAGTTTCCATGGAGTCGCTAAGAAACAAAAAGGAAAACTCGATCCATAATGGAGAAGTTTCCATGGAGTCGCTAAGAAAAATAAAAAACATTCGATATAAAAATATAATATCAATATACTAAAAAATACCAATATCACATAAAATATGAACATGTATTAAAAACAAATATACGTATATTTACTTCGATTTTAATTTTATTTATAGCGATAACGCTATAAATACCTTTATTCTTGGACATACTATAAGCCAGAGAAATATCGCTAGACGATTGTGGACCACCTTGTATATCATGTTGTATTTATTTCAATATATTAATGTGTTATCTTTAAAATATATATAACAGTATATTATTAATATATTATAATCACTGAATATTCCAAAACCGCATTTACCCGCGCAAAACAAAACCATAAATTCAGCAGCAGAATTTAATAAACATATCTGAGTATCATGTAAAACACACGTTACCTTACACCGTAAATTAAACAGGTATGTGTTTTTCTTATTGCAAAATAATTAAATTATTTTAATACAACCGTTCCAAGTGTACAGTTCCATGTAAGTCAACCGCCAGCGCTCGCACTTTTTATTATTTCGTTTCATGAGTCGAAAACATAAATGCAAATTATTCGCAGGATATATAAACAAAAAAAAACGAGACGGAAAGTCACGTTTAAAAACCTTACACGCGAACCACTCATTCATTACCATAGTATTTATAGACCTCGCCCAACTCCAGTTGCCGAAACCGAGGTCTGAAACCCAAAATACAAACATTCGACCAGCTGCCCATGTGGGCACAATGGAAAGTGAGTTGGGGAAGGTTAGGAGCAGATCCGTGGCGTGCCGGCTCCCAAATATTATGCACGCCATGGGCGTATATGCCAAAATTTGCTTAATGTATTATTTACGTCGCGTCGGTGAATTCAGTTTCATGCTACACGCCTGCTCTATATAATTTGGCTAAATAATTTATAACTGTAGTTGGCTGGTGAATCATGGTCGCAATTATGGATAAGTACGGATAGCATTCCTTACTAGGAATAGGTAAATTTTGATCATATATTATCATTACATGGAATACATTGTAAGTGGGATTTTTCGGAATACATTTGTTTTGTTTATTGAACAAAAATCCTATTACAAGTTGCAGAAGTATATAATGTACATGTTTCGAAAAAAAAATTGAAAAAAAATGTCTTCAGAAAAGGTCACCAAAAATAATGAATTAAAATTCCACTGTTGTCCAGTTAAGTGAATCGTATTAGTCGTATACCGCGTGGCCAAGAGTCAATGTGCGCCCCAATTTTTTTGGTTACTTTTTAATTTAAGTAGTTGGTACACATAAATTAGACAAAAGTTGGCTACTTTTAAACTAACAAGAACGAAAATAACACTTCCAAATCAACCGGAAGTGACATCAACATTTTTTTTCTTAAATAGAATTACTGTATTTTTTTTTAGTTTCTTATTGAGCGTAAAATTCTAAGTACAAAAGTTTTTTCCGATTAAAAAAATCCAAAAAATAAATGAGATAGTAAGTAGGCTATGGAAATTATTAGTAAGGTTGCCTGTAAATAACAAAATAGTGTAATATGTTGCACCCCTTTAAATTTAAGGTTATGTTACTAAAAAGTAGGCAGACTTCAACAGATCGAATGTCTGAATGAATGTAGTGTATTTGCACCTACTCGAGAAACCTACCAGAAGTTAGTTCTGATGACACCTGGAATTATCTAGAGAATGGTGGCGTCATCACAGAAAAATCGAGATCTGTCATTTTTGGGTATAAAAGACCGACCGCATTCTCGGCGAGTAGTTCAGAAGTTGAGAAAGTATAGAAAGTGAGGTTAAGACTTCAAAGATAAACAAAGTGATAAACATTGTGATTTTTAGTCAGTAAAGTGTAAATAATAGTATTGTGAAGTATCCAGTAAATATTTAATAAAGTGTGTTAGTGGACATCTCTTGTTATAATTTTTGGAACCCACGGAATTTGCAAGGGGTAGTTTCCTAAGGGTGGAAACACGTTACAATAGTTATTTGAATTACTGATAGGTACAACTATTTTTAGGTTTTTCTCAAAAGAAAGAATTTTATTTTCATTTTCATTGCCGTAGGGGCCTCGTGGAAAATTTCTTAATGGGACCGTGCTATTTTCTTTTATGAATTAGAAATAATGATTCATAGACCTTAATTTTTTTCTACATTAATCGTTTCCTAACGCATCCTTCGTAATAATAAAAGTATTTTTAAAAGGTAAGCGCCAGCAGGTAATTTTAATAAGGTACCTATCTACATTTAAATCCAAAAGTGCAGATTGCCATGAAAATGACATACATTCGCAACAATTGAATTATTCTTGACATTACTCACCGATTATCTGAAGTAAGTTATTGAATTTGTTATAAACAAGTAGATTAATATAAATTGGATGAAACAGTTAACATGTTGATTACTTATGGAGAGACTCAACGTAATGCAACTAGAGCACAAACTCTGCATGGACAGAGATATCCAGAAAGAAAACAACCTACGAGAAACTATTTCGCCTGGTTGGAGCATCAATTTAGAACTGAACCAGTATAGAAACTGAAGAAAGATTTATTGTGGATGAAGAAATTAAAATTAATGTATCAGCTTTAGCGCATGTTGACCCAACTATGAGAATGATTATTATCAACGAAGAACAACCTTTTGTAATTGGTTCCGCCAACTAAGAAATGAAAATTTTATTAAAAACGTTTTGTTCTCTGATAAATCAAGATTTACAAACCTTCAGTTATTTAATCGGAACAACGTTCGATATTGGGCAATTGAAAATCCTGATATTATGAGACACAGGCGGTTTCAGGAGTGGTTTGGCTTCAGTGTTTAGTTAGGCGTACCGGGCGACCATATCATAGATCCAATTATATTTGACAAAAATCCAATCTTTCGCTGTGGGTTGTACAGCCAAACCAGATCCCCCACCTTGAATCCTCCTGTACTGACATTCCGATCAGTATGAGCCTTCATTCGGTCACTAGCTTTGGTAATCTGCTATTGGTCATTCTTCGGTTGTTCTCGACTTTCATTCATATAGTTGCTGACGGAAAATGGTTCCCCATTGGCAGCGCAATTCTTACACTTGCGACACCAGGCCTCCACATCCTGGCGACTATTAACCCAATATAATCGTTCCCGTACTTTACTCAACGTCTTGTTTACGCCAAAGTGTCTGCCGGACGTTTCGTTATGCGCTTCTTGGAGTACTTCTGTACACGACACCTGGGAATCACTAGACGTATGGCAATATGCTTCCCATCCGGACTTTCCCATGCTCTCCTTAATAGCCCATCTATAACCATAAGTGAATCCCATTGTGATCATAAAGCCTTCAGCCCTACTCTTTTGTCTGAAACCTCCTTCGCGTTCCTTTTCCTTTTGCTCGCAATATAGGTCCAATTTCCTCATCACTCAGTTGCTCTTGTCTTAAAACTTCCTTTGTCCAATTCTCTGGAATCTCTTTACTTTCGTTTACACAGCCTTGTGATGGTAGACTACTCGTGATTCTTCGAAGCTGGCAAACCTTTATTTCTCCGGGGGCATCGCTTTCTCTAGCCGGCCCCAGTGGCTTGTACCCTCTCGGGGTTCCACTGTCGACAATCTCGTCTAACATGGCCTAGTTTTCCGCACTGATAACATTTGATGCTTCCGTTCGGTTTTGCTCCACCTTCTTGTTTGTCCTTTTCCCCGGAGAATCTAGTTTGGCCAATAATTTACTGAACATTTCAAGCACGTCCAGTGTCCAGATACTTTTTATCTGAATGTGCCTCTTTGACTGTCACAGCACGCACTTCTGACCACGGGGTGTGTTTAAAGGCAGCCTCTACTTCAAGGGCACGCACCAAAGCCTCGCTAATACTTTGATGTCGCGATAATCTTAGAACTCGCCTGACCTCATCGTCCCTTATGCCATCCAAAAAGATCCCCACGGCTAGTTGTTCTTGGAATTCTCTTGGGGCACTCGGATATGCCAGGTGTGCCAGTCTCTCTATCGCAGCTTCGAATTCTTGTAAACTTTCTCCAGCCTTTTTGTCCGTGATTTTAGCTGAGCCTGGTATACTTGGGCAAGGTGTTGGTCGTCATATTGCAAGTCGAATCCAGCATCCAAGACTTTGAAGTCCCTTTGTTTCTCCACTGGGATGTTCCGAAGTAGCTCTGAGGCTTGGCCCCTTAGCGCCAAAACTAATGCCATAGGCTTTTCCTCATTATCCCATTTATTCGCAGATGCCACTGCCTCAAATTGTAATTGTCTCTTGTACGTCGGCCATGAGCTTTGGCCGTTAAACGAGGGAGGTTTTAAGCGAGGACCTGACGATGTACTAGCTGGCCTCCTTTTTCTCTTAATTGTCGTTTAAGTCGCTCCACTTCTCCTTCAAACTCGCTCATCGTTTTTTCAAACTTATTTACTTTTCCTTTTACTTGACTGACTTCTGTCCTGACTTCGCCTATATCCACCTTAATTTCACTCTTTAATTCTTCATTGGCAGAAATGATAGCGTCCTGTTCTATTTTTATTTGTTCGTTAAGAATTCTTCGTGGCGTTTTTCTTGCTCCTCTTTTTCCTCTTGATGTCGTCTTTCTTGTTCTTCTTTCTCCTCTTGCTGTCTTATCTTCAGGTCCTCATCATTTTTCTCAGTTCGACTTTTTCTTCTTCACGTCGTCTTTCTTGTTGTTCTTTCTCTTCTCGATGTCTTCTTTCTTGTTCTTCTTTTTCTTCTTGGCGTCTTATTTCCAGGTCTTCCATAATTTTCTTCAATTCATCTCTTTCTTCTTGAGCCGCTTTTCTTCCTCTTGTCGTCTTCTTTCTTGCTCTTCGTTTTCTTCTTGACAACGCTTTTCTTGTTCGCCTCATTCTTCTTGACGCCGTTTTTCCTCCTCTTGACGTCTTCTTTCTTGCACTTCTGTTTCTTCTTGATGTCGCTTTTCCTGCTCTTCTTTTTCTTCGCGTTGCTGCGCCATCATCTTCGTAAACTCCGCAAGTAGGTCCTGTATTTGTTTCTCTGCTGCCATGCTTCTTGTTGTTATGGACATAAGATTATGTTAGAATAAAATAAATTTAACTGTCACGTCAATATCGGCAATGAGACTTTCCAGAAAAATCTCGACACAGAACGAAAACGTCTTATCTAGAGTCTTTTGTCACGATCCAGTTGAAATAATTTCACTAACTCCAGTAATTTGCAAACAGAATGTTCTAGAAATTTTCTTAAACTACCACAAATAAGTCTTATTTAGTGTCTATATCACTTTTCAGTTGAAAGAATTTAATTATCTCCACTGATTTCCAAATAGAATGTTCTAGAAATTTTCGCGAACTAACACAAATGAGTCTTTTTCTGTATCTCTGTCACTTTTCAGTTGAAAGAATTTAACTATCTCCGCTAGTTTCCGAATAGAATGTTCTGGAACTTCCCGAAAACGCACTTTTCACAGTTTTGAGTCCAAAAATAGTCCTCAAACAATGCCCCATAAGTCAATTCTCCTTGTCACCACTAAGTCCCGAGAAGAACACTGTAGAAAGCTTCTCGAACAATCCAGAAATCTTCTGTTATAATTCCGCTTCTGACACCAATTTTTACGTATTTACACCCTTTTTGTAAACACCCTGTATCGTGGATTCGGTTCAACCGGAAGTGCTATTTTCATTCCTATTACTCTAAAAGTAGCTCACTTTTTTCTAATTCATGTGTACCGCAAACGAACAAATTCAACAAATTTTTAAATTCAAAAACAATAAAAAAAAATTGATTTGTGGACACTCGGTATACTACACTTAGTTACTTTTTGGCCAACTCAACCGACTCGGTGGCGCAGTGCTTAAGGTGTTAGGCTTGTGTAAAGATAGCTAAACAAAATAAATATAATGTAATTTGGAAAAAAAAATAATTTGTTAAGCTTGCGACCACGGGGTCCTAGGATCGAATCCTGGCTAGGGTATGGATATGTAATGGCGTTTTTCACGTGTTGCCGAGACGGTAGCAGTGGGCTAGACTGCGGTTGTGTGAGAGATAGTGATGGGCGATATCGTGATTTTTCAATCACAACGTAAATCGTTACTGTGATTTTCTTATATCAGTGAATTTAAAACGTGATGTAATCACGACTTTCATAATACGATGTACGGGAGAAATTGTTAATTATTATATTGGTCTTGGTTGAACCACGGCAAGGGAACGAAATACGAAAGGAAAGTCGTGATCACGTCACGCTTTTCTGTCAACTTTACTAACAGTCGTTACCTGTGATTTCTTAATATCAGTGATTAAATCACAGTTCGTGATATATCGCCCATCACTAGTGAGAGACAACACGGTCTAGTCGCTCTCCTCTCGTGAGTTCGAGTCTCAGCTGCGGCAGATGACAATGTCGCAGGGAATGGGTGTTGTGCTGTTGTCTATGTGTGTCTGTCCTGATTGAGTGGTAGAATAGCCTACGGCTAAACTCTGCCAGGACATTAATATAAACAAGGCGATTAAAAAAAAATACACCCCCTCGAGGAGCGAAATATTCATATCTCTATTACTCGGTAACTCCATGAACTATCGGACTCATTCAGACATGAATATTTTCGTAATTTGAAAGAAAATAAATAGTTTATTGCTGTACATGTAAATTTTCTGATTTTTGAACACCCTTTTAAAATGTTTGCAAATTTCTCTGAAACTAATAATCATCAGAAATATTACTGAAATAATGATTACTAACACATTTAGTTTCATTATGCGATAATCCTATTATGCGATAATCCTATCCGTGTTTGAAGTTGTCCAAAACTTACTTTAATTAAACTAAAGATACTTTACTTTCATATTTCTTTAATTATTAAGTAACATGGAAATAATGTACAGATAAAGTAAAAAGAAGCAAAAACAGTGCTAGAAGCACTGTTTTTTATTAGGAACACGTCTTTTTCTTTTTCGCAAGAATCATCAGCTAAATTAATATTAGTATTCACTAATCGAAATGGATATAGAGAGTGAGATAAAAAAAATTAGTAACAAGTTGATCTCAGCAGGAATATTTAGCCAATAAGGAAGATGGAAGATGGAAGATGGAAGATATCTTGCATTTTTTTTGTTTTTTTGTAGATGTCTTATATAGTAATTATGTATTTTATGAAAAAAATCAAGAGTTCCTTTTTGTGAAAAATTGAAGATCAAATGTTGAACTAAGAACAAATATAATTACAGTTTTCTTCTATCAGGTAGTGTTATCTTAGAATTATGAAAACTCACTTCTTTAATAATATTGCAATTATCGCAGCCATATTGGAATTGCCATTTTGAAATCATTATATAGATTCGTTATTTGCTGCTTCTAAAATACTTAACTATAAATTTTAATTCAATTCAAAAAGAATTTGAGTTTTTTATCGCAACATTTTTAATGAAATCAAAATACACCCGGCGACTTCGCCAAATTCTCGACTAAAAGAAAAATGTATTTCCTGTTTTTGTTCACTGGTCGTAGCTTAATGAGATTACTGTAATGGGACCACCGTCAAGCAATAATACTCTACAAATTATAAAAAATATTTTTTTCATTAACACTAACGCATTCGTCAATTCCCGATTGAAGAATACTCGTTTCCAATTTTTGATGAAACTACAATGAAACCACCACCATCTAATTTTACTATTCTATATGATGTATCTTCAAACTTCAAACTGTTTGTTAGGTTGTTGTGAATTTATTATGTGGGAGAAAATAGAATTAACCAAATTCTCTAAATGTTTCCTAATAGTCTGGCAGCCACGGAGAAAACCCAACAAATTCGTATTAAGTTTTTTTCAAAACGGATTTGGGGTCTAAGGGTCTCCTAGTTTTGATATCCAAGTGATGACAAAGCGTCATCCTTGAGCAACTCCAGATACGGGGTGTCCGATAAGTAAGTAGGTGAAATATCACTCTTTTTAATTTTTTCGTAAATTTTACGTAAATAAACGTGTTTTTTACAAATGCTTTGCTCATAATAAGGTTTATATAAAATTTAAACAAAAAATTTTAAATACAGGGTGTTCCAAAAGTATATTATATTTATATATATTAGACACTTCATCATTTTCTGAACTGATTTCATCATTGGAAAGTGAACATTCGTCTTCTTTGCCTTCATTGTCGTTCACAGTTTCAGTAGGGGTTATTTCATTGTCGCAGTGTTCATGTGCACTGAAAACGCAGAACATTGTACCGGGTAACCTAAAGCTTTTACTGCATGGTTTGTTATTGCTACAGGAGCATCTAATTAATTTTAAAACATCAGAAGGTGCCACTTCTACTTTCTCTGGTAAAGTGATCGGAAACAAACACTTGGCATTCACATCTTTATAAAAACCGTAATTGGTTGGCTGTAGACTTGGAAGGTCTGGGCACGTTTCACGTTTTCAATAAATGCTGCATTTGTTGGCGGAAAAGATCGTAAAAGAGGTAATTGTGACCTTCCGCATGCTGTTCTCTCAGCCCACAGATGTAGACGAGCGTCAGATGTCGATTCGCAATTAAGTTTTCCATGCATGCAGATACAAATTTGGAAGCCTGATTTATAATGTCACTAATATCTTGATTTACTTCGCTCATGTATGACAAAGAGTTTTTTAAAAGTTTATAAACTTTGTTCTTACCATTTCCAAAATACAGTGGTGTCACAACCACTAAGGGCATGTGCTGCTAAAACATCCGGTATTATGTCCTGATGCTTTAACACCGACATTTTTATATCAACTATCGCACGGTCAGCTACAACGGACTCCATAAAAACGTGATTGATAATTTCAACCAAATTACAAAAATATAAAAGTAACAGAAACACATCAGTATCATCTGACATAACTATTATTTCGGCTTGTGGATTGGTCTCAGCTTCAATTATAGCTTGTTGTACAATCATAGTATCAGCTTCTTCGTGCGTTGCTCTTAAGTCTGTTCTGCGAGATACCATAACAATATGAATTTCGTAAGGTTCAGGTTCTTCACTAGTTATAACTAATTTATGCTTATGGGTATAGGCTTATAGGTTTACGTTGTAGGCGTAGTCCTCTATAAAGCTAAGACAAATAAGGTTAATCAATTGTTTTTTGTTTTCAGTTTCAACCATTATTGCTTTTCGGGCAGGTAGTTGCGTTAAATTGGCCAGCTTTCTACTAGCGGTTTTGCCCCTCTCAGACCTTATTACATTGCACAAAGTTTCATCAAAATCCATTCATTAGTACTCAAATTAGAGGTAATCCCCCCCCCCCCCGTTGACTGAACTATATTTGGTATATATTTTGGTACCACAGGTGGCTTTGCCTTTGTAGCAGGCGAATGATTTTCTGGTCATAAGTAGATCCTAATTTGTTCTATACTTGAGTAAAATTTGATTCAAATCGAAAACAAAATAAAAAAGTTATAAGGGCGTCTTCATTTTAAGTGAGTCACACTGTATATTTAAGGAAATGTATAGATTTCGACAAAATATTACGTTAGTAAATACGTCGAGTGTTGTAAAATAAAGATTGTTTTGTGGCTGTGATTTATTAGCAGACCACGGTAAACCGCTTTGATAGAAATATTCAAGGTACCCAATACTTTTTTTTTTAATTATCTATTTTGGCTGGCAAATATCTCGTAAACTATAACACATAGGAAGAAAATGAATATAGATATTCTTGTAGGAAATTTAATTATGTTTTATTTTGCATAGATTACCTTTTTCCGTACGACGCATCGTAAAGCCAAAAACATATACAATCATCTTATTGTTTTGAAACACTCTGTATATCTCAAGTTGCTCAAAGATGCAAGCTTGTCATCAATCGGATATGGTAAATAGACATATACATCTACGAGAATCCATTAAAAAAAAAACTTAATACGAAAATTTTCACTTCAAGGAAAAAACACTGTTCCGCTGCCGGACTATAAGCTCTATTTTTAACTTCTTGTCAGGTACTTCCATCAATTTATACATAAACCTAGCATATACACAAATGATCGTTAACTTTTAATCTTAATTTAATAAATCAGGAATTTATCGGAAGCAGATAACCAAAGACTGTCTCTTGAAGAGTTTCAGATTTACTCGTCAATGTATTTTTTCGTAAATATTGTTTTATTAAGTTCAAAATATTTCGTAATTTTTGCAGGCCCATGGAGAGCCAGGCCCCTGGGGTAAAATCAAATTGACGCCCCCCCCCCCTCGGCTGGGACAGATCAAAAGTACTAATTTTCAATACAAATAATGTTTAATTTGAAATATTATATTATTTATTTATAATGTAATTAGTACAAAATGTAAATCTTGTATTTTTATTTATATTTAATAGATCTTTCAGTACAAAAATGTATTTAACAGTGATGTATCGAATATTTTAGGTCTATAGATAAATACACCAAGGAATGGTTTACAGTTTACAAGAATTTTGCATATTTTACCACTTGTTGAAAAGTTATTTCGAAACTTACATTGCAGTGGAAATGAAATATATAACTTAAAAAAATGTTTTATTCCATTTTTAATATATTTCGTCAACATAATATTCTAGAAATAATTAATTAAAAATAATTGTATTTAAAGTCAGCTAAATAATGCACTAAAGATAAGAAAGGCCCAATTTCACCCTTTATAGTATAAGAGGGTCTTAGTAAAGCACACTCAAATTTTGGCCACTTGCCTTAATTGTCATGCACTTCTACCTCGTGCTTTTAAATTTTCTATGCAAAGTGGAATTTAGACGTCAACAGGCGTCTATTTTCGGTCGTTTGCACTAATAGACACTTCAGTGCGGATTCAATCTTACACAATACATTTTTTTAGAAACTTATATTTGCATTCACTTGCTTCTTATTCAGTTACGGTTGGAAAAATATTATTGCAGGTAGGTTTTAAGGGAATTAAAACCATTAACACGTTTTATACGGAGTAATTCCTAACTGCGAGGAAATATTGAGGATCAAATAGAAAACAAAAATGAGCTGTTATATGAGAGTTCCAAAAAGGGTATGTATCAAGTCAAATAGTTCGATGTTTTTATTTATTTATTTAATTACAATTGAAGAGCTAAGTGGATAAAGGTGTTATGTCACAAAAACACGTTATTGAGTAATTTAACTCGAAAGTTTTTAGGTGAGAACTTTTTTGTTATAACGACCATATAGCTTGCATTTTGCGATGATATTGACATTTGATGTACTTTTCAGAGACAAATAATTAAAGTTGTCAGTTGTCATTATTTTCGAAAATTTTAAAAAATTAATGTACATAACACATTTATCCGTTCAAGTTTCTCTGAAATGAATAAGGAATTGGTGAATAAAAGTGTTAAGAAATTAAACATATTTTATTAATATTAAAACATTGTACAATTTTTAGGTAGTCGGACAGTTCTACGGTTTTGAGCCACAGTTTGGTCATTTCCAAGTATGTTGTGATAATACGGCCTTACCATTCATTTATGAATGGTAATTGTTCTTTAAGATTGGCCAGTTTTCCTACACTTAGGCTTAAACACCGTTAGAGCAATACAGTGGGAATTTATCTTATGCATATTCCTTTTCTTTAAAATATCGACTTTGTAAAATGGAGTCATTTCATCTAGCGATGTAATAGTAGCACCCGTAGCCATTTTATACCGTCGTGAAAATAAACCTTTTCATTGTTCAAGTTTTTCTTCCTGTTGTACAAATTGAGTTTTGAGGCAATTCCATCAATATCCTTGAAATGATTCTTCATATCTATGACAACGGAGTCTTTGGGAGTTCTTACAATGTCTCGATACTGGTCCGGAACGTAGATGTTTTGATGTTTCCTTAAAATTTTCTCGACTCTGCCAAAGTGTCTGTCTGAATCTAAACATGAATGTCCCACCTCCGAAAATTTATGGTCGATAACTTTAAATTTTCTCTTTAAAATCAACAACTGGTAAAGTGTAATGATATTGAAGTTTTTATTTTGTCCACCACAGGAGTCGGGCCATATTATAATGTGATCGATCTTTTCCTGGAAATATTCATTGTAAATTTGTGAAAAGGTATGTAAGCAACAAGCAATTTCTAGGCTTTCACGGCTGACCATATCTTCTGTCCATGTGAAAAAGAACGTTTTTTTTTTTTTCAGTAATCCTCAATGTATGTATGCCAAGTTTGTAAAACCACATTTGACGAAGGTAAAATGCTTTCGATGTACTTAATTTTGGCAGCGGCATGGTTTGCTGAAGATCTAAAGTAAGAAAGCAAATCGTTCTATCTACTGTAACTTTTGCTCCGTCACGCTTTTGTTGTTCGAAAGCTAGTTTGTAATTTTCTCCGTATTCTTTAGTATTATTTATTTTTTTTTTTATTTTTTTTAACCCAATAGATGTAAGCATAGCGAACCTTGTAATTCTTAAACGATAACCTTACAAACCCAAATGACCTTTGACTTGATTGGCGTAATTATCATACTTATTATTTTTTCCGCAAGAATTTCGGAATTCGCCAGATTTGCCTTAAACAATTTAATGCTCTTTCAAAATATCGGGTGGGCAGAAGCCATACCAGATATCAGTTTTGCTCTTGTCATAAAAATTTCTACGGTCCAGCCCTCTTCTACTTGACAGCATAAAAATGTTTGTACAAAAATCAACACCGCAAAGCGTCACTTTCCAGTATTTCTGATTTACAGACTAATTTGCTAGAATACTTTGGTAAATTCGTATTTTATTATTGCATTTTATATTGATAATGTTTTGTTTTTAAAACATCATTAAAACTTGCCTGGGAAGAAATTGCCACTATGTGACTGATTTCTGCTGAATTGGCAAAAGGTATAAATGTGTTTACAGCAATTAGATACTCAAGTACCATCTCGACTCTTGTACCATCTCATACCATTTCGAAATTGAACGATATGAATATATAAACTATTCACTATAAGCACTATTCCCAAATATCAGCCAATTTATAAACATCTTACATGATTCATGAAATCGTTTATTCATTGCCATTTGTAATATCAGTTTACTACGACTGATTTTCACTATAATAGTAAGAAACACTTAACACAACTTGTCACATTAATGTCAATATAACATAACTTTAAAAGCAAAGTGTTTTGGATTAAAACAATTTAATATCGTACAGTAATGGATAAAGGTGGTATGTGATCATGACACCTTTATCCATTAAATTATATAAAAACCATATGTACATAACACCTTTATCAAACATTTAAACGCATTTAGGAAAGGTTTATTATCCCAAAAACTTATTGAAATGATAGATTATAAGTTAAAATAGTTGCCTGTGTAGAAATCTCAAAATTTTCATAAATGTCACATAACACCTTTATCCACTTAGCTCTTCAATTACACATGCCCACAAAAAACAAAATTTCGTGAGCGAAAATTAAGATCCACTTTTCTTTATGTTCTTCGGGGCGCTGAACATGGAGCATGTTTGTGGACAAATTCTTGAGGTAGAAGTCATAATTAGTCGAAAATCATGAAAATCGGGATTTGCATTTTTCCAGGTTCGAAATGAATAGAAAATTTTGGAAGACATGGAAATATCATTTTTGGGAGAATATACGGTATTTTACAATGTATTCCATTACATGATAGAGCCTGATGTACCGTGAGTTAACTTTGGACCACGCTATTACACTTTTCGAGGATATTGCTCCCAACGGTAGTTTATAAACATATTCATGTAGATTGATTCGGGATTGTATTTGTGCTCGCGGTGCTGAGCAGAACTGCACACGCGAAAAGAACAATGAGAAGAGGCGGGAATTATGTCTCGGGATTATACGGAACACTCAGCCTGTGAGATTAGACCCTTGCCAGCATCGACTTGTGATGAAATCTTTTGACGCATCAGGTGAGGGTCAAGGTCATTCCAAGGTTAAATTGGGAAAAACATTTAAGCTATGATTCTTATACGTTTTTGGGGTTGCTGAATCCGAGTCCAGAGTCAAGGTCAAGGTCATTCCAAGGTCAACTTTTGTTTATTAAATGGAAACGCGTTTTTGACCACGAATTCTGAAAGAGCGGGATATTTTACGTTCGCATATGGTTTGACCTATGATCAAAGTGACCTTTGGTCATCAGAAGGTCGAATCACTCTCTCAAATTAATTTATCTAAGATCAAAGATGATTCGTATTGAGAAATCTCAGTTACAAATCTTTATCAAGCATGGTTTAGCTTCGTGATATTTCTCCGAGAAGGATTGGAGAACCAAGACAGCAGACACCTATATCCACTCGCAACTAAGAAGAGGCGTCATCCAATCCTCTGGGAAAAACGAAACGTCTATGTCATATACCTACTGACTGCCCAAACATCTCGGTGATAGGGACTGATGAAGGTGCTGAAGTATCACTAATGAGGCCAACATCAGTATCCGAGCGATACGTTTAATTTCTCTGGGAATTCTCTGATCCTGTTTTTAAAAATAAAAATCCTGCTTCTCAGAGGATGCTGGAAATGGTGACAACTGCCTTAATCGAGGATGTGTAGAATGATCCATTTTCCGATCCTTCGAGGTAATGAAGCCAGTAAAGCCGCACTGCCCTGCAGGGGGGCGTTAGGGTGTGAAAATGAAGCCATAATGTGTCCGACGATGAGTTGACTTTGTTCTCGTCAAAGATGGGAAAGCCCACATACTTAGACCTGGACAAAGTCAACTCGTCGTCGGACACTCTACGGCTTCATCTTCACATCTTAACGCCCCTGAATATTTGAATATATGAAAATCTGGATGAGGAAAATTAAGTTTGCATTTCAGGATAGTCAATTATGGTATTTATTAATTTATCCAAAAAAAACCTCTGCCTAAGGAATCACTACTTCCACATCCAACTTTCCGATGGGGGCGTTAGTGGAGGTGGCTGATAACGAAAAAAAATTTGAGGACTTTTCTTCTTATACACACATTAAATTACAATTTAATTTTTTTACTCTCTTTCATAATGTGGTGGGGATGGCAATGGAGGTAGTAGTGGGAGTGACTGACGTCAAAACAAATTTTGAGGCTTGTACACACACTAAATCACAATTTTATTTTTTTACCCACTTTAATAATGGGTCTTTATGGGTTTTTATTTGCTTGCTTTACCTATTTGCCACCATTTAGCCCCTAACCCTTCAACGAAATAAAATCAAAATATAATCTAGTTCCAGATCTCGTTGTAATACATGCGTGTACCAAATTTCAAGTCGATATCTTAAACCGTTCCAGAGTAATCAATCGCACGTACAAAAAAAGTTACCGACAGACAGACAGAATTTTTTTTCTTGCCGAAACTCAAAATCTTGACGTTTCAAGACATTCTAAGCCTATTTGAATAAGAAAAAATTCAATTTTTTTTGCGTTACTAGACTTTCACGACGTGGTAGTAATATTATGGATTAAGCTTGTCTACGTGTACCAAAAGAAATAATGTAACATTCGAGTAATAACATGTCATGGTAGTAACTAAATGGGTTATTTTAAAGTCCAGTTATTTTAAAAGACACAAATTTTAAAAATTTACGTTTTACGTTTTGGAGAATATATGCACTTGATTTTCATATCCAAGATATCATATTATGGAAGAATACTCCAAATCTGAACGAACAAAAGAGTAATAAAAAGGCATTAATACATTACATGAACGAAATTCCTTTGAATTGGGTGTGATGAACCTCATCTTCTTACTATCTTCATTAACAATTTCATGAACGTGAATTTTGAAATTTAATTGTGGGTCAAAAGTGACTCCTAAATCTTTAAAGGAACTTGAGCGTTGCAGGCAGGTGTGGTCCAGACTATAAAGAACTATAATTTCCCCCTGTTAAGTGACAGATTTATTGTACACCAGCTATCAAGATTGTGTTGGAGATTGAGCATTAAATTTTCATATCGTTTTGCATATAATAAACGTTAGGTTAAGATTATACGTAATGCCATTTTATATAGATATTAAACAACATAGGTCTCCAAACTGACCCTTGTGGAACTTCCAATGTAAAGTTTACTGATTTGTAGCATTTGCGTTTAACAGACTATAATCCGTTGTTGAGATATGACAATCAAACTAAGTAAATTAAGTGACATACCAACACCATTTGGCTTAGTTAACAATTAGCATTGGTTTAATGGATTGAAAAATCAGTGTATATTACGTCTACTTGATATTGATGATTGAGAATCTCTAAAATGTGTTGCATAATACACAGAAGAAGATTCGTGTATTTTACATAAATCCGTGGTACTGGGGATTATCTTATTAAATTGAAACAACAAATTATATTTGTCCTTTTTATTTGATACAACTGTTTAATGTTAAATCCTTGTCCTATTTTTACACTTGACATATATAAATATTTTAGTAACTAGGTATACATGAAAATATGCGAAGCAGTGCTGTATTTGTGACATGTATTTTTGTTGCAATAAATCTATATTTATTTATTTGTTATTTATTACAATATTTCAAAAATGAATGAGAGATTGATTTGTTACGAATGATAATTCAATAAATACTTAACGCATTTTTTTTAATTTTTTTTTTAATGCTATGAACATATCGATAGTCTCAATTGAGAACATTGTAATTAATATTTTTGATATTTTAACTAAAGTATCTTTAAATTGATAATCAAATTAAAAATATATATATTTAATTATTGATCTGTGACTACAATGCACACTTCGATATGTGGACCACCCCAATTAACTGATTTTTTCGAAATCATTATTGTTGCACTCTTACTCGGTCCGTATGTGGTTAAGTGCGGGACCTGCTATGCTAAATTTAGTCACAAACCATTAGTTTGTACCATTATTATACTTATTACTATCATTATAAATTTCGTAATGGTATCCAAACTTCCTCGAAAATTGTCGTGGTTAACAACAGACGTTCAATAACAGACAGAAGACAAGCGGACGTCTTCGGTCTTAATCTAGATATTTTTATATGTTGACCTATATTTCGAATTGCTATTGTCGAACTTACTTTAATACTATGTACGTATCAATAATCGTACGTGTATTATATCATATTATTAACGTCGGTACCTAAAATTGGCACATAAATTGACAAGCTAAAAACGTACCCCTCGCCAATTTACTGAGCTTTGTATATAATTGTTACACATTCTATAGAATATTCTTCACAGTTTTCTTGTAAATAATGTTAGTTTTTGGACATCCTAAATTTTGTGATACCATTTTTGTTGTGAAAAAAATTATATGAAAAAAAAAATTTTTTTTAAATATCCAACCTGTGTGGGATTCGAACACACGACCTTTGGATTGCAATGCAAGCAAAGCAAAAGAAGAAAGCAAGAAATATTTATCTAAAATTTAAATTTTACAGTTGGTTGGACGGGGAGGGTCCGGTTTGGCTAAACGATCATTAATAAAACAATGTTAAAACTCCTATCCGCCTGTGGCGAATTTAAAAATTAACAATAAAATTTAAAAAATGCTGTTTATATGGACCTAAAACTAATTCATATAAAACTTAGAAACTAATCGCTGGTTGTAGCACTGAATAAATTTGGGCTATTGACTCGGGTGAAAAGCTAAACGGAGAAACCCGTACGAGAACTGCCGACCTGGTGGTCTCCCTGACGCCAGGAAAATGTGGTGGAAAAAGGATATGGTTTAAAATGTTTTAATTTTTTTTAAAAAGGTTATCGGCCAAAAGGGAATTTTTGATAAAAAAAAAAGAGGACGAATAGAATAAAAAAGAGAACAAAAATAGAACATAAAGAAAGAGAATAGAAATGACTGGAAAAATAAAGTTGAGGAAAGAAGGTGGGGAAATGGTTGGTTGTGGTATAGGAAAGTATGGCTAGGGAAGAAGTTGCCGGAAGATGGGCAACGCCTAGTATAGTAGAGGGTGTTTGATCTGGAATGGGGCATTATTATGCATTCTGATTTGGGTTATTTTGCTGGTTAGCCAGTTAGCCCAGTTTGAAGGTATCGAATTTTTGGGAGATTTCTTGGACGTAATCCGCTAGTGGAGTTATTATGTCGTGACATCGTGCGTATAGATCTTTAGGTGGGAGGTGTATCTGCCGAAATCCGAAATGAGGCGCATAAATTGGATTGCAACGCAAAACGTTAGGCTCTGCACCGTCACATATTGCTACGAAAATTGATTTCTGTGAGATTTTTTTTTTTAATTATACACCATTTAACGGTACAAACCATTTACAAGATTAGAAACAACACATATTTAATATAGATATATATCTTTCAACTCAGATATACTTCTATGAAATATATATTAGTAAAGTGCATAAACAAAAAAAATATATATTATGGAAATAACATTTCGCAAGATTTCTGTTTAAGTACAAGCGACAAAAATTAAGAGAATATATTTTTTTTTAATTAAATAATTAATAACTTTTTTATTTACTGATCGATTTTCTTCAAAAACAATAGGGTTCTTCCTTCTTCACTAACTTACTATCCAAATTTCAATACAATCGGACTTTTCTTTCTTAAGTTATTGTGCTTACAAGAAACGTGACGGACGAACCGACGGACAGACGGACATTTTGAAAGATGTTCAGAATTCGTTCACTAACACAATGATATGAAATTTTTTTCTCTACGAGCGATATTTACGATTTTAGAAATGTGCCGATCAAATACAATATACTCTTCATTTTTGCGAAGAGTATAATAATATGGAATTTCCAACGTAGATAGCTGCTAAATAGATTTTTTTTCTTAGTTTACAAGATCGTAGGAAGTTCTGCGCTTTACTGTATTCACATAAAATCATACTGTTCAAATATTTTAAATATGCTATACTTACTTGCTCCTACTTTTCAAATAAGAAATAAAATATATTCTATCTATGTACTCCACGAACTGATTTTATACGTTCTCACCTTTGTATTTTATTGTTACGTGCCTACACCCCTTAGTAAACATCTTGTACTGTGGGTTCGGAAACTATGACACCGGGGTAACACTAAATACTAATTTATTAACCTACGTGCTAATTACAACAAATATCACTTCACTAATTTAACGCTGAGTCAATAATTTAGTCACTTTGCTCACTTCCTCTTGATCTGATCTGAACTCACTAAGTTAATTGAACTGTCCAAGCTCGGCTTCTCCATACCCGTATATACCTAGAGATGGCGGCTCTGGAATATTTCCAATCATTCTGTAATTTTCTAGTAAACTAAGGACAACAGCGCCATCTCTCGGATTATTAACAAACAACCAACTTATTCACTTACTTATGCGCTTACTTATTTAAGCAGGTTTCTACTGAAGGAGGATATATTACAGATCTCTGTAAAAGGAGGTAGAAATATGTAACACTGCCTCCTCCTTAAGCCTGAACGTCCCGGTCAGGCAGTTCAGTGTCTCCAACGTACTTAGCCAATCTATCTGAGTGTATGATATTCATTTTCGACTTTTTACTTCTTTGTATTCGATACACAGCGTCATTGATTTAGATGATAAGGGAATACGGTCTATCCAAAGGCGGTTGAATGTTGGCACACCTTCCTTTCTTCCGCTGCGGATTGTACAGCCAAACTAAATCTCCCACCTTGAATCCCCCTGAACTGGCCTTACGGTCATAACGAGCTTTCACTCGGTCACTGGCTATGGTGATTTGGCGTCCAACCAATTCATGAACATTTCCTTACTGTTCTCTAATTTCGTCCTCAGAATTGTTCACTGAGAGAGGTTCCCCGCCCGGTGTTCTAAACATTAAACCACACGGCAGTCTGATTTCATTTCCAAATACCACACAAGCCGATATCTGTTTCGTAGTCTCTGCACTGTATGCCATGAGGAAAACGGTAAATGACGATCCCAATCTAGCTGATTTTTATGAACCACCTTCAGGGTTTTGTTATGTCACTCCACCATTCAATCTGACTGAGGATGAACCGCTGTCGTCCGTGTCTTGTGAATCCCCAATAATTTGCAGTTTCTGCCTTGATCTGAATGTAATTCCAGGGGCACACCTAACTACCAGAACCTTAGCTACAGTAACAACCCCCTGATTTGGAATGGCATAGGCTTCCGGCCACTTATTCCATGGCAACCAGGATGTATTCATTGTCATCAGTGGTCACTGGTAACGGGTCAGCAATATCGACTGCAATTCTCTCAAAAGAAGCTCCAACGTTATAATGCCTCATTGACTCTTACTTCTAGTCTGTATTTGCGACACCAAGCCTCCACTATTGATCCAGTAAAATCGTTCCCGCATCTTATCCAGAGTCTTACTAACGCCAAAGTCTCCGCCACACGTTCCATCATGCATCTCCTGAAGTACTTTTGGTACTCGACACCTGGGAATCACTAGACGCATTACAACTTCCTTGCCATTCGGGCTTCCCACGCTCTCTTCAATAATCCGTCTATTATTATTAGCCTTATTTATATTAATGTCCTGGCGGAGTTCAGCTATAGGATGATCTTCCACTCTACCAGGACAGACACTCACACATAGACAACATCACAACACCCATTCCCTGCGACATTGCCATCTACCGCAGATGAGACTGGAACTCAAGAGAGGAGAGCGACTAGACCGTGTTGTCTCACACACAACCGCAGTCTAGCCCACTGCTACCATCTCGGTAACACGTGAAGAATGCCACTACACATCCATACCCTAGCCAGGATTCGAACCTGGGACTCCGTGGTCGCAAGCCTAACATCCTAAGTACTGCGCCACCGAGCCGGTGGCGCGAATTCCATTGCGCTCATAAAGCCTTCAACCCCACTCCTTTGTTGGATACATCCTTCCACTCTGGGCGAGTTTCCCCTTCTTTTGCTCTGAATATAGACCCAATTTCTGCACCTTTCAATTGCTCTTGTCTTAGGACTTCCTTTGTTCAATCGTCTGAAAGACAGTGTTGACTACTATCGTGCCCTGTAGGCAGGTTGGCAGTGCTTGGCAGTGCTTGCGATCTTCCTTGCATGGTCTTCTGGATAGGGTAACTACATTTTTTCTCAGTTGGCATGCTTCCTGTTATGGACATGTAACTACTTTAAACAGTTTATTGCACAACAACGTTAAGAAAATACAGATATCTTGTTGTATTTTCAATGGAACTTCTAGAAAAATCTCTAAACAGCATAAAGAGTCTTATTTAGAATCTAAGTCACTATTTAGTTGTTAGAATTCCACTATCTCCAGTAATTTTCAGATGGAATGTTCTAGAAATATTCTCCAACACAAATAAGTTGAAATAATTTAATTATCTCCACTAGTTTCCGAATAAAATATTCTAGAAGTTTTCGCGGCCTAACACAAATGAGTCTTTTTCAGTGTCTCTATCACTTTTCAGTTGAAGGAATTTGATTATCTCCACTATTTTCCGAATAGAACGTTCTAGAAATTTTCCCAAATTAACACAAATGAGTCTTTTTCAGTATCTATATCACTTTCCAGTTGAAAGAATTTGATTATCTCCACTAGTTTCCGAATTGAATGTTCTGAAATTTTTCCCGAATACGCATTTTTCACAGTTTTCAGTTCAAAATTAGTCTTTAAACAATGTCCCGTAAGTCAATTGTAATTTATTAACTTACATACTAATTACAACAAATACTACTTCACTAATATAACACCGAGTACTATAATTCAATAATTTTTTTAGACAATATTCAATAATTTAGTCACTTTGCTTGCTTCTTCTTGATCTCATTTGAACTCACTGACTGAAGTGAAGCTTTTCCATTCCATTATATACCTGGAGATGAAGACTCGAGAATATTTCCAAACATTCTGTAATTTTCCAGTAGACCGAGAACAGCAGCTCCATCTCTCGGATTATTGACGAGCTACCAACTTATTCACTTACCTATTTGAGCAAGTTTCTACTCAAGAAGAGTATATTACAGATCTCTGTTAAAGGGGGTAGAAATATGTAACATTATATATACGTCTAATAATGTAGATCAGCTTGTTACATGTCATTCCAGTCTTGGTAATATTAATATAATATAATTATAAATGTATTCTTTACTAGTCAACACATGGATATTAGTACGTAAATTATATTGATTTGTTCACTTTTTTCATTTTTTAATATGTACTTTTGTGTATCTGTATGTATCTGCATGTATTATATAAAAATTTCACTGTATTTTCCCTCTATGATTAAGTTAAGCTGTGGGGTGGTGTAGCGAAAATAAATATATTATCAATGCTGCAACATTGCAACTGAGAAATCAAAAGTTCCAGCCAATTTAGAATTTTAAGTGCAGTAAAATGTTGGGAGGGTAAAGTGGGTATTTATCTAATAATTTATAATTCAATGAAAAACCGCTGCCCAAGGAATCACTACTTCTACATCCAGATTTTTTATCCAAGTCACTCACAACGAAAAAATTTCGTATGTGGAAATAATTGTTCATGGAACTTTAATAATGTAATATTTGAAATCCTCTACCCCAAAAACCCATAAAACGATACCCCACATCGGTAGTGTGGTGGGGGTGGTAGTGGGGGTGGATGAAGTAAAAAAATATTTTGAGGTTTCTGGTTCTTGTACACACACTAAATCACATTTTTTTTCATCCCCTTTAATAATGGGGTGGGGATGGTAATAGAGGTGGTTAATGCAAAAATTTTTTTGAGACCTTAGCTTCTCTTGTATATACTAAATATCAATTTTATGGACTTGATTTACCTATTTATCCCAAATTTACCCCAATTTACCTCCCAAGCCTTCGACAAAACAAGATGAAAATATAATCTAGTTCTAGATCTCGTTAAAGTACATATGTGTACCAAGTTTCAAGCCAATATCTCAAACGGTTCCAGAGTAAACGTAAACGTGCGCACAAAAAAAAGTTACAGACATACCGACAGACAGATAGACAGAATTTTTTTTCGCTCAAACTTAAAATCTCGACGTTTCATGACATTCTAAGCCTATTTGAACAATAAAATTTTTTTTAATTTTTTTGTCGTTGCTATACTTCCACTGGATGTGGAAGTAATATAAAAATGTAATATTAATCAATTCGAACTGAACTGACTCCACCATTACAAGAGACAACCGGTGAAAACCCACCACTTGACAATTTATGGAAATATATTGAAGCTAATAACTTTATTAGAAGGGGTGTTACAAACAGTGCCATTTGTATGTAATTTATATTTCAGCCTTGGAATGCAAATGTAGTAAAAATCATTTTTGTATTTCATGATTCTATGCATTACGGCTGTAAGAGACAGAGGAAAGGTTACAACTTTTATTTTCTTTTTGTTTTAAATATTTTGATAATTTTCTCAACTTTAACTTTAAAATTTTGCAGAAATTATCCTTAATTATTGTTACAAATTGGAGAATGAAAACACATCAAAAAATTGTTTTTGTCGGGGGTAGCTAAGAACCATCCTAATTTAGACATTTTAGACAACAACTCGTATAAAATTTATGTTTGGCCACCTATAGAAGAGCACAAAAATTTTAATACCTAAAAAAAATCGATAAATAGCGTTTTTATAGTACTTCTAATTATTAATGAATTAGTTAACAAACTATCATAAGTATTTCTAACTTAAAGACACTTATATTCTATAACGTTGATCAATTCTAATTTAAAAACCCAAGCAATCATTCCGATACTCTAAAAACAAGTCTCGATGAATACTGTATAAAAGAACTGTTCCCAAACATGTACAGTTTCATCTTCATTACGATCGCAGAAAAAACCCGTCCCAGACTGCTGTAAATATTTGTGCATGATGCATCAACCTGACCTTACTCAACTTAATTACGGATGCCGTGGCCTAAAACCCGAAATACAACAAACAATGAAGGCAGCTGTATTTTAAAAATACGCCAGACACAATCAAAGGAATTTTAAGGAAGGTTAGGGACGAATTTGTGTCATGCCCGGTCCCAGTGTGCACGTGAATATAAATAAACTTGACTGGGCAGGACTAAGGGATTTTTTATTTGTGATTATTTATGTTTGTGGGCAGATAGACGATTGAGTGGAGTTTTTCCTTACTCATTTGAAATCTTGCAATAAAATTTGATCAAGCGACTCTCCGTTCACAAATAGACAACTCGTAGAAAAGTTGATATAAATGTTTCAAAAAAAATTATATCATACGAAATGTGATGCCTTACAATTATCAGAAATGCGAGCAAATTTTAATATCCGCAGTATTCAGATCCGTCGCTTCATTATACATAGGTTCTAGAAAGGACCAGTGCCCTTCACGAAGCACAGCAGTTCGTTCCTGGGTAGATCCTGTAGATCCTCTGGCTGTCAAAATTTCCTTCAAAGATACCTTGACGCTCCAAGTGGTGTGTAACTGTGAATGATGATTTCATCCTGCTTCATCCCCCACTCTAGACATTCGACAAATAGAGTCGTCCTTGAACCTCGTTGTATGTATGTGCATATTCAAGTCCTATTACCAGTCCTACCGTCCATCTCATTCGTTCATTATCGAGCTGAAGCAATCACTGGAGTCAGTTGAAGGCCTCTTTACATGATACATGACACCCATATGAGTCTGACTGACTTGTGTTCACTACCTTAGAGGTCACCTTATTTGATGCAGGGACCCTCAAAGCCGCCTGGCTGTCGCTGCATATGTTTGTCAACGAAACTTTTTCTGAGACTTTTGCTTGCACACAGTAAGACGACAAATACTTATGCTTCGAATACATTTATAAACTATTTGCCATGCCAAAATCAAACTTACCTGGATATAAGTTTTATAAGTAAGTATATATATTTTTTAATTATTTGCCCATGCACAATATTATTCACGTCTGTCTGTTATAAATTCACCACAAATAAACTGCGCAACAGAGAGCACATTTTACAATGAAATAAAGGTAAGATTTTTTTCCATACTTTACAAAGTGTAAAATATATAATTTTAAGTTGCTACGTGTTTGAAAAGTAATACATATCTCGGTGTGTGTGATTTGTGGTTCTGTGATAAATATAGTTAGTGATTAATTACACAAATGATCCAGAATTCCACAGTGTTTTTAGTGTAATGGAATAAATCAAATCAAAAATTAAAATGAAAAGAAGAGAAGTAATAATATATCACAGATAAGTGTTGTTAATTTGTAACTTATCTTTTGTAAATAACTTCCTTAGAAACATAGACCAAGACGTGCTTAGGTCCATCAAACCCTTAAAAGTCGACAGCTGTCGACAAATTTATGGCAGGCAGTAAATTATTAAAGTATGGCCATAATATTCCTACGTAAACCTTCAAGTAAATATTTTTCATGATTATTTTAAAAATAATCAAACGAATTTAATTTAAATTATACTCAAAATAATCAATAACGCATTGTTTTTAAAGGATGGTCATATAAATTTTCTTATGTAAACCTCAGTAATTCTTTTTTCATAATTATTAAAAATATTCAAATGAATTTATTATAAATTAAACCCGTAATAATTAATAATGCATTACTCTTAAAGTATGGTCATAATATAAATCTTAAGTAAATTTTCAAGTGAGGTTTTTCATAATTAATCACAAAAAGGATAGAAATGTACGCAATGAAGTACTGCGGTACTGCGGGGATATGTCCAACAAAGGGACCCAACACATCTACTGAAAAAAGCGCTAATACTGAGCAGCAGCAAACTAAAAATAGGGAGACCATGTTGCACCATGGAAAACAACAATCGAGAGGATCATGAACAAACTGGGAAAGAACCAAACTTACTGGGAAAGAAAATCGAGGGGAAAAAATGAATTTCACAAAGAAATCGCAGCGATATATACTCTACCAGAACCAGAAACACAAAAAAGAGGAGCATAAACATTAAATATCAGAACACAATGGGGCAACGCATTCCACAAACACCTACACTGCTCATCCCCGAATCCTGTACCATGCGTTATGTGGCTCTCGCTGCTGCCAACAAGCATGACCCAAATCAAACCCTGCTTCGGAAACCGAGAAATCAGAAGGCTCAAAAAAAAGAAGATTCGGAGAAGCAGAAACACAAAAAGAGGAGCATAAACACGACACAACGTGGCAACATTTCACAAGAATACTTAGAAGAGGCAGAAGTCCAAAACCAAAAACACAAAAAAGGGAGCTTAAACGCTTCCTCACGACACAATGCGGTAACGCGTCTCACAAATACCTACACCTCCCACCCCACATTCCTTTACCATGCGCCATCTGGCTCTCGCTGCTTCGCTGCTGGCAACAGTCATAATCCTAATCCAACCCAACGTGGACGTAGCAGGCCCAGCTGTATAACACTGGGAGTGGCAGCAATGCCTATCGCGCGCTGGTAAATCAATCAATCAACTCGTGTGTAAAGTGTCTTTTTTGAACTCGTGGAACTAAAGCACTTGTAACGGTCGTACTTGTCTCGTTAGTTCAAAAAATAGACACTTTGTACACCAGTTACATTAGTAACTATTAAGCAATAATTTCCCGTCAAAGCGTGAACTGATATTATTAATTATTGAATTATTGTCCTATAGATATACGGAAATATATTTGTAGATAAAGTTTTCGATAAATAAATCGCTTAACTAGTGGACAAATCGTGTTGGTAACTACTACCGTAGATGTGTGGGCCTTAATTTGAAAACAACCTCATTTGAATCAGCATAGATATTATTGATCGGAGAACTTATGAAATGAATCGACAACATTAAGCGCAATAATAGCCGATGAAATAAATACATATATGTATATTTCAAGTTACCAAAAATAAACAGAAGCTTATGCCTTGAAATGTCAGTTGCAACACTCTAAATTCTTAAACGCATTCATAATCTACGTAGGCGCTCATTAATTTGAGCAAGTCATTAACGAAATTAGGTTGAATGACTTACGTTTTAATTATTAAATGTTGGTTGCATGTTGCGTATAAACCACGTTGGATGTATCAAATATGCTGTCTTCAGGTCGATTAATTTAAAATGTATTAAGCACTATTTGCTGACGGTTTTCGTAAGCATGTACTTTTGAATAATCAAACGTAGATGCTTTTTATTTAATAACCCAGTAAATGCAGAATGCACAGCAATAACATCCTGTGATTTAAGCAAAGCCTTTGACTGCGTCTCGCTTGAACTACTCATCAGAAAGCTGTTTAGTTTTGATAATCACAGCATTCAGCCACCCAAAATTTATCTTGAAAATAGATACCAATGAGTAAAAATGGGAGATGCATTATCTGAACAAAAAAAATTACAATCGGTGTACCGCAGGGGTCAGTGCTAGGAACTCTACTATTCTTAATATTCATTAATGATCTCCTATTTGGAAATAACTTCACCGATTACATTATTTGCAGACGACACAACACGATGTCTATAAATACAGTTCTTGTAGATACGAGGCTTTAATAAAGACTAGGCACTGATTTAATTCCATTCAACTTTTCTAAATAAAAACAAAACACAGAATATGTTATAAATAATACAATATTTTCAGGTCAGTATTGTAGGACAAACTAAATTTAGGTTCAATGTCTTCTTGCGACCTATATCTCCCTTTTTATTATGTTTATTGTGTTGATAATGATACATAAAAACTTAACAAAAAACGCCGGTGTTTCTTTCATAAAAGGAATCCTCCTCTGTCGGCACCGGCAGTTCAAAGAAAATGTCCATGTGTTTTTCATACTTCGTTGCTTAGCCGTCGCACAGTGAGGCAAATAGCTCATTTTTTGGAAAAGTGATAATTCCCAAGCCTGAAATTAATGAAATTTAAAATTTTTTTTTTAACTGTTCGTTATAAAATTGCCTTTAATTCTATCGAGCCCGAATTTTAAAATTTCAAAATTAAAGGACTTAAATTTTGAAAGTAAATTAAAATTTTATTAAAAAATTGTTTAAAATTATAAAAAATTGTTACTTGGGGGGTTATTTTGATTTCTAATCTCATTTCTGATCCCCGAATTTTGCGATTCAAAAAACCAAGATAGCGGGTCCAATATGGCGTCCATAATATTTTTTTAAATGAAATGTACATGCACAAACTGTTAAAAATTGTTACTTAGGGCTTTTAAGGGTTTCTGATCGAGAATCTGAAATCTAAATTACGTAATATCGTAATCCAAAATGGCGAATCCAATATGGCGGCCATAATATTTTTTTAATTGACATATAAATGCGCAAATTGTTAAAAATTGTTACTTGGGGGTTTTAGAGATTGCTGATCATGAATCTGAAGTCCGAATTACATAATATCGGAATCCAAGATGACGGATCCAATATGGTGTCCGTAAGTTAAAAAAGAATGACAAATCAAGAAGGAAACTGTTAAAATTTGTTTTTCGTTTTGAAGTTACACTGAGAGTAACTTTACAAATGTGAGCAATGTGATATATTTTTAGTGCATATCCAGATTTAAATATCTCATAAGAAAAGAGGAAATATTAATTATTTCATTTTAGCACATACTGGAAATGCAACCCTAGAATTCAAAATTACGAAATTTTAACTGCGGAATCAGAAACCTCTAGGAACTAATTTTTAATGATTTTTGCATCTACGTCTTATTTTTTTTTTTTTTAATTTATAACAGCTATATTGAATCCGATATTATGGTTTCCAAAGTGACGAAACTAAAATATCCGATACAAGATTAGCGAATTAAGCCCCTGAGTAAAAAAATTTAACAATTTCTTTCTTGATTTATCATTCTATTTTAACTTACGGACACCATTTGGATCCGCCATCTTGAATTTCGATATTACGTAATTTAGACTTCAGATTCATATTCAGCAGACCCTAAAACTCCTAAATAACAATTTTTAATCATTTTCGTATGTACATTTCATTTAAAAAACTGTTGTGGCCGCCATCTTGGATTACGATATTACATAATTTAGACTTCATATTCATCGTCAGAAACTCTTAAAAACCCCGAGTAACATTTTTTATCAATTTGCGCATGTACATATCATTTAAAAAAATATTATGGCCGCCATATTGGATCCGACATCTTGGATTTCGATATTACGTAATTAGGACTTCAGATTCATGATCAGCAAACTCTAAAACCAAGTAACAATTTTTAACAATTTGCGCATTTACATGTCAATTAAAAAAATATTATGGCCTCCATGTTGGATTCGCCATTTTGGATTACGATATTACGTAATTTAGATTTCAGATTCTCGCTTAGAAACCTTTAAAAGTCCTAAGTAACAATTTTTAACAGTTTGTGCATGTACATTTCATTTAAAAAAATATTATGGCCGCCATGTTGGATCCGCTATCTTGGTTTTTGAATCGCAAAATTCGGGGATCAGAAATGAGATTAGAAACCAAAAAACCCCCCCAAGTAACAATTTTTTATAAATTTAAACAATCTTTTGATAAAATTTTAATTTACTTTCAAAATGTAAGTCCTTTAATTTTTAAATTTCAAAATTCGGGCTCGATAGAATTAAAGGCAATTTTATAACGAAGAGTTTAAAAAGAAAAATTTTAAATTTCATTATTTCCAGGCTTGGGAATTATCGCTTGTCCAAAAAATGAGCTATTTGCCCCACTGTGCGTCGGTAGGCCGAAGCTTACCAATCATACAGTGTTGACAATGTGTCGATTTATCTAGCTTTAAAATTAATTTATAATAAAAATAATAAAACGATGTAATGAAAGGGGTGATGAGTTAAATGTTTATTGAAATTAAATTAACCGCTTTTGTGGTTAAAGAAATTTTGTACAACAAATTTTAAAAAATGGTATTTTTTTTAATCTCATCGTTAAAATACATTTTATGCAGACCGTAAATTAGTGAAGTCAGTGAAATTCTCTCAATAAAGACACAAGGAGTTTCAAAAAATCGACCTGCTTTTTCTAACAAATCCTATGGAATAATTGTGGTTTGTGAAAATTTGCTGAGATGCCCATGAGTAAATTAGTATTAAATGTCAATTTTAGTGTTTTCATTTCAAAACTGATTAAACAAGGTAAAGGTAAGACTGTTTTATTATTTTTAAATGACAGTGTTGCAACGCTGTAAAAGCCATGTTACTGACACGACAAGTGAGCGAAACTAAAAACATTGCCTATTACCCAAATACACATGCAGACATCTTGTATAAGTAGCTCTCCAGCTACTATGTTTCTGAGTCTCCATATAAAACATAAATACACCACCCATAGTATATATAGTAGACAACCCAAATCCAAAGCCGAAGGTGCCCGGAAGGGGTTACACATTTGAGAAATTGCACATGTACATCCATACTTACAGACATTGTCAATGGCGGGGCTAGAGAACCCAGTACACGATGGACAGTGTGACCAGCAAATTCGCCACACAATGCACTTTAGCCGAATGAGCTACCGTGCAGACCCAGGACGTCCATAATCATAATACTAGGGGGAAGTTGACCTTGTAGTCAAAATTCTCGTTAAAGTGGCCAAAATGGACCGAGAAACCGGTGATAAATGACGTTCAATAAACTGTCGGTTCATAACTTACCGCTAAATAATTTTATGCATAGGATTAATTATAATGTTTCTAGTCGAGATCGCCTCTGTTGGCAATATGATCAGACTGTCTTCAATATTAATGTTTTTGTTTCACTGTATGTATATGTACTTTGTATTCTACTACTTTTATTGCTTTTACTATGTATATCGACTTCTGTAATTGCTTTATGTGTATATGGCACCAATAAACTATGTGTCTGTCAAATATGGCAGTGACAATACTGAAATAAGCTGATATTTGGACGGTAGTTCAATCGATTAGACTTCGATGCAAATGTAAATAATGCTGTTTAAGGAGCCTGTAGACTTGGTATAGTAGGGCCCACATTTATAACAGCGATATAAAAAAGCTCGCAAAAACCTAAAGGATACCGACCATGTATCAATTTCAGTCTATTTACATAAAAGGCCATAAAAGTGTTCGGCTTCTTTTATTATCATCACAAAAAAAGGTCAAATATTTACTAACAACAATGTAGGGCACCCCACTGAATATAATTGGTTGAAATATTGTCTACCGGAATTATGATAGGTTGAAATAAACTACGTGGACAACGTGGACTAGCGATAGTCAACGTGGACTAGCGATAGTCAACGTGGACTAGCGATAGTCAACGTGGAGCGCCGGGCGGTACATTAATCAAAAGTGGGTCGGTACCCTTTACGTTTTTTGCGAGTTTTTTATATCGCTGTAATACCGATAGGTCAAACTATACCACAATTATTGATAATTGTGAAATATAACATTATTTAGCACCCAATTAGCACCCTTAGAATAGGTAAAAAAAACAGAGCTGCTAATTGTTTTAGTAACGACATGACCAGTTTTGTAATATTTGTGAGGTTGTACACCAACATCGCAGCTCCTAAACATAGCTCCTAGTCACACCTCAAACGTGTTGGAAACCTAAATATACCTGAAAGAAGACAACAATTTAAATTCAGTTAGTTACAACGCCAACAATATTTATTCAACAATTTGGGCTGCAATAACAATATTAGAATTAAAAGAGGCATATTCCACAGCGCAACGTGGCTCTTAGGGACGCATCCAGGGGTATCGCGCAGCAAACGCATCTTGGATCTATTTTCGGTGCCCGGCGGGACACTACCTGTTCTCATTTAATACATACCTGGGGTAAATGGTGCGTCAGCGTTTTGTAAGTGCAGGCGAGGCCTATGTTTCCTGACACTGAGTTGCTTTTAAATATAAAAATGACAAAATATCGAAAATACCATTGGTACAAAGTTTAGTTATGATTTGCTTCTATTTTTACAACAATATATTAATGAAGTAAATGATAATGAATTTTATATGTGTGCTTTATTAACATTTATATTATTCTGTATGAGTAGAAGTTACAGTAGAGCGTGGACTACGAATATCTGTTATTTTGCTCGAATATATTCACTTTGACGTGGGAGCATGAAGTCTAAGACACACCAAAGAGAAATATATTAGTTTAAGACAAAAGGCCCCTAATTTGTTTCTATTTTTTTGCTCTTGAATATTTAAAAAATTATATAAAACATTTTTTTAAATATGTTTTATTTGATCCTTTTAGTCAATATTGTAGAAAGATTTTTTCACCAAGATTGACAAAATGTGTAAAGTTCAAATGTATTCAATCATCATTATCATTATTATATGAGCTAACAGACGTACTATGCAGCAAAAGAAGGCCAGCTAGAATAATGCATGAATCACAAAAGGTCTGTAAGGAAATATGTGTTAAAGTTCATATTAATTACCAAATCATTTATACCCTACTTGAAATAAATATATCACGTTTTACGTACTAGTATATATGCATGATATATTACATTTACTTATTTTTGTTATAAATTGTTTACATTGCAATATAAATTACCTATTTTTACCGTTGAATTATTTATAGCAGGACCTTCATGTGTGCGTTGTTTGAAATACTTTCAAGAAAACGTCATTAAATGTTATTACTAATTAGGAAATTCATGCTGCAATAGCTAATTGATTGCATTTTCAGCTTGTGTTATGGGAAGGTTAAAATGCAAATTTGCTTAAAAAATAACAAACCTGTTCGTTTTCCCCGTTAATTTTTTCTATTAACTAAAATATTTTTGCTGCCTACAAAATGCAGACTCTCATAATTTCATTATTTTGTTTCAAAATTTGGTATTAGTTTTACACACACAGGGTGAACAAGTTATGTCAGATTACTTTAGAAGAAACATAATCACGTTATTTAGTCTATTAAGCTAAATTTTGGCAAACAGATGGCGCTAGTAAATTCCAAATATGTCGGAAATAGTAAGGAAAAATCACGGTTGTCACGTGGTTATGTTACGTGTGTTGTATTTTGAATTTCCTTAATTGTGCAAACATTTTCTAACATGTCGAAGATAGAATTTAAATTGTGCGGCAATTTTTCAAATATCACTCAAAGAAGACATAGATTTTCGAAATGACCAATTTAACCTATAGCCCAGACGACAGAGAACATTTTTATAGTGAAACCCACAAAAAGTTGCAAACTGATTTTTTTTTTTTTAATGAGTTCATGAAGATGTATAGAATAATATACTGAAAAGTTTACATTCCACTCGGATGCAGAACAAAAAAAAAAAGTGAAAGAATAAAATTTTTTCACGAACCCACAGTTTGCAATTTTTTGTGGGTAAATACCTACGTCGACTGGGCTACTAAGCAATATAGTCAATAGTTCCTATTGACATAAGAGAAGTAGCACTTTTTGTAAATAAACGAACCCCCCCCCTCCCCCCCCTTTGGGTATTCCATTATTTATAGTCGATCTTCAGTCCGGACAGTCTTTTCTCTTTTTTCTTCATCTTGAATGTCTCTTTCATCGAAAATTTCATCACAAACAAGATCAATATTATGAAAATCTATCTACCTGAAAGCCGAAAGAAATGATGTTACTGCTTCGATAGCGGATCCGTGGTATAAGAAAGCGGACTGTATTATAATATAAAACGAAATTTAAAATTTGAATGACTTACACGGGTTAGTCGTGTCTCGGCGGAATCTTCTTTAATCTTCTGATATTTCTGGTACTTCTCAGAGTTCTTGGTCGACGTCGTTAACTTCATGCACTCGAACAACGGCAATGAAAAGACCGTGAAATATTCACCAATAAATAAGCGGAAAAACACAAAGCGAAAAAACCGCTGCCCAAGGAATCACTACTTCCACATCCGGATTTTCTATCCAAGTCACACAACAAAAAATTTTGTATTTGGAAATAATTGTTTATGGAACTTTAATAATATAATATTTGAAATCCTCTAACCCAAAAACCCATAAAACGATACCCCACATCGGTAGTGGGGTGGGGATGGTGACAGGGGGTGGGAGTTGGGGGTGGATAAAGTAACAAAATATTTTGAGGTTTTTGGTTCTTGTACACACACTAAATCACATTTTTTTTTCACCCCTTTAATAATGGGGTGGGGGTGGTAATGGGGGTGGCTAATGCCAAAATTTTTTTTTGAGACCCTAGCTTCTCTTGTCTATACTAAATATCAATTTTATGAACTCTTACCTGCTTGATTTACCTATTTACACCAAATTTACCCCAATTTACCCCCCAACCCTTCGACGGAACAAGATAAAAATATAATTTAGTTCCAGATCTCGTTAAAGTACATATGTGTATCAAATTTCAAGTCAATATCTCAAACGGTTCCAGAGTAAACGTGCGCACAAAAAAGTTACAGACCGACAGACGGAATTTTTCTTTTCGCTCAAACTTGAAATCTCGACGTTTCATGACATTCTAAGCCTATTTGAACAATAAAAATTTTTTTAGATTTTTTTTGTCGTTACTATACTTCCACTGGATGTGGAAGTAATTAAAATTAATTTAATACAAAATTCTAATAGTAGAGTGCTCGGTGACCAGATATACGCATAAAAATAAGTTATGTGGGGGTTTCGTTGTTACAAGCTGAATTTGATATAAAATTAATGATGATATACTGATGTTTCAAAATCTCAAATCCGTCAAAAAATGTCCTGCTTAAAAGGTCATTATAATCAAAAAATGAGTTATTTCTTAGTGACTTAGGTGTTTCGATATTTCCACTTTTGTGTAATGCAAATCCTTTTAAAAAGAAAATAGCAAAAAGCAAATGGAGGGTCTTATGCAAAATTTTATACTCTATCGAATGGCCCCAAGATCATTCCTTTAGCTCCTACCGTTTTTAAGGAAAACAATATATATATATATATATATATATATATATATATATATATATATATATATATATATATATATATATATATATATATATATATATATATATATATATATATAGGCAGATACAGGTAGCCCCTTTGAGGGGGGGCAGGGGGAGCAGGCATGATTTCTCGATGTGGGTCTATTCGAAAATCTACTTATTTTTACTAGTTCTATTCATGGTTAAAAGGATTTGCTATTACTCAAAAGTAGAAATATCAAAACACCTAATTCACTAAGAAATAACTCATTTTTTGATTATAATGACCTTTTGAGTAGGACATTTTTTGACGGCTTTGAGATTTTGAAGCATCAGTATATCGTCATTAATTTTATATCAAATTCAGCTTGTAATAACGAAACCCCCACGGAAGTCACAATAAGTGTATTAATGCACCCTACTATAATTGAAAACTCGTGGCAGCGTATACTAATCCAATCTCTTAATCTGTCTGTACCTTTTTTGCTCTCACACGGAGTCAGCACAAAAAAAAGGTCATTCAAAAGGTAGGGCATCTACCGATGAGAACGCGCTATACTAATAAAATAAATGAAAACAGTCTTAATTGTAAACTAAAATAATAATAATGAAACCCGAACAAATGATGACAATACAAAGTCATTTTTTCAATTTAAATTGTAACAACATAAAAAATGCCTAAATAAGCTGGTGTGTCATAAAAAGTGTTTATTGGAGTCCAACAGATGAGATATGACTTTTTTCAGATTTTTAAATGCATTTTAAACGACCGAGCATAGTATCAAAAAGTGATGAAAAAGAATCGGTTCGAAGCCCCACTTTTGAGACTTTGGAGATGGTACAAACTTAACTATCAACTGCGCCAATTTTTTATTATGGCCATTATTTTGGAAAATTGCATGCTCTACCAAGAGGTACATATAGTGTTTTGCCTTATCTAGCTTCGACATATTGACAAAAAAACATAAAATATCCACTTATTTTGTTGATATTATTGTTAACTTTCTAACCCGGAATAAAAATGAGTGGGTAGTGGTTACACACATACATATGAGTGTGGTATTCTAAAATAGTTTTTTATGACAGCGACCTGCGAAGGCTAACTTGAGACACAAATATTTTATATGCTTGTACTATTTTTTAATAATAACCATTTCAGAAATGACAGTTGAAGTTATTTTAAAATAATGTTTCCATTGCATAAGTTTTGCAAGTATCTCAGAATACCTTTTTACTAACCGGAGTGGTTTTGTGCTATGTTACTCTACTATATAATGCACAAACCATTGTTGGTATACAAAGTATCTTATTTTATGTTCTGACGAGTTAATCAAAATTGTATTTGTTTATTTGTTGTTCAATTGGCATTTCATCAACTTTTATAGCTAAATTCTTGGTAACATGAAACAAAACTTGTTACTGGACATTTAAAGTCACTCTCGCTATCTACGACTGATTGAATTCTTAACAGTATTATTTTACCAACGACATAAAAGTATATGAAAATGTGCCTCGCAACGATGTTGACCTAAAAATTGTATAACAACAATTTTGCGAATGATAGTAGCCTTCCGAATAAGCTCAAAGGCAGGTACTTGCAGTGTAAAGTTAATATCGCTGCAATCAGATACATCATTTTAATTCGATCCGACAATTTTTCAAAGAACCAGATGCTTATAAGTTCGATGAATTATAATTAATTATCGATGAGCAGTTTACTGATTAACTATGTTGTCCTGTACTTCAGTTACAGAGTTCCTATACACGTTTAAATTGAAATATATCGTGAAATCACGAACATTTCTTCACGATGTTCACGGGTTGTATGTTGGCTGATTCAAATGTCATGAATTTCATAAAATCATATAAAAATTTGTAATAAAATCAATATAATAAACAAATAATAAAAAACGTATTTTTTGATAACTTTTTTAACACTATTGGGTCATACCAAAGAGTTTTGTCTTTGTTTGCTTGTATTTTTCGTATCTTCAGCATCTTTAATTTCAAAAAAAGGTTTTTTCATAACTAAGATTTAATTGAAGATATTTGAAAAAGTGGACTTGAAAAATGATTTCTTGTGTATATTAACATTTAAACATTCTTAGAAATGTTTTTGATGCATAACAAAAGTAATTCAACTATACTCAAAGCATTCTATTAGTCGGGGAGCCCACCCTAGCTGTACGTACCCCCCCCCCCCCCCCCGATCCTTGAGGACAATGTTTTTCATGAAGATTAAAGCCAAAGGAACATTAGGAGTTACCATTTTCCAGATAAATGAGTCCAAAATTAAGAAAACATGGAAATTCATATATTGGTAAATCATTTAGAGGAAATAACTTTAGACATTAGGAAAGCCGAAATGGATTATTGATGCTTTTGAGATGGACACGTCTGTAACAACTTCCTTGGACAGACCATCTTCGCATCAACAGTTCGATTCTTCAAGAAATACGCAGTCCTCTAACATCGTTTTCTACTAAATCTTTTCATTTTTTTTGTCACATCGACTGGAGAGGACGATATAGAGCGATTGGTAATTCAGAATAACCCAGATGGCAAGAAGCGAAACGAACATTGAACTAGTGTCATCAATAAACTGACGAGAAAGAGTTTTGGTAAGGCTGTGCGGCTAACAGACAACCGCGACAGGTGACGTAATGCTGTCAGACGTGCCATGCAGCGTATAAAATAATGCGTAGATCACAAAACGTCAAAGGTTGTGAATTAGAAAAAGATTTTTACTTACGTTAATACGTATACACCGTGCAACGAATATTAACATCAGACGAAAAATTAAACTGCAGCAACGTACAAGTTAGAGTAAATTAGTAATAAAGAACAAAAAGTGTTAGAATCTTTGTTAATATCAAATGATCGATACTTCCCAAAATATTATTTCCAAATCTGTATTATGTAAATTACATAGAAACTAAAATTAAATTTTCATTTTAAAAAATTAAGTCAATTTGTTCGTTAAATATTATTAAAAATCTGTAAGTTATTTTCGCAAAATTTACCTTTCTATTTATCACCTTTGATTTGTACATTACATAGGTCAACAAAAAAACGACTGCATTTTTGGTAATAGCAACAACTACATTTCACATGTTAATTTTTCTCCGTCGTTTCTTGAATCCTATCAATATGGTTTCCACTCTGGACGCTCAACCACGCAAGCTGTCGTAAAGATCGTGAGTGACATAGTTGAGAGTCTTGAGGAAGGCCATCATGCTATTATTCTTGTGTGATCTCTCCAAGGCCTTTGACTGTGTCTCTCACGATAAACTAATCTATAAAATACAATTATAATTTTAATTTCTACTAAAGCGTCAGCGTCATAGGAAATGACATGTCAGATTTTCTAGATATTAATCATGGCGTACCCGAGGCTCTATCCTGAGGCCACTGTTTTTTCTAATCTATATTAATGACTTTCCAGAATTTATATTGCCTAGTAAATCAACTTTGTTTGCCACTCGCCTGTGCTCTGACCGCAACATTGCCAGTCTGATCCAACTAAGCTCCGACATAGAACTCCAGGCAAAAATCTGGTTTACTCCAAATAAACTAACACTCAATAAAGAAAAAACTCAGAGGCTTATAATATCAACTAACAAGAATGTATCTAAAGGTGAGCACGTAAAACTCCTAAGTATATATCTAGATGATAACCTTAGCTGGGTAAACCATAATGATCAGTTAAATAGAAGGCTTTCAAGCACGATCTTCCCCCTCAGGAAATTAAAAGGCATTCTCGAATTTAACATTCCTTTTCCACTTTAGACTTTCCTACGTAGTGGTCTTATGAGGTAACTCCTACCACGCCTTAAAAGTTTTCCGACAACAAAAGAAAGCTATAAGAATACTCGTTAGTGCTAAGTTTACGAAACAGTGTCAACCTATTTTCATTAAACTGGGCAATATGCCCCTCCTTTCACTGTTGATTTATTAAAGTGTTGTAGAGATTCACAGGAGTGCGTCCAGTCTCTCCATCCAGTCTGATTACCATCACAACACAACACTCGTGCTGGACTCTTTAGAGTACCTCGCTACAGGTTAACTCTAAGCGCTAAAAATTTCCCCAACCTAAATTTGTATAATCACACGAAATGTTATTTACATATATTTGTGTTTGTATTTTATAAATTTGCTGTATATTATAATTTGCTGCTTACCACCTCCTTCCCTGACTTGCTGCAAATGTTCATTTATGTACATATAGTGGTCTAATAAAGACAGTCTATCTGTCTATCTATCTATATATTTATTTTTTAGACTAACCACTCTCACTGAAAGTATAACAAGTTTCTTTCTTGACAGTTGTGTTAACTACATGCAAAATATTCATCCATTTTATTTTTCATTAATTATTTATTTGAAGGTGTTCACCCTGTTTAGTCTCACTAAAAATGTAGCAGTATTCTTCTTTGACAATTGTGTTATCTACCTGCCACTTATTTTCATTATTATGTTTTTTAGAGTATCCGCACTGTATATTTTTCACTAAAAGCATACCTACCAAGTATTACTTTTCTTCCTCAAAAGGTTTTGTAGATATAGCTCCAGCAGACAGACAGAGATACTGACAGAATTGAATGTCTTTAATTTTCGTAATCTACGTAGTAGTCTGAAACGTGAAAATCCGAAGAAATGTCGAAGGGTGATTTTTTCATGATTACAGTACTTCCTCTCGTTAAGCGAGGGAAGTAAAAATATGCCTTATAGTCCGGGAGCCCGTGTATAAAATGACTGACTATCCGGCGAACTTTGACAATATGTAAAATGGATTGTCCTTAAAAAGTGGAATGGACCGTCAGCTGGTTGGGTAGCGGTAGTGGGGTGGGGGTGGTGATAGGAGGGTGGTAGTGGAGGTGTATGAAGTAAAAAAATATTTTGATGCTTTTGGTTCTTGTACATACACTAAATTACAATTTTTTTTTAATCCCCTTTAATAATGGGGTGGGGGTGGTAATGGGGATGGCTAATGCCAAAAAATTTTTTGGGATATTAGCCTCTCCTGTATACACTAAATACCAATTTTATGGACTCTTACTTGCTTGATTTATCTGTTTACCCCCCATTTACCGCAGTTTACCCCCCAACCTTTCGACGGAAGAAGATGAAAGTACAATATAGTACCAGATCCCGTTGTACCAAACTTCAAGTCAATATCTTAAACGGTTCCAGAGTAATCGTGCGCACAAAGAAAGTTGTAGACAGACCGAAAGACAGAAATTTTTTTTCGCTTAAACTTAAAATCTCGACGTTTCATGACATTCTAAGCCTATTTGAACAATAAAACTTTTTTTTTTAATTCTTGTTACTATACTTCCACTGGATGTGGAAGTAATTGATGATCGGAAAATAAATGTTACCGAGGTTTTCACCATCCTCTTATTTGTTAATACTGTTTTTCTCACTCTTTATATGAATTATTTCAGAAATCGTACGTTTTTTCCAGTCGTTCTCAAAATTTAATTTTTATTTTGAAAATATAAAAATTAAAAAAAAAATAGAATTCTTAAAAACTTGTCTAATAAACATTTCGATTTTGAATAGTTTTTTATTTCTGATTTATTTTAATCAATATCACACGAGTTGCTTGTACTATTTTTTTATGTAGTGTGCAAAAAACTACTATTATTTATATTTTCTACACTGATAGAAATTTCATTGGCCAGTTTAGTAAAATGCATAGAGCTAAATTAACAGTACTGAATATTGTTAATTTAGAGAAAAAATTACTTAAATTATATTAAAAAACTGATTTAAATTAGAAACATGGATTTATCTGAAACAGCTAAATCATTTAGGCACCTAAATTAGGTAAATAATTTAGCCGCTTTGTGTAAACGCATATTTCTAATTTAAATCAATTTTTTATCTAATTTAGGTAAACTCTTGGGTAAACTATGTGTTTAATCTAGGGAAATGTAAAAAAATTTGGATGAAAATGGGTGTAGGAAATAAAGAACGATTTTTGTACATAAACGATCTGTATTTAGCACTTGGCGAGGACTTGCGTAATGCGTTGCCCGCTTTCCATGGTTTCACGGGATGTGACTATAATCCCGCATTTTTTAAGAAAGGGAAAAAAGCCATTTACTATATAAGAAAAAATCAAGGATTTACTGAAGCTTTTAAAAGTTTCAATAATTTACCAGATGAGAATCTAAATAATGTATGTGTCCACGATTTGGAGTAAAGCACACAAACAAGTGCCATCTATATTAATTCCCCTTGGTTTTGGGTGGCAGCTCGAGGATAACAAGTTTATTTGCAAGTGGTTTGATGGAGATCAATTACATCCATCAGTAGAAATGATTATCCGAGAGGCCGAAAATACTGAAGGTATTATATCACTTGTGCATTTCATTCTATTATAATCTTAATAAATTTTTGATAAATAATAATTAATTTTTTCAGATGCTAGTGGCAAAGAGGAAAATGATCTTTCACCCACTGAGAATCAAGAGAGTGATGAGTCGGATGAAGATGATAATGAGGAAAATTTGTTATCGGAAGCCGAATAAATTCATTTCTTTTTCACACAACTAAATAAATTTTCTAAGCAGATTATTCTGTATAATTCTGAAATATACGGATGTATTAATTTGTATTTTTATAAAATAATGTATATTAATAATAAGTTGAATATTTAGTCAAATTAAAAAAAACAAAACTCGGAAATGTCGCACGCACGTTTTCCAACATTAAGTTATCAATATCGATATTTTACTAATTAAATCTTTACGAACTTTCGCCAAATAATTTAATTTTTCATGTTTTTGGACCTGTTCGATCGATCAGCTGACGGTAAATCCACCGCTCCCCGTCCAGCTGACTATGTTTTACTTTCATTATATAACATAATCTTCCCCTCATATAAGTTTCAGCATTCGCCGGATAGTTTTTTTTTTTCAATTTTTTTACGTGTTCTCAACCCTTTGACAGCCACCCCCACCGCTACCCAACCAGCTGACGGTCCATTCATTGCTAACTTATATAAGGACAATCCATTTTACATACTGTCAAAATTCGCCGGATAGTCAGTCATTTTATACACGGGCTCCCGGCCTATTAGGTTTAGAGAAATCTTGACACAAAGGCCAAAAATGTGCAAAGTTTTCTAATTAACAGTATTGGAGATCTAAAACATTTTTTGGGAAAATTTAACGATAAAGCAGGCGAAGAACCTATTCACCCATACTGTGTAAAGTAGGTAACTTAATGTGCATTGTGCATAGTGTATAAATAAGCCATATTGGATTTGCCTTTATATGCCTCGTTTATAATCGCTATAGTGAATTGTGAACAAGAAGATATACAAAATAACCACATAATTATGTTTTATTCCAAACGATATTATAATAAAACATAAAATTAACATTTATGTCACTTTACATTCTGTTATCTATGAATATTTCAAACATTCTCTTGCAATTTGAGAAATGATGCCAAACTTTTCATCAAATTATTTTTTTGATGAATAACTAAAAATGTTATTATAGTTAAGCTCATCTCATTGCGTATTATACGACAAATTATCAGAGCGAACTTGAAGATGGTTAAGACATAAACCCGAATTCTAAAAATACTCGGTGGGGCCATCAAGGTCCGGCCCTGCAATTCGGAGGTTATGCGAGTTTAGATTATGATAGGTTAGTTTCGTCCGAAGTGCAAGTGCAACCTTGGCCAGGCTGTTGACCGTTGCCAAACGCCGTCCAAAAACAAAAAGGAACTCTCAAAGCAATGCACTCGTTCAAGGACAACTATTCGGCGTTCACGAATGGGGGGAATGCACGCAAGAGGGGATCCGAGGGGGCAATGCCGTGAAACAATTGAACCGCGACTAGCCGCCTGTGACTGGAATCCAGAATTGACGTTAGCTTTTTTAGGTATTAATTGAAACGGATGATATCGTTTTGATGGAAATGTATAGATGCTCGAGCGTGAGAAGATCGAATTAAGATAGTTTTGAACTAGAAAGACGACGAGACTGGTATGGCTGCCGATTTTAATTTTCAGTCCTCTTACAATTCATTTATTTCGAAATACTAAAAAATACCTAACTCTGCGTAAATGACTTGGAAAGTGTAAAATCGTAAAATGCAGTGGCATTTCTGAAAAGTTAACAAAACGTGTACAGTGTCACGTACCCATATATGTCGTTACAGAAAAATTAGTGCATGTTTAAATCAGTTAGATCACAAGTTCGTCTCAGACATTGTTTGTTTTTTAATCACTATATTTCAGTTCACACCCACTGTCAGTGCTACCCCAATACAAAATATAAGTTTTTAATAATTTATATTTGCTACTTGTATTATCTTTGGATTATGAAAAAATATATTTTCGTTACTATGTTACTAAAACTGGACTAACATTTTCACTAATTATCACAGACACAAACTGTTGTCCGTTTAAGAGCACTCAAAATTTAAATTACAAAAATATTTCAAAATGTATGCCTATAAGTGTATGTATATTATTGTATATTAGTATCATATTCATATATTACTCCAGTCGAATTAGACATAATAAAAAATTTTGCGTACTGCGGACTTTTTTTTTGTGGAAGTTGTTTAAGAGAGCATAATAAGCAAGCACAGAAAACTACACCCTGCTACACCATGTGCGTCCCCTATTTTTAGGGGTTGAAATTTTACTTATGTGCCCATATCTTTTTCCCTATTGCCCGTAGGGCCCTTTACCAAGTTACACTTTTTGAAGATGTATCCTCTACATAATATATATATTACACATTTGCCGTAGGACAAACTGTTTTGGCTGTACGAGGCCGGAAAGGTCGCGCTGTCCGAATTCGGGGGTCTTCTGTACAGGACAAACGGCTATTATTTCCAATCTACAATACTATACATACTAATGCCCTTAAGGAGGGATGATGATTTGTGAAAAAACGTTCATCGAATACCGCTCAGTTTCCATGATATGGGATGTTGAAATTTTGAAAACCCCTTTTTTAAAAAAAAAGTGAACCTACTTTTTTTCGCTCATTTTTTTTTCATGTATGTACGACCTTAATATAAGAAAATTTACGTTGGTTTCATTTTAATACATTCGTTGGTTTAGGAGCTAGACAGCAATATATGCCAAAAATGGCTATTTTGGTATTGTTGCGTTAAAAAAAAAAACAGAATCAGTATAATTCTGGTAAGTGTTTTTGTTTATCCTAAAAGTCCAATTCATTGCGCATAGAAAATGTGTTTTTGTATTTAAGTAGGATCAACACTTATTGTGTACTAACGATTCATGTCATGTGTTCTCCAGTCTCCTTTCTCACATTTTTTTTTGCGGCCTTATAGTTCATAGTAGGGCAGAAAGCAATATATACCTAAACAAGGCACATATCAGGGTGTTAAAATGAATCTCTCGTTAAAATGCGATAGGACGTACCGTTTTCGAGTAATACGCACTTGTTTGCAAAACATTATTTCAGATCACACTTTTCATCGACTGACTAGTAAATACCGCTGACTACGAAAAAATAAAACTATGTGTCGCTTCTTGCCTTTTCTGTTTATGAGGGACATTGCTAATGAAAAAATGAAGGGACTCGGACGGAATAGGGGGTTCTCACTCCCCTATTTGAAGGTTCATGCTTGTCTCGAATCATCATTGCAACTTATTTTGTGTCTAACAAAATCCACAGTAATTTTACCTTCCTCGAGAAACAGCTATTATATGTCCATTTCATCGGAAAATGATTTAAAAAAACAAACTCCTAAGAAAGAAAACGCCAAAATATAGAATTTATTTATCAGATCACAATTCGGAACACAATGAAGACTCAAAGCAAACATAACCAAACAAGTGCGTTTTACTCGAAAACGGTACGTCCTATCGCATTTTAACAAGAGACCCATTTTAACACCCTATTATGTGCCCTGTCCACGTGTATAATGCTTTCTGCCCTACTATGAACCATAAGGCCCCAAAAAAAAATTGTGAAAAAGGAGACTGGAGAACACATGACATAAATCGTTATTACACAATAAGTGTTGATCCTACTTAAATACAAAAACACATTTTCTATGCGCAATGAATTGGACTTTTAGGATAAACAAAAACATTTACCAGAATTATACTGGTTTTGGTTTTTTTAATGCAACAATACCAAAATAGCCATTTTTGGCATATTTTGCTGTCTAGCTCCTAAACCAACGATTGTATTAAAATGAAACCAACGTAAATTTTCTTATATTAGGGTCGTACATGCATGAAAGAAAAATGAGCGAAAAAAAGTAGGTTCACTTTTTTTTTTAAAAAAGAGGTTTTCAAAATTTCAACATCCCGTATCATGAAAACCGCGCGGTATTCGATGAAAGTTTTTTCACAAATCATCATCCCTCCTTAAGGGCATTAGTATGTGTAGTATTGTAGATTGGAAATAATAGCCGTTTGTCCTATACAGAAGGCCCCCAAATTCGGACGGCGCGACCTTTCCGGCCTCGTACAGCCGAAACCGTTTGTCCTACGGCAAATGTGTAAAATATATATTATGTAGGGGAGGGATGAATCTTCAAAAAGTGTAACTTGGTAAAGAGCCCTACGGGCAATAGGGAAACAGATATGGACACATAAGTAAAATTTCAAAGTTTCAACCCCTAAAAATAGGGGACGCACATGGTGTAGCAGGGTGTAGTTTTCTGTGCTTGCTTATTATGCCCTCTTAAACAATTTCCACAAAAAAAAGTCCGCAGTACGCAAAATTTTTTATGATGTCTAATTCGACTGGACTTATATGTCATATTTTTTATTAGCTGGGGATATTTTAAGCTTTCTGGAAATATTTTTTAATTTACTGCATCTAAATATGTATGGCGCACATAATAGAATAATAGAAGAAATATTTTTTTCTAAAAAGGGTGAAAAAAATAGATATTCATGTAACCAGTTACGAAAGACCTACCTTATTTTGTGTAACGAGTGGATGTTTGCGGGAGCGAAGCGAGATCCCGCAAAATAACACGAGTTACACAAAATTGTCTTTCGGAACGTGTTACATACAAGATTTTTTCTAATTTTAAATGTCTAAAAACCCTTTAGACATAAATGAAATAGGTGTATTTAAATATCTTAAAAATTAAGTCTTTTTTTTCATAGTTACCATTGCTGCTATTATTACACATTATAACATTACTGTCATGTCATTTAATGTCAATGCCAAATTATAATATTATTTGAAATCCCAATTTGATAGCATAAGGTAAATCGTTAAGGAAAAAGTTTTGTTTGCATATTTTGAAGGAAAGAAGAATTTTAAACATTATTTCTTTTTCTTTTTGAGAGTTGTTTATTTTTTTTTAATTGATGATATAATGAACTTTTCCTCACCAATTAGGTAAAATTTAATTTTTCATAACTGGTTATGAAAAGTTGGACGTTTTGAAACTTACGGATTAGTCTAGGTGCCCGCGTACATAAATGCAATTTATACATATCCTCGTATAACTTCTTGTACGGCATAATTGCGCTTAGTCTATCATTTTTTTCCTCTGCGAAAATTTTCGTAAACGCGGCGTTCCTCCTCGGCAAGAAAAAGACGATTTCCACACGTCGCACAGTGGAAAAAAAAGCCTTTTTTGGACAAAAATCTGCCTACAAGTCAAATCTTAATCAATTTTGATCTACTTTGGCTTAAAATGTAGGTTATTGGCTACACTTTCAGAGTATACTGCCTAAATTGCAAACCCCAATTTCCTAACCTCAAAAAATGTAGCAAATAGAGTAATCACTTTTCTCTATTTCTACAAGTCAAGTTTTGATCAATTTTGACAATTCTGGGCTTAAAATGCAGGTTATTAGCTACCCTTTCGGCGTATACTGCCTAAATTGTGAATCCCGATTTCCTAACCTCAAAAAATGTATCAAATATGAGAGTAATCACTTTTTTCTATTTCTACAAGTCAAATCTTGATCAATTTTGACAATCCTGGGCTAAAATGCAGGTTATTAGTTCCCCTTTCAGCGCATACTGTCTAAATTGTGAATCCCGATTTCCTAACATCAACAAATTCAACAAAACATAATTACCCTACTCAAAATTTTATCAATATTTTTTATAAATTACTTTCGGTTATTACCATATTTTGTTGTAAAAAAATTTTTTTTCGAGCCAACGAATTAAAATTTTACCTACAAATAAAAGAGGTTTATAAATTATTAAAATAAAAAAATGTATACTATAAATAACAAAACTCGAATATTTTGTTGACATTAATTATTATCGAAGACACTAATTAAATATTGATAACCCCAAAAAAACACCCCTCCAAGAAAGTGGTCTGGCCTGCAGACTATAGGAGTGTATCCTTATGTATTTTGACCCTCTGAAACCGAATCCGAAGTCAGAATAGTCAGATTCGCTTTTCACCTCTCACCCCAAAAAACACCCCCAAAACAAAAAAAAAGTAGTCTGGCCGGCGGATCATATCAGTGTATCCTTATGTATATGGACCCTCTGAAACTGAATCCGAAGTCAGAATTGTCAGATTACTTCTCTTTTCACTCCCAACACCCAAAAAACACCCCCCCCCCCCCAAAGCGGTCTGGCCTGCGTTCCATATCAGTGTATGGACCATCTGAAACCGAGTCCGAAGTCAGAATTGTCAGATTCGCTCGTTTTTCACCCCCAATCCCAAAAAACACTCCCAAAACAAAAAAAAAGTGATCTGGCTTGTAGACCAGATCAGTGTATCCTTTTGTATTTTGACTCTCTGAAACCGAATCCGAAGTCAGATTTGTCAGATTCTATCGTTTTTCACCCTAACCCCAAAAAACACCCCAAAACAAAAAAGTGGACCAGACCAGTGTATCCTTACCAAATACATAAGGATACACTGCCATTGCTATGGTCCTCCGGACAGATAATTTTTGGAATGGGTGTTTTTTGGGGGTTGGGGCTGAAAAAAGAAGTAATATGACAATTCTGACTTCAGATTCGGTTTCAGCGGGCCCAAATACATAAGGATACACTGGTCTGGTCCGCAGGCCAGTCCACTTTTTTTGTGTGGCTGTGTTATCCAATCTTGAAGATATAGGAAATCGGGATTCACAATTTAGGCAGTATACGCTGAAAGGGTAATAACCTGCATTTTAAGCCCAGGATTGTCAAAATCGATCAAGATTTGACTTGCAGAAATAGAAAAAAGTGATTACTCTCATATTTGATACATTTTTTGAGGTTAGGAAATCGGGGTTTGCAATTTAGGCAATATATGCTGAAAGGGTAGCTAATAACCTGCATTTAAGCCCAAGATTGTCAAAATTGATCAAGATTTGACTTGTAGAAATAGAAACAAGTGATTACTTTCCTATTTGATACATTTTTTTGAGGTTAGGAAATCGGGGTTTGCAATTTAGGCAGTATACTCTGAAAGTGTAGCCAATAACCTACATTTTAAGCCGAGGTAGATTAAAATTGATTAAGATTTGACTTGTAGGCAGATTTTTGTTCAAAAAAGGTTTTTTTTTTCCACTGTGCGTCGGACTGGAAAATCAGCAAATATATTTTGTCCGACAATTCGAAAATATTTTTATTAAGCATTCTTGAAAAAATCAGCTGGTTATCAATAAATGTATTAAAGTTGTATGTTATGTTAAATCGTCATTTTCATGCCGAGGAGGAACGCCGCGTTTACGAAAATTTTCGCAGAGGAAAAAAGTGATAGACTAGGCGCAATTATGCCGTACAATAAGTTATACGAGAATATGTCTAAAATGCATTTATGTACGCGGGCACCTAGACTAGATCTGTGGATGCATTGAAAACAATTAAAGTTATCTCACGATCTTCCCCTTAAAAACGTCAAATTATGGATTTGTGTTTTGATCTTTAAGTTAATTTTGAAGTTTATTTATATAAATATGGAAATCAAGCAGTCGTAAAAAAATATTGTACAAAACTCATGCATAATAGTGTATTAGGCGGTTTTGTTAAAAAAGTTTTTTTATAAAGTTCCCGTTTTTGCACAATCTTCCGAGGAAGCACTAACTGGACACCTTGTATATTTCCAAGAACTCAAGTCTTATTTTCTTCAGTTATCTTCTATTTTATGCCCAAAGATGTACTTTCGATTGTACATAAAAAGGGGAAGAGAACAAAAAAAAAGAAATCTAAAATCGGAGCAATGGTTCCTGAGATATGTCCTTCTAAAAGAAACTGTTCTGGCGGCCATTTTTTCTAAATGGTGGCTTTAACTCACATTGGGATTTTTCGGGACTTTTATATCCTCATTCTACATGAACAAAGCTATCCATTTCGATAAAGAAATAGCTGTCCCCAGATAGTTCATACTCAAAACTGGATTTGCCTGCACTATTTATTTCTCAATTAAGAAATGCTTTTTAATACGTAGGTTTTTAATTTTGTCCAAAGATTAAGGTCATGGGATTTGCTGTCCTAAGTTTTTGTCACAGAAATCTTGATGTGCATTGTTTAGTAAATTTATATAAACTTTTACATTAGAACACATCCGCGTGTATATTATTTTATTCAATGAACTTTATTTTATTGGATATTATTTATCGTACCTTACTAAATTGTATATATGAAATTGGGCATGAATCCAAGGATAAATAAATAAATAAACCTGGCATAACATGAAATTACAATAATCATATTGTAAATAAACACATTCGTTTCAAAATATATATTTGATCTTGATCGTGTTTTTGTTAATCTCTCGGTATATTATATTCACAATCGACAACACCCGACTGCAACCTTCTACTGGATTCATTTTTATCATTAAACATGATATCTTTCTCCGCTATCACTTTTAAATCTGCCAACTTCTTGTAAAAACGAGATGCTGGATACTATTTTCCCGTTTTAAATATTAATGAACTAACCAAATACTGTTTTCAATTTTGTGTATCCCTAATAAATATTGACACAACTGTCACAACTACACAGTTACAACCATTTAGCTATTAGCATTGCCAATTAATTCAACTGTATATAGGCCCCTTATTTGGATATTCCTGGTAATAACATTTTATTACTCAAGTACACAAGTAGGTAGCTGATTCTAGTCGCAATTGATGAAACATAAATTCTCCATGATTTTGTATTACTTTTGGTTGTTGTTTAACGACTTCAATTATAACAGAAACGCCAGCAAACTATTTATGAAGTATGACATACATAATTTACATAATTTTACGAATTTTTTTAGTTTCTTTGGGTTCCTTCGAATTTTTTACCGTTTTGTATAAGGAAATTATTGTTTTGCTGAGAATGCAAGGACTTAATGTGAATGAGTAAGTTGGAAATATTGGTCTGAAAAAAATATATAATATGAAGCTTATTACTTACTACTAACAGTATAAATTGAGATATCTCAAGTATTTTTTAAGAAATTCTACTATAACATTAAGGGTCGTCACCCATCTAACTCTCCTAATATTAGAAGTCTAAAATCGGGTATGTGTATGTTTCAGACAGAACAATAAACTGAATGTAAAATGTATTAAATCAGACGCTTGGACACTTTTCAATGGCCTACAGGGGAAGACCCATTTGGTACTCATCGGAATATACGGGCAAAAACTTGAATTAAGTCATGATACATACTTTTTTTACATCGGTAAGAAATAAGGCATGACCGGCCAGATACTCGATGTGATTGATTGAGATTCATTATTTTTTATTTTGTATCAGTTAGACAAATGTATAAAGGGCCAAATAATTTTATCTTGTATACCTTAACCAACAAATTAAATTACTAAAACTTGTGTCAAGCAAAAATAATAATACTAACTGGCCTGCAGTAAGTAAACAACCAGATCAAAATAACTAATATTATTATTAGACTCTTCGCAAAAACACATTTCTAAAACCGTAAATATCGCTCGTAGAGAAAAAATTTTCATATCATTGTGTTAGTGAACGAATTCTGAACAACTTTCAAAATGTCCGTCTGTCCGTCCGTCATGCTTCTCGTAAGCACGATAACTTATGACAGAAAAGTCCGATTGTATTGAAAAGTAAGTTAATGTTAGCCAGAGGTTTTTGGAAAAAATTGCTATTGTTTTTGGGAAAAATCAATGAGTAAATAAAAAAGTAATTAATCATTTAATTTAACAAAAAATGTTTTCTTAATTTTTGTCGCTTGTACTTAAATAGAAATCTTGCGAAATGTTATCTCTATAATATATTTGTTTTGTTTATACATTTTACTAATATATATTTCATAATAATATATCTAATGCGTTGAAATATAATTCTCGAAAGATATATATTACAGATATTCAATTTTTGTAGTAACGTGTGATGGTCCAGTGGCTAAAAGTTTTGCCTTGCAATCCAAAGATCGTGTATTCGAATCCCAGACAGGTTAGATGTTTTTTTTTCAATTGTTATTCATATATTTTTGTTCACAATAAAGTTGGTATCACAAAATTTAGGATGTCCAAAAACTAGCATTACTTAAATAAAACTGTGAAGAGTATTCTATGGAATGCGTAACAATTATATAAAAAGCTCGGTAAATTGACGAAGAGTACGTTTTTAGTATGTTTTGATTTGATTTACCAGCGTATGTTAGGCATTGCTGCCCCACTCGTGAAACATACCGTCGTATAGTATGTTACGTTACGTTACGTGTTTGTGAGATGCGAAGCATTGCGTGATGTGAAGTTATTATGCTTCTCTTTTTCTGGGTCTTCCGTTTTCTCCATTTCTGATCCAGCAGAGCATATATGAATGCGATTTGTTTATATTATTTCTTCTTTCCTTGGTATTCGTTTCCAGTGTACTCGATACTTTTCTATTTTTAGTTTGTTGTTGTTAGTATTTTCTTCAGTAGATGCGTTGGGTTTATTCTTTGTACATATTTCCAGTACTTCATTGCAAACGTTTATATCCTTTTGGCATTTCCTTTATTGTGCTTTATATCACTTGACCCTGAATTTCTCAATTTTCAGTTTCGATCCGTCTGGGATGCCAAAGGGAACAAAGCTAATGTCTTCTCCAATGCCTATGGCTAAAAATATTCATAATGTATGCATATGTTATATGTACTTATTTATTATTACTTTATTATATTAATCATGTATACTTGGTGAAATAAATAAACTGGACTAAACTAGTCAGGGGATAGGGTATATCCTTGCTTAACTCCTAAGTTCTTCTGTTTGGTTTCCGTCATCTGTCCGAACCGAACTTTTCGTGAGGGCAGGCTTTTATTTCAAACACAACATGAACACACCACATATAGTAGTAAATTCAAAGCCAAAGCTCTCCGGAAGGATGTTACACATTTGGTAAAATGCAGACATACATCCATATCCCTTGGCATTGTTAGTGCAGGGGTTGGGGCTTGAGCCCAATACGCCATAGACAGTATAACCAGCGTATTCGCCACACAATACTCCTTAGTCTACTGTGCTACCGTGTCTGTTTATTAGATAGTGCGAAATTACAAAATAATTATGACAACTAAAATTAAATGCAAATGCCTACAAACAGGCAAATCAATTATTTCATGTTAGGCTCACAAATGTATTTACATCCGGTAATCCATCACAAAGTAACAACACGTTAATAAATTGGGCAAATCCAAACTATGCACTAGTACTATACATTATAATTCGTTTTACTTAAAGTTCTCTCTACTTAAACAAGCGAACCTTAATTTAATTATTAAACTACTTATTCATTGAAAACATAATTAATTCTAATGTAGCGTTACTAAATAGCGGTACTAATTCAACTGATGTCAGCAACCTTAAAACGTAAAGGCGGGATATTGATAAAATGCAGTAGTGCTCTCTCTCTCTCTCTCTCTCTCTCTCTCTCTCTCGCTCCCTCTCCCTCTCCCTCTCCCTCTCCCTCTCCCTCTCCCTCTCCCTCTCCCTCTCCCTCTCCCTCTCCCTCTCCCTCTCCCTCTCCCTCTCCCTCTCCCTCTCCCTCTCCCTCTCCCTCTCCCTCTCCCTCTCCCTCTCCCTCTCCCTCTCCCTCTCACTCTCTCTCTGTGTGTGTGTGTGTTTACTCGTTGTGTGATTGGTCGAAGCATGTCCGAGAACTCTTTACAGTTAAGATCAGTTTATGCGTGACAATACTTATGGTTTAACGTATATTGCATATGGCCTCGTGACTAATAATGTCAAATGCATTTTGGAGATCTACTGCCACTATGTGTAGTTTTATTCCTTCTCTCCATTTTTCCTCAGGGATTCTTTTGGTAGTGTACTTATGGTCGTTAATCTGCCTTTGATGAAGGCTGCCTGATAGTTTAGTGATCTTCCGATGTGTTTTTCTAGCCACTCAAAGAAGAATTGTGCATAGTTAATTACATCTGTCAGTTGCTACTTTGATAACAACAAAGATTTAGAGCGTAATATCTACGTCTCGTCCAAAAAGTATGTGTATTATATAATAATAATTTAACTTATTACTCCTTAGGCCAGGAGCGTATGGACGATTTTACGATCGACCGATTCATCATTCGTGTAGTTAGAACTGTACTTTTATATATACATGAACGATCCCAAAATCGTCTGATTTAAAAGTCTGTGTCTGAACACAGATTTTCTATCCGATCGCGATCGCCCGATTTCATTAGCCTAATGTATTTTAATCTTAACTAAGTCGACTGATTTACGATTTACTAAAAGCCTTTCTCCACTTGGAATACATTTATGGACGATGCGCGACGTCTGGATATGTTATGAGAGGTGAGACAATTGTAAGCAGCTTATTAAAACTATCTTTGCTCTTTCGCACATAATTGAGAAATTGTTCAGGATGCGATCTCAAATCATATATTCTATAAAACTGTCCTTTCACTAGAGGAACACTTATGAGAGGATGTACCCAATATCGCCTTTTCAGCTTCTTTTGGCGAAACCTAATAAGAAGGGCAGAAATACACGCCAATCTTTATCAAACCCCTTTTGCATCTGAGTAGAAAACAGAAAATTCAGTCTGATCGATCGACTGCTAATTGTTCGGCAGCGTTGGGACTAATCTGCCGACTGTAAAATCGCCTATGCGCGTGTAAACTTGTGATCGGACGATTGTGATCACTCGACTCCACAATCGTCCATGCGCATCTGGCCTTAGACAATGTAACGCACTTGACTTTTAAGAGTACAATCCGGGGTAAAGATAACCTAATTAACTTGCTAAAATGCAAATTTCCACAATATTTAATTAAACCTGCCTAGGTCGATATGGATGAAAAATAATTATAATAAAAGATCTTACTGTGCAAAAGATATCTATATACAGATAACGGCAGCCAAGTATTTACAGGTACGAATTTATGGGTAACTAGACATTTCATATTCACGGGCGCGAAGCAGATTGAATGCGCAACGATACAAAGGAATTTAAGTGGTGGGGGGCTCGATCGAGGCGGTTGCCCATTTATTTCGGATGTAAACCCGGCCCGATGTAAGTACTTGCCTGCTGCTATCTGTATTACTCATTATTTAATAATATAATTAAAAATTATATCGATAATTTAATAATAAGTGGTACTTTTTGCTTGCAATCTTACTTATTTTTGGTTCAACGATATAATGGAATATTGCAGTCTAACTGAACGGTATCGATTTTAATATTTAACCTCACTTACTAAGCCTATTAAACAAAAAATGTGGTTGTTTTATACAGGGTGTAAATAGATTCATATCATTAAAAAAAAACTGATAATAGGGACCGACGAGACAAACAAAAAACTTATATGACTTTTTCTTCTAGGGGTATAGTTCTGAATCATAGAAGCTTTTTATTTACTTTTAAAAAGTCATAAAAAAGTATAAAGATTACCGACTTTGTCCTCGCTGCTGGGCGGTCTTAATGCATGAATCGCGGTACTTTAATGGGACCGTTTGAACGAACTTTTTATACCAATTATAAAAATGTAAATAATTCGTTATCTCTTTCTACACAACCGCAAGCACAGGATGGCCGCAGGGGTTTAAACAAGGGAGAGTACCTATCTGCACAAATGTCAAAGTATCATGCGCAACCAGAAGCCTACACCGCTTCTTTTTCTTCATTTAGCGGGACGAGGAAGGTCGCCGCACTCAGGCCTTGTGGCCCATTGTGCTACCGCTACGAAATTAGTAAAGTCCCCCATTCAGGCCAGATTCTAACCAAAAGCCAAAATCCTTCCTATGGGGGCATTCCTTATTTCCTCCAGCATCGGAAAAGTAATGCCGACGTGTTTTTTCCTCAAATTCATAAGACTAGGGCAGGAAGTCGAAGTTTCCTCCTTGTCCCCGCAGTTGGGGTTTTCCACCACCCTATAGTGTGCAGGTATTTTCTGAAGGGCCGTGTCCAGTCAAAGACCTGATGCGATTCTGACCTGTTTCCTGCTTAGTCGCAGGATTTTTTCTGCTCGCTTCGGCAAGGGCCCTGAGATGAGAGAAGCTACACCAATATTTCAGCAGTTCTCAAACATTTTTACTGAATATTTTGGAAGTTTTTGTTTATTTTTTTTTCTCCAAAACTATGGGCTTTAGACCCCATGTTATATAAGATTTTTTTGTTTGTCTAATCGTTCCCCACCACCAGTTTTTTTATGACATGAAACTAATTACACCCTGTATATTTGATGTACTCTGGGCAAAATTAGCAATAAGAAAATTTCCACTATGTAATATAGTGACCTTTGTCGGCCGCTTTTTTCAGCTTTGGGTGCCTTGTCGTCAAGCTTTTCGACGACCTTCTTTATCCCGCTTGCCCCACCATAAAATTTCTTGCCTCGGCTATACTTATTGTTGTATACAACAGCGACTTTTACGCTGGTATACTATTATAGAACAGCGGCTGCTACTAATTTCCACTATCCTAGTTCCCCTTTCAGAACAATTTATATATTTCCATAAATCAATTTACCAAGCCTCATATGGGACCATCATAAAAAAATTATAATATTTTAATACAGGTACACTTCTATAATCCCAACAGAGAAAAACGTCTAAAATACAAAATAAAGACATGGTATCGAAGAGGACTTTTATGATAGTCACATATTAAACAAACATCAAAGAAATTAAGTGAAACCTCCCGTGCTATGTACCCTATACACTAAAGAGACTTTTATATTTTCTTTAATTTCTTCCAAAGAATATATCCAATAAATGTTTACAGACGATATAACTAAACCATATACCGTAGGTGACCCATATAAATATCTTCCTTATTCTCCTACGACTGGCAGCTGCAGAGCCGTTTGAATCGTAAAATTTAATTGTAATTATTCATTAGATGTCTATTCTTTAAATTCACGTTACAAAATAAAGTTTTCAACTCGACTCGTCGATCGATACCAAAATTTCAAAACAGTAATATCCAATAAAACCGACCGATAAAAAATTTGAACTAATAAAATAAATAACTATATTGGCTGGAATAAACTCTATTTACTAATTACATATAAGGTACGAACGTAAAATATACAGGGTATGATCAAAAGAGTGTAAATAAAATTCAATATGCCTGTTTCCATTATTCGAATTTACACAAAAAAATCATAATATGCTTTTTGCGCAACTGCTTGGACTTCGGATTTTGGAGTCACGTAAACACCACGATAACCTCCAAATCCAAAGTCAAGGCTGTCCGGAAGGGGGTTACACCGTTGAAAAAACTTAGACAAACATAATGGGCCCCTTGTATGTGCTATATATTTTAAATTAATTAATTATATTAATACAGTGTTATTAAACATTAGCAGTAATCAAATCTGTTTTCATAATTTCTAACTGGAAAGTATTTAAATCAGCGACTAATATCCGGGAGGAGGGGCGTGTCTGAAAACACACTCTTATCGGACGGTCATCTAACATACTGTTAGAACTCTGCAAGTGCAATGATTCGGACTTATAATTCGTGCAGTTTGCGGTTATTTCCCAAAATTATTTAGTTGTATTCGGTCTGTGATATTAAATTATAGTGTGTATTTAGGTCCACCATATTTAAAAGGGTTTAAATTGTTTTAAACATAACTGAAAAACGTTATTTCAAAAATCATTCAGATAATTTACGCCGTACGTCTGCCGGCTGTATGCCATATGCTACTGCATCACAAAAATATTTATAAATAAAAAACTATAAGTCCTAGATGAACAATGTTTCTTTCAAAAACTTCTCCTGTATCTTGGCTTCAATTGCTTCGCTGCATGTATATGAAAATTTGTAAAAATAAAAAATTTTGTCGCTTAGTCAAAATATGAGTACATACTTAGCGAAGTAATAAGTTCTTTGTTATTTAAAGAAAATAATAAACAATAATCGACAAAAACAAAAAGACCATTGGAAGCGCTTGTTTGTGTACATGAATTCTAAAAAAAATCAGATCGATGGCTCGATTAGATTTGTAGATATCGCGGTGTAAATGTTAAAAAACATTTTTATAATCAATCAATTTCTCGAGCTTTTCGAAATAAAAAATATCTGTACCACAAAAAAATATCGTAAATAGCCATTTCTTATCTAGAATTTTTAACTTTATAAAAATTATAAGGTCGGATCTGGTTCTACGCTGATTTTTATTTCTCGAGAACGGAGATTCTTTATGATCTATTTTGCTCCACTATCAAGCTATTGCAAGGGCAACGTTTATTCAAACGGATTTATTCAAACTTTAATGTTGAATATCGTTTGTGAAAGAAAAAATAAAAAATTCTTTACACAACCTGTTTTGTATTAAGTAAATATTCTAAAAATACTAAAATTATATTTTTTGCAAGGGGCCGGGAGTATTAAGAGCGTATAAGTTAGTGTTTAAGAAACAATTGAATATAAACTGTACATTGTACATGTGTATTGGAGGTTATATTATTACTTTAATTCATAAAAATTTTGAATTATTTTCAGCCTTTACAAGGTAAGAACAATATATCCACATAAATAATATACTTTTTACCTTAAATTAAAAAGAAACATTTATTTGATCTGGAAAACACCATTCTCGTGCTAAATAAATATTGACATATTTAAATAATTTGTTAATGCAAAAATAAAGCAGTAAAGGTTTTTTAAACTTTTTTTTTACAATAAACAAATACAAATTTTTACAATTTTTATTATTATTTACAATCCGTTGAAATAATGCCAAAATATATTGCTTAAACGTTATCTACGAAAAATGTGGTTTGGTTAATATTACCTGATTATTATGTCGATTTGCAGGTCGAAGTCGATACTTTACCCTTGTATTTTTTTTTTCTATTTCATTACATACCCTAAATACTAGTTGAAAACAAAAAAATATTTGGTTAACTAATTAGTCAACCAAATATTTTTTTTTAAATTTAAATTAATTAATTTAATATTTGAAAAATGTACTTGTAGTCTGCTAGTCGGTAATCGAAGAGACTATATAAGTACCAAAGTTTTTTCTCTCTGGAAATTTTTGGTACGGTGGGGGGATAGGGAGGGAGGGAGAGGACATTTTTTTTATCGAATGGTTAGCGATATCTGTCCGCATACGTAGTTAGTATATGTATTTCACATACCCCAATTACGCTAGCAGACGAAACTTCGGTCGGCGTGCGGTAACCAGAAATTAAAAAAAAAATGTTTGGTTACCGGACTAAATTAGGCGCAAAATGTTGGGTTTGGCGTGTACGGTATTGGACTGTAATGGCAGATATTTTTATCGTTCGGTTTTTGAGCAATTTGCCATCAAAGTAGAGAAAAATCGACCAAATTTTTAAATTTTGACAAAAAATGTTTAAAATTAAGAAGAACGTCTGCCCAGCCAGCTTATGGTTCACAAGGCACTGAAAAACACTAATCTTGGCTAGCAGACATTGTTGCCAAATTTAACCCCCCCGAACCACTCTTTAAAGGGTTAAAAAATATTTTTTAGCTTTTCATGTATGCATTTTCTTTTTTATAAATATTAAGAAACGTTCTTTGGATATGTTATTACAGTAGGAAATATGAAAAACTTGAGCTTTGGTACATCTTAATCCGTGCATAATTAATAAAGTTATTAACAAAAAACTTTTTTCAACAGTGCTTTGCTCCAAATATTGTTATAGTAGAACAGTCATTTTTCGATCTCTAAAAATCATTAAGGGATGGAACAATGATATGCAAGTTTCATTTTACTTCCACATCCAGTGGAAGTATAGTAACGGCAAAAAAATTTTTGAAAATTTTTATTGTTCAAATAGGCTTAGAATGTCATGAAACGTGTCGAGATTTTAAATTTGAGCGAAAAAAATGATGCCTGTATGTCTGTCTGTAACTTTTTTGTGCTCATGTTTACTCTCGGCCAATGAGCAAATGCCACCTGGGCCCCCTGTGCAAAAGGGCCCTCAGGGCCCTTATACTGTAGATTGTATAGGATATCATCCAAAAAATGGGCCCTTCAAAGCGTTTGCCACCTGAGCCTTTTACCTTAGATCCGCCACTGTTTACTCTGGAACCGTTTACGATAGTGACTTTGGTACGCATATGTACTTTAACGGGAAACTAGAAACTAGATTATATTTTCAACTTATTGCGCCGAAGGATTGGGGTAAATGGTAAATCGAGCAGGTAAGAGTCCATAAAATTGGTATTTAGTGGATATAAAAGAAGCTAAGGTTTCAAAAATTTTTTTGGCATTAACCACCCTCATTACCATTATTAAAGGGGTTGAAAAAAAATGCGATTTAGTTTGTGTACAAGAACCAAAAGTCTCAAAATATTTTGTTTACTTCATCCACATCCAATACCACGCCATATCACCCTCACCCCACTACCTTGTGGAATATCGTTTTATAGGTTTTTGGTTTGCATATCCTTGTTCCATCCCTTAATGATTTTTATAAATCAAAAAATTACTCCTGCTATAACAATACTTGGAGCAAAGCACGGTTGAAGAAAAGTTGTTTTTTTGTTAATAGGTAACTTTATTAATTATGAACTGATCAAGATGAACCAAAGCTCAAATTTTTCGTATTTCCTACTGAAATAACATACCCAAAGGAACTTTCTTAATGAGTATAAAAAACAAAATAGAGACACGGAAAACTGAACAAAAAAATGTTAATCCTTTAAAGGGTGATTTGGGGGAAAGGGGTTAAATTTGGCAAAAGTGTCTGCTAGGCAAGGTTAGTGTTTTTTAGAGCCTTGTGAACCACACGCTGGTTGGTCAAACGTTTTTTTTTTCAGTTTTAACTATTTTTTGTAAAACCGACCGATAGACATGTCTGTCAGTACATTGCAGTACTGTACACATCAAAACAAACATTTTGCGCCCAATTTGGTCGGGTAACTAAAAATTTTTTTTTCAATTTCCGGTTACCTCGCGCCGACCGGAAATTTCGTCTGCCAGCGTAATTCAGGTATGAGAAGTACATATACTAACTACCTATGCGGACAGATATCGGCAACCATTCGATTAAGAAAAAATGTACCCTCCCTCCCTATCCCCTCACCATGCCAAAAATTTCTAGAGAGAAAAAACTTTGGTACTTATATGGTCTCTTCGATTACCGACTGGCAGAAGGTAACCTTTCATCGTCGAATTTGCACTCTATTTCCTAGAATAATGTATAGAATTTTGATAAACTTGATATTGAAAATAAACGATTTATTCAACAAAATATGATTTTCCGCCCCTAAATGAGGGGTGGGTAGATGGTTGGTTTAGCACAGGAAGTGGCGTTAAAGATGCTTCTAAAAATTTAAATTTGCCATTCTACCTCTGTCAGCAGAGAAACTTTCTTCGATAATTTTTCAGTTGCTAAAATCTAATTCTACTTGATTATTATTATTACTGTATTTTGTACAATCAGACGGTTGTTTTTCTTTCAATGCTAGAACTCACACTATCTCCAATGTTTACTATTATTAGAGAAGTTTAAAACTCCATTTATAGTTTTATAGATGATAATGCTATTAAATGTCGTGAACTATGTATATTGAAAGAGATTTTAAAACTAAACTAAGGAATACAATAAACAACCTACTAATTGCAAGGCGTTATCGCGGAAAAGATAAAATTGAAACTTATATAGAGTAAGAAAGGAAACGTAGAAATAAATTGAACGAACAAAAAGTGGGGAAAATACGGCTAGTGAACACGAAGTCGAAAAATTATAATCATAATTTCTGCTGCAGATACATATCAAATGTGATAAATTAGCAATTCAGTAAGCTTGTTGCAAAGTTCAGAACTTTAAATTTCAGATCTACGCCACTACGCTCGCGTGTTTTTTTCTAACTTATTATTATTCTTTTTCCCATGGCCTTGTAATAATATTAAAATGCATTTCGATACGAATGACGATAACTTTTGTAGCATTCTCATCAAGGGAAGCCATGGATGATTCAATTGTTATTTCGTCGCTCGTTTCCATGGCTACTTCCTTATCAAGATCATATTAAATTTTGCTATGCACGTTACGACTTTTCATTATATCTGTGTGTAGATATAAACTTTTAAATTATTAAATTATTACACACTCGGGTACGCAGACTTTAATTCTAGCGTAGATTGAGTTTGAACTACGCAATATCGCACAAAAAAAACTTGATGAAATTGTATAGGGCGGCCTTGATAAATTTTATATCCGTTTTTGTTTACTGTTTAACTAAGACGACGTCCCAAGCAGCACAATTAGTTTATTTTACCAGTTTAAAGCCACATTAACCTAAGATAGTTGATATAACGTAATTGCAACCATTGCTTTCAACTTTGAAGGCATATGGACTTAATAGTAATTTAGTAAGCAGTATTTAGGTAATATTTTCTTATGAAATGCCTGATAAAGTCACACTGACATTAGTGTAATTTACAAGAAATGTTTACGTTACTGTTCCTTAAAATTTTACTCTAAAGTTAAAGTGCATGTTGAGGTCTATGTGTAAGAAAATATTATGTAATTTTAGACTAAATTATTAATTTTAGAGTCGCTGTCTTTTGTCTGGATAAAAACAGGGAAATTTTACCGTTTTTTTACGTAAGTATAACCGTTTTGTCTTGTCCTTGTAGTCAGATTTAGGTTATAACTTTAACATCATGATCAAAACTAGTTCCAATTTTAAGTAAAATTTGCCCTAATTTTACTTCCCCACTAACCTAGCATATGTGTTTAACCTAAAGGCAAATATTACTTCATAAAATGTCCTGAAACTTATTTTTACTTAAAAATAGAATTAGGTCCCTTCCCTGGAAGGCAAAATTACGTTTTCATTGTCTAAATTACTTCAAAGGACTATAATGATTGTTTTATGTTGATGCCCTTCCTAGTGTCAACTGTGCTTTATTAGTGGGATAGTGTCCTAATTTGTAGCAATTTGTAGCAATTTGTAGCAATTTATTTTGTTGTTGTTTGGGTTTTCTGTTTTCGTGTTTTTGAAAATAAAATTGGAGGTGTTTTGTTTTAAATGCGAGAAAGTAATCTACAGCCGTCAACCTTTAGTCGGCACAACTGAAAAGTGCATAAGCAAATAGGACATAATTATAATTATATCGAATATGCGGTGCACTTAAAGATACTTGTAATTGTATTTCAACTTTTCTATTACCGACTTGTTTGCATTCGAATTATATCAGGTAAAACAGTTGTTAATCTTTCAGAGAGTTTAGTTATGATATAACTATTTTTTTTCTCTAGATTTCAGTACTTAGTTTGCAGAATGAAAAGCTAAGTGAAGTTCAGTAGTGTTAGTAGTGTAACTGAGTGACTTTATTTGGATTGTATTCAGTGTTCCTGAATGTACACACTGAAGACAAGTTGTAAAAATGGTTTATGGCCCTATAGAAGGTTTAAACCTATACCTATGAACAAATTTAAGTTGATAGATGGGGAAGTAGTAATTAAGAATTAAAAAACAAGTTTCATATGATGTGTTTTCTGTTAATACGTTTATTCAAATAAAAAATAAAGTATTAAACTAACCAACAAAAGATTAATTATTTTACCTGAAATATTTTTAAATTCCAAATTCACCGAATCCGTGATGTGATCATGTTTTTCTGTCAAATGCAAACGCAAGTCGTTATTAAAGTTAAAATACAATTTGCACTCTAAACACAGGTATCTTTTGGGCACTGTATATTTGATATGATTACATCGGATTTGTTTATTTATGCACAATTCTGTTGTACCGATTTAACGCTGACTGGCTGGAGAATACTTTCTCACATTCAAAACAAAACACATCCATTTTTATTGACAAAATACAACAGAAAATTGAACAAATAAACCACAAACTCACAAAACAATAAATTTCAGCCAAAGAAGTTTGAGGTTAGAAACAGAAGTGACGTCACGGCACGAGATGCTCAATTTACCGCCTTCTCTAACCTAATTTGGGAAATATGACCAATTTAGTTCTGCCTGGACTTTAAAGACTTTACAATTTTGAAGACTACAAAATTATTTTAACCTATATTGGTCCCATTTAACTTTAAAGTAAATAATCTAAGTTTTAACACTTCGTCTCAAAGAAAAACGTCAACGAGGTCTAAAATATTGGGAGAGAATACTTCGAAGTCGCGTGGCACTATGTTCACCATATTTTTCAACCAGCTGTAAGAGGCCATTTTACAATGAAATTTTGATGAGTATTTAATTGAAAAAAAAATCATTAATATTAGGTTATTTAACAGATAAAAAGTACAATATTATCATATTTTATGCTCCAGAAAAGTCCTGCCAGGCAATTGAATAGGCTTTTACAAAGATTTTTAAAATACATTTAAGCAAAAAAAAATTTTTTTTCTTTAAAAACGTAAAATACTTGAGGCCCCTTTAATGTTCCGAGGTAGAATGGATATATTTACAATGAAAATTGATTGGCAGTAAAAAACACACACAAAAGGGAAGTGGACACACTATTTCACAACTACGTATGACATTATATGATGTACTCCTACTCCATCATTATAATAGAGATGTCTAATGGTTTCTAGTTATGTCCTTGCTGCTTATGCCTCGTGACTTATAAGTAAATCATTATTGTTGTAAATAAAACCTTATTAGTTATTTCTGAGAAAGAAAGACTGCAGTTGAAAGAGGATAACTGGTTTGGTAGATATTACCTATTATCGACCACAATTAAACAAAATTTTTACGTTTAAATTATCTGTTCAGGGAAATGTGTTCTATAACCATTAGGTCATTATAACTGAGCAGCCTTATTTAAGAGGTATTCATGACGTCGTCTCATCCCCCATTTACTTATATTTTACGTAAATTTTAAGTCAATTAGGTTAGGTTAAACGGGAAAACAGGACCAAAACGAGGGCTGCATTACGTAATTCTGAATTAAGGTGCTACTTGGGATATTAAGGAGAAACAAGTTTTTTTTTGTCAAAAATTATCGCATTATTTACCAAAAGTTGTTTTTCGTGCTAATCAATATGTGAGCCTTTCCTACTTTTTTTTAATAACATTGGAGCTTACCACAGTAATTAATTACGCAGGTCTATAAAAAAAGATCTTGTCCTAAGGTTCTCATCTAACTTATCTGAAGTATTTTGACTCTCTGAAGCTTATTTTGGACAAGAAAATGTTTTTTATTGTGTTAGTTTTCATCTACCAACGTTAAAAATGGCAAAAAAATAATCCTGTTTGTCCTAAGGTTCTGATGTAACTTTTCTGAAGTATTTTGATGTCCTTCCTGAAACCAAATTGGGACAAAAAAATTTATCTATCCTGTCAGTTTTTCTCTATCACTCCTTTTATCCCCTATAAATGGCAAAAAAAAGGTCTTGTCCTAAGGTTTTCATTTAACTTTTCTGAAGTATGTTGATGCGCTGCAGGCCTGTAGCTGGGGGGGGGGGGGCAAGACGGGCGATGCCCGTCCTGGAATAAGTTTCGCCCGACCTACGGTGATCGTAATGGGGGTAATTTTAACTGTCTTTTTAGTATTTTGAAAGAGATTGGGTAAAAAATTTTTAATTTTTTCGGACTAAAAAGTTTTTTTGGATTTCCCTTATTAAAAAATTTTTTTGGATGTCTCCCCCCCCCCCCCCGCTCATCAAATATTTTTTCGGACTTTTTTACGGGCCCGTCCTGAAAAATTGTTTGCCCGCCCTGAAAGCACTTTCTAGCTACAGGCCTGATGCGCTGAAGCCAATTTTGAACAAAAAAAAATCATCTATCGTGTCTGCTTCCCTCTGCCACCCCTAAGAGATAAATTAATTTTTAATAAATTTTTGTCGGACAGTTTGTAGAAATATATAGAATATATATGTAGAATCCAATTCTCAAATTGTCCGACAAAATATATTTGCCGATTTTCAAGTCCGACGTGTGGAAATCGTCTTTTTCATGCCGAGGAGGAGCGCCGCGTTTACGAAAATTCTCGCAGAGGAAAAAAGTGACAGACTAGGCGCAATTATGCCGTACAAGAAGTTATACGAGGATATGTATAAATTGTATTTATGTACGCGGGCACCTAGACTAGTAGCCAAAACAATATTAAATCCATTACAGAGAGTTCAAAATCATATCTTAATAATAATATTAAATAAACCAGCTCGTTTTGCTACAGATGAATTGTATGATACATGTTCCTTACTCGATATTAGGCATCTATATTCTAGTAGTGCCTTACTTTATACATATAAAAAAACCGCTGCCCAAGGAATCACTACTTCCACATCCAAATTTTTTATCTAAGTCATTCACAACGAAAAAATTTTGTATGTGAAAATAATTGTTTATGGAACGTCAATAATATAATATTTGAAATCCTCTACCCCAAAAACCCATAAAACGATACCCCACATCGGTAACGGGATGGGGGTGGTGATAGGGGGTGGTAGTGGGGGTGGATGAAGTAAAAAAACATTTTGAGGTTTCTGGTTCTTGTACACACCCTAAATCACATTTTTTTTCATCCCTTTTAATAATGGAGTGGGGGTGGTAATGGGGGTGGCTAATGCCAAAAATTTTTTTGAGACCTCAGCTTCTCTTGTATATATTAAATACCAATTTTATGGACTCTTACCTGCTTGATTTACCTATTTTCCCCAAATTTACCCCAATTTACCCCCCAACAAGACGAAAATATAATCTAGTGCTAGATCTCGTTAAAGTACATATGTGTACCAAATTTCAAGTCAATATCTCAAACGGTTCCAGAGTAAACGTGCGCACAAAAAAAGTTACAGACAGACCGACAGACAGAATTTTTTTTTTCGCTCAAACTTAAAATCTCGACGTTTCGTGACATTCTAAGCCTATTCGAACAATAAAAATTTTTAAAAAATTTTTTGTCGTTACTATACTTCCACGGATGTGGAAGTAATAAAAGAGACCAACTGAACGTTTATTATTATGATACAAGAAGCAAACATAAAGAGGATTTGAAAATACCAAAAACTACAAAATGTGTAGGTCAAAAATATTATGGATATATTGCTAATAATCTTTATAATTTGTTGCCCACCACGATAAGATAAGAGAAAAGAAGCAGGTAGGTACCTTTTAAAAAATTGTCTATTGTCTGGATACAAGAAAATAGAATAGAGTACACAACATATTCGATAAATTAAATAGTTAATAAGCAAAGCTATTTGGAATATATGATTAAAGGTTCAATATTATTCTGGTAACTTTATTATTATAATCATTACTATTCTTATTTTGGATCATTGTGTATGTACGTGAGGACATTCCTTAGTCATTTTTTTAGGGTACTATCAAAATATCAATTTAGCTTTATTCTAATCATTTAAAAATGATTGTTATTAAATTCTCATAGTAAGATTTGTGTTTGTAAAAAGTAAAAGAATTTTGTTTTTTATTGCTAGAATCACGTACGCACTCAAACTCATAATAAGAGTTTAAGCGCACATTATTTTGCTGTAATACTGTCCTGTATTTGTGTATTTAAGTAGTTGAATAAATATTATTATTATTATTATAATTGCTGAATGCCGGAAGCCTTCATAAAATCTGTTTTGCAACTGACCTAAAGTTTTACCGATCACTGCGTATAATCTTCCACCAAATTAAAATTTTAATAATTCACTTTTCAAAGTGGTTTGTTTTTTGTTGTGGTGCCTTCGTGAGTTTCTCATCATGACACTAGGAATACGGTATTCAAATAAATTTTAATGGTAATCGATCTGTTATAAATTCGTAAGTAAACACGCGAACGTTAAACTTCTTGCTTATTTATTTAAATAATTAAATTTATTTATTTTATTATTCTATTGTTCGTATTGCGTGTGACGTTAAAATAATAAATAAAACTATTTATATGGGATGGAAGCCAGATCGCATCGTGTCGGTGTGGAAACGCCTATTTTTAATTAGTTCATTTTAGAGAATTCATGAGTAGAATGATATACAGAGTTACAAGTAAAATTGAAAACTTTTAAAAACCTTCGAACATGCCCTATAATTAATTCGTAATGTACTATCACATAAAGATTTAGTTTAGATATCGAGTTTATTTTTATCTTTATCCTCAGAATAATAATAATAATAATAATGATAATAATTTTATTCACCACTGAGATACAGAAATGTACATACGGCAAGTCAGTTTTGTAGGATAATATAAAATAAAGAAGTAAATAGATAATTACTACAATATAAAATTAAAATTAAACAAAACTATGTAATGACTAGTCAAATTGTATAAAATAACACAAAACAAGTAAAGAACATAGTACTAATTATATCATACACAAACAATTTTGTGATTATCCAAGGATAATTTCGATCCCTAATTTTACGTATTAAAATGCTCATTTGTATTATTAGTGCAGTACTAGAGGTAAAAAATATGCAAAACTTCGGAATAATGTCATATTGAACGGATTTCGTTCATTTTTGGCAGTATAATAGTAAATGCTTCACAGAAAAGTTTCTATACTGTGCGGGGGCTTGCTAATTTATAGGGGATGGATGTCACCCCCTCTCAGGGGATGGCACTTAAAAAATATATATTTATTGGAGCTGAAGTAGAATTAAATTTCGATAAAGTAATACTTTTCGAGATACTTGACGAAAGCCGTTTGGAAATACTTTTTTTAAGCTAAAATCGCAGTTTTGAAGTCGTTTAACTTAAAAACTATCAATTTATGTGAAAAATTGCATAGAACCTTTTCTTCTTAAAATTTGATTATACAGTTGTAACGTGGAAAGTGTTTAAATGTTGTCGTTAAGTGATTTGGTATGCTCAACAAATCAGCATGCCTTGTGTTATATGGATGACACTGATTTCTTTTGATAAAAATAGAAATAGAATAGAATAGAATAGAATAGAATAGAATAGAATAGAATAGAATAGAATAGAATAGAATAGAATAGAATAGAATAGAATAGAATAGAATAGAATAGAATAGAATAGAATAGAATAGAATAGAATAGAATAGAATAGAATAGAATAGAATAGAATAGAATAGAATAGAATAGAATAGAATAGAATAGAATAGAATAGAATAGAATAGAAAATTTTTATTGTGTCGTAGAAGTCGAAACAAAACACAAAGGGTATTAGGTACAGTAAAAACTGATATTTAAACCTAAACCTAACAGCTTAATAATATACAAGAAATAAAACAAAAAAAACACGCACAAATTTAACTAATCATTAAAATAAAAATTGAAATTTTCAGTACTAAAACAAAGTGATGTCAGATAAATAAAAAACATTAAAAGAGGTTCAAATTGATCCTGAGTTCATTGTTTTTGATCATATTTATTATTTTTCTTTTAAACACTGTATTAAATATTAAACTTATCATTAGTGGTTGATGGTCTGTGCTTCAATGCTGATAACGGCTAACGGGTATAGACCAAAAGGTGTTCGGAAAAAAACTTTTTTAAATAGTCGACGTTTCGTCAAAATTTATTGACATCCTCCGGACTATTTAGAATTTAACAAAAGAAAACTCATCTTATTAGTCCTGAGGATGTCAATAAATTATGACGAAACGTCGACTATTTAAATAAGTTTTTTTCCTAACACCTTTTGGTCTATACCCGTTAGCCTTATCAGCATTAAACTTATCCTCTTTTGACAGATAAAGACTCCCCCCCTATTTTTAGTACTTCCCCAGCATAATGTGTTGTAGGACATATGTGTATACGCCAGTGCATAGTAAATGTATAAAAGCCCGGATTCACTTAGTGACCTTAGTGTACTTTTCAGTTGCAAAATGCCGAAATGGGCTTTATTCAGCTGGCTACAGACATGTTCAATATGTAGATTCCATGACAGTTTATTATCTAGATGAGTGCTGAGCAATTTAGTGCTGCTCGATAAGCTAATGCCTTCAATAAATTGTACATTATGCAGCAACGGTCTCTGCAAATAGAAATTAATAAACACAGTTTTTTTATTATTAACTATCAGTTTATCTCTTTGGGATCATGAACTAACTTCTTCCAATGTAAGGTTAACTAATTCTTGTAGTTTCTCAGGCGTTTCTGCTGATACGGTTACCGTAAGGTCGTCAGTAAACATAGTAAGATGACGTTTGGTGGGATAGTTAGGAAGATCGTTCACATATAACAAAAATAATGGGGGCCCAACAACAGAGCCTTGGAGTACCTCCATTACTACATCGTGTGACTCTGACTCCAACCCACTTAATCTTACTTTAAATGTTCTGCCTTCCATATAACTTAATATCCACGACAGGATGTTTCCCCTCAAACCAATATGATATGAATTGTTTTAATATGTTCTTGTCAACGGTATCAAATGCCTTCGATAGGTCGAATAGTAACGCCACAACGTACTGACTCTTGTCTAACTTTGTGTAGACATATTCTAACAAATGAGACGCGGCCGTTTCTGTTTATTTGATCTAAAACCGTGTTGGGAAACGGTGAGTATATTACTTTTTTCAATGAAAGACACTAACCTGTTATAAATAATCCATTCAAATATTTTAGAAAAAACACTTAACATGGAGATTGGCCTACAATTTTCAATTTCTATAGTATGCTCTTTTTTATAAACTGGTATTGCAATTACTTGCTTGAGTGTGCTGGGAAAATGTTCTTCATTTACAGACATATTAAATAAAGAAACTAGACAACCAATTACGTTGTCTAATATTTTTTAAAACATTTGTTATTTTTCAATTTCATGACCTCATCCGCAGTTATAGATGAGAGATATATTGTATGCTCCCTATATGTCGAGGTAATACACAGCAAAGGTAAATTTGAACCGAAGTGTTCAGCTATGTTATTTTTTGTATCATAAGCTAAGTACTGTGCAAAAATATTTACTATTTTGTTTTTGTCAGAGGCAACGAACCTCCCCGGCACTAAAGGCACCAGCCTCTAAAAAGGTGTTTTCCAGACTGATATGAGACTGCCAGGGAGAGTACAAAATTCTAGGTGACGGAGCAAAGTCAGACTGCTCTGGGTGCCGGGACATACCAATATGGACAGCAACGAGAAAGCTGATGAACTTGCTAGACAATAAGCCGCTAATCTATTCTATGGTCCAGAATCTGCGCTGGGCATCACTAGAGGCTCAGCCAGAAATGTAATCAAGGACTGGGTGAAGAATAAACATAGCCTTCACTGGAGACATTCCAGAATATCGACATCGGAAAGCACTTTTCAATGAGCCATGACCTATGCACAGGTCTACGAAAAAAAATCTGTTCCAAGGACTAAACCTATTATCTCTTGAAAACTCACAAAATCTAGCCTAAGATAAGCATAATTTCAACCTTTTAAGATGCAGAGTAAAGACTGAGGTGGCTTTCCATAGTATTTTTTATTTGAAATACAATGGTCTATTCTGTTTTGCGTTAAAATTCCGGAAAAATATAGAAAATCAATCAAATGTCCGAAGACTCAACATATCTATTCTGCGTCATTCCTAAATGAAATATATTAGGAATCAACGTTAATAACTTGAGATTATAGTGGTTTCTCGTTCTTATTCAATAAAAGAGAAGGTTAACACGGCTATGCGATAAAACCCCGGGAAAATTCGGAAAAATTAAAAAAGTGCATAATCACTTACAATGTAACAACCACAAGTTAAACCCATTACGATCCAGAGTATCTAACTTAATTTCAAGTTAGATAAATCCACTATAATCTCTAGCTAATAATGTTGGTTCTTAATATATTTCACTTGGGAGTGATGCAGACTAGATTTTGTGAGTTTTCAATTTCATTTCATTTTCTTAATTTTTTCGCATTTTCCTAATATTTTCCTGCAAAAGAGAGTAGACCCTCATATCCCACGGGAAAAATACTACAAGAAACCATCTGAATTTCGCGTAATGAGCTCTGAATCTTAAAAAGCATACATTTTAAATATTACAGGCTTGATTTTGTGAATTTTTAAGCATTTTCTTAATATTTCCGCAGTTTCTCGACATCTCTCGGCAAAGCGAAGTAGAGCATCACTTGATTTTTTTTAGTCGCTTCTAATTATCATAATAGAACCCTATTAAATTTCATAATGATCCATCTAGCAGTTTGATTGTTATAAATAATTATTTAACATCATCATCTCGAGTTTTCGTGGACAATTGCTTTCGTTGTAGGTATTTTATTCTTTAAACATTATACTTTCGGTGCATCTATGAACAAGTTGTCTGATTGACCATCTCTGGATAAAGCCACATATAGTTGGCAACGTAAAAAACACCGTTTTCGATATTGAACTTGAAGCATGACGGCGGACAAACCACTAACTACTCCTAGCTGATCCTAGTGCTTAGGTTTAGAACCGACCGCCGAGACATGGTGCTGCAAGTATGGCAGCGGTTGATCGCCTCACATAATAATTTCATTAAAAGCACTGAAACAATAGAAATTATTTTCTTCTCTTATCTCCAGGATTAAATTTTCTTATGAGAGATGGTCCGTTTGGGTCACTGAGAACAAGAAATTGAATGATGCCGTAACATCTGAGGAGCTGGTTCCTTATAGTATTATGAATATAGCATATAAGAACCTCAAGATAAATCCAAACTTTCTTAAAATTTCAGAAATAGCTCTTCGTTAATAGTATAAAGTTGCATTAAAAGTTCTATAGAGCTTCAGCCACCTCAGCAAGAAATTCCGGAGGACGATGATGTATGAAAATTTTTTTGATACGACTGCCTTCGAAAACGACAAATAACGCATAGTAACTATAACTCGAAACTGTCTTTTTTCATACGATGTGTGCAAAAATACAAAAACACAGTACTGTCATGTTTTCACACAGTCCTGTCGAAAACAGAAAGGACAACTTTTATTTGTATTTTTTGAAGTAGGCTAGTCTATTCAGGTTCATACGAGGGTTCACAGCAACCGACTTGTTTAACTGCTCCAATTTTACATTAAATTTCATTTTTTAGTGTTTTGTTAAATAAATAATATGTGTTTACTTATGAAATTGTTTGTTTTCCTTGCAGTCGTAAAAAAAATATTGTTTTTTTTTTATCTATTTATTTAACGTCGGCCTATTTTCACTATCAGGGCCTATCACCGATGCCAGGAGACGAGCTACCCCCAACCTGGAAATTTTGCCGAACCTCTTCCCTTAAGAAGAGTAGGGACCTTTTACTTGCCTAACATTTAATAGACAAGGGACCGCCTGCTTTACATTCCCTCCGAAAGATGGTGTATCCACTACGTAATCCTTGTCTGAAATTACGTAGCTTCCACGTATACACTGATATACAAGCCGCTAGAAGGTGGGACGAGAACGCTGTATTTCCCAAGCTGGGAGCCCATCCAAGTACTAACCGCGCTCGACGTTGCTTCAACGGAATATCGACTGATATTCACATTGAAGTCGCCTCTACGCTCGCCCCCAAAAAATATTGTTAACAACACGTTTGAAAACATCTTTTCACGCTCATTTGACTTGTGGAACTATCTCACTCGTGTGAAAAGATTCGTTTTCGAAACTTCTTGTTTAAAATACTATTTTCTACGACTGTTTTCGAAAACGACAAATAACGCAGAGTAATCATGGCTCGAAACTGTCTTTTTTCACACGATGTGTGCAAAAATCCAAAAAACACATGTTCGCATGTTTTTTACACAGTCCTGTCGGAAGCAGAACGGACACCTTTTATTTGTATGTTTTGAAGTAGGCTATTCAGCTGAAGTAGGCTATTCAGGTTCATAGCAACGACCTGTTTAACTGCTCCAATTTTACATTAGATTTTAATTTTGAGTGTTTTGTTAATAGTCCAGTCAATGAAAGAGTTGTAGAGAACATTTTGGAGGGGAGAATTTTTCTCTTCAGGAATGTGTTGGGGGTAGTCAGGAGGTAAACATACTAAAAGTCCCCGCCCCTAGCCCCACCGATTCAGGGGGGAGGGGGTGGAAAGGTTCCTTTTGTCGATTCTTCGCTTATAACTCGGAAACGATGCGTCGTACGAAAAAAAGGTAATCTATGCAAAATTAAACGTAATTAAATTGCCCACAAGAATGTTTATATTCATTTTCTTCCTATGTGTTATATTTTACGAGATATTCGCCAGCGAAAATCGATAATTAATTTAAAAAAAATCAATTGTGTACCTTGAATATTTCTATCAAAGCGGTTTACCGTGGTTGCTAATAAATCACAGTCACAAAACAATCTTTATTTTACAACACTGGACGTATTTACTAACGTAATATTTTGTCGAAATCTAGACATTTCCTTAAATATACAGTGTGACTCACTTAAAATGAAGATACCCTTATAACTCTTTCACTTTGTTTCCGATTTGAATCAAATTTTACTCAAGTATAGAACAAATTAGGATCTACTTATGATCAGAAAATCATTCACCTGCTATAAAGGAAAAGCTACCAGCGGTACCAAAATATGAGGAAAAAGATTAAAAATCATTTTGCGGAAACTTTGCCAGATGAGCTTATCTAAGAGATATCTCCCACCAATAACCAAATCAAATTTTGGTGTATGTACGTTTGTGGCGCCGATCGAATGCATTTTTTAGAATTTCTAACATTCAAAATGTTTTATTTTTTTCAGCATATTTTGGTACCGCAGGTGGCTTTGCCTTTACAGCAAGTGAATGATTTTCTGGTCATAAGTAGATACTAATTTGTTCTATACTTGAGTAAAATTTGATTCAAATCGGAAACAAAATGAAAAAATTATAAGGGTATCTTCATTTTAAGTGAGTCACACTGTATATTTAAGGAAATGTATAGATTTCGCCAAAATATTACGTTAGTAAATACGTCGAGTGTTGTAAAATAAAGATTGTTTTGTGACTGTGATATATTGGCAGACAGGGCTGGCTCTAGGGGGGGGGGGGGGGGGCGAAGCGGGCGGCAAATTCTTCAAATCCACAGTTACCAAAAAATATAAAAAGGCTAGAAAACAATTATTTCACTAATATAGTGTAATAGTAATGTTAACTTTATATAAATAATTTGTTATTGTTAGTTTTTTTTTTGTATATAAAGTAGGTTACATACATACATTCTGTTTCTTATATGTGATTTTATTTCTTGTCTAATTTCTGTGGTGTGGTATATTTTTTAAGTTTCATTACGGTTAATTTTTTCAAATATTTTATTTTACCCTTTTAACTACAGTAATCATATTGCTGAAAATTCAAAAATTGCTGTAAACCTTATAACTAAAAAAACAAACCATCAAGAATATTCAGTAGGTGACTCTAAAAATAACGGTCTGAAAAGATAGGGTCAGGCGGGATAAAAATGAGACAGACAGGTAGTGGGATAAATAAAAGACAAGGTGATATCCAACCCAGATTGAAATAAATTAAACTTAATTTTTTATTCAAGTTTGTTTTGTACATTCAGAACTGTTTTTTTATCCAATCAGATCCTATGCCTACTGTTAATGCGGGAAAAAATATTATTCAGTAAACTCTTTAATTCACTAAATTTTTGAACGCACCTTGGTACTTTTTTGGGGATATTATAGTTTCTCTATTTGCATTGTCCGTATTTGGCAGACGTCAACTAGAAGTGTCATTCTTCACATTCTGTGATCAAGTTTATTAATCTGCTACTTTTAAATCATCAAAAATTTGATTTTAACGAAAAAATTAAAAGGGGGTAAAAAAGAGACTAAAGAGACCAAATGGGCAGACTGAAGCAGGCACATTTCAGCTTCCTAATTTAGGAGAAGCTCCTTCTTGTTTAGTAAAAGATCTGAATAAGTTACATATAAAAGAAAGAGCCCTCCTCTGTCTTAGTTTTGCACGTCCATTTGTAGGACGTCAATAAGAATGGGAATAAATCAGGTTGTCTTCCATTTGCCCTCCACTGTTTTTTTTTTACCCCACTTGGAGGGTAAAAATGAGACACTGTTTATTTTTGTTTATCAATTAACGGTACTTTTTAGTAAAAAAGTACATAGAAATATAGTTTTTTTATGAAATTGTTTATTTTCCTTGCCGTCGTAAAAAAATATTATAAACAACACATTTGAAAACATCTAATCACGTTCATTCTACTTGTAGAACTGTCTCACTCGTGTGAAAAGATTCGTTTTCAAAACTTGTTGTTTAAAATACTATTTTCTACTACCATGCGTAGTCATAAGCAGGTCATAAGTCGCCGTACGTATTCCATTCGAAAACATTTTTATCCAATTTATTTTTAAAATTTTTTTAGCTTTTAATTAAATTCAGAATAATTGCTCAGAGAAAACCATTATTTACGATTTTTCAATATAGGGCGCATAAACGGATCATTTGAAAATTTACTAAAATTATCAATTTGGTACTATATGGCAATTTTCGTTCTTGAATTTTCAAAATTGATTGAATGATAAGTGAGATAATAAATATTTTCTATTGCTACCTTTTGTCGCGATTATATTAATATGGTGGGGGGGGGGGGGGTTTGTAAGGACTTTTAATGTGCTATTACGAAACTTATCGAAACTTATTAGGACATGGTAAAATATGATAATTTTCGTTTTTGAATTTTTAAAATTGACTGAAAGAAAAGTGAAGTAATTAATATTTTCTATAGCTATCTTTTATCGTCATTATTTCAATACGGCGACTGAAGCTCAAAGGAGATTTTTAGGAACCCTAAACTTGAGAAAAACATTTCCTGAAATTTTTAGCAAATTTCGAATATTTTCAGGTTCCTGGCTTTTTTATTCAACTACTGGACAATATGTTTAAATTATGTATAGGATACATGCGCATTCATTTTGTTCTGAATATTGGCGTAAAGAAAACAAACCCACATATCTATATTAAGTCGTTAAATTAACCGGTATCGGTAGTTCCTTGACATCTTTTCACAGGAGGCAATATTTTTCAGGAGCAGCGGTCATTTTAATAATGGCAGGTGAGTCGTTTTAATAAAATAATGAACAGGTGATGTAGTCATGCAAGGAACTGTGCCTACAAAAATTCATATCTAGACTAATAATAATTCTGCAAATACTTTTTAAAGTGCGTAGAAATATGGATACTATTGCACACCCTGTTGTTTGTATGCTCTATTCTTGCTCAGCACGCCCTTTTCGCCGATGAGAATCATTTTTAAGCGAGTAATTCTGCAAACAAGGATAATTTTACTCTAAAAAATTGTTTAGATTGATTTGAATTTTAATACTAAATTTGCTATTGGAAATCTATAGGTATAAACCCATCGAGCATGTCAGTAACATGATGAAAGGGCGTGAAGAAATTTCTCTAACTTGAAATAAATTGTATATTAATGTATGTAAAAATCATCTAAATCTCTTCTTAATTACTTCTTGTTTTAATTATGTTTTATAATAATGAATAAGGCTTTTCATGCAATTTTACAAATTAAATCGTTTTTAACTAAAGAGGGTATATAAAATCTTTACTACGCTTTTGTTTACTGTCCTACAAAAACATGTCTTGAGGCGCTTCTGTAGAAGAACCCTATACACTGCTTCTGAAGGATGCGACACCAATTTATTTATTAAAGGGCGCCAGTCGCGTTCTCTCTTGTTCGTATGTGGTTTTCTACTACCAGACGCGTTCTATATGTTTTATGTGATGTTTGACAGACTTAAAAGGTGAAAGCTGCACTTACCGCAGATTGCTAACGGCGCTCTCCTCAAAATTGGTTTCTCTCTTGATACACTTTATCTTATTTACCTAACAATTTAATGGATCTTGTAGCTCTGGTTTTTCTTCATTGAAAATCCCTCTCGAGTCTCCGTGATGTAAGTGGTTATTGAGTTACAATCTTGTGGCTGTCTGGAGACGCCCGATACTCAATTCCAGCCTAACACCCAAAGTCTCCTGAGAAATAAGATTAAAGTCAACCATTCAATCAGTAATACAACAGTTCGAATAATACAATTTATTGATTAGATTCAAAATAAGTACAAATAATAATATGCAAGAGAATCTATATTTTCAATGAAACGCCTCCCCAAGTAGGGCAAGGACGAGTGAGGACTTTGGTTTCACAACTACAATTTAATTGAGAGCGTGCAATAGCAATCGATTAGATAATAGTATTTTATATAACAAGTAGCTAAAATGGTGTTTTTTACAAGTGGGGCATTTATAGTACGAGCCGAAGGCGAGTGCTATAAACCACACGAGTAAAAAAAAACACATTTTAGTCTCGAGTTATACAGTGTGTCCCCGGATGGAGTTGACAAGAGGAAAAACACAAAATGTTTATAAAACAAAGTTGTTTATAATCCAAAATAAAGCCTAAATACAAATTATGAAGTCTGTATTTTGACTTTTATGTTTTTATTGTGTTTATCTTTTTACGTTGAATTTATTAATATGAATAAGAATTCAAATTAAGAAACAGAGTGTGCTGTCGATAATATTGAACTGAAAAACGTCATTGTGACATTGTGTACAATATTACTATCTTACATCTGCATTTATTAGTGTTCTGTTGATCATTTAAAAAATGTTTACCAAACAAGAAAGAATTTATTTGATCGAATGTTATGGGATTGGAGACGTCTCTTATCGATATGCAATTACCCTTTTCCACCAAAAGTTCCCTAACACGGCGGTATCGCGCCAATCATTGCGCAAACTTGTAAAAAAATTCAATGAAACTGGATCTGTATTTGGATGTCAAAAAACTCAAGAAAAAGTACAATGAAGACGATGCGGCATCTTTACGGAAACGCTCACAAAGACTGGAAGTAAGTAAGTCATTTACAGAGAATTTATATGGAAAACAAAGTTCGACCGTTTAAGCCAAGATTCAGACATACACTTGAAAATGGAGATGAAGAGAAGCGAATGGATTTTTGTTTGTGGGTCGGTGAGAATTACCTTGTAGATAGAAGTTTTCACAGAATGTTTTTTTTTACTGACGAAGCAACATTTTGTACCAATGGCCACGTTTCATCACAAAACAGTCGTTATTGAGCTTTTGAAAATCCAAACAGTGTCATTCACAAACGAAGTCAACGTTATAAAGAGGTGAATGTATGGTGTGGGATTTTTTATGATCGAATCGTTGGTCTATATTTCTTAGAAGAAAATTTAAATCAGCTTATTTATTTGAACCTTTTGGAAAACTTTGTATTGCCATTTATAAACACTCTGCAACTGGAAGTAAGGCGTAACATTTTTTGGCAGCAAGACGGTTGCCCAGCTTATTCCTCAGTTTTGGTACGGCAGTGGTTGACAGATCACTTCGGAGCCAGATGGATGGGAAGATATGCTCCAATTAATTTTTCTGCAAGATCACCAGACCTTACACCAATAGATTTTTTTTGTGGGGTGTTTTAAAACAGAAAGTTTATGCAGATGACCTGCTACATGATCGAGAAACACTAAAAGCACGAATACAAGACGCAGTGAATGAAGTGAATGTACCCTCAACCATTCGTAAGGTCTATGGTGGATTTATTAAAAGGTGTTAAGGTTGGAGGAGGCTATGTAGAATAAATTGTTTTTTCACAGTCGTTGAAGTTAATGTTATTATGTTATGTTAATGTTTGAAAAAAAATGTAAGTTGACATAAATGTAAAAGTCAAAATTTAGACTTCATAATTTGTATTTAAGCTTTATTTTGGATTATAAACAACTTTGTTTTATAAACATTTTGTCCAAAATAATAAATAAAGGTACTTCTCTCTTGAGGCATTTTGATGTTTTCTTAATTTATTAACACCCGGTACATCTGATCTAAGATTTTTATATGGTAGATTCATTTTTTCGACAAGCAGATTTTTTTAGAATGACTTTTCGTCGTAAAATCAATAATAGAGATGTTTTTCCTCTTGTCAACTCCATCCGGGGACACACTGTATACAAAATTTTTTGTATCGCCATTCGAAATTAGAAAGCAATATAATTTTGTAAAAATAGACTAAATTCTATTGCTGTTTCCATAGAAACCAATAAGTTTTATTTCACCCTGAGAAATTAAATTTCTTTATTTCACTCCTTTTTCTTTATTTTACACTTGTCAATAATGACATTGTTTTGATTCATTGAAACTGTCAAATAAATGTCATTTTAGGATATGGCGTTACAAAATAGTATTTTATATAACAAGTGGCTAAAATGATGTTTCTTTTTACAAGTGGGGCGTTTATAGTACGAGCCGAAGGTGAGTGCTATAAACCATACGAGTAAAAAAAACACATTTTAGTCTCGAGTTATATACAAAATTTTTTGTATCGCCATTCGAAATTAGAAAACAATATAATTTTGTAAAAGTAGACTAAATTCTATTGCTGTTTCCATAGAAAGTTTTATTTCACAGTGTGAAATAAAATTCTCTATTTCACTCTTTTTTCTTTATTTTACATTGTTTTGACTCATTGAAACTGTCAAATAAATGTCATTTTAGGATATGACGTTACAAAAAAATATTCACACAACTTCCTCGGGAGTTTATGTATGCACTTTGGTTTTGGTACTTACTGAAAATAATATCAAAATATTTTACTTTTTCAAAATTTTGGGATTATAGCGGTTAGTTTTAAGGTTCCCTTTAGTGATTTAGGTTTGTAACTTGGAAAAGTATAATTTTTAATTGACTTTGAGACTTTTTTTTATTATTCTTATTGTATTATAATATATTATACTTAAATTAATCCATAGTACTGTGACTTGCCTTTTGTATTGTATATATTGTTTGAGGTTGTACTTTATCGATCTTCTATTCCATTCTACCCAGCATTAAATTCAGACTGCAAATGGGTTAGTGGTATAAGTCGTCGAATGAGACAATGTCATCTCAGACTGTACATTCCATCTGTAGTTGCTATTTTCGTTTTCTCAAAAACATGACAAGGCAAGGCAAGGCTCTAGCGACGTTGCGAGCCATTGTCTTCATTAATTAAATACGAGGAATTTGTTATAAAGCTAAAATAAAAATGGTACAACATGTGTCCCGCAGTCTTGCAGAAACAAGAACAAATGGAGTCAGCAGGTGTTTTTAAAATGGCGGGTACAGTGCCCCAAGTCATAGTCAACATACACAATTTGCAAACGTATAATTTTGTGGCCTTTCAAAGATCCCGGTTATTCGGATTTAAAGTGTATGCAGCTATAATTGTTTTTGTTTTGTAAAACAGAATGGAATTTTATACGATGAAAAAGAAGAGTTCGAATAGTGTAATAATAATGTCAAAATAAATTCGGTACGACGCATGACCTAATAAAATGACCCAAATAAAATATTCTGTTCATTAATTCAGTGTATGAGGAGAGCACAAGTAGTTTCTAAAAACACCAAAACTTGGTTTCATCAATATGGGACTAAAACTGCTTTAATCTTAATCATCATTCTTTATTAAAAGTTATCTGCAAACTTTCTTAAATAAATATTTATAATTATATATTAAATTTCGCACAATTTTCTTCTTAATTTATCGAATATTGCATGATTTTGGTCGTAAATTCGGCCATTTTGGGTCTTGTATTTTTATTTCTTAACGTCACTTTATTTGTTAAAATTATTAAAAACACTTATGTTATAATATCTGAACTTTGATATAATATTTATTGACACATACAATTTTGTATCATTTTATTTTTAAATTAGGCCATTTTTAAGGTTCGTAATTAGGTACACTTCTGTGCAATAAAATTTCGTATACCCATTTTTCGCTATATTAAATCATTATTTATTTATTTGTCAGTGTCAGTATTTTAGAAATGCCGAAATTAACTTAACATGAAAGAATTCTAATTCTCTCTAAAATTGAAGAGGGATGGTCTATCAGAGCAGTGCTAACCATTATCACCTAAATAAAAGCACCGTTATGAGTGTGAAGAAAGAGTGGGAGGAGGAAGGTATCATAAAGAGAAACAACGGTTCAGGCCGACCGAGAAGTTCAAATCTCGCTCAAGATGAAGCGCTCCTTGGCTATTTGAGGGAAAATCCGTTTCAAACAGCAGTAGACGCTGTTCATGCCAAATTTTCCAGCATCGAAGTCAACAGCTAGCCGAAGGATAGGAAAATCGGAATTAAAAAACTGTGTAAGTGCCAAGAAGACCATATTAACAGAAGAACATAAGCGAGCCCGCATTCTGTTTTGTTTCAATTATGTCTATCACCCGTTGGAGTTTTGGAACAATGTTGTGTTTACCAATGAAAAAGTTTTTCAGTCTTGTAATGACGGACATATTCGGGTGTACCGTCCTGCAAATATCAGGTTTCACGAACAGTACGTGTCTCCGCGGAACAGGTCCGGGCGATTTTCTGTTAATGTTTGGGCATGGATAAGCATGTATGGCCATGGTGTAGCGTGGCGTATCATGGGTAATGGTAGATTTAATGGACAGGTTTATAGGGATATTTTGGATAACGTTATGCTTCTTTCGGTGGAGCACTTATATCCAAACAACACATTCATTTATCTATATATTTCCACTGGATGTGGAAGTAAAATTATCACAGGCAGACACGTGCAGAACAGCCATGCAGAAAACCACTTTTTAATGTTTTGAGCTTTCAGAATCTGGCCTTATCTCGGACACAATTTTTCAACGTCAATGTTTACATTTGTTATAAATCGAAACCATTAAATCATTTTCCAAATACCTTACTTATGACATTTCACAATCAATGTCACTTTTTTATAACCTATATGATAATAAAAAATCTAAATTCCAAAAAAACTGACTCACATCACTTAATATTAGTAAAAACTGGATTACTTGAATTTTCAAGTGTACGAGATTTTATTGCACAGAAGTGTACATATATAAAATAGTATAGTAAATCGGTCATATTGACACTGCACTATACCCTCACAGGGTGATCGCCAGAAGTATACAAACTGTAATATTTTACATAAACTCTATTTTATTATGATTTTAGAGCAAAAAGTTACTAAGATTTTTGGTAAGCGCACGTATACGAGTAGAAATTCCAGTAAGGCATGACAGACTGGGAAAGTTAAAAAAACTATAACTTAATGTCAGTGGCACACAGTGGCACTCTCTAGCACCACGTAAAACTGAGTTATACCGTATTCTAACAAAATATTAATCAGATAGGTATTCGCATTCGCCCACGTCCGACTGTAACTTCTCCTCGTTGACAAATGTGTAAGTAGTTTTCAATTTTTAACGGTATGCCTTTTATTGCATATCAAAGAAAATAACTTTTCGGGTATTAATACACAAGAGGTCGATTTTTTACCGAGTAAATTTTTTTTGACAAAACCTGTTTCCCCATGAAAATTATTATAAGGGCATGGAAAAATCGCGACACGAAGTGGAGCGATTTTTTCTATGTCCCTTAATTCGAGCAAAATTTTCATGGAAAACAGGTTTGTGTCACTCAAAAAAAATTTACCCGAGTAGAAAAAAAATCAGCCTCGTGTGTATTACAAAAGATTAATATATGATTAAAACTTATTGTCTAAAATAATTATTAGAACAACAAAACTGTTTAGTTGAAGTTTGAAAAATAACACTTTATAATAAAAAATAGAAACGTCTTCTAATGTTTTTTATCATCAAACATATTCATTGTATCTATATGAAATACACAATTATTATAAACAATGCTATTACATTTAGATTCTTCTTCATGGTTAATATTTTCTTGTGAAACACCACCAAATGGCTTTTTCTCATTCATTTTGTGTACAAAAATCAAGATGAAAACGTCATGATGTCAGATTTTAACAATTTCAATGACTTTTTTAGTTTGAAACATGGCTACCACGAAAAAAGTAACATGCATTTTTCTTGATTTTTCCCACTGATTGATAGCCGTTCATCTGATTTAAAAAAAATCCTATTGATCGATTTTTTTGAAAATGTACGTTTTGATTGGTTAATAAAGTAAGAATATATAAATCAATAAAAGGATTTTGTAGTTAAATATCTTTTTGTTCAATAATTTTTTAAAATTTTAAAAGCGTCCTTAATGCTAGTACTACATCGCAGGATTATACCTGTTTATTGTAACATTCGGCAAATTGTGATTTTATCAAACGATTTCGTTCAGATTTATTTAAAATATATCTGGCATTAAACAGTCCTAAAAATAACCGTTTGAATTTCAGCTAATACTGTTTTATGCGGGCTTAACATGCGGTTACCAATAAATTGTGTACGTTTTACGTTAAAAATCCATTAACTATTACTACCACCTGGAGTACCGTATATGATAAATTTAATCTATGGATAGTAGTAATCTGTATTTATTTTATTTCAATTGATTCGAAAAACGCATAAATACTTAATATGTTGTCAATTATAGATTTTGTGTTCGTATTTACTACTTTTATGTTTATCAAACGTCAAACGTGAGTGATTACATGATTCTTCTATGTGGCAAGTAGTTAATAATTACAGCTTCACAAAACAAACAAAAAAAAAATTTATGCAAAACATGAAAACATGATATTCCCATCTATTTTCTTTGTTCTAGCAAATCAGATTTTTTTCTATCCTCAAGAAATGGCTCAAAATTATTAAAAATATCGACTCTAAGAATAGAAAGGTAACAAATATTTAAAAAATATCTGAAATAAAGTAACCCCATATACTTTGAACCATAGAATACGAATATGACATCAGAAGTGTTCTAAACCACAATTCTTTTCTGACCCCAAAAATGGCTCAAAATCATCGTTATGTATATTATAAAACGTATCTAACATACGATATTCCTGTGTTTTTGGATTCATTGAAACTTAAATAGCTGAAGAAAGGCTCCATATATCATTATTTTGAAAGAATTTGAGAGGAAACAGTAAAGCATGGAAAATCTCATTCTTTTTATTCCTTTTTATGATCACGAACCCCTTTTAGTATCAAATGTTCTCTGTAGTGGAGTCTTCTTTCTCTTGATTCCCCTCTGTGTTTGAAGCAATTCTATTTTACCCTAATGGTAAGAAGGTAAGTGCTTTTAATATAATTTAAATGGAATACCCTGTAAATTATTTCATTATTCGATCACATCTTAAATTAGCTATTCAACGATCCAATAAATGTTCGAGTTGTCTTCCACTGACATCTATGCTTATTTATAGCATTTATTGAAAAGGCCATGGTATAAAAAAGAAAATCGAAATAATCGTAAATGTCAAGAACTAATTTGTGAGTTAATTGTGAGTGAGCATTGTTAAAAATGGTTTAATTTAGTAATGGTGAAAAATATGATGTGATTAAGTGTCTTTTAGAATGTAGTCAGTTTTCAATTTGTAATCCGTGTGCAACTTAGAGAAGCAATACTGTGTTATACATCAAAATTTCCTGAAAAATATGTAGAAGGCGAAATTCTTTAGGCCGTTCCTTGCAGGTGTGTCGGGGGGACAAAACCACCCCAATTCACTCCCATTGGGAATAAATTCAATTTAATTCAATATAATGCATTGATTGTGTATAAATTATCGAAAATCAGTCAAAATAAGTTCCTTGGACCGTTCCTTGTAGGTCCGTCGGGAGGGAGAAAACCACCCCATTCACCCCCATTGGAAATAAATTCGATTTAATTTAATAGAATACGTTGATTGTGTATAAATTACTGAGAATAATTCAAAATAAGTTGTTTCGGCCATTCCTTGCAAGTGCGTCGAGAGGGAGGAAAACACCCTTTTCACTCTCATTGGAAATAAATTCGATTTAATTCAATAGCATGCGTTGACTGTGTATAAATTATTGAAAATAATTCTAAATAAGTTTCTTTTAGTTTTTGACACTGGGAATTGATGTATGTAAGAATCATCCCTTGGCAGACAGGGATGGCGGTGTGAAAATAGTATAAAGGTAACGGTGATTAAAATATTTGAGTCGTATTTCATTTTCGAGGTTTTTGGGATCAAGAAATTAAATTTTGCTAACAATGTTTAATTAGATTTATTATTCTGATAAATATAAGGACACAGTCGTATTTTGTTTCTATTTTAAATAGTATTTTAATAAAGTAAAGAGAAAGTCAAAGATACTTTGGTGGTGGTTCATAATATTTCCTGGTGTTACTCAGTGTCGGACACATCATCCAGAGAATCATCAGAATCATCACAAACTTGTTCTTCATCCAAATCTCTGGATGGCTTTCACATTCACACATCTCCGTACAAAATATATTTCGCGATGAGACTTGCACCATATAGGACAATTATTTTTCTTACATGAGCACTTCACGAGGTTAAGTACATGATCCGGTGCACAAGGAAGGTCACAAGGAACAGGTTCGTCCTCATCACTAATTAGTTTCTACCCGTAGTTGGCGGATGATGGTAACCATTTCATGTACTGATAATGGCACCTTTGAATTGCCGGCTTTAGAGCTCCCAGTGTCGGAGGCAGATTTTCACAGGAGCTTTGCTTTTGTGTGAACTGCCACCACCTTAATTCTGCTAGGTTATTGAAGCTTTTGTTACTTGTGGAGTATATTGCACAAATAAAAGATTCAGTCACCTCAAGAACGGAAACATTCAAATCTTCGTCTTTTCCCAACAAAGCTAAAGCCTCCAAAGTTGATGTAGGTGATTCCAAGAATTTCTTCCAAAAGCTGACTTTAGATTTACCCTTGAAAGCTCCTGTAATATCTGCCCCTGATAGTGCACGAAGTCCTAGAAGTGCATTAATCTTCAATGTACCAAGATTACAATAAATCGGTTGCAAAGGGATCTTACGATTACTTGAGCCAATGCTTATGAACGCGGATCTAATGGTAATAGTGGAAGGTCTACCCCATTAGAGTGGCATATATTCAAATAGCTATTGTAAATGTCTGTCATACAGGTGATATTACCGTTCTTGAGGAATGATTTGAGGCTAGTTAGAAATTCTGCCGATGATCTAGTTATTTTAGAGGGTTCTGGAGATGAGTCTATTTGTCTATTTGCTCTAAGAACATTCGACACATTTTTATTCCAACAATTCTTATGATAATATATGTCTTGTGCGTGAATATATCCTAGGCTAATGCATTCAGCCACTCTGACTGATAAAACCTCATCTTTTGATATTTCAGTAGCTTTTTTGAGGAGACTTTCAGAAACATCATATGAAACTTGTCTCAAATTATGGCTCTTATTACCTTCTTTATCCCAAAAGACGCAGGTCTCTTTCTTCAAATAAGTTGTTGTGTTACTTCATGTAAACTTCACTGATGATGCTCTAGAGGATATATTGTCTGAGACATCTTCATTGTTTTCTTGGGAACTAGTTGTTGGCACCAACTGTTGCTCTTCAATTTTTTTTGTCATACGAGTCGCCTTTTTGTAAGTTTTTTGAAATATTCCAGATGCCATTTAACTCCAAGCTGCTTCAGTTTCTCAGATGTAATCTGGTCTTCTTCTAGAGTCAATATTGACATACATTATATTGTTCTTATTGAGGTTCCCATTGTTTCATCTGCATCAAAGCGTTCGAAAGAGTTTCGTAAGCATTTTCTGACGGAGTTTTAACTAGTCCTCTAATAGTCTGCACACTACACAAACAATAATTATCACTACTAAGAGTCTTTTTAACATTCAGTTTTTTAATCGCTTCCATTTCTAAACACAATCACCTTATACCACTAACCTGGAAATAAAAAATTATGTTATTTAAATGGACTTTAACACTTAAAACAATACAAATAAAATGAATTCAATACTTTAACATCACATGGCAGATATGTGATTTTAAAGTATTGATTCCGTTGGCTCCTATAATAAAAGAAGATGCAAAAGAAGGCAAAAATCACTAGCGGAATTGAATTTATTGTCCCCAAGAACCTCGAAATTGACATACGACTCAATTTTTTAAATCACCATTACCTCTTTAGTATTCTCGAACCCCCTATCGGGCCATGGGATGGTCTTTATCCTTTGAGACCAAACAAACGTTTTGCATCCTTTATTAACACACATTTATAAATACCTGGGAATTTCCCATGTTTTATATGTGACAAAATGGATGTTAAATGTTTGATAGATCTCAAAGGGTAAAATTATTAGGATATGTACGTAAAGTATAAGCTTCAAAAATTAAAAGAAACTCATCTTGAAATGTTTTCAATATTTTAGACGTAATTCACGTATTTTAATGAATTAAACTGGATTTATTTGCAATGGGGGTGGTTTTCTCCCTCCCGACGCATCTGTAAGGAACGGCCCAAACAATTTCGTAATCTACACCCTTTTCTGAAACTTTTGACGTATGGCACAATATTGCTTCACCTAGTTGCACACGGACTCCAATTTTCGACAAATTGAAAACTGACTAATCTGGAGAAGATTCAAATTTAGCTTCCGAGCTGTATTTTAATAGGTAAGTTATAGACAGCAACTTTGTGTCAAAAGTACCGCCTAAACAATATTTTTAGATATCCAGGTAATAGATAGCCAGACATAAAAATATTCAAAAGGCTACAACAAAATTTAAATGAGTTTGAATCATTTGTAAGACCTCGAGCAAAAATATATAATAAAGCAGGTTGATTGGAAATGCATCAAATGCTGTAAGAAGAAGGTGTCAAAAATGCATTTATGTCAATGAAAGACAATCCGAACATTTATTGTAGTTTAGTTTTCCTATTTGTGTGTTTTATTTTATAGTATAAGAAGTGTTGTTATTAATAGACTATTCTCCTCACAAATATATTAATTTTTTCGAAAATTAACCACTTTTTCTACAGATAAATATGACATATGATATGTCATTGGATAGCTAATTTAAGTTGTGATCGATTAATGAAATAATTTACAGAGTGTTCCATTTAAGAAAACAGAAGTTATGTCTATATCTCGAAAACTGAGACATGCATAATTTTCCTCTTATCAGCAACGGATTCTAGTAAAAAAAGTGCCTTAAGAATGTGTTACTCGATTCTCGATTCGACACTTGGTAATTGAGGTATATAGTACACGGAAATTAGGCAAATTTATGTGGAATAGAAGAAAAAAATTATAATAAGCTGAAATGTCTATAATAGTTAGCTTATGTGTATAAGAATACATATCAAAAAAGTTCCCACTCCTAAGGGGTAAGATTCATCCCTATCTCATCCCCTTTAGGGACACCGCACTGGTTTTTTTTACAATATCTTTTAAACGCTTTATCTTAGGGAAAAAACATAAGTATAGGAAAAGGTTTGTCACAAAATTCTCTACAAAAAAGGCGAGAGAGAGGCCTATGGCCTATGAAACGTCAATAAATCATCAGAGGTTATGTTCTGTTTAACACCTCGGTTGGCAATTCTAGTCAAACGGTTACTTTGGCAGGGCTACCCCCAACGTTCGCAGCTTTGCAAGAACATTCGTTGCGGGTTTACCACCAAATTCAGGCTTGGCATGAAAATGTTTTAGAGCCAGAAGAATGCGGATGGAAGAAATCAGGTGATATTTTAATACCTGTTTTGACTACTGAAGCAGCAGCTCCCTCATCAATTTTAGAGTTAATTTCGTGTGCCTGCAAAAAGTGCTGCGAAAAGCGATGCGGATGTTTAAAGGTTGGTTTAAAATGTTCGGCTATGTGTATGAACTGTCACGGGCAAGCATGCTTTAATGCGGAACGGACCGACGAAATTGAATTTGAGCAAGAATAAAGCCTTTAGTGGATTTAGTTTAATTCAATTCTATATAATTTATAAAAGTTGTTGAAACCGAATGCTACAAAACGGAATATTACAAGGCTGGATAAATATTGTGTTTCCATCCAAAAGCGTTTTTGTTACCTACCCTTAAGTTTGCCATCGATTAACGTAAACACCCTCGCCGCTCCTCTAGCCGCTCTATATAATAGTTGTATCGCCGAAGGTGTCTACCCAGATATATTTAAAATTGCCCGCGTTTTACCGATATTTAAAAAAGGAAATCGACTCCTTTTTAGACAACTACCGCCCCATATCAGTCCTCCCCATTTTTGGTAAAATATTTGAAATTATTCTGACAGAAAGATTGTCAAGTTATCTGGAACATGAATTACTTCTCAGCCCCTATCAATATGGTTTCCGCTCTGGAGGCTCAACCACGCAGGCCGTCGTAAAGATCGTGAGTGACATAGTCGAGGGTCTTGAGGAAGGGCATCATACGGCTATCACTCTGTGTGATCTTTCCAAGGTCTTTGATTGTGTCTCTCACGATAAACTAATCGATAAAATGCAGTTATATGGGGTTAGAGGGTTACCTCTATCTCTTTTTAATTCTTATTTGCAGCAATGTGTAGTCATAGGAAATAACGTCAGATACACTAGATATTAATCATGGTGTACCCCAGGGCTCTGTCCTGGGGCCACTTTTATTTCTGATCTACATTAATGACTTTCCACAATTTATGTTGCCTAGCAAATCAAATTTGTTTGCTGACGATACCACTCTCTTGTGCTCTGACCGCAACATTGCTAATCTGATCCAACTTAGCTCCGACATAGGACTCCAGGCAAAAAACTGGTTCACCTTGAATAAACTAACACTCAATCAAGAAAAAACTCAGAGACTTATAATATCAACCAATAAAAATGTATCCAAAGGTGAGCACGTTAAACTCCTAGGTATATATCTAGATGATAACCTTAGCTGGGTAAACCATATTGATCAGTTAAATAGAAAGCTCTCAAGCACGATCTTTCTCCTCAGGAAATTAAAAGCCATTCTCGAAATCGACATCTTAAAAAACACTTATTTTTCCCTTTTCCACTCTAGACTTTCCTACGCAGTGGTCTTATGGGGTAACTCCTCCCACGCATTGAAAGTTTTCCAACAACAAAAGAAAGCCATAAGAATACTCGTTAGTGTTAAGTTTACGGAACACTGTCAACCTATTTTCATTAAACTGGGCATTATGCCCCTCCGTTCACTGTTTATTTATTATAGTCTTGTAGAGATTCACAGGAGTGCGTCCAGTCTCTCTGTCCAGTCTGATTACCATCAGCACAACACACGTGCTGCTGGACTTCTTAGAGTACCTCGCTACAGGTTAACTCTAAGGGGCAAAAATTTCCCCAACCTAAATTTGTATAATCATTTACCATGTCATATAAAGCAACTGAACTTACTATCCTTTAAAAAGAATATAAAAAATTTCATTCTAAAGTACTGTTTTTACTTGGTTGACGAATTTTTTAAGACACCCTATGGTGCTAATCCACACTCGACTATTTAAATGCTCATATTTACAGAATGCTCTGATACTCTACATATTTTTGCATTTCATACTTATTCATATCTTCTGTGTATATCAATGTTATATACATCTATATGTTTTTGTCTTTTTATGAATTCATTGTTTTTATTGAAATGTTATATTTACATATATATGTTTTTGTGTTTTATAAACTTGTAAATATTATAATTTGCTGTTCACCAGCTTTTACCCTGACTTGCTGCAAATGTTCATGTATGTACATATAGTGGTGAAATAAAGACTATCTATCTATCTATCTATCTATCTATCTATATAATATTCTGCAAACGACCTATAAGACATGTTTTATAGAAAATTTACTTCTCAATATTTTTCAATACCTCTAGTTTTGTCGTAGAACAGGACATTTCCAAAATATTATTAAAAAACCAGCACGGTGTCATTATGAGGGTGAAAAAGAAACTCACCAGTTAGGGATGGGAACTTTTTGATCCTGTATTCCTACCCCCATCAACTGTCGATTTAGAAAATATCAGCTTATTATAATTTTTTTCTTCTATTTTTGCTAATTTCCGTGTACTAATAGAGAGTCATTAAAAACGCCAATTTGCAAAAAACGCTCTGTAGTTCGGTAGTCAAAAAAGATAGACGATCGCGATTTTCGCCATTGTTTGTTTCTCGAAAATCAAGCTCAGGACGTCTATATTGGTTTTTGTCTATCTGCCATAGTTTTAGAGGAAACCTCAAATCCCAGTTAATTTGGTCTACCCTGTACAGTTATGTGGAGAAAGTTTGGCAGTGATTGGTTGCCAAATTTTCAACTCGGCGCATTCGCCATTTACTAGAAAACATGAAATTTAATTCGAAAAGTCTGAAACTGGTATTAAACCCGGCGCATAAAATCCCAGGGTTATAAATAATACCCGTAATTTTAAAGTTTAATTAATAAAAGTACGTTAGAACGCCCAGGTGTATTTTCCGAAGAATTAAAAGCATAAAGGATAAAAGTAAAAATGAAATTCAGAATTGTATAAAGTAGTGTAAATGAAATAGTGTTGTTCTAATTTGTATTCAAGGCACGACAAGCAGCGTCCGGCCAGAGGCGACGTGGGAGGGGGGAACGACAAGCCGGCAGACCGCTAAAAACAATTTCGGTAAGACGAAACGAAGAAAGAAGGCTTGTTGAAGCTGAAAGAAGGCGATGGCGAAGTTCTCTGTCACTGACCTAGGCGAACAACGATCATGGGCGGCGGCCCGCATTTTTTCTTGAAATGTATTTTATATAATTTAATTAATAGAGTGTTTTTCCATTATATAATAATTCACTTCAAATGATGCATTAATACGAAGTAATACATAAATATGAAAGCCTAAATGCATTCGTATTAATTATATCATCAGATTAAAATAAATATTTAATAAACAAATTATTGAAATATTTGAATGATTTCGAAAACGCTACTTTATTGGGTAATAATAATAATAATAATAATAATATCTTTATTATCCGTAAAGACCGGTACATAAATAGTACAAAAATGGCATTGGATTCGTCATTACAAGGATGAGTACAATCATCCGAAACACAATAAAGTAGTCGTATTCAATAAAATAAAATAAAAATAATAACGATAATAACACAAAATAGTATAAATACAATACAAATAACAATTGGTAAACTACGTCACATTTAAAATCACAGGGATAAGTTGGTTAAAAGTATGTTAACATTAAGAATAAAACAATTAAAAAAAAAAAAATTTGTATATATCTTTAGCGAGTATGATATGTAAGAACACATATTTAACAAACCTGATGACATTTTAATTAATCATTCATGTATTCGTCAATTGTATAGAAAACTTTTCCCATAAGATAACTTGATACTTTATGTTTAAATGTTTTAATATTTTCAATATCTTTAAATATTTGAGGTAGTTTATTATATAGTTTTATTCCCATATATTTGGGACTTTTTTCATAAATCGATAAGGAATGTGAGGGAATAGATAAATCCGTATTTGCTCGAGTATGATACATATGGAAAAAATTATTTTGGCGAAAATATTGAAAATTACTCTTGACGTATAACAAAATTTCCAGGATGTACAATGAAGTTAGTGTAAGTATTCCGAGACTTGAAAATATTTCCCTACAAGAAGTAGCTCGTCGCATTCCTACTATATTTCTGATAGCCTTTTTTTGTAATTTAAAAATTCTTACACTCTTAGATGAAGCACCCCAAAATAAGATACCGTATGTCATCCTCGAGACAAAGTGTGCATGGTAATAAGCTAAAACAACTTTTCGGCTCGATAAATCCCTGAGTCTATATAAAGCATAACAGATCCGATGATAATTTGCTACACAGTGAATTTATATGTACTTCCCAGTTTAGGCTGTTATCTAAATGCAGTCCTAAGAATTTTACTGAAGTCACCTGTTCTATAGATTTACTCTCCACTTTTACTAAGTTACTTTTGTTGAGAAGGCTGCTGTGAGGAGTAAAATGTATAAAAACTGTCTTTTCCCTATTCAAATATAATTTGTTATTATTAAACCAATAAACAAATGTATTTAACATATGCTGAGTTTGTGAAATTATATCAGACGTATTTGATTCTGAACAGAGATAGCTGTTATCATCAGCAAACATTACGAGATTTTTTTCTTGCTCTATGTTGGGAAGGTCATTTACAAACAAAATAAACAGCAAGGGTCCAAGAACTGATCCTGGTGGAACCCCATACTTAATTTCTAACATTTCTGATTTGTAACCATTTATGTCGACAAGTTGAGATCTACCGAGTAAGTAAGATTTTAACCAGTTATGCGTTCTGCCTCTAAAGCCGTAATTATGTAGCTTATGTAACAGTAAGTCATGATCTACCATGTCAAACGCCTTACTTAGATCCATAAATATACCAATGCATTTTTCATTATTGTCCAGTCTGCTGTAAAATACACTGATAAATTCTAAAATGGCTGTCTTGGTAGATAAGTTTTTCCTGAATCCATGTTGTGCTTTATCTAAAATATTATTTTTTGTAATAAAAGATAACATTCTGTTAAGCATTACCCTTTCCAAGATTTTGGAAAGAGTTGACAGTAAAGATATGGGACGATAATTTTCTACATGACTTTTTTCACCTTTTTTGTGTATGGGAACAATACGGGCTATCTTTAATACATTTGGAAACACCCCATCTGAAATTGATTTATTTATTAAAACTGTTAAAGGTTTTACTATAAAGTTTACCGCGCATTTTAGAATATTACAACTTATATTGTCTAAACCTGCTGAATTTGATTTTTTTAGTTCATTTATTATGTTAAAGAGTTCTGTTGATCCTGGTGACGTCGTTTTGTATATCACATGTTTCTGACATATTGGTGCCAACTTAGATGATCCGTATATGTACATGGAATTTGTTCGTTGCTAGAATTTTAAGTTGGTACTTTGTGACATCAGAATACCACTAGCGACGACGTACACCGCTTAATACATTGGTCATTTCAATTAATAAACATAACCAAGCAAAATTTCATTACAAATGTTCAGTCTAGAAGCTATATATTAGTTTCAATCCAAAATAAATCTCATACCATTACAAACATAATTTTAAGGTAAGTATATTTGATCTATTTACAATATTAAAGGTAATAATAATAATAATAATAATAATAATAATAATAATAATTTATTTTATCCAAGCAACCATTTACATGATATAGGACATGTCAAAAATAAAAAAAATAGTATCTGAAATATCAGATAAAATTAAGATAACAATGTCATTAGATAAACAAACAAATATAAAATACATATATAGGGTATAACAAATTAAAATAAAATTTTACAAAATATAAAACTACAAACTATCATTAAGGTACTCATCATCGGAATAATATGCTTTACTTTTCAGTAAATGCTTTATTTATATTTTAAAGTTTTTTTCATCGATAGATTTGTACGAATTAGGTAGCTTATTGTACACTTTAATTCCCAGATATTTTGGGCTGTGCTCATATAATGCTAATCTATGATGCGGAATTTCCAGGGTATGAATATTTCTCGTGTTATATATATCATTTGCATTAATGGTCTTATTATTTAATTGTGATCTGGCATATACCAATAGATTAAGAAGGAATAAGCAGGGTAGCGTAAGTATCCCAAGTTGTTTATAAATGTCTTTACAGCTAGTTCGCCTGGTTACTCCCGCTATTAAACGTACTGCTCTCTCCTGTAATTTAAAAACCCTCAGCATATCAGGCGAAGAACTCCACGCAATTAAGGCATAACTAATAATCGATTCAAAGAATGAATGATAGAAAGTGATTAACACTGCTTTACTAACCGTTTGCCGTAGTTGACTAATATAGTAACATATTGGAGCTATTTTTTTACAAATTTCATTTATATGTACCGTCCAAGTACAGTTCTCTTGAATGTGTAAACCTAAAAATTTTGAGGACGTAACTTGTCGAATGGATCCTTCATTTGACTTTACTAAAAGGCTGTGGTCAGTATTAATTTTACTAATATTAAAACGAATGAAAATGGATTTATTACTATTTAGGATGAGGTCGTTCTCAGTAAACCAATTATGAGCACTGCCTAATTGCTCATTTGCCTTTAGGACTGCGTCTGCACATTTGTGTGCAGTGATAAGCAGGGATGTATCATCAACAAAAAGAATTGAATTTGTTTCACTGAAGTTGTTCACGTAAATTATGTAAAGAAGTGGTCCCAGGACAGACCCTTGTGGTACACCTACTGTTAATTTCATTTTCCTAGATTTAGTATCACCTATCTGTACATAGTGTTTCCTGTCACACAAATAACTCCTGAACCATTCCAGCGATACACCACGAATGCCATAACTTTCTAATTTTTGTAAGAGTAAGTTGTGATTAATAAGATCAAAGGCTTTACTAAGATCTAGAAATATTCCTAGACACTTGTTTTTATTATCTAAATTGTCGTATAATTCAGTCAAAAATTCGATTACAGCTGTAGTAGTAGAACGGCCTCTCCGAAAGCCAAATTGATTATTATTAAATATATTATATTTGTCAAAGAAATTTACTATTCTGTTCGATACACATTTTTCAAATACTTTGGAGAATGAACTTAATATAGAAATAGGCCTATAGTTTTCAACTTTATTTTTACATCCTGTTTTGAAAAATGGTCTAATCTTAGCAATTTTAAGTCTGTCTGGAAACGTGCCTTCGGCAAAGGATAAATTAATTAGCATACATAAAGGTTTAATAACTAATAAGCCATTTAGCTATCTATCATCGACTAGTCTTTACCATGATGAGAAAAGATAAATTATACTTGCATTAAAATGATCTTCACAACAATAAAATATCGATTTCGATTTGGGAACATCGTGCACCTTTCTGCTTTAAACCATTTCACTTTCCGCGAATAATTGTTTATAGGAACTCTTAGAAACTTTTTATTTGTAGCATTTACGGAAGTATTTCTGCATCTTAGTACAAAAAACCACTTATTTGGTGCTCCACTCATGTTTCTGACTTATAATAGAAACATTAAGAGTATTTAACGATTTACAAACGTGTAAACAAATAATATTTGTATACAGGACCACTATAGCACACGATAGTGCTTTATTTATATAGAGAGTGACATCACATATGAAATAGGCAACCGGTAATACTAGATTTGTCTTTTTTGGCGGGAGATATTTAATTTGATTCTATATTTGTCTTAAAATTATTACAACAATTTTTTTGCCGAAAAATACTCTTCGCTCATTTTATATAATTGTTGCACATTCTATAGGATGTCATTCGTAGTTCTCTTGTAAATACTGTTAGTTTGTCCACGACTATCGTATAATCATTGCATTATAGAAATAGATATAGAAATAGAAATAGAAATAGAAATTTATTGGACCAAGTTATATAATACAATACTTTTGGCAAGTCAAGGAAAAAATTACTCTAATAGAGACTTTAGATGCATTGAGATGCATGCAGTCGCATATTAAAAATTAAAAAAAGATAACTAACACAAAAATACTTATATAAAAACAAGAATATTTATATAAAAACATGATAAAAAACATACAATATCTTATGTAATGGTGATGACGGTAAGCGTTTTCATTAAGTAATGCATTGTATATTACTGTAAACTACATGCCAAAGGGGGTTTGAGTATATTCCTCAACTGAATAAAAACAGTGTGTAAGGAAATGCTTTTTCATTATCATTTTAAATTTATTAGGGTTATTCAAATTTTTTAAGTGATTAGGTAGGCGATTAAACAATTTAATATCCAAAGAATTTTTAGTTGACTTCGAAAGTCGATAGCGTGGTGTTCGGAGATCACCTCCAGATCTAGTGTGATAGTTGTGAACTTCAGAATTTGTTGCAAACTGATTTTTATTTTTATAAATTTCTAATAACGAGACATATATATATATATAAACACGGCAAAGGCATTATATTCAGGATTTTAAAAATTGGCTTGCAGTGGTCTCTGAAGCCTGCACCAGCCACTATTCTAACAGCTTGTTTTTGAAGCCGGAAAATTTTGTCCGCGTAACAAGAATTACCCCACAGCAGTGTGCCATAACTTATATGAGAATGGAATAGCGCAAAATAGCTCATTCTCAGAGTCTCCATAGATAACGATTTCGTTAGATTCCGTAATACAAATACAGAGCTTGATAGTTTGCGACTCAACTGTGCGATGTGTGAAGACCAATTTAGTCTGTCGTCAATGGTGATGCCGAGCAGTTTTGCGCTATTACCTTTAGTGACTGTTCGACTTGTAGAAAAGATTAGATTTTGCGTTTTTTCCTCATTTAGTTTTAACTTACTAGATGTAAACCATTGTTTGGCTTCAGAAACAGTGTCGGTAGTTTTCAGCATGAGGTCATCCATGTCTGAACCTGAATTTATTATCGTTGTGTCGTCTGCAAATGCTACACAGACGTTGGGAAACATGTTATGGAATAGGTCGTTGATATATATAATAAATAACAGAGGCCCCAAAACTGAACCTTGAGGTACTCCATGTATAACTGGATTAAAATCAGAAAAATTATTTTTTATACATACAGTTTGTTTTCTGTTTTCTAAATATGACCTAAAAAATGTTTGGGCTAAACCTCTAATTCCATAACAGTATAACTTCTTTAACAAGATATCATGAGAAGCACAGTCAAATGCCCTTGAGACATCACATACTGTGATTGAAACAAATTTTCCACTCTCAAGACCATTGACTATGTCGCTCACAACTTTGAAAACTGCTTGGGATGTGCTACACTTACTTCTGAAGCCAAACTGACAACAGTTTAGGACATTATTAGATTCAAAAAAAAGCATCAGCCATCAGCCCATACATTTAACAATTGACGAATAATGGTAGTTATAATACAACCTAGCGTATTATGAACATGAACTTATAATAACACACCTTTGAATAATCAGGGACTAGCAATTTTCATAATCAACGGGCGAGTTCATTTTTCCAAGGAAGAGTCCATGTTTTCGTTTGACGTTTGAAACGTCAAACATAGTTTTACTGCAAACTAACTTTATTTTTTCACTTTTAAATGATTCAAACAATTAAAATACTAGTGGATAAAGTATAGTATTCTGCTCGCGTATAATGGCTATTACATGCCCGGATGATTTACGACCTCGCGAGTAATAGCTATCATTATACGCTCGCTGAGACACTTTTAATTTTATGATACCAACTTAGTTGAAGGATATCAACTTAGTCAGAGTAAAATGAAATAAATAAGAAAAGAACTCAATCGATTTGCTTCTTGAATTTGGACCCTTGGATTTTTAGTCTTTTTGTCTTTAATAGATTCATTGATCATTTTTCATTTTCAGGCAATGCATTTACTTAGTTATCTCAATAATTCATTTGCATTTTACATAGAAATATTGTAGCAACGTGCGTAACATTTAGCGTTCGCAATAACGCATTATTCTTTACTTTCAAAGGCGTTAATCTCATAATATAATTTTCCTAGCTGAAAATTGTATTCGACCGCTGGATATTATGTTATTATGAAATATATGTTAGTAAAATATATAAATAAATAGTAATAATAAATTACATTTCATAAGATTTCTATTCGATTATATGAATTAAAAATAGATTTTTTTTTTAATTAAATGATTAATAAATTTTTAATTTTCATTTAAAATTTCTTAATGGGACCATGCTATTTTCTTTTATTAATTAGAGATAACGATTCATATATTTTAATTTGTTTCGCTATTAATCATTTATTAACGATATCCCTCGTAATAATAAAAGTATTTTTAAAAGGTAATAGACCATGTGCCAGACCTCCTAAAGTCATTATAATTTGGGGGGACTGAATGAAACTTTTACCAGCTGTTTCTGGGCTCATGTAGAGCAAAAAAGTCGGGGGGGTCCATCATGGGGAGGTAGCTTTCAAATATGGCGGCCGTTCAAAATGGCGGCCCGACTGCGAATCTTTAAATTCAATTATCTCGAGATCGGGTGGAGCAATCTTGAATTTATTTTTTTCTAAATGTAGGTTAATGAATTAAATACATTTTTGTTCGTAATGTTTATGGCCAAAAAACCAGTATTTATCGGTCAAAATTCGAAAAAACGAAAAATTGGGTTTTTTGAAATTTACGTTTTGCTGCTTATTGGACTAACGGTTGGGTATATCGAATAAGAGTTTTAGAGCAACATCTCACCTCAAAAAAGAAATTGAAGATCGGATCAATAGAACCTGACATTTCGAGATTCAAAGCGAACGGGGCGGGGTTGAGCATTAATACTGTATTTTAAAATAATAGGGTTTATCTATCTGTCCGTATAATTTTATTGTTTTTTGCATTTTATTTTATATTATTTATTTCATATTTTAGGTAATAGTGTGACTCCTCCAAAGAAAACATGGATCCTACTCCAAAAAAGTTGAAAATTGACCGTAGCTGCATCATTTGTGAGAATTCTACACCGGTTAATCTACACCACTCCAAAGACTTGGACTCATGGAATGCTTTGTACAATGCCGCGATACTAAGAAAATTTGAACCAATAATAAAACTGCACGAGGGATTATCTGACAAACAAATACCGGACGTTTACTACCATAAAGAATGTCGAAAAACTTTCGTCCACAAAAGAAATCTTGAAAGAATCGCCCGCGCCACAGATAAAGGTCCTTCACTTGATCAAGATAATAGAAATATCAATGGAATTCCGTCGTCTATGAGAAGATCATTGCCCGATAGGAAAAATGCCAGTACTATAGGGCGTGTTTATCCGGAGATCTGCATTTTTTGTAACAAGCCAGGAAAATACTCCCAAAATTCGAGGACAAGGGAGAAGTGTGTCAAGTCCGTTGATCTCAGAGCGGGAAGACACTTCGAGCTGTAGCTGTCGAGCGAATTGATAGTAAAATCATGGCAATTACTTCACGAGATATTGTCGCTGGTGAGGCTCACTATCATCATTCCTGCTACAAGTCATACACCAGGAAACGACCACAGAAGGTACAGCAAACTTCCTCAGATCCTTACTCCAAAGAAGAGACTGAGGCTTTTATATGGTTTGTGAATACATTCGATCTGATTTGTTCAAATTGATAACGCTTGGTGTATTGAGAAACAAAATATTTCTTCCGTCTTATCGCTTTCTGTTCCTCTGCCAAGTGATGTTCAACAATCTATTCCTACTGTGCTTGCCTTCGACAACATAGGCAGGCTTGAAGAAACTCTCAAGGGGAGTGGGACTTCTCACAGAGTTAATGGCATAATAGTTCAACCACTGACCAAAAGTTCTGGTACTAGAACACAGCATACTATCTCTACTTCTGCGCCTGATAGCAAGAAGACAAGGAAAATAGAAATAGAAGATCACCCCCTTCCATGCTACATTGAGAAAACAAGGAATGGACCTTTGGCAATAGAAGAAACCGATCTTCCTGTTAAGTGTGCATCATCTTTTGAAGTAAGAAACAAGAACTATGTATGGTTTTTAACAAGACTTGTGGAACCCAAAATCCAAAAAACCTGTTCGTGGACTGGCTTTAATATACTTACGAGGGATCAGCTGAAAGTAATCCCAGACAACTTGAATTATTTGCCAACAATAGACAGTACTGCAAATTTTGAGGAGAACTGAAGAAATAAGAAAATACTTGCAGATAGACTGCATAGTAGTTGTAATGGACCAAGCCCTTTACTGCAAGGCTGTTGAAATATTATGGGCACACCAACAAGAAGAATCATGGCGAATCTTCCACACAATCTGCAACCTTCTGTCTTTCATTGGCAAACTTTTTGGTAATTACGGCCTTCGAGATCTAGCCTTGGAATCTGGTGTGATAGCGGTAGGCTCCATTGATAAAGTTCTTGATGGTAAGCTCTACAACCGCACAGTTCGCTTACACAAGCTCGTGTATGGAGCCTGCATGAGAGTTCTGTACTCTGGGTTTTTGGAATGGGTAGATACAAATGAGTTAGACCTTTCCTACGTCTTTGTTGGTCAGATAACCCCTCGTGCAGTTTTATTATTGGTTCAAATTTTCTTAGTATCGCGGCATTGTACAAAGCATTCCATGAGTCCAAGTTTTTGGAGTGGTGTAGATTAACCGGTGTAGAATTCTCACAAATGATGCAGCTACGGTCAATTTTCAACTTTTTTGGAGTAGGATCCATGTTTTCTTTGGATGAGTCACACTATTACCTAAAATATGAAATAAATAATATAAAATAAAATGCAAAAAACAATAAAATTATACGGACAGGACCCTATTATTTTAACCCTCTTATTTTAAAATACAGTATTAATGATCAACCCCGCTCCGTCCACTTTGAATCTCGAAATGTCGGGTTCTATTTATCCGATCTTCATTTTCTTTTTTGCGTTTTAAAGGTGAGATGTTGCTCTAAAACTCTTATTCAGAATACGTTCTCGGTATACCCAAACGTTAGTCCAATAAGCAGCAAAACGTAAATTTCAAAAAACCCAATTTTTCGTTTTTTCGAATTTTGACCGATAAATACTGGTTTTTTGGCCATAAACATTACGAACAAAAATGTATTCAATTCATTAACTTACATTTAGAAAAAAATAAATTCAAGATTGCTCCACCCGATCTCGAGATAATTGAATTTAAAGATTCGCAGTCGGGCCGCCATTTTGAACGGCCGCCATATTTGAAAGCTACCTCCCCATGATGGACCCCCCCGACTTTTTTGCTCCACATGAGCCCAGAAACAGCTGGTAAAAGTTTCATTCAGTCCCCCCAAATTATAATGACTGATAGGTCTGGCACATGGTCTATAAGCGCCAACAGATAATTTTAATACGGTAACCATGAAACCATGAAACCATTTTCATGTAACCATGAAAATGACAGGCATTCTCAACAATTGAATTAATCTTGACATTACTCACTGATTATCAAGATAAGGTAATATTGAATTTGTTATAAACAAGTAAATTAACATAAAATAGCTGAAAAACATTCAAGAGATGAACAAGTTGACATGTTGATTACTTACGGAGAGATTTAACGTAATGCATTTAGGACACAAATTCTGTATGGATATAGAGATATCCAGAATAAAAACCCCCAATAAACTACTTCGCCCGGTTGTAGCCTCAATTTAGAACTGAACCTGATAAAGAAATTGAAGAAAGATTTACTGTGGATGAAGAAACAGAAATTAATATATTATCTTTAGTGCATGTTGGCCCAACTGTTTCGATAAAACAAATTGAACGTGAATTACCAATTTCCAAAGAACCAGCCAGGAAAATTTTAAGGAAACACGGCAATCATTCTTATAAATATCAATTGCATAAATTTTTGTATGAGAATGATTATTAACGAAGAATTACCTTTTGTAATTGGTTACAGTACCTCCAACAAAGAAATGAGAATTTTATCAAAAACATTTTGTTCTCTGGGAAACCTTGGGTTATTTAATCGGAACAAAGTTCGATATTGGGCAATTGAAAATCCTTATATTATGAGACAGGGGCAGTTTCAGGAGCGGTCTGGCTTCAATATTTGGTTAGGCGTACTGGGCGACCATATCATAGGTCCAATTATATTTGACAAAAATCTAACTAGACTAATATATCTAGAATTTCCCCAAAATATTATGATTCAATAGATTACACAGGTCTGCGAATAAACGGGTCCTGAATGTTGTTGGGCAGCTGAGGGTCATTTCCGAAGTAATTTTTCTGAATCTGAATCTGCCCATCACGTCAGGATTTTGAAATATTTGAGGTTAAATACTTAAAAAATGGCTTCTTTGGCAACTTTTGAGATTATGTATGGAAATCAAATTTTTTTTCATATTATTTCTAATAAATATATCATTTAGTACCCATCCTTCCTCTTCAAAATAAGCTTTCGAACGGTCATTTACGATGTTTCCTCGCAAAGTTATAGCCATTTTAAGGTGGCATGAATTTGAAACCATGATTCCATACAACCCAACAATCTTAACCAAACGAGTTTAGACAAATCAAGAGTTAACACAGAAGGGATAACCCAACAGTCTTAAACAAACGATTCTAGTCGAATCAAGATTGTTGAGTTGTCAAATTCATGTCACCTTAAAATGGCTATAACTATAAAAAAAGCCATTTTTGAAGTACTTAACCTCCAATAGTTCAAAATTTTGACGTGGTGGGTCAATTCTGAGGCCAGATTCGGATTTAGAGCGAAAAATTACATCGGAAATGATCTCCATCTGTCCAACAAGAGAACCTCGCAGACCTGTGTTATTTAAATTCACAATACCAATATTGACGAGGTTTACTTCCAAACAAGACGGGGCTGGACCACACAATGCTATTATCATTAGGAATTACCTAAATGAATTATTTCAAGATCGTTGGATTGGGACCCGTGGTCCAGTCAGATAGCATGCAGGATCTCCTGACTTAATCGCAATCGATTTTTTTATTTGGGCACATTTGAAAAATAGAGTATACGCGACTGCTCCAACCACAAGACAAAACCTGGAAGAGAGAGTTAAACACGAAATTGCACAAATAACACATCAACTACTACAGAATGTTAGAAGTGCAACAATAAGTCGCGCTACTCTGTGTATCAATCAAAACGGTGAACAGTTTGAACAATTTTTATGATGGTTTATTAAAATTTAGGTTTTAAATAATTTTATTATTTTATTTATTCATGGTTGTTACGTTCTATTAAAATTATTTCTTGTTTAATTTGTGTTTACTATTTTAAAAATACTAAAATGAAAATAAAAATGAAATTCCGTCTTTTGAGAAAAACCTAAAAATAGTCGTACCTATCAGTAATTCAAATAACTATAATGTGTTTACAGGCAAGTCTACAACCTTACTAATAATTTCCATAGCCTACTTAGTAATTTTCTTACGTCATGTTCATCTGACGCGCGGCCATATTGAAAAAAAAATTGTTCATATCTCACTTATTTTTTGGAATTCTTTAAATCGGAAAAACATTTAATATTATAGAATTTTATGCTTAATAGGAAACCATAAAAAACATAGTCATTCTATTTAAGAAAAGAAAGTTGATGTCACTTCCAGTTCAAACGTCTAGTTTAAGTGTTCCGAAAACGAAATTTTTAAATTAAAAAAGAATCAAGCCTGACACATGCTTTCATATATTCGCAACTTTATAGATGTCCATATTTAATGTTGTGTTTTGAAACGCATTTAATTATATTATTAGCATCTTGTTATCCTATCAGGGATGTATGTTTCAGCAATTTTTAATAGGGATAATGATATAGGTTTTTAAGGAAATATATTCCTCGGTCAATTTTTAGTACCCCATCTGTGACTCAAACCAACACTAAAATCTCACACCCGAGATACTTCTATTCTTAAGTCTAATTTTGGTGGACTACTCTATATAGCTTTTCCTTTCTTAGACAATAAAACATATCTTGATTGATTAATTAATTAGTTTTAGGTACACTCAGACTACGTCCTAGTGAGATGAACCATAGAGGAGGATCCTCGAGAAACTAAATTACACAACAATCTTTCATTTGTCTAATTCTTCTGACATATTCCCATGGTGCACTAAAATAACGGTTTTTTTTATTTTTTGCAGAGAAACTTTGACAAAAAATGTTTCCCAGATGTTGACGAGCTCATAAAAGTATGATGTGTCAAAGCTAAGATTATTGAGAAGACCATTTATAATAGAATGACTTCATTTTTTACTAAGCATAAAGTAATTAAAGACTGTCAATTCGGCTTTGTGCCTCATTGCTCAACGGAAGAGGCTATTTATCGCTCATTATCGGAAACTATTACAGCACTTGATTTAAATTTAAAGGTAGCCTGCCTCTACTTCGATATGTTAAGAGCCTTCGATACCTTCGATACCATTAATTATGAATTAAACAAGTTAGGCTGTTATGGTATACGGGGCACATGTAACAAACTACTTCAGTCATATCTAACTGATAGATTTCAAGTCACTGCTGTAACAACTTTTAAGAATGGAACACTTTTTTTTCAGATAAAGTTCATGTATTACAAGGAGTGCCTCAAGGATCTATACTCGGGCCTCTATTGTTTATTCTATATACAAATGACTTAAAAGATCATATCAACATAGATACTTTATATCAATATGCTGATGATAATTTCTGTATGATAGCTGAAGAATCCGTAGTGGCTTGTGCAAATAAACTTAATATAATATCCTCAAGTATGACTAAGTATTATGACTCGAATGGCTTGACCCTAAGTGGAAGTAAAACTACCCTTGTTGTGTTTTCTCCAAGTACTAACCTTAAATATTCGTTGTACGTCCAATTAAATGGTTTTTCCATTAAACAAACGGACAATGTGAAATTTCTCGGCATGACGCTAGATAGTAAGTTAAACTGGGAATCTTATACTAATACATTGATATCAAGATTAAATTCATCCTGTTATTTAATACGTTTTATGAGAAACCAGCTTTCAATAAGCAGCCTAAGAATATTTTATTTTTCATATGTGCAAAGTATTTTAGAAAACGCAATAATATTCTGGGGTTCTTCCCTATATTGGCAAAAAGTAGTTACTAACTAAAAACGCATAATTAGATGCATGATGAATGCTTCTTACAGAGATTCTTGTAGACATTTTTTTTTTAAGAATTGAAAATACTTACCAGCCCTCTCAAGGAACAATTTTAGTTTCTTAAATATATACAAGGGTGCTATAAAACTATTTATAAAATGCCTTGAAAAATCTATTTTGCTGTAACAATATCCTTAATACCATCATAAAGCGACTTGTAGACTAAAAGGCTCACCCTTATGAAGGTTGTTAAGGCCTTTTTAAATTCCATCATAAAACTCCTTGGTGAGGCATCTTGAAAACCTTGTTCGGGCCGTTTTAAAACCTTTCTTAAAACCTATTTTAAAGCTGTCAGAAGCTTTTCTATTAGCTTCCTGCATTTCTAGAAAACACCTAGAAGGCTACCTTAAAACTGGTTTTTAAAACTCTTATAAGTCCATATTAGAACTGGGAAGCTATAAGAATGTTCACGAAGGAATCCAAATAATTTTATTATTGCATTTATTTTTTCTAAACTGATTTAAGCAAACACACCATCAGACTTATTGAAGATAAAATGGAATTTGAAATTTATAAAGCGTAGAGTGGCACTATAACCTCTCTAAGGCCGATTTAAAAGGTAATAAAAAGACATCAGGTATGACAAAAAATTAAAACCAACGGCAGTTTATCGTTAAAACTACATAAGAAAGGCCCAAAAAACAAGGGCCCCCAGAAATAATAATGATTTTAATATCCATACAAAATTTGCATCAGCAAATTTAAAAAAGTGAACTGCTTCTCGGTTCCCATGGTAATTTTCAGTCGTTTCTTGTAATTCTACCTTAATTTGCTAAAGAAAAAGTGATAATTATTGATAATTATAATTGTGAGATTGACCTTGAATATTCTTATATATCAAGAAAAACATGGCCGGACAACTAAAAACCTAATTGTCATTTTACAGTCATCTCATTAAACTATATATTCTAATAATGGTAATGACCTAGAACATTTACTCTAAATGAAGTCCTTTTAGTCTTTTTATATACTATCACAAATAATCTCTTCCTTACAAAAATGCAAATGCAGTTGGCAAAGATCACATGGACTTGATAAAAGCTGTAATAAAACATTTGGGACGTTGACATCTGATACAAAAAACTTAAAACTTAACCTCAAAATAATTTGCATGTGTTTGTATTTTAACAGTGCTTTTAAAATGGCCACTCTTTTTTATTTTCTTCCACCTTTTCAAAAAAGACTTAATTACACATCAGTAAGTCGTGAAATGCTTTTAATTAACACACACACACACACACACACATGCATCAGCGACACTTCAGGCAGACATATTGTTTATTATTTTTATAATAAATGTTTTATTGTGGTTTTGGAAAGTGTTTTATGGAATTAAAATTTGCATTTTAGATTTATAGAGGCCTTTTTTTCTTCATAACGGTTTCATCACAACATTTATCCAGGATGTTTAAGAGTCTAGTTTTGTAATAACCTTTAATAACTACTAAAAGGCATTGAAAATGTCTAGTTTTAAAAAGGATTTAAAATGCATTTATTGCAAATATGTTAAAACCATAAAGAATAATTTAAAACCTCTTTAAATCTAAATGGAATTTAAGATGTTCATAAAACTAATTAGCTTTATGGAGAGTTTTATTTAGGTTATGATAAACCCATTACAAATACGTATTATCCTAGAAGCAAATTAGCTTTATAATTAGAGAATGCTTTAAAACTTACCATATAAGAGCAAGTATACTTGAAGCCTAAAAGGCCTTAACTACAACATCAGTAAAGCACAAGACTATTTCATTACCCTTAAAACCGTCTCAAATCCAAATGACTTTTAAATTGTTCCTTGGGCTTCCCTGTATATATACAAATTGGTCTTGTTCGTTAAACAAAATCCAACTGAGTTTAAGAGAAACAAAGATATATATCAAGTAATGACAACAAGGCATGGGCCTGATCTCAGAATACCAATTGATCACCACAGTTTTTATGAAAAAGGTCCATATTATAACGCTATTAAGGCTTACAATGCCCTGCCAAGCGAATTAAAATCAATAAATAATATTAATTTATTTAAAAAATAACTTAAATTGTATTTATTTGAAAACGCGTTTTACTTTTAGTGATTTTTTAAATACATAAAGAAAATTATATTATCTGTTATATTAATAGTTTAACGTATCTACATTTTTAGTTTTGGGCAAATTTTAGTTGTATGTTGTTTTTTTTCCTTTTGCTGGTCTCCTTTTTTTATATATTTCACATATTTTAATGTTTCATACATGTTATTTTATTGTAAGTTTTTTAAATACTTGATTATTTTGACAATGCTAATGTCTTTCTTTTTGCAGGATCTACAGCAATAAAGTTTATTCTAAAGCAGTACAGTCAATCAGTAAGTGTTTATCTGGCACTGTCGCTAATCTTCGGTTATGGAAAATATTTAAAAATCCCAATCAACTGTTAAGGGAGAGCGATTACCGGCCGCCCCGCGAGTCTGCGCCCATGCGATCAGCCATTATGTGTTGTTCAACTGTTTTTATTTCGATTGCACCCGTTGATTTCCGACCTGCCTCAACTCGAGTACTCGAAAGTGGCACATGCGTGAATATTCAATGCATATGCGAATGTTTATAATTGGAGTTTTATTTTAATATAGCTACTTTATTATATCAAGACACGGTCTGATGATCCTCAACTAGTACGAAATATAATTATGTTCATAGACGCGCTTAGTCAAGGGCTAAGGGAATTCTCATTATTATTTATAATTGATATTTTGAACTGTGTAATCATCGGTAATTATTTTATTGTCATTTTTAAATGGAGGGCTGGCGCTTTGTTTTATTGGCCTTAATCTCAGTATTTATAGCCGCTTTGTAAAACTGCGCTGGGATTATTAGCAGAATAAACGCTATAAATTACTCTGTTTTTAATTATAAGTACGAGAACACGGAGAAATATTACATAAATGTATAATTGGCAACTTACCAATTCCACAGGAATTAGTACTGAGTCTCAAAAACGTACAGGATGGTGGTGCAGGATCCAGCTTTTAGTCCTCTAAACATACAGAAGGCAGATTAATGTTTGTCGGTCAAATAACAATCAACTAGATCCTAATAATATACACAGATTCTGCTAGGTCTTTTGACATAGTTCACCGTGACATAAGACACTACCACTATATATTGGGCAACCTCCCAATCCATGGCCAGGGCTGACCGGAAGGGGGTTATACATTTGAAAATATGCAGACAACATTCATTACATTGTCAGTGCCAGAGCTGCGAATCGAACCCAGTACACAAGAGAAAGTGTGATTGCAGAAGAGCTCACCACCGTCGTCTGAAGAACGTGATACTATTTATCTCACTAAACTATTTAGCGAGTGCATAAAGGAAGGTATTTTTCGCAGCTGCCAAAAAATTTCCAAAGTTGTCCAAATATGTAAATAGTTAAATGATATGTCTAACTACCGTCCCATATCAATTATAATACCTCATGTTGGAAAGATATTTGAAAAATTGTTCACACAAGATAAATGTATTATTTTGAAACGAATGACCCTCTTTTTTAGTGGGCAGATACTATAAGTCTACTGCACTTTTGTGACCTTTCGAAGGCATTCAACTGTGTTTGGCATAATAAATTAAACAAATATGGTGTAAAACAAAAGGTTATTAAAACTACTTAAAAGTTATTTTGAAAATAGAAACAGTCACTGCTTATAACGGTATGACATCAACAATAGAGGGCATATATCATGAAGTACCTCAGGGATCCGTCCTTGGACCCTTGTTATTCTTGATTTATGTCAATGACTTTCCACAATATGTTTTAAATGCTAAATTTGTGTTGTATGCAGAAGATGCTACTAAAGTAAATTGTAATGAGAACCAGATTAAGTTAGAAAATATTATGCTGCAAACACAGTCGACTACTTCTGAGTGGTTCCAAGCCAATGTCTTATGTTTAAATAATACTAAAACAGCAAATATGGTATTTTCTAGTCGTCGTATTGAAAAGTATGAAAACCAAGATAATGTAAAATTTCTGGGAGTAGTTCTTGATCCAAAACTGTGTTGGGATCAATATGTGGACTATGTTTCAAAAAAACTGACAAGGTGTGTTTACATGATAAATAGTCTCATAGGGGAAGTTTCCTTAAATGTCATTAGGACAGCCTATCTTTCATTATTCCAAGGTACCTTTTCTTATGCAATTCTAACTTGGGGGCATACAGCTCATTTAGATAGAATATTTAGTTTACAGAGACATACTGTAAGATCGATTTCAAGTTTTGGATATAAAGATGACGTATTATCAATATTTTTGTATTATTAGAACTTAACTAATTTGATTTGTGTAACTTTTGTAACATCAATAATCTATTTCTATTTCTATTACTAAGGGCACCAGCCACGCTCCCCTCTTTACTTTGGATGGTTAATTTCTACTCTCAGTGGGGTTAGGTTAAGTTTTAAGAGACGACCTATAATAGACGAGAATGGAGGGCTTACTGCTCCCTCCAAAGTCTCCACCTACTTACGATGCCCTGGTCTTATATCTAAAACACTACTTGTTGATCTATGGGTTTTGGATATCCCAGTTACTTTTTTAGAGTTCCTCTCCTCAGCGTCTGTTGATGTTGAGTTGTCGACCTAACACACAAAAGCTCAGGAGAGGTTATACACAAAGTTTATCAAGAAAAAGCAAGAGTTCAACTAATACCATTTATTGAGATAATTCAAGTGTATAGTAAATGTGTGCAAGAACCTATGTAATAATATGTAAGAATCTGCCTACCAAACATGGCAAGGGCGGACGCCTCCATTAGAGAACCACCATGCAATGGAGAGTATGTAAGCTATAACAACCAAATTAGCACAAAAGAATTAACAAGTATACGAGAGCAATTTGACCTGGACTGACGGTAAAAATATTTCACCAAAATGTTGGTGCTATTGAGGCTAACTATATAGTATTTTTTTAAATTTATTTAACATCGACCTATTTCCGTTACAAAGCCTGTCACCGATGCCAGGAGACGAGTTCCCCAACCTGAAAATTTTGTCGAACCTCTTCTCTGTCGAATAGTAGGAATCTTTTACTTGTCTAATATTTAGCATACTATGGACCGACTGCTTTCATCCTCTCCGAAGAATGGTATATCCATTACGTAATCCTCGCCTCAAATTACATAGCTTCTACATATACGCTGATATACAAGCCGCTAGAACGTGGGACGAGGATGCTATGTTTCCCCAGATGAGTCACCCATCCAACTATTAACCGCGATGAACGTTGCTTAACAGAATGAAGAGTCGGATGAGAAAAAGACTGTATTTAATTTTTTAAAGAATTTTATTTTTATAAACACATGTTTTACACACAAAAAATAATGAAAACAAGTATAGTTATTTAACAGTCGTAGAAGAAATATATTTTTTCGCTTATTTAATTTGGTGTGGCCTAGAGAAATCTAATAATGAGTTTGTTATTTTATCACTTACAAAAATATTTACTTTACTAAAAGTCATTTTTTTGGCAGTATTCGAATTCAATCGACATAGTTTTAAGTAAGTCATCACCATTTATCTGCACTACCTTGTATAGATGTAAGTAAATGAACTTGTTGAAAGAATCCCGTCCTCTTAAATTTATCATCCGTAATTAACATAAACATTTAATGAGACGGAAGCTAAAACTCATTTATTTATACTGCAGTACTAAAAATAATAAGGGCATTTACCTAATTGAGAAATTATAGGTTATAGTTTTAGAATGAGGTAACGGATACAAATAAAACTCACAGGAATGATAATGGTTTTTAAACATTTCTATCCACGCAAGGAAATTGATTAAAATGGAAAAAATATACCGTATCATTAGGCGAATGAGTTATAATTAGTTTTTCGAAATAGAATCGTTTATGTAGCAAAAAGCAATTTAGATAAATATTGTCAAACAATAGATATTTTATCTTTTGTTGAAATATGAAACTCTAATATGATGTATTAATTTTTAATTCAAGCTACTTCTACTTATAGTTATAACAGCCATAAAGAAAATGTGTAAATGTATTTCCACAAAATGGGGGACATTTTCTTTCCTCTATTTTTCTGTTGTAAGACCACCCTGTACATTTTTTTTTACTTTTTAGTAAAAGATAAATGTACACTTGTATACATTTGTATATCAGGCAACTACATTCCGAATATCTTTTTCTGTGATTTATTACTTTTTAAAGTGAACATACTGTATATTTTCACTAAAAGAATATTTCCCCCGCGGTAATCGTATCAGCATACACCAAATATTATTTCCACCATAGTTTCTCAATTATTTGTTAGGTGACCACCCAGTATATTTTTCTCCCCGTCAATTACTTCCACATCCAGTGGAAGTATAGTAACGCCAAAAAAATTTAAAATTTTTTTTATTGTTAAAAATAGGCTTAGCATGTCATGAAACGTCGAGATTTTAAGTTTGAGCGAAGAAAAATTTCTGTCTGTCTGTCGGTCTGTAACTTTTTTGTGCACATGTTTACTCTGGAACCGTTTAAGATATTGACTTGAAATTTTGTACACATATGTACTTTGACGAGGTCTGGAACCAGATTATATTTTTATCCTGTTCCGTCGAAGGGTTGGGGGGTAAATTGGGGTAAACTTGGTGTAAATAGGTAAATTAAACAGGTAAGAGTCCGTAAAATTGCTATTTAGTATATACAAGAAAAACTAAGGTCTCAAAAAAATGTTTGCCATTAGCCCCCCCCCCCCCCCATTACCACCCCCCACCCCATTATTAAAGGGGATTTAAAAAAATGTTATTTACTGTGTGTACAAGAACCAGAAACCTCAAAATATTTTTTTACTTGTTCCACCCCCACTCCACCCCCCCCTTATCACCACCCCCACCCGACTACCGATGTGGGGTATCGTTTTATAGGATTTCAAATATTATATTATTAAAGTTCCGTAAACAATTATTTCCACGTACAAATTTTTTTCATTGTGGGTGACTTGGATAGAAAATCTGGATGTGGAAGTAGTGATTCCTTGGGCAGCGGATTTTTTTTTGGTAATAATTTTTTTAAGAGGGACAACCAATGTATTTTCCACTAAAAGTGTTTGAAACAAATTCCAAATATTATTTCCACCATAGTTTCCTACTTAATAATTTTTAAGGTGACCACCCTGTATTTTTTCATATTTTTTTCCTTTACGGTTGTGTTAACTAAATGAGAAATATTATTGTACTCTGTCAAATTGTTTCATTAATTATTTTTTTAGGATGTCCACCCCCTATATGTTTCACTAAAAATATGTTCAATCTCTGCATTGTGACTAACGTCAACTACCTGCCAAATATTATTGTCAATTAATTTTGTAGATATGGTGCCAACAAACAGACAGACAGATAGACACCACACCGACAGACAGACAGATTTCACGATTACAATACTTCCCTTTGGTAAGCGAGAAAAGTAAAATAATCCAGAGATACTATTCTGAAAACTATTTTCTTGAAGAGAATCTGAGGCTTTTGATTTGAATTAGTAAGAAGCTAAAAACGTACTCTTCGCCAATTTACTGAGCTTTTTATATAATTGTATTCGCAGTTTTCTTGTAAATAACGTTAGTTTCTGGACATCCTAAATTTTGTGATACCATCTTTGTGGTGGAAAAAAAATATCCAACCTGTGTGGGATTCGAACACACGATCCGGATTGCAAAGCAAAACTTTAGCCACTGCACCGTCACATATTGCTACGAAAATTGATTGTGATATATATCTTTCGACAAACATGCATATTTCAACTCAGATATATTTTTATGAAATATATATTAGTAAAATGCATAAACAAGAAAAATATATTATGGAGATAACATTTCGCAAGATTTCTATTTAAGTACAAGCGATAAAAATTAAGAGAATATATATATTTTTTAAATTAAATAATTGATAACTTTTTTATTTACTGATCGATTTTCTTCAAAAACAATGGGGTTCTTCGCTAACTTAGTTTCCAAATTTCAATACAATAGGACTTTTCTTTCTTAGGTTATCATGCTTACAAGAAAGGTGACGGACGGACGGACAGACGGACATTTTAAAAGTTGTTCAGAATTCGTTCACTAACACAGTGATAAGAAAAATTTTTCTCTACGAGCGATATTTACAATTTTAGAAATGTGTCGATCAAATACAATATACTTTTCGTTTTTGCGAAGAGTATAATGAACTGTTTCCCCAAAACTGCTATATGCATATGCCACTTGCAAGTACAAAACAAGATTTTGATGCGCTTCAAATCATCGTTGAATACTTGCAAATATGAAACTTTATCATACAGTGTCCGCCAAAAAGTCTGCACCATATGTGAATCTCTGTTGTTATTGACTTTCCGAAAAATTTTATGTTTGATAAAAGTTAGTGCATATCCTCAAACGAAAAAGGGTTGCACAAATGTGTGTTAGTCCTGGCGTTTAAGTCGGAAAATTATTTTTTTTTTTAATTGTCTTGGGAGTAAATTACCTTTATTTTTGAAGATATCGAAAAATGTTATTTAAAGAAGTTGTTTATAATGCGAAGATATATCCAGAATGTGGTTGTTCTATTTTAGAAATAAAAATTTACCACTTTTTTACGCATAATTCCTGAACTGTACTTTTAAATCTTTTTCTGTTATTAATAATTCTCTCTGTTAAATAGTTTCAGCCTAAGTAATGAATTAAAAATCTATTTTGAAGAATTTTTAGCACTACTTTTTTGACCAAATGAATATTTTGGGAAAAAATGCTGAATTTCTTGTTACATAGTTGTCCTCTTTTGTTCTAATGTTAACTTTTTCGAAATTTTTTAATACAGATCGCTAAATAACAATCTTTTTAAGCGATTTACATTAAAAAATTTCTAAAAAAGTTAACATTGTAAAAAAAGAGGAAAAGGACAAGAAATTCGGCATTTTTTCCCAAAATATATATTTGGTCAAAAAAGTACTGCTAAAAGTCCTTCAAAATAGATTTTAATTCAATACTTAGGCTGAAACTATTAAATAGACAGAACTATTAATAACAGAGGAATATTTAAAAATATAGTTCAGGAATTATGCGTAAAAAAGTGGAAAATTTTTATTTTTAAAATAGAACAGGCAAATTTGATATATAAATATAACTTCGCATTATAAGCAACTTCCTTAAATAACATTTTTTGATGTCTTCAAAAATAAAGGTAGTTTACTCTTGAGACAATTTCAAAAATATTAATTTTCCTACCTAAGCACCTGGAATAAACATTTGTACAACCCGTTTTTTGTTTGAAAACATCCACTAACTTTTATCAAAAATAAAATTGTTCAAAAAGTCAATAACAACGGAGTTTCCCACATGGTGCAAACTTTTCGGCGGAGACTGTATAAGAGATTTAAATATTTGTGAAATCCGAACTCCAGCCTACTTCTGTAATAATAATAATAATAATAAATTTATTCATTCCTTTGGCCAATAATACATTGGATAGAATACGTCAAAAAATACAAATTAAAAGGTACATAATAAATATAGAAAACTAAATAATAGTATACATATATCATACATATACTAGTACAAACAACACAAAAACATAAATGTAAATATACATATATATACACGCATATATAGACACACATACACTTACAATATCATATATACACAAATACATACGGATAGTATAATGTGCGGAAGTAAACAAAGTGCGAGTTGAGGATGAAGTCAAAAAGAATTGTATTCCTGCAAAGTATAGAAGCAATTTGAAATCAGAAATCGTTTTAGCTCTGCTTTAAATTTATTGATGTTATTTATATTTTTAATATTCGGTGGTAGTTTATTGTAACAATAGCTGCCTGCACAAATAGGTGATTTTCTGTAAGTTGTTAGATTATATTTATTTATATAGATATCATCATTATTTCGTGTGGCGTATTGATGTTTAGATATTGGTAATTTGTGTTTGTTTATGTGAATGTAAGTTAATAGTTTGTAAAGATAAATAGACACTAAAGTAAGAATGTTCTCATTTTTAAATGTTGTTCTACAAGATTCTCGGAAGTCGATGTTAAATATAATTCTTAATATTCTCTTTTGTAGTATGAATATTCTCTGAATATCCACACTCTGACCCCACACTATTATGTAGTTTCCTCTGTTATTTCTTTCTGCTCCTTACTGAGGCTTGCTGACTTATAATGTCGCTATTATCGGCCCCTTGGCGTGAAACGTGTGCCCGCTGTAATTTTTCTCTTTTGTATTGCAAATGGCGACAATCTAAGCAGCTGGACAATGGAAAATACCCGAGGCCACTCTAAACCCGGAAAAAACCTTGCAAGTATCTTGGAAACCTATCTGTCAAATTTTGAATATTAACATGGGCGTTCCACAGGAGACAGTTTTAGGCCCAATATTGTTCCATCTGCACATAGAGACAATTATAAATAATATTGATGGACGCATAGTATCATATGCAAATGATACTGCCCTGGTTTTTAAAAGACACGCAGAACAGCGTATATCTTCTGCACAGGGTGTCAGAAACTCTTCTGACAAACGAAAGCTACAAATTATTCTGTATGTGATTTTATGTACATTTGACGTTAATCACCTCATCGAAAAAGCCCTTTAAAGATGGAACCCTTAAAAAATATTGTTTTTCGTACTACTAGCTCTGTAAGTATAATTTTTTGACGTCTGACTGTGTTATGAAAGTGTCACTTACAGCCAATAGGCAAAAAAGCACAAAATTTACTTTTACGCTCTAGGGCAAAAAGTAAAACTAGACTTTTTTTTGGAATATTGTAAATTTTTATCACTTCTTATTTATAATCTAGAGACGAAAAATGATAATTTATTTAATTACAAACTGCAACCAATATTATTATGGAGTAGATTAAATAAAAAATAATAAAAAAACGTACTCTTCGCCAATTTACTGAGCTTTTTATATAATTGTTACACATTCTATAGGATACTCTTCGCAGTTTTCTTGTAAATAATGTTAGTTTTTGGACTTCCTAAATTTTGTGATACCATCTTTGTTGTGAAAAAATATTACATGAAAAAAAAAAATAAAAAAAAAATCCAACCTGTGTGGGATTCGAACACACGATCTTTGGATTGGAAGGCAAAAGTTTATGGAGATAACATTTCGCAAAATTTCTATTTAAGTACAAGCGACAAAAATTATGAGAATATTTTTTTTTAAATTAAATAATTAATAACTTTTTTATTTACTGATCGATTTTCTTAAAAAACAATAGGGTTCTTCCTCTACCTAACACTAACTTACTTTCTAAATTTCAATACAATCGGACTTTTCTTTCTTAAGTTATGGTGCTTACAAGAAACCTGACGGACGGACGGACAGACGGACATTTTGAAAGTTGTTTAGAATTCGTTCACTAACACAATGATATGTAAATTTTTCCTCTACGAACGATATTTACGATTTTAGAAATGTGCCGATCCAATACAATATATCATAAGAAGGAAGTTGAATAATAATGAAATTCTGGCACCAACGAAGCACACACATTTTTGACTGCCTCCTGAATGTCGATACTTTCATCATAATCCATTTGTTATTGCAAAAACTCACGTAAACGACTTGAATGGCGGAAATTATTATGAATTATCAGTCTGACAACTCATTGACAGTAACCATAGCCGAAAGCAAACACACTCCAATTAGAATCTAAACCAACTAATAAATTAATTCGATAAATCTTGAAATATAATAATTTTGAATGAATTTTCTTAAAAATTGTAATATTATTAGTAGTACGAAAAAGTCGTATGCACCTAGGCTTGTATTGTGTATTTACATATACCACTGATCTAAATCTGACCAGGCTAAAATATCAACAAGAAGTTTCCTTACGAAACGACTTGACAACTTCTTTCATACATTTACTTTATCTAACATTCAGTATGAAAAATAAGAAAATAACCATTGTTTTCATACTGAATGTTAGAAATAGTAAGTGTATAAAAGCAGTTGACAAGTCGGTTGATATTCTAGCTTGGTCAGATTTAGATCAGTGATATATGAAAGGAACGAATGGTTTTTTGAATACGCAAAATAATATTTTTTAACAATACCGTCTGCGATAGACTGTATAACATTGCTATAAGGTTTTATTATTGTTATTATACTCCGGCCATCGCCCTTCTTGACAGTTCCAAGGGCTCCTGAATTACAGGCACCACCATGGTCTTTCCCTTTCACATTCTACTAACTTCTATTTGAAAGTCTTTGTACTAGCCTAACTTATCAGTGGGGATATCTGACCACTCTGCTGTGTCATGAGTGTACTCTGATGATACCAACATAGTACATCCCATCATCACCTCACTGACATGTTCTTCTAGAAGGACGCACATTCTACACTTGCTTGCACCAGGCAACTTCAAGGTATCTGGTATCTAATATTCAGCACTTGGCCATGTGCTGCTACTCAGCCGTTCAACTACTTCGTAGACGCCTCCTCATCTACTGCTGGTCGATCGAGATCGCGGAAAAATTGTCCATGCATCGGCTTTGCGCAGAGTACTTTTATTTTCCTCTTTTCCATGCTAATTTTCTTCTTAGCGTTCTCGTCAATGGCTTCGATTCCCAGATATTCTTCCTATATTTTACTCACTTCCTTCTGGATGGAATACAACTTATTGCCTCAACATACTCTTTATCTAGCTGTGTAAATGTATCATTCTCCTGTTGGATATACGCGCTCAATCCACGATAGAGGAGTCAAGCAGATTCTGGCTCTATTAATCCACTAGTCCCTTGAGGCACACCAGAAAAAGGCAAAGAGCCCAAAAGTTCTGCGACCGGACCGTAAGACATCCTCGTCTTCGTTTTTGAGGGCGGGGAATACGACGGTGACAATATTTTCTGTTCTACCCTCCAACCACTACCCCAAACCGAGAAAATCACCCATCTTCCCGATTTTCCTGTGCTAGGCTTGCAAGGGCTTATCGGATCGGTTTCTTTTTGGTTAATTCGAATGAAATGAGTAAACATTGACCACAGATGACCTAACCCACCCCGGGGGTTGAATACCCCCACCCTCAATACCGATGTGTCACGAAAGCAACGAATATCAGTTTTTTAGAGCGGGGAATACGATAGTGACAATATTTCCCTACCTACCGTTCACCCACTCCTGAAAAACCACCCCCTTTTCCGATTTTCAGGTGCTAAGCTTGCAAGGGATGGTCAAATCGTTTTTTTTTTTATATTAATTCGGATAAAATAGGTAAATATTGGCCATAGGTGACCTAACCCACCCCCGCAGGTTGAAACTACCCCCACCTCCTATAACGAAATATCAAATCAATCACTACTTCCACATCCAGATTTTCTATAAAAGTTTCTTACAACGAAAAAAACAAAAAAGCAACTACGATGATCTGCAAAGGATTCCGAAATTTTTCTCGATCCAAATGCATTACCTAATGACTTATGCAAGGTAACTTTAAAATTAGTCAGCATTTTATATTTGAAAAAATATCCTCCTGAAGAAAATTTTAATGACGTTAGATTCTAATTCATGCTTCAGCAAGATGAGGATGTTGATATACGTAAATTTCCCGACAGAAGCAGCCATACGCGAGCATACTCTTAGGGTGTACTATCAACGTCAAGCCTGGCTTTTCAATACGAATATACATCCGGTAAATTGGGGATAGACTATGGAAATGGATTTTTAGAACCAAAATTCTCTGCAGAGAAACTCATTCCAGATTCATTTTTTAAGCAAAATAATATAATTGTGCTTGTATGAGTGGATGTGTTAAGCGATATGGCTGTAAAAAAACTAGGTGTTAAATGTAGCTCATTCTGTAGGAATTGTAATAATTGCGTTCATCAAGGAATCACTTGAACAGAATGGTGATAGTCTTGATTACGACGTAAATTTTATTCCAGAAATAATAATGTCTTATGATAATGGTAACGATGGTAATGATGATAATTCTAGTGATGGTGGTAATGGCGATGAAGATGATGATTATGAATGTAACTAAATGGATTGTGACGTCCATTTCGACTCGGACGAACAGTGTGATAATGATTGTAAACGTCGAAAGATCCATTAGCATAGAATAAGAATTGTATATAATGAACCAAATGTAATGAATGAACATTGAATTAATAAAAACGAGATTATTTTTACACATATAATCAATGAAAAAACAAAAATATCTAATATATACCGATGACTCGTCTCAATTGATTCCCTACAAACCACTGAAGGAAAAGTTCACTTCGTGTAAAGGCTGCTAGCCCCCTGGTTGGTTGGGTCTCGTCTGATCCAGGTTTACTTATTTTATCCGAATTGATGAGAAAAAATCCTATCCGAAAAGCCTTCGCAAGTCCAACACCGGAAAATCGAAAAAGGGGAGGTTTTTCAAGATTGGGGGTAGTGCGTGAAGGATATGTCGGGAAATATTGTCACCATCGCATCGGGGTATACCGCGATTTTCATTGTCTTCCTGGCATTTCGTTACTGTGGTCAATATTTACTTATTTTATTCGAATTGACCAAAAAAAAAAAAAAAACGATCCGAAAAGCCCCCGCAAGCCTAGCACCGAAAAATCAGGAAAAAGGGTGGTTTTTCTGGTTTAGGAGTGAAGGGTAGGTCAGAAAATATCATCAACATCGTATTATTCACCCTTGAAAACGGGAGTATACCGTTTTCTAGCTGATTTTCGTGGTATTTCGTTATTGAAGGTCCCGACAAGCCCTTGCAAGCCTAGCACCAGAAAATCGGAAAAAAGAGTGGATTTTTCGGTTCAGGGGTAGTGGTTGGAGGTTAGGTTTGAAAATATTGTCACCATCGTGTTCCCCGCCCTCGAAAATGGAGTGAGATCTTGCGGTCCGGTCGCAGAACTTTGAGGGTAAAAGCTTTACCTCAAGGGACTACACGGCCATCATCCTTCCTATTAACGTATAACTTGTGTACGTGTGCTTTCGGGTGATGAATTGTTAGGATTCTTCTCATCTTCCTGTCCATTTATTATTATTATTATTATTACTTATTTACCATTATCCAACCCTAGGATATATCTAAAACATTCAGTGTTTTTCGTAATGCCTTTGAGGGTGTGTACCTATCACCTCGTTTATTGTATCTCGACACGTGAATCACGTGTCTGACATTTTAAAACCATTGCTAAAAATGTATTTTACAACAACCAAATATTTTCCGGTTGACAGGTATTATATGTTTGCCTACGCTGTCTCCTACATCATGTTAATTTACTGACAGTTAAATGTTAACTTAATAAATAAATTTTAGTAGAATGAAAAATATTTCCTCACGATTTGGACGAGGATTGTCAGTAATTCATTACCACAACCTTCGATGTAGAATTGCACACGTTTGTTTCGGAATAATAGGTACTTCGTAACAGGTTACTGCGGTAGTTTATTTTAAGACCCGGGCGCAGTGGAACAACGGTTTTTTGAATTATTTTTGGAAAAACTAATGTTTCAACTAATGCTAATAATTTCATCGTCTTGGATTCTTTTTTAGAATAATTAGAAAAATTTTATATTATACAGGATGATTTTGAATTAAAACTCGCCATACAATATTTTGCATATCGAAAATATAACAATAACATTTTCTTGGAAATGTATTTATATTAAATCAGTACACGGATATTCCCATAAAGCGAGGCTAAATCACATTATTCCTAATGAGTGTATGCCGCCAATACGTTTTGCAAGTAGCTGGAAAGCCTCATATAACTCGGATATTACCGTAAAAAGTATTTAAAAGCATTCAATTTTGATAAATGATATAATCACTGTATGGACTAATTAAGCCACAACCGAACTAAAATGTTTGTGAAACATATTATTACAGTCAGTACCAAATCCTTTCATACCCAAACAGTGGAGCGGATGGAGCTCTGAAACTCGCAGATTTAAGGAGATACATTTTTCGGAGTAGAAAGATATGGGATAAAAACCGTCTTGTTCAGAAATGTTTAACACATCAGAATCTCTTTTTACGAAAATTTTGGGTGGTACTGAAAAGAAATATGAGCGACTGAATCTTGATTATGTCTATTTTCGTACGGGCCTCCCCCACAAACTGATGTTTTTTTTTCTCCATAGCCAAGTAACGTAAATTACTAATTTTTGTTTCACTGATGTACTATTGGGTATGGCACGAGTATATAATTTTTAATGTAGAAAGCACCTTCAATTTTAGTTGTAGTTTTTTTTCCGAGCGGAACACGGCAGAATTGAAAAAGTTCCTACTTCAGTAGTGCTTAACGTTTTTTTTTCACGATATGGATTTCAATTTTTTTATGTCTGGTTGAATTGAAGCAATAGCAACATATGCCCTCGCATAACATATGGTTGTGTTCCAAAAATAAAGTTTTTAGAGCCATTTTTATAACGCCGTGTCTGGCGAGCGTTCTCCTCACTGGGAGTGCGAGAGAGAGCGAATTATCAAATTATCGACTACGGACGCGCATTGGAAAAGGAGCGCATTATAAATATAAATATTGTAGAACTCATCGCCGGGTTATTTTTAAAAATGAAATGTTTTTGGGGTAGAAATAATTGAAACCTCCTGTGCAATAATACAAGTAGGTATGGTAATAGTAGTAATAATAGTAATACTGAATGAAGGAAACACAAATCGGACGATGGGTAAACACAACAAAAATTGATGAAAGAAGGTTTTACATAACACATAACATAAAACAATATAGAGTACAAAACTAAAACTAAAAGTCTGAATCTTCCAAATTATATTGGGGCTCAATATCAGCATTTTTGCATTCATTACATTTGCACAGTTCAGAGCCCTTAAGATTCTCTTTGAAACAGTCACATTTCTGAGTAGAGCATGTCTTATCTTTACAGTAAATATTGAGTACCTCCCTAATTTCATTTGGTAAGGAAGCTTTCGTCGTCCACACGGGTTTCAATATATTTTCATGCTTCTGCCAACCATACGAAAATATATCGAGTTCCTCCGCGATAGGAATGTGACTGCTTTCCCAAATCTTGGTTTGGACCTGTAAGATTGATTTTTGCATTATAATATGGTCACGTTAATAAGTAAGTACATACTTAAAACGTGTTGCAAAAACGCGTCTTCACTCGGAGGAAGTTGTGCTGCAGATTTCTTGGTTTTCATCGTCATGTTATAACGAAGCTCGTTCAAGCTTGTGCAACTCTTTTGCTTGTACAATTTTTGTACAAAATTTCTCGCAGCGTCAGCAGCTTCGTTTGTTGGCAGCACTTCAAAAAATTGTAAACTTTCGAATATTTCAGGTGTTTTTATTAAAGTGTCAGACACTGTTTTCTTGCCAATTTTATAAAATAAACTCGTTGAGTCTGAATCTGTCGAAGCATGTACTGTTAGAAGGCTTTGGCAAGTTTCATTACTATCGAACTAACGTCAATAAACCTAGTTTTATTAGTCGATGAATTGGAATGTCCAATTTTATATACATATCTTCTTGTGCCGTAGAATTTCGGTTGTCGAAATGTAGTATAGAACTAGCACAAGCACATCGGTATCGTCACTTTTAATTATAATATTTGTGGTATATTTTGCTTCCTCGATAAGATGCACAATAAGGCGCGTGTCAGCCTCCTCATGATTACATCTAAAATGAATCGGGACTGTCACATCAGTGCTTGTAACTATTTTACATTCTTCACCAACATGAAATCCTCTCCCAATCGTTAACTTCGCATTTTTTGGAAGTTTAGGTCCAATGTTCCGGCATAAATACTCACACATAAATATGACCAAATTATGTTTATTTTCGGGACATTTTAGAAATTCCCTATATTTAGGAATGCTACGATTGCCCTGTATGGAATACGTAAAATTATCATTTTTATTTTCACGTCTCTGTCTTTCCATTTCTTTAATAGAATACTTCTTGTCATACCTAGCAAAAACTAAAACAACTTTTCCAGTACGCGTCCGTAGTCGGTAATTCGCCTTATCGTGAAAAAAAAGTTAAGCACTACTGAAGTCTCTCAATTCTGCAGTGTTCCGCTCGGAAAAAAAAATAACTACAACTAAAATTGAAGGTGCTTTCTACATTAAAAATTACATACTCGTTCCATACCCAAATAGTACATCAGTGAAACAAAAATTAGTAATATACGTTATTTGGCTATGGAGAAAAAAAACATCCGTTTGCGGAGGAGGCCCGTACGAACTTAGACATTCTCAAGATTCAGTCGCTTATATTTCTTTTCAGTACCACCCAAAATTTTCGTAAAAAGAGATTCTGATGCGTTAAACATTCCTGAACAAGTTGGTTTTTATCCCATATCTTCCGAAAATATTTTTTAATGAGCTACGACGTTCTATCCGTTACACTAAAAACCAAAATTGATAAACATATTTTCTAAGAAATTATTTTAATCTTTTAATACCAGTCGACTGATAACACAGGCCCACAAAAAAAGTGGTATGTCGGGTAGACCAGACCAGTGTATTCTTATGTATTTTGATCCGCTGAATCTGAATCCGAAGTCAGAATTGTCAGATTGGCTTGTTTTTTATTCCTAACCTCAAAAAACACCCGTAAAAAGCCGGTTTCTCGCCTATCACGCTCAAACGAATAGTTAGAAATTTTTTTAAATATATTTATTTCATAAGATCATAACGCTATAACCTCATATCACTGTACCCTACCCTATAACTCCATATAGTCCATTGAAATGTTACATTTAACCTTGCATTTTGGGTAGGACAAGGTTTTTTTTCGTAGTGTAGGGGGTCCGGTGTAAGCTTAAAATTGAGATTTTGAGGCCGGCGGCCACCGGCCGCCATTTTGAAAAAGGATTGTCAGTAATGGTGCTAATAGTTTTTGCTATCTATCTCCGTAATGGTACATCTTACAAAAAAATTATACAAAGGTTTTTGTTTAGAATCCAAGTATCTACAACTTTACTAGAGAATCTTTTTATCGGAAATTGAATAATTAAAAAATTATAACCCTCGGAAAATAGATACTTTTTTTCTTCAATTTTAACAAAAAAATACTTCACCTATTTTTTGTAGAGGATTTCATAACGAATAAATTTTATTTATACTTTTTTAATTCCCTTAATTCTGAAGAATTTTACAGCGCTGCGAAGGAATCAAAATGATAGATCATGGCTTACAAATTGAGAGATCGGCTACACACTCCGGATTTTTTTTGTTAAAAACTTTTTTAATAATTGTGGAAAAATATAAACATTGTCACCTGTGGTAATGGGCAACAATGGGCAGGCGGGTGCTCTGCGCCCTGCCCCCAAAATGGGGCCTCCGTAGGGCGTTATGGTGTTAGTAAACATATTAAGAACTCATTTGAGAGTGAAAGGCAAAATACTGGCTTTTTTAAAGGTGTTTTTTGAGGTTAGGCATGAAAAACGAGTCAATCTGACAATTCTGTCTTCGATTTCGTATTCAGAGGGTTAAAATACATAAAGATACACTGGTTTAGTTCCGTCGGACAGCCCACTTTTTTATGAGCCTGTGTAATCTAAAGTCACCGTTACTTATAGTTCTGATTAAACATCCTCTACAGGATATCTTCTTATTCCCATGTTTGGTATGCACATCTGAGTTGCTTGATACAGGCATCTTGCAGATATTTACAAATGTATTACCCTTGAACTTTTATTTCAATACATATTGTATTATTTGAAATCTTGCTTTATTGATTCATTAACTTTAAGTTTTACGTCTTGCAAGATAATTAACTGTATGTACAGAATTTTTATCTCTTTCGTGTATCACAGGACTGCTGTCCTAGGTCTCTCTTAAAAGTTATAAGAACCTCCTGAGAGTAGAAAGACACCGTCAAACTTTACAGCACGCTCAACAAATCTCGTTGTTTCTTTCAGGCGAACGGTGGTTAGATCCTCTACATGGACGCATAACCTAGAATGTAAATGTTCCTTGTGTCGTCCCAAAAAGGTGAACATATTCTGAATCGGAAGACGATCTGCAAAAAGAAAACATTGGAGTAATAACATTCAACTTCACTGAATTTTCATAATTCCTAATGAATAGAAGCCTGTACTCTACTTTGAAATAGTGTTAAAAACTTATTATTATACTCTTCGCAAAAACGAAGAGCATATTGCATTTGATCGGCACATTTCTAAAACCGGAAATATCGCTCGTAGAAAAAAAAATTTCATATCGTTGTGTTAGTGAACGAATTCTGAACAACTTTCTGTCCGTCTGTCCGTCCGTCCGCCACGTTTCTTGTAAGCACGATAACTTAAGAAAGAAAAGTCCGATTGTATTGAAATTTGGAAAGTAAGTTAGTGTTAGCTAGATGAAGAACCCTATTGTTTTTGAAGAAAATCAATCAGTAAATAAGAAAGTTATTAATCATTTAATTTAAAAAATATATTTTCTTCATTTTTGTCGCTTGTACTTAAATAGAAATCTTGCGAAATGTTATCTCTATTATATTTTCTTGTTTATACATTTTACTAATATATATTTCATAATAATATATTTAATGCGTTGAAATATGATTCTCGTAAGATATGCTGGGTAACACAGGAGATATGTAACACCCCGTAGCATGTTTATTTAAAAAGATATTATTTTTAAATTTGGTAGACCTATATAATTTGTGATTGTCCTTTTTCTAGTACAAACAAGAATTTATTTCCACTTCCGATTTCACCGGAAGTGACATCTACTTTGTTATTTTAAATGGCACCCTGTATATATTTTTTTACTATCTGGTTTTCCTTAAATTCCTCTTTTCAACTATGTATAGCAAGGTGGCATTCATTTTTAAAATGGCTACTGAAAACCATTTTATTGCATTAAGTCAAGTTGGCTATGGTATGAAATGTAGCGATAATTAATGCTTAGTGTGCTGCAATATCAAAAGAACCGTGGTACACAATTTTGTGTTTCATATTTGTTTTGTTCTAATCAGTAGCCGAAGAGAGACTTTGTACAATTTTTATATTAAAGAAAAATCTCTAGACTAAATCCACGAAATCACAAAAACTAAGATAGAAACACTAATTTTAGATTTTATCCATTTGTAAAATATTTATTTATATTTCACTTTTACCAATTAGATGGCCCCCGAGGTGTCCGGATTTTACGCCACTTGATTTGTTCATATGGGGCCATCTCAAGGAAATGGTTTATAAACCACTGCAAAATAGGAAAGGCTTAAAAATGAGAGTTAGGTTAGCAATAAATTAGTTTACTGAATTGCAGTTAGAAAATGTGCTTAGAGATATTGGCTACAAGAATTCGACGCTGCAGGGAAAATAATGGCCAGCATTTTGAGATTCTTCGAAAACAATTTTATTTAAAAGCAAGCAAAACCAGACATAACAATGAATTGCATTGGGTTAAAGTGAAAGATGAATAAATATTTTACAAATGGGTCAAATTTAAAGTTAGTGTTTCTATCTTAGTTTTTATGATTTCGAGGATTTAGTCTGGAGATTTTTATTTAATATAAAAATTCTACAAAGTCTCTTCGGCTACTGATTAGAACAAAAACTTTAGATGAAAAATCAAGTAATTACAACAGACTGAATTGAAGTAATAGTAGTTAGTATTTTTAAGCTTGTGTAGTACTAGGGATTATTTTGTTTTATGTTAGATTTCAACTAGGATAAATTGTTTAATTGTTTTTTATGTCAAAATTGGAGTTAATTGTTTGATTTTTTTTCACGTCCCACGAATGAGAGACGACACACCGAAGCACACACAGAAATAACTGAAACATTCTGCACCCCACGGATACAATCCATCCATGGACGTCTAACAGTGGTGATAAGGGTAACTCTTAAAGGAGGATGTAGTTCGAAAACATCTCTACCAGCTAGTCGGCGAAGTACCATAAGCATCTGAAAATCATCCCTAAGGAACCAATTGTCACAAGGTGGAGAAAATAAATGATGGAAAAATGTAGTCGGGTCGTGGCGCCTGGAGGGGCCAGACCATGGCAGATTGTTTTGAGGACTGCAAAACTACCTCTGCTATACACAATATCCCAACTTCTCCATTTGGCAACTCTCACATTTTATTTGCCGCATATTTCAATGTCCTTTCCCAAAAAAGGCTAAATTTCTTGGTTGGTTTTCAAGGTAAACAATGTACTTCCCTTCCTTTTTCGTTATAGTCAAAAATCCTATAAACAGATACCCTTAAACCCAGTGCCACCCAGCCATAGTCCTGGCACTACTTCACCCCTTAGGCGGAGAGACGTCCAGCAACGCAACCAAGTTTGGAGTCAAGTCCACCAAGTATCAACTGCTAGATCAGGGTTTTAACAGACACTAGAACCAGTGACATCAGTTTGCAAATAAGTGACATCAGTTACAGTGTGATTCAAAACTTAATGGGTGTGTGCTTGAAAAACATTAAGTGTGTTGGAACTCTCAAAGACTCAATTATATTAGATTAGGTAATTTTGACTTGTACATTGTAGTTTTAAACGCTGGGGACCAGCTTTCAACGGACGGGGGAAATGTGTCAAACGTAATTCCTAATTTAATTTATTAATAGACTATTTAAAGAATTCATAACAAACGTGCAGAATAATGTTTTATATAGTTTACAATTAATTAGTTCAATAACATTCATGTTTACAAGTATAAACCGAGAATTGCTGATTTGGTATACAAAGCTAACATTGAACTATGAATACCATGCATCATTTTCCGAGGTATTAAAACGAGGAGATAAACAATGATCGGGGAGTCTCTACGGGGGCGCCTGAGGTGCGTCTAGGTAGGCACCTGGACGCCGGGGTGTCTAGGCACAGGCCTCTGTTCGTTGAAAGCTTAGCGGGTTTGTATCCCAGAGTAAATCGTAGTTGTGATATCATTTTTAAAGTGTGTTGTTATCTTCCTATTGTTGTTATCAAATAAATGTTATTTTGTTTGAAGTGCAGTGAAGTTAATTCGTAGTCCAGGTATTCCTTCCTAATTTTCAGCTTGAGCACGTTTTAGGCGTGACAAAATGAAACACAAAATAGTGTACCAGGGTTCTTTTGATATCGCAGCACATTAAGCATTAATTACCGCCACATTTCATTCCATAGCTAACTTGACAGTGCAATAAAATGGTTTTCAGCAGCCATTTTAAAAACGGATGTCATCTTGGTATACATAGTTGAAAAGAGAAATTTAAGTAGAACCAGATAGGAAAAAAATATATACATGGTACCATTTAAAATAACGAAGTAGATGTCACTTCCGGTGAAACCGGAAGTGAAAAAAATTTCTTTTTTGTACCAAGAAAAGGTCAATCACGCATTATATAAGTCTACCAAATTTCAAAATAATATCTTTTTAAATAAACACATCAAAAATTTTAATCCAGTTTTTAAGTCTATCCGTGGCAGACAGGAGCTTCTAGCACTCCCCCTCGAATCTATTTCCAAGTCGAATCGGACCGGACCTACCCCGCCCAGCGTCACACCCACCTCGGCGATGTTCTCCGTGGTTGCCTGGCTGGCTCCGGGCTAGGATCCGGTGTGGCACATATATTGTACTTAAACTTAAAATAAAATATTACTGTTGTTGTTTTGGCTTGCAATCCAAAGATCGTGTGTTCGAATCCCACACAGGTTAGATGTTTTTTTTTTCAACTTTTTTTCATATTTTTTTTTTCACAACAAAATTGGTATCACAAAATTTGGGATGTCCAAAAACTAACATTATTTACAAGAAAACTGCGAAGAGTATCCTATAGAATGTGTAACAATTATATAAAAGCTCAGTAAATTGGCGAAAGGTACCTACGTTTTTAGCTTGTTTTATATATGATCCCTGTTGAGTCGACACCACAATGCATCTAATTAATTAATTGCATTTGTTTTTTCAGATAAATTTGCACTCACCTATCTATAAAAATATAAAAACTACCCTCATGCACATTTATTATTTAATTAAATAATATGTATAAATTATATTGCTCATAATGTTTTAGAACACATTTTTACCGTTCATCTAGTTAATGTTCTAGAGACAACAGTAATTATCTAAATGCAGTTGTTATTATTTTCTGTGTACATACATCAAACTGATAAGTGAATATAATAGGCCAATTATCGGTTATTTCCAACGTTGTTTGAAAAAATGAAAATATTTTAAATATTTAATGTGAAAGATCATTTCTACTAAGTGAGCTAATAATTGCACACTCCTAGATTTTATTTCATAATTACTTCCACATTCACGAAGCGAGGTGGAGGTCTAGTAACGGTAAAACAAAAATTTTAACTTTTTTTTTGCTTAAATCGGCTTAGAATATCATGAAAAAATATATCTGTCGGACTGTCTGTCTGTAACTTTTTTATGCGCACGATTATTCTAGAACGGTTTATGATATTGATCTGAAATTTGGTGTCCTACGACAAAAAATAAGAACGCTAGGAGCGATACAACTGGAAGTTTACAAATTCCAAGAAAACGTGTTTTTTTCTCATCTCTTGCGAATATCTAGATAAACGTTGGTTCTAGGAAAAAACTGGTAGGTCTCTATTAGAAAAATTATAAAATGATGATGAATTTGCTTCGTTGAAAAATTCCTGTAGGATTAATGGTTTCGCTGCTATATACGTTTAAAGAAATTTCGATTTCGCCTGACAACAATTTTCAAATTAAATGTCATGGGGTCAAGATATGGCTAGGCAACCTAGTGGCGATCTATTAGCCTACGTGTTATCTTTTATATAAACTATTTCTTATCTAAATAATAGATGAAGGTATTAATTTCTTACGCCGGATCTTAGACTATAAGCGTAGGTTTAATATATTTTTATTTACAACAATTAAGGTCTCTATTTTGAAAATGGTGGTAGTTGATTAAAATCGGCTAAAATTTAAAATGACCTAAGTACTTTACATCTCAAACAATTGAAATGTTTATCTTCTTACCAGGATGAAACTTTTTTACATGTGCCTTATAATTGGAGAATTTGGAGTAGGTAATATTACAAGTCGAACAAAACATTGTAGTCCACAGTACAGCGCCCTTTTTTTTAATGATTAGTAACAGGCTGAATTTTCGTGAGTAGCTTCACTTTGACGAGACGCCCAACTTTTCTCTCTGCGAAAATTCTCGGTAGTGGTAGCTAATAACTGCGCTTGGGTGTATATATTAGGGTGGGCTGAAAAACACGAAAATTTGAATTTACAAATGGCCCACTTACTAACTTATTACTATGTATCTAAAACTAATTCGGGTAGATTTTTAGCCAAATCGGTGAATATCTAGCTGGCCCACCAGGGCCTTGAAAATGAAAGAAAGGGCCAATTTTTCGATTTTTAACATTTTTTAAATTGACATTTGAAATTTTTTTTGACTCTTTATTAATGCCTAAATGCGCGTAGCAAAAGTTTTTCGAATAAAATATTTTTCAATTCCAGGGAAATTAGAAATTTGTCACTAAAACGTAGAATTCAACGAAAATAAGGTTTTCTGTATAAAATTTCTAATTTCCCTGGAACTGAAAAATATTTTATTCGAAAAACTTTTGCTACACGCATTTAGGCATTAATAAAGAGTCAAAAAAAATTTCAAATGTCAATTTAAAAAATGTTAAAAATCGAAAAATTTGCCCATTCTTTCATTTTCAAGGCCCTGGTGGGCCAGCTAGATATTCACCGATTTGGCTAAAAATCTACCCGAATTAGTTTTAGATACATAGTAATAAGTTAGTGAGTGGGCCATCTGTAAATTCAAATTTTCGTGTTTTTCAGCCCACCCTAGTATATATGTCGATTGGGTGATTGTTCAAATTTTATTAGTAACAGTTAGTTTTTTAGTTAAATCTTGAGATAATTTGATAAAAAACACGAAAAAACGTTTGTCCTACAAAATCGATGGTTTGACCGAAGCGTCCCCCACCCCCAACATGTTCAAATAACGAGGTCAAAAAAATTATTAGTAACCAGCTGATCTTTTTACTATTGCTTAATAAATGTTTTTAAAATGAAATGGCCACATTGTCCTACAAATTGAATGGTATGTTTTCCAGTCCTACGCTCGGAAATTGTCAGTTCCACGCTAACACTTTTCTCATTAGTAACTGTAGGACAAAGATAACACATGATAGGTTAGTGTATTCTCTGCCCAAATAAAACAGTGCCTTACAAAAAAATTGGTATGTATCGCTAGTCCGACAAAAATTATTTTAAGTAACGAATTATTTTATAATTGCGGTTTTGGTAAATTAATATACTTTTATTACTTAAGCGGAATTCTGATATCTACCAAAAGCAGATAGATTCAGATTATCAAAAAACAACATTTCCCTTGATTTTAAACCCTAATTTACAAATTTACATTCGTTGCGAACATTTGAATTTTTCATGCACTTTTATATGTTTTATTAAATGTTCGACTACAAGACCGAAAAATTTTCTTTATAATTCTAATGTAATATTATTTTTAATGTTTAAGTGTTTATTTAATTAGGTTTTCCACACCGTAAATTGCATAAAAAACACTCCAGAGTCACTCTTTATTTCGCACGAATTAGACAATCCGACAACCTGCCAAATTATTTTGGCAATAATATGTTATTTGGGACAAACACGGGGTTTATTTTAATTAACTAATTAACTTGCGGAAACGTAGCCAAGGCAACCGAAAAACAAACTCTTTAACAAACGTTTAACGAATGTAAAATAATATAAAATTAATGAAATTTCAAAATAAGTGTTTTTAATTTTTTATCACTTTTTTTGTAGGACATTAGTAAAATCATGTTCCACACTTTATTCCCAAGAGAAAAAAACGAAAATTAGGTTGTTACTAATGAGAAAAGTGTTACCGTGGAACTGACAATTTCCGAGCGTAGGACTAGAAAAACATACCATTCAATTTGTAGGACAATGTGGCCATTTCATTTTAAAAACATTTATTAAGCAATAGTAAAAACACAGCTAGTTACTAATCATTTTTTTGACCTCGTTATTTGGACATGTTGGGGTGGGGGACGCTTCGGTCAAATCATCGATTTTGAAGGACAAACGTTTTTTCGTGTTTTTTATCAAATTATCTCAAGATTTAACTAAAAAACTAACTGTTACTAATAAAATTTGAACAATCACCCAATCGAAATATATACACACCCAAGCGCAGTTATTAGCTACCACTACCGCGAATTTTCGCAGAGAGAAAAATTGGGCGTCTCGTCAAAACGAAGCTACTCACGCCTGTTACTAATCATTTAAAAAAAGGGCGCTGTACTGTGGACTATTGTGTTAAATCACGTAGATCAAGTAGTAAAATATTAAAATCACAACTATGAGGTTATAATACAGGGAGATCGAGAAAGACTGAACGTGCCGCTCCCTAAAGATTGTTTTTGTGCCACCTACATACTGCATACATATGTACTATTTTCTGGTACTTCCAACATTTTCACGTTGGCGACACGTTAAATATAGTCAATTATAGTATTTACACAAAATGCGAGTTTCTTTATTAACTTGCCACACAAGTGACAGTGAACTGATTGCGTTGAAAAACACTGATTTATTAGTCAGAAAGGGAGATAAATGATAAATCAAACACAAGCCAATAATAATAACATTCAAGAAAATGACAGACATCAGATTGGTAACAGTGACTAGAAAACCAGCCGTTACTCCTAGCAACATAGGAAATTAGTTTTAATAATGTATGTACAATAGAAATCAATTTTGATCATTTTAGTGACTTTTCCGTGTGACGTCACGTTCAGTCTTTCTCGATCTCTCGGTATAATCGCAGGAATACCCTTGACAATTCGTATCGCGCATGCGGAAGCGCTTGTGTCAATCTGTCAGCTTATCGCTTATCGGTGTGGTGTCTGTCTGTAGGCGATATATGTCTACAAAACTATTTGACGAAGAAAAGTAATATTTGATAGGCAGTTGACACTATTGCCAACGAAAAAATTAAACATACTTTTACTGAAAAATATACATTTAACGATTGTACTAATAAGTTTAATGAATAAAGCTTGGTCGTTGCTATGTAGGAGAGTGTTTATGAAGAAAGCGTTGCAACTTTTTCATGAGTTTTCAAAATGTTCAACTGCTCAAAGAATATTTTATAACTTCCCGTTTTCTCTTTCAATTGCATCAAGGCTCTGGTTGACCTACTGTAAGTCTTAATATCCTGGGTATTACAAGCTTAGAATTATTACATGCTTAGAATCAGATTGATAGGCAGATATTTTTATTAAAATTGTTATTAAAATTAAAAGCATATGGCCTCTCGAACAAGGTGTGAACAAGGTTATCTTTCAAATCGCCAACAAATAATCAAAGTAAATAATAACAAGCCAGGGCCTATCGTAAACAATTTCGGGGTACCCTAAGGAAGCGTCCTCGGGCCATTATTATTCATACCATATATTAATGACCTCGGGAATATCTTGAAAAAATGCAAGAGCCATCTTTTTGCAGATGTTACGTTAATATGTTATGCTCATAATGATTTTAATAAATTGGTGGACACGGTAAACTTGGAACTAAGATACATCTCAAATAAATTCAAAGAAAGTAAATTAAAAGTAAATGAAATTAAGTCAAAATGGATGTTTATTGGTTCAAATTGCTTATACAACTCATTTAAAGAACGTAATTTAAATGTAATTTTAAATAATGAAAATGTAGAACATGTAAAACATATTAAATACTTAGAGCTCGTTATGGACAGGGAACTAAAACTAAATGATCACGTTAACTATGTGTCTAAGAAAATAGGTAAAAGAGTTGGCTTCTTTAGAAGAATAAGTTAATGTCTGTCAATTGGAAGTCAAATGACCATATATAATCATTTAATTCGGCCACACTTTACATACTGTTGTTCATTAATTTATACCTCAAATGCCAACAATGAGACATTACAAAAACTTCAAAACAAAGCAATGCGAATTATTTTAGAATGTAACTTGTATGCAAGCTTTAACTTGATAGTAAAAAACCGCTGCCCAAGGAATCACTACTTCCAAATCCAGATTCTCTATCCAAGTCACTCACAACGAAAAAACTTTGTATGTGAAAATAATTGTTTATGGAACTTTAATAATATAATATTTGAAATCCTCTACCCCAAAAACCCATAAAACGATACCCCACATAGGTAGTGGGGTGGGGGGTGGTGATAGGGGGGTGATAGTGGGGGGTGGATGAAGTAAAAAAATATTTTGAGGTTTCTGGTTCCTGTACATACACTAAATCACATTTTTTTTTCATCCCCTTTAATAAAAGGGTGGGGTGGTAATGGGGGTGGCTAATGCCAAACATTTTTTTGAGACCTTAGCTTCTCTTGTATATACTAAATACCAATTTTATGGACTCTTACCTGCTTGATTGATCTATTTACTCCAAATTTACCCCAATTTACCCCTCAATCCTTCGACGGAACCAGATGAAAATATAATATAGTTCTAGATCTCGTTAAAGTACATATGTGTACCAAATTTCAAGTCAATATCTTAAACGGTTCCAGAGTAAACGTGCGCACAAAAAAAGTTACAGACAGAAATTTTTTTTGCTGAAACTTAAAATCTCGACGTTTCATGACATTTTAAGCCTATTTGGACAATAAAAATTTTAAAAAATTTTTTGTCGTTACTATACTTCCACTGGACGTGGAAGTAAAACTGGTTCGACACTAAGACCTATTTTTACATATACACAATGATTTCTATTTATAAAATTGTAAATGACTTATTACCAAATTACTTTAAAGAACAAATAAGATTTGCAAGTGATGTCCATCAATATAGTACTCGGCAGAAATACAATATTTATATTAACATAACCTCTAAAACTAGCTTTATGAATAGCTTGTTCCATTCTGGTCTTATCCATTTTAATGCTTTAACTAGTGACATAAAAAATGCTAGTTCTGTAATAGTATTTTATATAACAAGTGGCCAAAATGGGTTTTTTTACAATTGGGGGTTTATAGTACGAGCCGAAGGCGAATGCTATAAACCACACGAGTAAATAAAAAAAAACACATTTTAGTCTCGAGTTATATACAAAGTTTTTTGTATCGCCATTCGAAGTTAGAAAACAATATTATTTTGTAAAAATAGACTAAATTCTATTGCTGTTTCCATAGAAACCAATAAGTTTTATTTCACACTGTTAAATAAAATTTCTTTATTTCACTCTTTTTTCTTTATTTGGCATTTGTCAATAATAACATAGTTTTGATTCATTGGAACTATCAAATTAACGTCATTTTAGGATATTGCGTTACAAAAAACTATTTAAAACAAAGCTTCATAACCACCTGAGATCGTTGAGTTAAGCTGTTTCTATTTACGTAGAATTTAGATAAAAATATGTAATATTAGATATAGAGTAGATACAAGTATGTAATATTCAACTATTCAACTTATTTGTACCTTTATAAATGTACCTGTGACATGTAATATCCTTGAGATAAATAAACTTCATTTCATTAGAATCAGGTATATGAGGTATTACCTTATATACTGGCAGGAAGGTAATAAATAAAATAAAGTAAATCTAGTGATACATTTTTTTAGCTCCCCCTGTAGATATTCTCGGGTCTAATTAAAAATAATTCACAACTTATAAATTATTGTATGGTAATTTAATTTTGTGGAGTTGCATGATTTAAAGGGAAAAATTTCACAATCAAGTAATTGTTATATTTTTTAAAACTTGCGTGCATTGAAATTATTGTGTGAATAATTAAAACTAGAGAATTTATGCATTTTTACTTTTTGAGATATGGGTTAGCTCGACTAACACCATAAAATATGCAAGTCAAGTTTCTAAATAAATGCAAGTAAATTTAATTTAAATCACCGTCCTTGTTTGAAATTATGAAAAGTGGCGCTTTAGTAAATAATATATATTTTTTTAATATGTCGTTTTATCTAATGAACAACTACTACAAGAAAGACAGCTGAAGCTATTTATGAGATTAATTATTCATTAGTTAGCAGTCAACAGTAGTAATAAAATATATTGCAGTTTATAACGAGCGTTTAAAAAATAACGGAGCAAGCGAAAATGCAGGGTTTAGATTGGTGTCCATTAAGAGTCGAGATTAAACCAAAGTTTAACTAGAAGTTTAAACTAAAGTTTTACTGAGGGTTTAAACTGTAGATTTTAGTGTTTTGTAAAATATCGTTTTATATGTGCTTGTCAAGATCGTCAGTGTTATCGCCGTTTTGTTGGTTGGTATTGGTAATTATAGGTTGGTAGCATAGTGACAAATTATCCATTGATATCATCTTCATTACTGTTACTTTGACTTTTCATGATGAAAATAGTTTATTGATTAGTTGGTAAAACAGTCGCCATTTTGTTATTGTAATTAGAGAGTAATTAAAAAAAATAATCTTAAATACTATTTTTCGTAAATATATAGCATTACCTAAAAGCTCCAGTTGTTTTTTACCTGTTTAAAGCACTTGCTTTAGAGATAAATTCCACTCGCCATATTGGATTGTGATTTTTTTTGTTTTGATTTCAGACTCGTAATCAGCAAGCCCAAAAACATATATATACTACGTAAAGAGCAGTAATTTTCTCAACTGGAAAAAGTGTTTTTCTGAAATCGATCAGGAATGTCTACATTTTCGGCGCAATTTCAGATCCTAAAATACGCTATTCTAGTATTTTAATCCGTTGCAAAGCAACTACCAGAAAACAGTCCGGGAAAGTTATCTTTCCCGAACTGTTGTTTCGGCGCGATTTCAGATCGAAAAATGCACAATTCCAGTATTTAGTCCGTTGCTAAGAAACTATCAGAAAACAGACCGGAAAAGATCCGTTGCCAAGCAACCATCAACAAAACCGTACGGGAATGTTACTTTCCCGACCTAAGCCGGGAAAGTAACATTCCTTTATGGTTTTTATGTATATTTTAGACAGTAAATAACTACTTGCATGCAGACAAACCAACTCACATTAAAATTGCATTTATTAGTAAGAAGTTAGATTGTAATGAAGAAATGTTATGCATTAATGCAAATTCCTGAATGTATAATAATATTGATTGTGATTTTAGAAAAAATAGTATGTGTACTTCGGTGTGAAAGCACATTCCCGGACTTCGATGTTTGCTTTTGCATTGTCGCGTCGTCCGGAAATGTATTGCTTTCACACCTAAATACACAATATACTATTCCCGTCCTAAGCCGGGAAAGTGGCTTTCCCGGACTGTTTTTTATATATATTTTAATATGTATATATTTCTTTACTACTTTAAATGTCTCCACAGTCCTACCTCGCTTACCTTGCCCACCGCAATCGAATGTCAGTGTTAGTATTATAGTACAGTACCTAGACAATAATACACCGTGACCTAGACCTAAAAAATATCCAAAACATCTAAATATACTCATATTATCAAAAATACAATACCGCGACGCCCGTACCATGTCGATACGGAAAGAGGAAGACTTGTAGTTGATCCGCATCGTAAATCGCACGCCGAAATTCGGCTCGACACGAACGAATCAAAATTGAAATGTTTGGCATTTTTCGTTTGACGTTTCTCGATCGCGATTTTGTGTTAGAAGAGTGTCTTTCGATCAACTCTTTCCGTTGCAAAAAAGAGATAGTCGACCTTCCCCTGTTAATAACTAATCAACCATAAATAACACAACAACGAAAGATAACCTAACAGACGTAGAATATAATTCTAAATCGACCTGCACCTGTTCCTATCCCATCAGATATGTTTAAAAAAAGCCTTTGTTAATGCAAATTCGCAAAGAGTAAGGGGTACAGATGTGTAGGATTAATGGTTTCGCTGCTATATACGTTTAAAGACAAAATTTCGATTTTGCCTGAAAACAATTTTCAAATTAAATGTCACCGGGTCAAGATATGGCTAGGCAATCTAGTCGCGATCTATTAACCTACATGTTATCTTTTATATAAACTGTTTCTTATCTGAATAACAGATGAGGGTATTAATTTCTTGTGTCGGATCTTAGACTACTAGGCAAGCGGGTCAGCTACGTCTATGTCTCCCTATGCGATAGAGATATTGACGTCACACAGCTATAACATGAAAGCGCCACGTGTTGATATGTTCTTGATTAATTTTGAAGCCTATAGAGACCCTTGAGAATTTTTTTTTTTTTGCATTTTGCTCTAGAATTAATAGATCTTTCAGAAAATGTAATAAAAAAATGCTAAATGAGCCTATTACAGACGAGTGACAACAAGTGGCTTTTATTCCGAATAAAGCATGCTATTTTTTCTTCAGACATCGATTAGCTATAAAAAAATAAAGATAAAAAGTCTCGAATTTCACCACCAAAAACGCATTGTGTTAATATCGCATGGCCGGCGTATTAAATAAAATACGCGTTGCTATGGATATTACTTTTTTTTCAATCGTTCCAAAAGTAGGTACTTTCGGTACGATTTTTTGTACCGAAAGTAGCGTATTCTGGTACTAGCCCCGAAAGTAGCTATTACGGGTACTAGTACTGTAAAATGACAGATCATCTAAGCGTCAATGTCAATTTGCAGGTTATATTTTACTATGAATCACATTAGTCACATTCGTACTCGACGAGAAAGAGTCGTGTTGCTATGTTAACAAAATAATGACGCTTAAAACTGTCAGATAATAGTTATTTCAAAGCGGACAGTGATGACAGTACAATTAATATCAATATTTATAAATAGTCAAAGTATATCAATTTTTAATTTCAATAAAGAGAAGATTGAAGAAAAAATATTGTACGTAACACGCCCCGAAAGTGCTTTTACTAGACTCATAAGCTTCCAGGTCTCGCCTACGGCTCGTCCTGGATTTTCTTACTCGTCCAGTAAAAGACCACTTTCGGAACTTGTTATGTAAATAGGTAAATAACTATTTTCTGCTGCTCACAGTATCACAAATAGTTATTTACATTACTAGAGCGAAAGTTTACTTTTAGGCGTGAGGTGATTTTTGAATGGTCGAGGCGAAGCCGAAACCTTTCAAAAAACACCGAACTAATGTGTAATGTATTATATTTTTTTCTACTACCGAAAGATATTATGAAATTAAATCATAAACGGAAAAATGTATAGAACCTTTTTTGTTGGAAGTCGTATTCTGAACATGTTTACCTATGTTCGTTTAACCTTAAAAACGCATACTTTTCGAGATATATATGTCTAAGTGAAAAAAAAACACGAAAAAACGTATATATATGTATATATCTCAAAAATCATTTCTTTTTTTTTCTGCACATAAGCAAAACCTTGTTCAAAAAGTTGAATTTTTACTTCCTATGCAGAGAAACTGCTGTTCAGAATTTTTCTCAGCTATTTTCCTAATTTGAGTGGACTAACATATATAAAGGTACAAATAAGTTGAATAGTTGAATATTACATACTTGTATCTACTCATATCTAATATTACATATTTTTATCTAAATTCTACGTAAATAGATACAGCTTAACTCAACGATCTCAGGTGGTTATGAAGCTGATTGGTTATGAAATGATTTAAAACTAATTATTTCATGAAATTATTTGAAGTTTTTAATAAATTTTATAGTTTAGGAGGCTGTCTGTGAACATTGTTTCCATGCCAGCGAAACAGTTACTATCTGTCATAGAGGTTATGTTAAACATTTTAATTTCTGGTGGTTTCAAACTAAAATAAACAATTATGTTTGGTGGCGATGAAAATGGGATACAAGAATCAGCTAATATTGCGTGTGCCTCGCTTTACCTCAAGAAATCCAAAGCAAGATATATGCAAACTTGTGAAGCATTAAAATTTATTTTTTTTATTTTCCTGTCCTAGACACAAAGTTCTATTTTCGTAGCTGCCAACGCCTTAGCAACCAGGTAACTCGAATTTTTACTTTACTTTACCGGCCTAGGCCGGGAAAGTAACATTCCCGTACGGTTTTGTAGATCATTGCTTGGCAACGAATCTTTTCGGTCTGTTTTCTGATAGTTTCTTAGCATCATACTAAAATACTGGAATTGTGCATTTTTCGATCTGAAATTGCGCCGAATATGTAGACACTGCCGATCAATTTCAAAAAAAGGTCATTTATATAGACGGTAGTAGAAAAAAATACTTTTACATCCGTTGTTAATGGCAGCGCACAGCCGTCTAAAAAGTCAAACTTCAATGTCATGAAATGAGTTAAGATATGTCATGTTTTTCTGACGTTTGCACTGTTTGCAGAAAAAATAATTTATCACGGCTGAATTCATGGTATATCGTAAACATGTATTTTTCACCTATTTTGTCATATCGATCTATTTTGTGATAGAAAATTTGGTAAAAAGTGTCATACCAACTCATCCAACTTCCAACCTTTTCAAAAATTAATTACCTATAATATTGTAATATGTTGCAACCCCTTAAAATTTAAGGTTATGTTGGTTACTAAAAAGTAAGCACAGACTTCAACAGATCGAATGTCTGAATGTAGTGTATTTGCACCTACTCGAGAAAGAACCTACCAGAAGTTAGTTCTAGTGACATCTGGAATTATCTAGAGAATGGTGGCATCATAGAAAAATCGAGATCTGTCATTTTTAGGTATAAAAGACCGACCGCATTCTCAGCGAGTAGTTCAGAAAGTTCAGAAAGTATAGAAAGTGAGGTTAAGACTTCAAAGAGAAACAAAGTGAGAAACATTGTGATTTTTAGTCAGTAAAGTGTATTTAAATTAATAATAGTATTGTGAAGTATCCAGTAAATATTTAATAAAGTGTGTTAGTGGGCATCTCTTGTTATAATTTTTGGAACCCACGGAATTTGCAAGGGGTAGTTTCCTAAGGGTGGAAACACGCTACAAATTGGTGTCAGAAGTGGGATTTTATGACAAGAGGAGCTCTGAAGTTGTGCCGGAGTGTTCGAGCTAGCACGGAGGACTAATTTACTGGACATTGTTTGAGGGTTATTTTCGAACAGGAAAATAGTGTTAAGTGCATTTTTGAGACATTGTAGAACATTTTATTAGGACATTAGTGTGATAATTAAATCCTTTGAACTGAGAAGTGATAGAGACACTGAAAAAGACTCATTTAGTGCGTGAAAATTTCTATTGGGACATTAGTGGAGATTATTAAATTCTCTGAACTGGATAGTGACAAAAGACTTTGGATAAGACTTTTTCGTGCTGTTTCGAGATTTTTCTGGAAAGTTCCATTACCGATATTGACGTGGCAGTTAAATTTATTTTATTTTAACATAATCGTATGCCCATTACAACAAGAAGCATGGCTACGGATAAACAAATGAAGGACCTACTTGCGGAATTTAAGAAGATGATGGACCAGCAATGTCAAGAAGAAAAAACCGAACTGCAAAAAATTATAGAAGACCAAGAAAAGCGACGTCAGAAAGAAAAAGAGGATGAAGAAAGAAGGCATCAGAAAGAAAAAGAGGATGAAGAAACAAGACGTCAGAAAGAAAAAGAAGAACAAGAAAAGCGATGTCAAGAAGAAAAAGAAGAGCAAGAAACAAGACGTCAAGAAGAAAAAGATGAATTAAAGAAAATGATGGAAAATCTGGAAATAAGACGCCAACAAGAAAAAGAAGAACAAGAAAGACAGCGTCAAGAAGAAAAAGAGGAACAAGAAAGATGCCAGGAAGAATTAAGGAAAATTCTGAGCGATCAAATAAAAATACAACAGGACGCAATCATTTCTGTCAAGGAAGAAGTTAAAGAAGAGATAAACAAGGTCGAAGATAAAGTAGGTGAAATCAAGACCGAAGTCGGTCAAGTAAAAGGAAAAGTAAATAAGTTTGAAGAAAAAATGAGTGAGTTCGAAGAAGAAGTCAAAGGAGAAATAGACCGGCTTAAACGACAGTTGAGAGATAGAGGAAGCCAGCAGGTGGTATCATCAGGACAGCGACTAAAACCTCCTTCTTTTGATGGCCAAAGTTCCTGGACGACATACAAGAGGCAGTTTGAGGCAGCAGCGTGTGCGAACAATTGGAATAATGAGGAAAAGGCCATGGCATTAGTTCTAGCACTAAGGGGCCAAGCTTCAGAGTTACTCCAAACCATGCCAGTTGAGAAACAAAGGGACTTTAAAGTCTTGGAAGCGGCATTAGACTTGAGGTATGGCGATCAACACCTTGCCCAATTATACCAGGCTCAGCTGAAATCCCGGATGCAAAAAGCTGAGGAAAGTTTACAAGAATTTGAAGCTGCGATAGAGAGACTGGCACACCTGGCGTATCCAAGTGCATCTAAAGAATTCCAGGAACAATTAGCCGTGGGGGCCTTTTTAGATGGTATAAGGGACGAAGAGGTCAGGCGAGTTCTGAGGCTGACGAGACACCAAAGTAGTAGCGAAGCTTTGGTGCGTGCACTGGAAGTAGAAGCCGCATATAGGGATACTCCAAGGTCGAGAGTGCGAGCTGTGACTCTCGAAGAATCGCAACCAGAAATGAATCAGAACCCTATGTTGACTGAGATGCAGAAAATGTTTACCAAACTATTCGATAAATTGGATGGCCTAGGAAAGCAGGATAAACAGCAAAATAAAGGAAAGCCGAGTGGTGGTATTAAATGTTACAACTGCGGCAAGTTAGGGCATATTAAGAGAGATTGTCGACAACAAAGCCCGGAGAAGGTAAATGCCGCAGTTGTCGAAGAGTCGTATTGGGACAAAAAGAATCTGGAGACTTTACTGAGAGACTTGCACAGAATGGTAAAGCAATTGCTGGAGAGTTTTTCAGGGAAGCAAAGCAAGCAACCAAGCAGTGGGGAGCCAAGTGGGGGTATTCGATGTTATAGCTGTGGAAAATTAGCGCATGTAAGACGAGATTGTCAACAGTGGAACCCTGAGGTTGTACATGCCACTGGAGAAGTGCTGGCTGGTGAAAGCGATGCCCCCAGGGAAATAAAGGTTTGCCAGCTTCGAAGAATCCCAAGTAGTTTACCATCACCAGGTTGTGTAAGCGAAACGAAAGAGATTCCAGAGAATTGGACAAAGAAAGCTTTAAGACAAGAGCAACTGGACGATACGGAAATTGGACCTATGTTGAAAGCAGTAGAAAGAGGAACACGCCCAGAGTGGAAGGATGTTTCAGACAAAGGAGTGGGGCTGAAGGCTTTATGGTCACAATGGGGTTCACTTACGGTTGTAGACGGGCTGTTGAGGAGAGCATGGAAAAACCCGGATGGGAAGCAGGTTGCCATGCGTTTAGTGATTCCCAGGTGTCGTGTACCAGAAGTACTCCAGAAAGCGCACAATGAAACATCCGGCGGACACCTTGGAGTAAACAAGACGTTGAGTAAAGTACGAGAACGATTCTATTGGGTCAATAATCGCCAGGATGTGAAGGCTTGGTGTCGCAAATACAAGAGTTGTGCTGCCAATAAGGAACCACTATCTGAGAGCAACTATGCGAATGAAAGTCGAAAACAGCCAAAGAATGACCGAGAACAGATTACCAAAACTGGTAACCGAATGAAGGCTCGTTATGGTCGGAATGCCAGTACAAGAGGATTCAAGGTGGGAGATCGGGTCTGGCTGTACAACCCACAGCGGAAAGAATGGAAGTCGTCGAAGCTTCAACCACCTTGGGAAGGACCGTTTCAGTCATTACCCGAATTAATGATGTCGTCTATCGGATTCAACGAACTAAAAAGTCCAAGATGAAGATCGTACACTTGGATAGACTGGCGAAGTATGTGAAGGAAACTGAATTGCCTGACCGGGACGTTCAGGCTTAAGGAGGGGGCAGTGTAATATGTTGCAACCCCTTAAAATTTAAGGTTATGTTGGTTACTAAAAAGTAAGCACAGACTTCAACAGATCGAATGTCTGAATGTAGTGTATTTGCACCTACTCGAGAAAGAACCTACCAGAAGTTAGTTCTGGTGACATCTGGAATTATCTAGAGAATGGTGGCGTCATCACAGAAAAATCGAGATCTGTCATTTTTAGGTATAAAAGACCGACCGCATTCTCAGCGAGTAGTTCAGAAAGTATAGAAAGTGAGGTTAAGACTTCAAAGAGAAACAAAGTGAGAAACATTGTGATTTTTAGTCAGTAAAGTGTATTTAAATTAATAATAGTATTGTGAAGTATCCAGTAAATATTTAATACAGTATGTTAGTGGACATCTCTTGTTATAATTTTTGAAACCCACGGAATTTGCAAGCGGTAGTTTCCTAAGGGTGGAAACACGCTACAATATAATAGTCATATCATTGTTTTCAGTAGGTTTAACACTAAACATAATGAAAACAATGATATGACTATCATATTATAGGTATTTAATTTTTGTAAAGATTGGAAGTCGGACGAGTTGGTATGACACTTTTTACCAAAATTTCTATCATGAAATAGGTCAATTGATACTGACAAACACTAACACAAGTATGGAATGACGGATTTCACAGGTGCTGTTGTTGAATTAATATGAGATGGTACTACATTAATCATAAAATTAATAATACGGAATCATTCTACCCACAACTTGTGATTATTTTACTAAGTAATCGTCATTTCGTGATGGCAGACCGACGCGATAGGTACCTTTACTATAATAATTCGGTTCGGAATTACGCAACCGTTTACCTGACTTCTTCATCAGTTTGAGAAGGAGTGAAATGATGTTAAATGATAATGATTTTATCTGTTAAGCATGAAGGAGACAGTTTAGATATATTCATACTTATTTGGCTAAGCAATTGCAGTAGTAGTAGTAGCTACCAGATTAAAATTTGTCTGATCAATCAGACATACATTACAGATTTACAGCGCCACACCATATAGTACAGTAGTTGTAGTATACGCAAGAACGACAAAAACAATAAACTAAAAATAGTTGGTAAAACAAAAAGTGCACTGTCCCCAAAAGGCAATACCCCTGAATTTCGAAAAAAATCACTTTAATTTTAGCTCGTTAATTGGCCAGACCAAGCAAAAAATAATGGTTAGAAAAATAAACAAATAAAAAAAAGTCTTTTTGTTTTCTATTTTATATCTGACAATCGTGAAAAAAACAAATTTTTGTTAAGAAATTGTTCGTAACAATTAGTAATTATTAATAATATTCAAGAACATTAGGCTTTATTTATTTTATGTTAATTTTATTAGCATAATAAGATTTTTATAGAATTAGCAGTATTCGAGAAAACTGCAAATGAGTGATTGCTGGCCAGGTACTGCAAACGTGTGGAAATCTAATAGCAATTAATTGCAGTACCTAGCCAACAATCACTCATTTGCAATTTTCTTGAAAACTGCTAATTCTAGAAAAAAATTTTAAAATATAAAAGTTACTTCCATCTTATATCTTCGTTACTTCTCGATACACCTGGTATCTATTTCGAAAGATAAAAAAGTTTCCCGCATGTTACATTTGAGAATGCTAATTTTCGACATAGCCTTAGAAAAAAAAATAATGCTTTCTACACGTTTTAAAATTTTACCTACATATTAGCACATTATGTTAACAAATATATAGTGATAACACGATAAAAATTTGAGAATAATCCATTGTGCCGTTTTTTGAGTTAGAGCGAGTTAAGCGGAAAAATAATTGTTATATATCCAATACACACATAAAACCGCTGCCCAAGGAATCACTACTTCCACATCCAGATTCTTTTCCAAGTCACTCACAACGAAAAAATTTTTGTATGTGGAAATAATTGTTTACGGAACTTTAATAATATAATATTTGAAATCCTCTACCCCAAAAACCCATAAAACGATACCCCACATCGGTAGCGGGGTGGGGGTGGTGATAGGGGGTGGTAGTGGGGGTGGATAAAGTTAAAAACCTTTTTGAGGTTTCTGGTTCTTGTACACACACTAAATCACAATTTTTTTCATCCCCTTTAATAATGGGGTGGGGATGGTAATGGGGGTGGCTATGCCAAATTTTTTTTTGAGGCCTTAGCTTCTCTTGTATATACTAAATACCAATTTTATGGACTCTTACCTGCTTGATTTACCTATTTTCCCCAAATTTACCCCAATTTACCCCCCAACCCTCCGACGGAACAAGATGAAAATATAATCCAGTTCTAGATCTCGTTAAAGTACATATGTGTACCAAATTTCAAGTCAATATCTCAAACGGTCCCAGAGTAAACGTGCGCACAAAAAAAGTTAGACAGACAGACCGACAGACAGAAGTTTTTTTTTTTCGCTCAAACTTAAAATCTCGATGTTTCGTGACATTCTAAGCCTATTTGAACAATAAAAATTTTTTAAATTTTTTTTGTCCACTGGATGTGGAAGTAAAACTAGAGAAATGCGCAGCGAAAACTCGTGACGGTGTTAAATAATTATTTATAATAAGTTTAATATTTGATGGAGGGTAGACTGATAAAATATGGAAAAAAGATTTATATATCCGAATATTAAGCTCCGAAGTTCCTATCCCTTTTCCTTAACCCTTCATTTCCACGAACGCATTATGCCCCCTCTCTCCCTTCCTATTGCTTGGATTGCGATATTTTTTTTTAAATTAAAGATAAAAAATCTCGCTTATCTGTAAAAAAAATTCTCTTCTGAGCTCTTTCCTTCGTACTCAAAAACGCATTTTAAAAAAATGCAAAATGTTTTTCCCCTCCCACAAGTTTGTTTATTTGAAAAAAATTAAAAAAATAAGTCAGTCAAATATTAGACGTAATAACGAACAAATTCCATTTTTTTTTTTTTTTTGGCATTAGGACATAGTCCATGCAGCCAGATACACTGTCTTATAGCAGAAAATAACTAAACCTAATTCTAACGTGAATAATATTAGAATAACACAATTAGGAAAGTAACAGGGACACACACTTCTCGCCTAGGGGCCTATCAAGCCATTTTAATATTTTCACAACACAGGTAAGGCCACGGATTAGTAACAAAATTTAAACAAAGAAATAGCAACTCTAACCTAAATTTTTACGCCGGTTTTATGTAGAAATAATATAAGACAGTGTAGAATATCGATTTTATTGAGGCATAACGGTTTCGATGTTTGATTTTAATAGATTATTATACAATTCGTTAGTCGCATCAGTATGTTTACTGCAGTTTAAAAATATATGGTCCAAGTCACTCTCAATGTTACATATGTCGCATAAATTTGTAGGAGAGAGTCCCATTCTATAAAGATGTGCAGGGTAACAACCGTGCCCAAATTTCATTCGAATGATCATCGTTATATATTTTCTAGGCAGGTTAACGTCATCATGCCAGAACTTGGATGGTATTTCAGGACTTATTTTGGTATATCTTGTGGGGTTGATAAAAACAAATTCATTCCACATATTTGACCACTTCTTTTTTAATAAATGTTTACAGATATTCACGGCGTCATCCTAACTTAATTGTTTTCTAGTTTCCAAACCGGATGAAATGCTTTGTTTAGCGATCGTGTCAACTTTTTCGTTGAAATAAATGCCAACGTGCGCTTTAACCCACATAAAGGCAATTTGACCCCCATTTAAATGTAGCTGCCGTATAACTTTTTTAATATTAGTGATGAAAGGATTCGTAGGGATGTTTGGAGGATAACTATGAGATAACTTAAGAGATGTTAAAACCGACAAGGAATCTGAAATTATGATGTAATGGCCATTATTGTTTGAGTCAACTATATGTTCAATTGCTTTGTAAATAGCAATTGCCTCCGCAGAGAAGATGGATGTTTCATGACTTAATTTGTATTTAGCGGAGATATTATATTTGGGTATTATGTAGGCACAACCTGTTCCGTGCACGGATTTAGATGCGTCCGTGTATATTTCTGTGTAATTTTGCCACTGATGCAAATTTAGTTTGAAGATGTTATGGCTTTCCAGATGATTTTCACTATAGTTTGGAATGATAGATGGAAAATTAATAATTAGTTCATCGAATTCGTAATCAGGTACGCATGGGTATAATGGTTCAATTAATTTAAATAAGCCATATGTTTCTCGATAAGCATCACAGAGAGGTGGAGAATTTTTTTTTTGCCAATATTTTTCTATCAATTCGGAAATACTTGTTTTATAGATTTTGTCCAAAAGATCGGAGTTCTTAACTTTGGATTTTAGGATGAATTTCATCGAAAGATATTCTCTTCTTAGCTGCAGAGGTGGTTCTAATGCTTCTATGTGCAGTGGTTCAATGGGAGTCGATGACAAAGCACCTAAACAAATTCTGAGGGGTTTGTTTTGAATTATATCAACCCGTTTCAGAGTTGTATTTGAGGCGGCTCCGTAGAAAATTGAACCGTAATCTATAATAGATCGAATATCAGGTTTATAAAACATTTGGTTTTTGAAAATCGCACGACAGGGAAAAAAGTTCGAGGGGGTTGAATAATTTTCCTTTTCCTACCTCCCTCCCCTAATTGGCCCACCACCCCAATCCTCCGGCTCCGCCAATTCTTATCTATTTCACCTACCTCAAAAAAATCTCATCCCCTAACTTCTTTTTTTCGTAAAAAAATTAAGGAATTATTTTTTTGTGTATTAGTGTTACGGCAAAAAACGAGTATTTTCAAAAAAAAATTTCACGAAAAGTTACCGTCCGATTTGAAAAAGATTATGCGCTTCCGCGAGATCTTCAATTTTTAATTTTACTTTTTTTTCGTCAGGCCAATAATAACAAAGTTATCATGGAAAAACGTGTTTTTGCGAATTTTAAATGCGAATTCCTCCGCCACCCCGTGTGATTAAGCTGAACTAAGGTGATAACATGATAAAAGAGAACGCGTGTAATCAAATTGTCAAAAAAAAATTTTTTTTTAAGTTGGTTTCAAAACTCCTCTTGTTCTCGCCAGATCCGCTCCAGTAAATACTGATATTGGGGTCTAGAGATTATTTCAAGATTACCGTTACTTGGCGGATAAAAGCACCAAAGTTGGTATGAAGGTACCTCAGGGTATACTAATAAATGTTAACCTATGAGCCCTCTGGAATTTCTAAAAATTTTCATGTGCAACACTAAAATTTAAAATATTAAAAAATATATATCAAAACATTCTTTTCTTTTAGTTATAAATTTAGTATAACATTTTTTTCGTAATTTAAAGATCTAATTAAATAGCAGGTTGTCCCATAGGGGTTCCAATTAAAAAAAATAGTTATCGTTGAACTTAATGAAGAATACATCGTGTTTAATGTTAGTATTTGAAGAGATAATATTTTAAAGGTGCTTACAGACCAGTTTTTAACAATTTTGGTAAAATCGCGGCCTTCTATTATTAAAACTAAAAATTAAATAATCTATTTTTTGAAAATCAAAATAATAATTGAGGGTCAGATCATATGCATTTTAGCCATCAGGATCCAAATATGCAAAAAAATAGGTTGTTCCATTTAAAAATTTGGTTTTCGTATCAATTACATCGAAACCGGAAGTCAGCCATTTTGGTTCTTTACATCATATAATTGAAAATTTCATTCCATATCACTACACCAAATTTGAAAAAAGTCCCTTCGCCCATTCAAAAGATATAAGAGTGTCCCTCTCGGCTGTGCCACCCGGTATAAGTCCAAATATAATGCTAATAAGAGTTCCCAATAACAAAAAAATATTTATAATGATTCATCCAATGGAACTCAGTATGCGAAAGTTATAAATAAATCACATTTGCAAATTACAATTGCACTTGCAAAGTGATGAGCAGTCCAGATTGGCTTTCCCACATTTGCAGTTTTTGCAGTCTCCTTTGCAGAAACATTTAATCAATTCCCTGCATGATCGGGAAACCTCTGGATTTGTCATCCAAACTGGTACCCATGACTCTGAAACCTTATTCCAAGCAAAATCCTGTGAACAAGGAATCACTTGCTGTGCTTGTGTGCTGACCGTCCAAATACCTGCTTGATAAACTGCCCTTCGGACATGTTGAAGAAGCGCATCTCAGTCGGTGGAAGTTTGTCCTTTGCTCGATTCTTCTGACAGAAAATCTCCTTTCTTATCTTGTTGATACTGCTGAAATGAATGGTTTTATCATACAGAACAACAGTCAGTCGTTCCATAAGCCACCTCACTATGATGCGCAGTTGACTTCGCCGTATATTCTTTTAGGCATGTGAATAAATACCACTACGTTGAATCAATGAACGCTGTTCTATTGTACATTGTATCAATGAATAGGTTCATATATTCAATACACTTTTATCAATAATAGATATTCATTAATATTACGAACGATATTTTTTTCAGTGTAATATGATCGCACTGCAGTGAAAAATAGGAGAGATGTATTTTGAAACATTGACCATCCTGTAAGTTTCTTTAGTGGCAATTTCAGTTGTTTACCGACATCGTCATGTACACTTGTTGACATTAATCGAGAAAACTTGAACGGTTAATCTGCGGACCCCCTGCTGATTTTTACCCAAATAGGACGCGCCACATTGTGGGTTCAACGCAAAAAATCGTGACCTGCGTTAACCCCGGCTCTAATCAACCGCAAGACATTGCGATATATCTACATCAGCCTCCGCTGGCTGAGTGACAGAAGAGCCCGGACTATGCATAGGCATAGTCGAGTCGATCTTGATTGACGACTAGATAGATTTTTAATTTCTAGCATTGTCTTGCTGCATCTACGTTCGCTAAACCGAACGCATACTTGAATATCGACGTTTTGTTATGCTGCCGCTTGCACACGTTTCTTCCTCGATCGTCGCACAGATAAAAGAGATAAACTCGAATTTTATCCCTTTCTCTACGATGGACGCGATACTGATTCCAATTACTGCAACTTGACACTCGCCCTTTCTAAATCATAACGTTTTAATTTTATGCAATTGTGATTTTTCTTTTGCCGGGTTGTCATTGATTGCTTCAAAATTCAATTTCGAATTCCTCGTTTCGTTTTGAACGTGAATTATTGTATACGATGGGATTCATCATCGTTTTTGTTTTGTTCTCGTTGTCGCTATCTGGAGACTTAAAATAGAAATTGAATGTATTGAAACTTATACTGACTTTATAGTTTTTGATACAGGGTGATTCGAAACGACGTTGCCAAAATGATACTTCAGATGCAGTACTGAAAATTAAGAAACCCCTTTTTTAATGTAAATTTTGAGGTGTCATATGAGGTTTTATAGAGGTTACTTTTCAATTTATCAAAACATGAGCCGATCCAGAGGCCCTTTCAAGAGGAGGGAGACTAAACATAATCAGAGATATAAATAAATACTACTCATAAATTGAAAAAAAAATTACGTATCCAAAAAAATGTGTGAACAGTTTTCCCAAATACAGCAGTTAAAATATTAAGTGAGTACCAGGTAGGTACCTATAATACTTTAAAATAAAGCGAAGTCTAAAAAACAACAGAAAATAAGTATTTAAAACAAAAATTTAAAAAATTATATAAATTTGATATATTCTTTTTTTTTTCCTTATGGGTTGCGGTGCCAGAGGTCCCGCTGTACTGAAGCTTAAGCTTATTGTACCCCATAGTCTCGTTATCCCATTAATCCCGTTCCTCTCCAAAAAGAGAGTATACGGTTAATGGGAGCTCTGGCTGTTTCTTCCGGGGTTACGGTTGGTCCTCCGAAGTATGAAACCCTCCCAGCCACCAAGGCTGGGCATTCACATAGTATGTGGTGAGGAGTTTCTTCATCCTCACCACACATCCTGCATTCTGGATTATCCTTCACACATATGTTAGATAGGATCTGTTCAGTGTGCAGTCCTCTTGGGATTCCCACTGCACTTCTCAGCTGTTTCGTGCTCAGCTTTAGCAATTCGTTAGTCTTTGTCTTGGATGGACCGCCGTTGATGAACATGCGTGACTATCTCATCCCCGGTGCGCCGGTTCCTGACTCAATAGTTCTTTTACCATTCCTCTTGTGGTGTTGTATCATATCCCGCAGGATGGCTCGAGTCCCATCAAGGCTGTTTTTGCGCCTTCTTTGATCAGCTTTTCTGCTTTTTCGTTGCCTTCATTGCCCTGGTGTCCTAGCGTCCACTTCAGTTGTATTCCGTCAGTTTCGCCACGGATTTAAGGCAGTTTTTTACCGTTTTGGAACGTATCTCTACTGCATTCAGAGCTTTGAGAGCTGCTTGACTGTCAGTGATGATGCGGATTCTTTTGTCTGTATATGACCTCCGTATCATTTCTTGTGCACAGATTTCTACGGCTGTGACTTCTGCTTGGAACACCGTTGCGGTACTGCCCAGGTTCAGACTGATGTCTGTCCCTGGTTGGTCCCCCGTAAAACCTTCTCCAGTACTTCTTGACATTTTCGATCCGTCAGTACACCATAAGGTATCATTTGGATGTCTTCGCAGTTGCCTTGTTCCTTCCTCTTCCCTATCGGCTATGTATACCCTGAAGGTCTTTGTAAAGTTGTGGCTTGTGCTGATTATATCTGACTGCATATCTAGTTGTCGATTTTTTTCTATTTGTTGGAATATTTCAGTGTGGTATCCCAACGCCGCCAACACTACTAGTTGTAGTGGGGGCAGGCAAAGTAGCGCTTCCATGGCTGCGGTAGGCGTTGTTAACGTTATTCCTAGACATGCCAGTCTTTATACTTTCCGTAGTTTTCTCATTGTCTCCCCTTTTCCGGCTTTATGCCACCAAATCAGGGAGGCATAGGTTATTATTGGTACTACGGCCCTTTGGTACAGCCAGTGCACCATTCTTGGTGCAGTTTTTACCTACCATTGTTCTGCTGGCCCATAAGGCCCGCGTAGCTTTGGTAGTCACTCTATGTAGATGTGCACTGAAGTTTAATTTGGTGTCTAGAATCAGTCCCAAATATTTCACTTCATTGATCACCTGCAATTCGTTTCCCCAGAGATATAATCTACCCAGGTTGAGTTTCCTCTTTCTTTTGAAGGCGACCACAGTGGTCTTTCCTAGATTCGCGGAAAGACCTTCCTGGGTACACCATCTGTCTACCATAACGAGAGCTCGCTGCATCTTGTCTGATGCAGCGTATAGCAGGGTTATAATTCAATAATAAAATTTTTATAGCAAGTGAACTGATCGCCACATAGCGCCCTCGTGTTTTCCTGTTACCAGAACGGCAATATCATCTGCATAACCTTGCGCATGCATATATTCCTCACTGTTCCAGTCGAGATAGGAGCTCGTCCGCAACCAGTCACCACAAGAGAGGAGATAAGACCCCCCCTGCGGGCAACCTCTGGTCACGGACACCTCTTCTGTTGTGGATCCTAGCGTGGACTGAATTTTCCTAGTTCTGAGTGCTGAGTCGATCCATCTTGTTATTGACTTTTCGACTCCGCGCCTCTTCACTGCATCACTTAGTGAGTCGAATTATGTATTGTCTTATGTCTAAGAAGGTTCCTATGGCAGTTTCTTTATTGTTTTTTGAGTAAGCTCATGTATTGCCAACTCACAAGATTTTCCTGTTTGGTAGGCATACTGGTTTCGATGTAGAGGGTCTGTACTCAGTTTATCGTCCCTGGTATGCCTATTAACCAGATGATGTATCCTTAAAAATCAATGAAAACCAATGAAAATATACCAATATCTATATTATCATTATTATTATTATTGAAAACATGCGCGATGTTTAAATGAATGTAACCGCACAGCGAGACTGCTGGTAGTTGTAGTGGGGGGGATAGCCGCGTAGTGAGTGTCACTGACCGCTTGAGATGAAAGCGGAGCTCTCGATCGCTGATTTGAAAAATCAAAAACACTGAGAGATCATTGAAATAAAAAGATAATGAAACTTGCATATCATTGTTCCACCTCTTAATGATTTTTAGAAACCAAGAAATGACTGTATAATATTTGGAGTAAAGCACATTTGAAAAAAAATTGTTTCTTTGTTAATAACTTTATTAATTATGAACGGATCAAGATGAACCAAAGCTCAAGTTTTTCGTATTTCCTACTGTAATAACATATCCAAAGGACGTTTCTTAATATTTATAAAAAGCAAAATGGAGACACGGAAAACTAAAACAGAATTTTGAACCCTTTAAAGAGTGATTTGGGAGGGGAGGGGGGGGGGGTTACATTTGGCAAAAATGTCTGCCAGCCAAGGTTACTGTTTTTTAGTGCCTTGTGCAGAGGTTTTTTTCAATTTTATCTATTTTTAGTCAAAATTTAAAGTTTTGGTCTATTTTTCGCTACTTTGATGGCAAATTGCTCAAAAACCAACAGACAGAAATGTCTGCCAGTACAGTACAGAATTGTCCACGCCAAAACAAACATTTTGTGCCGAATTTGTTCCGGTAACTAAAAATTTTTTTTTAATTTCTGGTTACCGCGCGTCGACCGGAAGTTTCGTCTGCCAGCGAACTACATATACTAACTACCTATGCGAACAGATATCGGTAACCATTCGATAAAAAAAAAGTCCCCTCCCTCCCTATCCCCCACCATACCAAAAATTTCCAGAGAGAAAAAACTTTGGTACTTATATGGTATCTTCGATGGCAGACGGTAACCTTTCATCGTCGAATTTGCACGCTATTTGCTGGAATATATTTAAATGTTTGTTGATATATATTTACTTATTTAATCCTTATTGCTTAAAAATTAAGTTATGGTTGTTTAGTTAAGCAGAGAGTATTTTCTGAGAAATTGAATAAATTTTACGAATTGTAATGTACAATGCATAGTTTTAACTTTCAGAATTATTAACGTGTTTTATTTTGTAATGAACTACCACAGTAGGTACATTTTTTCCTTATACCTTCCCATAGCAGTTGTATTTAACTTGTCTTTATATGTAGCCTTATGTCATTTGTGCCCACACATGTAATTGATTTGACTGCTTGGTGGGCATTTCTCTTTAATTTTAGTTGCCGCAATGACAATTATTTTGTAAGCACGTTTTTAAGTCATCGAAATTTTGTTTCGCTAGAGATGACTGCATATCTATGTTGGTCCGATTTAACCTGAATTTGGCACAGATCACCCGTTCAGTTGTGAGCCAATGCAACTGTGTTTGTTGGAAACAGTTTTAATTTTTTAGTAGTAAGCGATTTCTAAAACCCCAGAATACGTTGTGGCCCAGTCGATGAAGGTATTTACCTACAAGAACTTACAAAATGAATAATTTTTTTTAATGAGTTTGTGAAAGTGTATAGAATACTATCCTGAAAAGTTTAGATTTCACTAGGATGCAGAACATAAAAAAAAAGTGAAAAAAAATTTTTTCGTCCAGCCATTACAAGTTTTTATAGGCTTCACTATAAAATGTTCTCTGTCGTCTGGGCTATTGCTTTTATGATTGTTTGCAAATTATGCAAGGTATTGATACTTAGGTCGTTGATTTTCGTTAGTAGTCAGATATCTCAAGTAGTTATTTTTATACCAAGGCCGCGAAATTCCTTTTTACGTACCGAGAGAAAAATTATCGCCGAGGCCGCTTGCGGCCGAAGCAAGATAGTCTCGAGGGCGCAAAAAAATTTCACCGCCATGGTATAAACACTATTTTTTGTGCAACCGTAAATTGTAGTTAGTATAGATGGTGAAAATAACACCACCGTTTATGCTACCGTGCGTGTAATTTCTCATTAGGCATGTACATTAGGGTGGCCCATCTCTATAGGGGGTGAATTTTTTTTGCGTATTTTTTAAGTCTCACCCCACGAAAATATACTATTATACTAGGAATAATTTATGTCAAAGTTTCAGATAATTCGGTGAACGGTAACCCGTCCCGCATTCAGGTAGAAATTTGTAGATAAGATTTTATTACGGTAACCCGTGCCGCATTCAGGTAGAAATTTGTAGATAAGATTTTATTACGGTAATACACTTAAATTTTACTTAAAATACAAATATCTACCTCTTTTCTCATAATTTCCTAGAAATTATTTGTTTTGGAAGTTTGGAAATATAATGCACCTACGGTAGGTTTTTATGTCAGTTTGCAATTGTGTTTTACAGTGGTGACATTATAAGTTCTAGCATACGTTCCTTTTTGAAAAAACATTTAACGATGGCTGATGTTAGATCCTTACGAAAGGATACTTTCATTTACTTAGTTGGACACTATTCGTCACAAATCATTGGCAATAAATTGCCGTCTAATAGACAAGTATTACAAGTGCTCTTTTATAACATTCGTGAAGCTAAGTGTACATGAAAGTGCTAAATTAACAATAAAAGTTTTTTGGGATAAAGCTCGCATTCCGACACGTCAGGATTTTCATTGTGTTAAACAACTAGATAAACTTTATGCAGAGTGGAGGAACTTACAAAAATCGGCTAAAAGGGCCAGTGCGGGAGATAAAGAAAAAAAATTCGTTGAAAAATTGGACGATCTTTTTGACATTTCTCATGCAAATGCATTGGAGTTGATGAAAATAGATGAAGATAAGCAGTTTTTAATTAACCAAAGAAAAAAGGGACGTCCTGGATTTATGCATGGTATTGATTACCAACTTGCTTCTCAAGAAAAATCAGCTGAGGAGAAATGACAGAAATTATCCGAACGAATGCAACTAAGTCAACAAGAAAAAGCTAGATTAGAGGAAACAGTCACCTGTCCATCATCAAGTAGTAATTCAGCCGACTCCAACGAAAATGAAGATGAAATAATCGAAGCCCAAGAAGAGTTGTTACAAGACCAGCCTGGCCCGTCACAGCCAAAAAAGAGGAGATTGTATGGAACATGTAACATCATCACACCAAAAATAGCCGCTGCATTTGATGCTTGCAAAATAAGCGACAGGTATGGAGTCCATATTTTGACGGCAGTAGCAGAAGCACTAGGACATGACACCACATCTTTGTCCATCAGCAGAACCACACTTCAGCGCTCTAGACAACGCATCCGCGAAGAAAGAGCTGAAATATTAAAGACTGCCTTCGGTCATTCTGAATTGCCGGCCCCAGTCATTCATTGGGATGGAAAACTTTTACCTTCTCTCGCTGGAATCGGAAATATCGATAGACTTGCTATCTTAGTTACTAGTGGAGATACTGAACAACTACTTGGAGTACCAGCTTTGCCCAATTCAACTGGAAGAGAACAGACTGAAGCAGTTTATGATGTGCTTTGTGAATGGAATTTGGACGAAAAGGTAATAGCTTTGTGTTGTGATACAACAGCATCAAATATGGGTTATATAAATGGGGCAGCCACACTATTGCAACAAAAATTAGAAAGAGATATTCTATATTTTCCTTGTAGACATCATATTTTTGAAGTGGTTTTGAGAAGTGTGTTTGACACAAAAATGCCTTCCTCATCTGGTCCAAATGTGCCACGATTTAAACGTTTTAGGGAATTTTGGCCTAAAATAGATCAAAATAAACTAAAAACTGGATTTCAGGTATCAAAAATTAAACACATTTTACAACCAGTTAAAGCCGAAATTGTAAAGTTTCTAAATGCAGCTTTAACTTTGCAACAGCCTCGTGATGATTATAAAGAATTTTTAATGCTTTCTAAACTTTTTGTTGAAGAAGAGCCCACTCACACGACATTCTATTAACCAGGGGCATTTCATCATGCACGTTGGATGGCCAAAGCCATTTACTGTCTAAAAATATTTTTTTTCCAAGATCAGTTCCAACTAACTAAAAAAGAAAAAATAGGTATTGAAGATATATGTCTCTTTATTGTAAAGGTTTATGTAAAGGCCTGGTTTACAGCGTCATTTGCTAGTAAAGCACCGCTTCATAACTTAGACTTTTGTAAAGAACTCATTAATTATAAAAATATTGACAAAGAAATATCTCAAGCCGCAAGTAGGAAAATAGTGAACCATTTGTGGTACCTTAATTCAGTAAATGTTGGCTTATCTTTCTTTGATGACGATATTTCAGTTACCACTAAAAGAGAAATGGTTAAAGCTTTGAATAGGAAAGCACCAAATCAAGAGGGTATTAAACGACTTATGATTAGTAACATTACTGACGTTGAAAACAAGGAAATTCAGGACTTCATATGCAAGAACACTAAACAGTTTTTTAAAAAATTAGGTTTGTCTATGGAATTTTTGGAAAATGATCCAACAACATGGAGGGAAAATGAAAGTTATACCCGATGTTTCAATATTGTAAACAAAATTAAAGTTGTAAATGATGCCGCTGAGAGAGGAATCAAACTTATTACTGACTATAATGACATTTTAACAAAAAATGAAGACCAAAAACAGTTTTTACTCCAAGTTGTAAATGATTATAAATCACAGTGTCCAAATGTAAAAAAAGAAACCCTGTCGCATGCTTTGGCCTAATGCAAAAAATATTGTTTTTATTGCTATATGTCTTGTAGATTTAGGATAATATTTGGTACTATGTATGAAAAAAACGTTTCATAATAAAATACACAAAGATAAAACGAGAGTATTATTTCAAAAACTTCTAGTCTAGTTTTCTTAGACTACGAATTTACAGTAGTATGACACATGTCATAGTCACAACAGATAATGTCTTTGATATTTGTATGACTTGATTAGTCATTCTAAAGATAAATGTTGCTGATTAAAAAAAAAAAACAATGCATCAACCAAAGAATGTAAATAATTCCATTTACTTTTATTATTGCATAATAATGCATTCTGCGGCACCCATTGCCTTCAATTTACCTCAATAATATTTTGAGGGGACTGTTTTTTCTTCAAATGGAACCATTTGCAGGGGTGAGAAATAAAAAATTTCGATTTCGAAAAAGATGGGCCACCCTAATGTACATTCACGTAGCGCGAGAAATATGACAACACCGGCAGCCGTAAATTCGTCCATCGGTGGAGCATTCCAGCTCTGTTATTTCATTTCAGCCAGCTGGCACACGCGATGTTGTAATTCTACTCCCCATGCCTAGCCCGCGACTACACACACGGTATATTTTGCTAAATAAACGCGGTGGCCTTAACGTCAGAGCGTTTCTATGGAAACGGTATATTTTGAATATATACTTGACAATTCTCGATTAATCGTAAAAATGTCTGAGAGCGATAATGAGATTTCAATTTCTTGTACTCCCCCAGAGTTAAAAAGTATTATAAATTCGGCGCTTGCTGATGTAAAATCCAAACTGATATACGAAATATGTTACAGCGAGTTAAAATATAATAATTTGTGCTTGTCATATTTTAGAAATGTCAACTTTGAAGTTACTTAAACGTCAATTATTATGAAAGTGACTTTTAGTTTTTCGGCCGTTACTAAGGGTAACGGCCGTGAAATTGAATTTCACGGACTGTTTTGAGAACGTGAAATACTCATTTCACGTACGGCTGCACAAAAAAACTGCTTTCGTGACTAAATTATTTGAGATACGTTGAGATTTTTCAAAAAACTTTGAAGACCACATTTAAATTGATCATTATAGAATACCTTGCAAAAGATCTCATGCAAATGGATTAAATGGGAAGTTATTTCGATGTAACGACCCTTTTTTATCTAATACAGTGATCTATTTTGACAAAGATGCAACAACTAGAAACACACCAAGAGTGAAAAATCACGTACAATGAAGCACGTTATTCTAAATAGCCAAAAGATAAAAAAATTCCACCTTCGCATTTAGGTCGCCCAGCCCAACAAAATTCAACACAAGACCCGGACTAGCAGTTAAGTTGGGGAGTTGACCGAACGTTGGTTGTTCGGATAGTAGTGCCCTCTGTAGACGTAGTCTCAGGTCAGTAACCGACTGAGACGAGAAACATAATAAAAATAACAAAATCCGACCAGTGCAGCTTGCAAAAATAACGGAGTATTTTTATCGGGAATTGTAAAGAACCGGCCCGGGCAGAGGGAATTAGAGAGACGCATTCTTATATACAGGTTCTACTATTCACTCACTCACCGCTTCTATCGGGTGTACCTACTACAGAACTATTTTAAGCTCTTTAAATTATTGGTTTTGTATAAAGTGTTGACCAAATCGCAGGTCCAACAACATTTTAGGATTATTGACATGCATGCCCCAATTCATATCAGTATCATCTTACAGAAATATGGAAGAAATTTTATTATATAACATATCTATGACTTTCAGTCTTTAATAGTGGAAGTAGACTTAACAAGTTTTTTTAATGACTAAAGTATTGAGAAGACACTGACATTGTGATACTTTTTCCTTTTTGTAACTCATCTCTATCTAGAATAGATATCTAATATAGGTCTATACGTTATTTTAAAAAATTATAAAATACAAACACTATTATTATTAGTAAAAGTCCAGTTATCATGTCGTCAACATAATGGAGAGAAGAAACTCAAAACTTTTTTTTTGTTTAAATCCGCTATTTGAATATCCAAAAAAAACTCTGAAAACCCTTATGATAGAGTGCTTAGTAGATTTTTTTTTAAATACGGTTTACAAAATCGTGCAATGTAGGGCGCAGTTGCCTAAGAGTTGTTTCATAATAATTTAGTCTAACTAATAAGCTCTTATCTTACCAATAGAAAACAAGAAGTAACTGCTAACATCAACTCTAGTGTGAAAAATATAATACATTATGGTGTTCCGCAGGGATTGGTGTTGGTGTTATTCTTAATATACAGGGTGTAATTAGTTTCATGTCATTAAAAAAAAACTGATGGTGGGTAACGACTAGACAAACAAAAAGACCTAAAATAGTTTTGGAGAAAAAAATAAATAAAAATTTCGAAAATTTTTAATGATATTGTTTGAGAACTGCTGGAATATTGAGGTAGGTTTTATTACCTTCGCGTCTGGTCGCGCATGATACTCTGATATTTATCCAGATAGTGTTGTAGAACTCTCCAAAATCGTCCTAAGTTGAAGACAGAATCAAAATTCGACTTAGGCAAAAATTTCATTTAAAGACATTTTTAAGAGTCTGCAGAGGCACAGATCAGTCCATAAGGACCGTTTTGGGTTCTATGAGGCATTGGAAATGACCAGGTGAAGATTCGAAGAAACGCCGAATTTTCACTTAGGAAAAATGTTTTTAGTTCAGGATATGAGAGCCAAAGTATATAATGACAAAGATTTATGAATAATATACTTTTTCAAAGGTACCACAAATTGGACTTTGAAAAATAATATTTTTGAAAGGGCGTCGAAATTTGGCTCAAAAATCGATTTATCGAAAGTACGCCAAAATTTCACTTGCAGACTAATTTTTCAAAACTACGTTGAAATTTGGCTTGAAAATTGATATTTCAAAAGTACGCCGAAATTGGTCTTAAAATAGATTTTTCAAAAGTACCACAAAGTCAGTTTAAAAAGTACCACGAAAATATACTTTGAAATATTTTTTATTTTTTTATTCCTCCACCAAAGACATTGACCTTTGATGTACGATCATTGAAAGCTCAATTCTAAAGTATGAGCATAAAATTTTAGCGATGCACTGCATCCAAAAGGCAAAATAGAAGATTTTGACAAAGCCGGCGTAGTGCCGATATACAATGCATATGTACAAGGCCGGTTTCTCGCATAGAAAGAGTTTGGATTGACTTAGCGGCTCGCAATTTGGTCGAGCGCGTTGAGTGGTCCAGACAAAGCAATGGTAGGAAAGCCAATAGCAGGGCTTTCCAAATGACAAAGTTACAGAGGAAAACGCCTTGTGCATAAAAAACCAAAAATTCGATTTTGCCTAAAAGTCGCTCGAAGGTGGGTTGCTGTCATATAAATAATATTGAACAACTGCATAGGAGCAAGTAAATCGTAGACTGATCGAACGCTGTTAAACTTATGCAGTTATAAGTTCTCATGAGTGTGTTTGAGTATGTGAACCGCCACGATACAAGAACTTTAAAGCTAAGTAGTCTCTAGCGAAACTAAATTCATTTAGTAAAACTTTTTTAAGTTAAAGTCAGTCAGTCAGCTGTAATTATGAATTACAAATAATCTCAGACTTCTCTAAAAAAGCTCGCATTTTGATTCTGGGAAGGTATGCATGAATCTTTTCTACCTAATCGATCGTTAGCGTAAACGCTCTCGCTTGTATGGTCTGAAAGCCATTACCTTGATTGGGGAAGGCACGATTCTTATCTTAAGGATTTTGTATAACCATTTCTGTTAAATAAACGGATTCTTTGAACTATTGTTTCTTAATTGATCTTGAGGCCTGTTGACGGTCTATAATCCCTGGAACTTTCGTATCGAAAACCGGATGTGTCGAGTTAACTCACATTAACACTCGACCTTCTGGTTGCCTTACGGAGGTTCGATAGGTATTTTTTTATGCGTTTTTTGAGAAATCCCTAAGGGGTAGAGTTATTGACAGATAAAAACGTGGATACCGCGTACAAAAATTAATCCCTCCGCAGAGAAATTCTTCGGTTGGGATTTTTTTATGCAAAATTTCAGGAAATTAAGAGGTACCTAGACCCCTAACGAGGGAATTCAGGTCCAGAGAGAGCACCATTATCGATCTGTAGTAGTGCAGCCTTGGTCCATTATCCGGCTATCGAAGTGCATCTTATCTCGAACCCGCCTGGGAGGTAGAAGAACGGGGTAATACGCGACCGGCACCCCCTGAGAAATAAATTTGTGTCGAGTCATTTTGACGCCCGGTAGTGCGTTCTTCTACAATAGCACCGAGTATGCCTACAAGGGAATAGGCTGGCGCGTACAAAGGGTCGGCCTGTTTAAACCCCTGCGGCCATCCTGTGCTTGCGGTTCTGCAAAAAGAGATAACGATTTATTTACATTTTCATAATTGGTATAAAAAGTTCGGTTGAAGCGGGCCCATCAAAATGCTGCGCTTTTTGCTTTGAGACGTGCGGCGGCGAGGACTCAAGTCGTTAATCTTTACACTTTTAAAAGTAAGTAAGGAACTTCTATGATTCGGAACTATACGTCTACTGGCCCAGAGGTGGCGCTGGGTGCCTTCTTCGATATAGAGGGAGCATTCTACAACATCTCCTTTAACTCAATCATTAGAACTGCAAGAGAGCGTAGCGTTGAGGACACCTGTTGGTGGTGGGTAGGCGCTACGCTGAAAGGCAGGGTGGTATTCACCACAATGATGGATTAAACCTTAGGCGCGTCAGTTGCTGGGGGATGTGCGCAGGGGGATGTATTGCCCCCTCTGCTATGGAACCTTGTAGTTGACCACCTACTGGAGAAACTCACAATCGTGGAATTCGAAGCCCAAGGATATGCTGACGACAGTCATCATAGTTAGGGGAAAATATAACAACACAGTCAGGGACCTTCTAAAAAGGCCCTGAATGTGGTGAATAAATGGACGGATGAGGAGAGGCTGAAAATCAGTCCTCAGAAGACCAGCATTGTCCCATTCACCAGAAGGAGAAACTTGGAGTCCTCTAGTTCTCCAAGACACACAATTACAGAAGTCGGGGGAGGTAAAGTACCTTGGAGTTACTATAGATTCCAAACTTACCTGGAACCAACACCTAGACAGTTGCCATATTGGCAATATGCAGATAACTGTATGGCAAGACATGCTCAAGCCTGGTATGGGTTTTATTACTATACCAGTGTAATAAGACCCACCATCACATACACAGCCTTAGTTTAGTGGTCTTCCAGACTGGTTTGGGACTGCCGCGAAGAGCTCAAAATCCTGGGTGAGCAGAACAGAGTAAGATTACTCTGGGTGCCGGGATATACCAGTATAGAGGGCAATGAAAAAGCTGACGAACTTGCTAGACAAGAAGCAGCTGGGTATCACAAAAGGGTCAGCCAGAAGGACATTTAAAAACTAGGTCAAGAGTAAACATAACCAGTGCTGGAGAGATATTCCAGGAAATCAACATCGGAAAACACTTATTAATGGATCATGTTCAAAACAAACTGAAGAACTGCTCACAAAGAACAGGTCCAGTTGAGGTCTTCGGATGGGACACTTTCCCATTAATAAATACCTGCATTTAATCGGAAAATTTGTTGGTGACTTTAACTGCAAACTGTGAGGTACCAGAAACTGGAGTACATGACTGCGAGGCGTTGGACCGCAGAAAATATAATATTTACGGGCAAACACAAACAGACCTAGAAACCATCAACTCACCCATTTTCAGACCTGTATCACCTTGTCAGTGACACAGGAATATTAAAATGGACAGTGTAAACAAAGAGAGCACAATAAGCCCAGGAGGCTGCAGTACCCTCGGAGTATTCTTTACAAATGAGCCCCAGTAGGAGGCGGTTTTATCCAGTTTGAGTCTGAAACTCAGACCCATTCCGTCTGGGTTTCCCCTCGTTGAAAAAAAAATTACACCATATATGTTAATGATTTAACAACATGTACATCCAACACTAATCTCATACTATTTGCGAATGACACCAATGTTGTAGCCAGAAACAAAGTGCCATATTGCTTGAAAATATGAAGGTTATAAAATCGAAGGCATAAACTGGTTAGCCGCTAATAAACTAAGTCTAAATAGTAATAAAACGGAGTAGGTAATCTTTACATTGTGAGACAGCACTGATTGGACTAATTCTCATTCGGCAGGCTTTTGGGTATGTAGTTGAACCTAGATTGACTTGGGGTAGACTTATTAATCAGTTATCAAAAAGTCTAATATCTGTCTACTAATTTCTTTCTTTGAATTCTGACGTTTCCTGCGATATGAAACACAACAATATCCATGACTGTGAAATTAAATATAACACCAATATTTATCAGTGGATAACTAACTAGCAGATCTACTAGATAGACTTTGTACCTAAAATCGTAAAAATACCTGTATGCTCATGAGAGAACACTAATTTGATTTCAAAATAAAGAATTATAAGCTTTGGTATCTCTTGGCGAAATATAATTCAGTCTTGTAATCCATTTTTTTCCTCTAGAAGGAGGAGAAATCTTCGAAAGAGCCCAGCTGATCTTGTTGCCGGGGAATGTTGGATTCTCTCCTATCCATGCGAACCTACCAACCAAACCCCGTTCCCCTTTTCAGTGTACATTGTACCCTAGCACCGCATTCGCTTAACGTTTGTTTCTGATATTAGCGTTCCCACCATTCCAACCTCTTCCTTCCCTACGGGGAGTACAAGTCAAGGTTTCTCCCGTCTTCATATTTAATCTTAATGATTCGATTGATTACGCCTTCTGCCCGCCTCCAAGTAGCTTCGGACTGCATCATAGACTCTCCGAGTTCCTCGGGTCTTAAGTGGCCAATTCCTTCTCTGTCCATCTACCACAGTAGGACACCGTGTATTCCACGCCAACCCCCTTACCACAGTATATATGCATCCCCGGGTTTCAGCCTTGTCTATATCCAGAAGGTAGTCGGCAAAGCACACGTACCAGTGTGCCGTTTCTCTCCATATTTTGACCCTGGAGATGACGCGAAATGTCGATCTGTCCTTGTTGATTTCCCCTCCCACCTGCTCTGCCATCTTAAGTACAGCCTTTCTCTGGCAATAGACCTTTCAATTCCTTCGTACATTTCTGCTCTTTCCCCCTCCAAAGGATCCAGTGGTGGTATACCTGCCGTTACACTCTGGCGAGCCATCCTCTTATACAAACCCTCTCTTCTAAGTCTTGTAAACCTAGAGATATTCTAAATTTTTGGCAACTTAGTTTACTTTATATAAAAAGCGTGTTATTTTTCCAAAAAATACCGCCAAATATGAAGCAATTTTTTTATTATTAGTTGACATATCTGTAGCTACGAGATTTATATCACAAAATTTGACTCTTGAAACTTGGTACATATAAAATGATTAAGTTATCATTAAAAGCGTTCTTCTATGTGAATAATTTAAAGCAGTGAGATGCTCTATTATATTGGAATTTCCATTGAATAAATTCACTAGTACATGTCACTAAGTACAAAGGCCGTATAGCATATCTCCTACTTAGTGTTCCATTCATATTTTAAGGCACAAGTAGCTCCTGGATAGGTCATGAGTTTTGACCTGTCAGTACCTTCTAAGGACCCACAGTATTTCTGATAGCTCAATTTACAAGAGTCTAAAATTTCTACTCCGTATCAAAATGAAGATATATCCAAATTTTCAGAATTTTGATAGTCCAAATCATCAGTTTGAGCCACTGTGTGCCATCCCTATTTTTTTCACCCCCTGCGTCCAGGGTGAAAAAATAATAATAAATAAGTGATTAAGTTAGAAAAAAAAAAATTCTAAATTACACCGTACCACTTAATGACTGCAAAGTTTTAATAAGCTAAGTATTACTATGTTATTACACCAAATTTTATACTTTATATCCTGTAATAATAAACTTCGATAACATTTATATTATGAACATCAAACAGAAAAGAAAACATTGCAATTTATATTCAGTGAAATATTAAAAATGTTCATCATTCTAACTTGGCCGATTCTGTATCAAATCTGTAATAAGAGAGTTTCAAAGACTGCTATTACGTTATTCGTATAGTTATAAGTTATTAGCCGTTCTTCGTTTTAGATTTAAGATTAGATTAGATAGTTTTATTCGCGGAAACTATGAGTAATGGTTTTAGGTGAGGAATACCTCTTCGAGAATACTGTTATGAATGTTACAAATCGGGGAAAGGAGCGCAACAGAGTGCATCCTTCAAATATTGGGTAATATTTTAGATAGCTGGTTAATATTGACCGAAATAACATTTTGGTTGAAGGACGAATTCCCGCTACAATTATTGTCATGCAATTTATCTAGATATAAATCTCAGTGGAAAAATGTTTGTACCATCATTTGCTTTTATTTTCTTCATTATTAATACCAAGCCTAGTAGGATCAGAAAGTACTAAAACTAGCAAAAACAGTAGGATTTTTAATCACAAAATTTCAAGTCCCCAAGTCCCTTTCCAAATTTGATTTCAGCAAATGTAAATCTTATTTGTTATAGTGTAGCGCGGTATAGCCAGATTTTTTTTGCAAACACGTCGTTAGAAGTATTTTTTATGTGTTAATTAATTATATCAAACTTAAATCACGATAAAGTAGACCAGTTTGTCCATTGTTCACGATATAAACAACGAAATTATGTCATCGTTACAAGGCTCACTTTTTATGGGCGTACAAAGCTCATATTTGGGAAGTAGATATCACTGTTACAAAGAAACAAAAGTTGACAAATTTCTTAACAAAATGTTTACCATGAGCGCCACAATTAAAAATAACCGCAGCATAAGAAATCACTACTTCCACATCTAGATTTCCCATTCAAGTTTCTTACAATGAAACAAATTTTGACACTATATTTGCACTCCACTATGTGAAAATAATTGTTCATAGAACTTTGATAATACAATATTTGAAATCACCCACCCCAAAAACTTATAAAACGATATGCCACATCCGTGATGTTAATGGCAGTGGCGGGGAGCTGACGCCAAAAAAAAATTTGACGCCTTTGGTTCTTTTACATACACTAAATCATATTTTTTTTTACCCCAGTAATAATAGATGAGGGTGGTAATGCGGGTGGCTAATCCCAAAATAGAAATCTTGGTTTCTCGTACATACACTAAATTCTGATTTTATGATCTCCAGATCTCCAGATCTCGTTATAATACAATTTTTCAATTTAATTCACAAAGTATTTATTTTTATTTAGGATACAAATGTGCGCCTAGCCGGAGCCCGACCCGGTGTCAACCAGACAACCACGGCGCACATTGCCGTGGTGAATGTGTGGTTGAGTGGGGCGGGTCCGGTTCGGCTTGACGACAATGTTTTACTAGCTAAGGACACCTGTTCGCTGCGGCAGACTTAAAACTAGGTTGCTAAATAAAAATGTGGTCACATGAGCCTAAAACTACTTGATAAAACTTAAAACTAGCACTGGCACTACACTCACAAAATTTATAATTGTTGATACGGAAAAGCAGAATTAAACGAAAAACCCGTTCGAATCAATGACGACCTTGCGGTCTGATCGCCGGCAAGGAAGGTAGAGTGGTTAAAAGCTGTGGTTTAAAAAATTTGGATTTATCAGAAATTTTCTGCCTAGAGGGGATTTAGAAAAAACAAGAAGAGGACAAAAAGAACAAAAAGGATAAAATAACAAAATTGTACAAACATAAAGAAGGGGCAAAGAGGGATTGGAAAGTTGTAAAGTTGAGGAGAGATTAAGGATAGAGGTAAGTTGTCATAGGAGGAAGAGTGGCTAAGGAACTTGCCGGAAGAAAGACAACGCCTGGTATGGTAATGGGTGTTTTATATTGAAAAGTATGGCACTATGCTCTCTGATTCGGGTTATATTGCGGGTTAGCGGACTACCGCCCAGTTTGAACTGGTAGAATTTTTGTGAAGTTTCTTGGACGTAGTCCCTTAGTGAGGTTATGTTATGGAAACGTGCATAGAGTTCTCTGAGGAAGGCGTACCTATCAGAGTCTGAAATGAGACGCATACATTCAGGGACGTCTTAAGCGTTCTTGAGGCTCTAGCCCCATATCACTAATATGTTATTAACTATAAACTACATTGTGTATAATTACTTCCACATCCAGTGGAAGTATACAAAAAAATTTTTAAAAATGTTTATTTTTCAAATAGGCTTAGAATGTCATGAAACGTCGAGATTTTAAGTTTGAGCAAAAAAAAATTTTCTGTCTGTCGGTCGGTCAATCTGTAACTTTTTTTTGTGCGCACGTTTACTCTGGAACCGTTTGAGATATTGAGTTGAAATTTGGTACACACATGTACTTTAACGAGATCTAGAACTAGATTATATTTTCATCTTGTTCCGTTGAAGGGTTGGGGATAAATTGGGGTAAATTTGGCGTAAATAGGTAAATCAAGTAGGTAAGAGTCCATAAAATTGGTATTTAGTATGTACAAGAGAAGCTAAGGTCTCAAAAAAAAATTTGGCAGTAGCCACCTCCATTACCACCCCCACCCCATTATTAAAGGGGATGAAAAAAAAATTGTGATTTAGTGTGTGTATAAGAACCAGAAACCTCAAAATATTTTTTTACTTCATCCACCCACCCCACTACTGATGTGGGGTATCGTTTTATGGGTTTTTGGGGTAGAGGATTTCAAATTTTATATTATTAAAGTTCCATAAACAATTATTTCCACATACAAAATTTTTTCGTTGTGAGTGACTTGGATAGAAAATCTGGAAGTAGTGATTCCTTGGGCAGCGGTTTTTATTCTAGAGTAATCTAGAGAGGTCGTTTTCTACATTTCAAGGTGGCGAAATCATGAATTATGTCACATCGCATTTATATTTTGAATTATTTTAATAAGTATATTTTGTTTTTCTTTTTTGGATTGTGTGTCGTAATTAAATTAAAATAGAAATAACCTTTAAATGGGCATGTACGACGAGGTCCCTGGGAAGCCGAGGCCCCTGGCCATGGCCCAGTTTGGAAATCCCTGCATAAATTTGTGTTCTAATACTCGCAATTTGCGGATTGTCGTGGCTGGGATGCTGCACCACACCCGCACGCGGCGCCGCGTATGTAATGGCCGGTCTGATGACCATCGTGTACAAATTTTTATTAATTCTGTTGAGTCCGCTATCCCGCGCAAGGAGCGGATACAAACTCCTGAATATGAAGTAGATCTTGCGTACAGCCTCGTTAACGTGGGTGTTGAACGTCAGTCACTTGTCCAAGTTATCCCCCAGATATTTCACGCACTGTTTGATTGGAATTTCGCGACCCCTGATCGAAAGTGGCGTTAAAATTCGGTTTTCGGTGAAACGGCGCGTGAATAGAATCAAACTCGGACTTCTCGGCGTTGATCCGAATCTTCCACTTGTCGTAATACGCCGCGGCACGGGCCATGTGCGCTTTCAGCAGCATGTTAGCTGCCTGCGCGTTATAGTACAGATGTATCAATATCATAAACTACTCCAGGGTATGCGAACAAAAAAGCTACAGTCAGTGCGTTAGACATTTTTTGCTCAAAATTAAATTTCGACGCGTCATGACATTCTAAGCCTAGCAAAACATTTTCAAATTTCTTTTACTATTAGTACACTTCCAATCCACCATGTTGATGTGGAAGTAATAATTAGTTTAACTCAAATATTGCGCCCATAGGGCAAAAGCCCTCTGCAAGAACTACAGAAAGCCAATTGGGTTATTTTTTTTTATAACTTTGATTGGTCTTCCCCACTTCCTGGCTGTGCTTCCTGACTTTGCAAAGTTTTCTTTTCATGTCTTGATAAGAGTACAAAAAGAGAATTCTGAAAAACAGTGCTTAAGATGTTACACTCAAAGAAAATGATAGGTGAATTCAACCAAAAAGAGCATATGGAATCGCACCTATCTACTTTCATAGTTAAATCAATCAGAAAAGAATAGTCATACAACAACTTTATTTGTTTTCGTAAACAAATAGTAGTTTAATAATCATATCTTTTTAAATAGTACAATGACATTTTTTTATGTTCACTAACCATTTTCAATTTGGTCTACAATTAAATAGTACGACTTTGTTTTTTGTTCACCAACTAATTTTAGGTTGATCTACACTTTATTGTATGATGAAGTTTTTTTTGGTTAGCCGAAATCTCAGTATTGAGACATCAGACGACCCAAACCAAAGATTAGAGATCATTTATAAGATCCATTCCAATATATCTGAGAGAATTTGAACATTGCAATCATGTTATTAATTTTCTATAAATTCATAAGAGTATAAGATAATGCATGATTGATTATTGTCAGTGATTTGTATGTGACGTCATCTAGGAATAATTTCTGTAATAGACTACGTGGTAAGCAAGCAAATTTTATGGTAATTCCCTTTTAGAACTTCTAGAAGACAACAATAATATTGGTTTGTCTACAAAGCACAATAATACAGCTAACTAATACTGGGTTAGAATTACAATTCGATAATACTTAAAAATAAAGTCTACTATTTATCTAGTTTCATTTGACAAAATTCAACAAATTATTAGTAAGTTGAATAAATTATAGTCTTATGCACCTATTTTTTAGGTTAATGTTTATTTTGTTGTGTGACAATCACCTTTTGTTTAAAAATACTATTAAATATACTTCAATTTAACAAAATGAACAATATATATACTATTTTTTTGATTGATTTAACCCATACTATTTGCAAACAAAAGCGCTGATGCGACGTCTTAATTCATCAAAGTGGATTGCAGAACGATGTTATGTTTATGTAAACAGAACTGCGGGTTAACTCTACAATAATATTGGTTTATCTGTCAACTATAATAGTAGAGCAAACTGCTACTAGGTTTACAATTACAATTCGACAATAGTTAAAAATAAAATATACTATTATCTAGTTTAATTTGACAGAATTCAACAAAATAATAGTCAGACGAAAAAAATAATAGTCTTATTCATCTATTTTTTAAGTTAATGTTTGTTTTGTCGTACGACAACTTTTTATTAATTAAAATAACAATCACCCTTTGTTTAAAAATACCATCAATATAATTTAGTTTAACAAAATTAACGATATTGTTAGTTAACCATTTTTTTTTGTTGAATTTACCCATACTATTTCTTTGAGTGTAGGTTTGCGACCACGGGGTTTCGGGTTCGAATCCTAGCTAGGATATAGATCTGTAGTGGCATTTTTCACGTGTTGCCGCGACGGTAGCAGTCGGCTAGATTGCGGTTGTGTGAGAGACAACACGGTCTAGTTGCTCTCCTCTCCTGAGTTCGAGTCTCAGCTGCGGCAGATGGCAATGTCGCAGGGAATGGGTATTGTGATATTGTCTATGTGTGTCCGTCCGTCCTGGTTGAGTGGTAGAATAGCCTACGGCTAAACTTCCCCAGGACATTAATATAAATAAGGCGATTATAAAAAAATTTTTTAAAAATTTAAAAAAAAAATAATTATTGGCCGAATTCAGCAGTTTTGATAGTAAAAAAAAAGACAAAAAAACTAATGAAGATATTTTGATAACCTACAGATAATAGAGAGTAATATTTTTGTCTAAAGAGAGTATTATAATTACTTATGAGACTGCAGAATTCGAACCAATAATTGAAAATTATTTTCCTGTACTAGTTTTAAATACATATTAATGGGTGAAATGCGGGAATGTTCAACTGCGTGACCGCCGTAGTCAAGGCATGCTTTATTAATTTAATTTGCATTTTAGTTTTTTCCTTAAACCTGTTAGTTAATATTATTATAATATTTTGTTTCCAACTGGAATATTTATTTCCTTTGAAAATTCTTATCACTGAGAAATTATGTTATTTCTTTAATATATGTAGTTAGATCCGTAATCGTGTCATATATTACATGATCAAATTATTTTTACTACAGCGTAATGAAAATGAATTTAAATATGTAAAAATTACGGATTTCTCTTTCTCTGCAAAAAATATTGTATTATTCGTTTTATTTTTTTAAACCACTTCAGAGTATGTATCTCAAGAGACTCTAATACTCCTTGTTTGTCCCTTTGGAAGAAATTTTATTTATTTCGTTAAGTTCTAGTACCATTTAGCACAGTTGAAAGCTTCTGGACCAGGATATCTAACTTGAGATTCGCAGATGGTACTACTTTAGTTGCGGAAAGCGAAGATGATCTCATACAGATAGAGATCGGAAAGTTACCGATTGAGCAAAATTTTGGTGTGACAGAATTGTCATGAAACGCATAAAGGCCAGGCTTGCTAACACCCCAGTTTTCTCAATTTTTCTTTATGCCTCTGAGACATGGACCATTATGGAAGCAGACAGACGGCATAGTGATGCCTTCGAGATTTGAACTTGAATGGCTAAAAATAGGGCTACACGCTGGCCAAGGTGTCTACCACGACGCGACGTACTCAATGAGTGAAAACATTAAAAGAAAACACGAGAATAAATTCAAGGCATTATGCCTGCCAATACTGTACCATTGTACGTCGGTTCAGGATCTACTATCGGCCTTCCAGCTATCCAGTTATCGTTTGCCAGTTTTTCCGAACTCAATAAAATGTTGATCCAATGTTTTTAAACAAAATATTGTTCACTGGCGAGACCACTTTCACTTGTCGGGGTATGAAACTGCCATGTATGAAAAATTGAAAATGCACATTTAATTAGCGAGCGATATTTCCAACGTGAATTTAAAATCAACTTTTGGTGTGGAATTATTGAAAATTATATATTGAAACCGTATGAGTTACCGGCTCACCTAAATAACCAATCCTACTTGTATTTTTACAATATTGACTGGATGATCTCTCTGAACGATTTGTCATTAGATTTAAGACAAGAAAAGTATTTAATGAAAGATGGCGCACCAGTGCAATACTCCCTACAAGTTGGAAATCATTTTAACACTAATTTTCGCCCTTGTTTTGTAGGTTATAGCAGCCAATTGCCTCGACCAGTACGTAGCCTTGATTTTGATCCTATGGGTTTTTGTATCTGTGGTTACATGCAAACAATCGTTTACAAGAAACAATAAATACCTACCCACACTGAGTTATAGCAAAGAATTGTAAATGCTGTTATTTAAAAATGAAGAAATCCTATTCGATATTAGGAAATCTTTTATTCAACACATGTGTGTATTGAAATTAACGATGGTTACTTCGAATATTTGCGGCCAAGAAATAATTTTTTTCTGTTACTAAATGTCTGTATACTATAATAAAAATTCGATACCTCATATAGGGTGTTTGTTATTCAATAGCCAAATTTAAATTTTGGCTATTGAATAACAAACACCCTATATGAGGCATCGTGCTAAAATTTTGTATAGAGGTATTTGAGACAACTGCGAATCGAATACGCTATCCAATTGGCCGATAAAAAATTTTTTTTTCTAATAGTCGATCTCGAAATTTCGACCCATTTAGAGGAGCATAGTAGGCCTTGAAAATATGAAAATTACAAATTTTCAAAACAGTCAAAAGCTCATCGAGCACTATATCTCAAAAAAAAATTAAAATTTAAAAGGCAAAATCTCGACAATTATCTTTAACGACATTTACAAGGTATAATTTTTTTTTTTTTTTAGAGAAGTCGGGGAATAAATAGTTTTCTTTTAATTGGATATGCACTTACGCATAAAAAAAGTTTTTGCCTTTTAAGGCATGGAGGGTGACGCATGTGACGCTTTTTCGAAATTCATCAAAATTTTTGAACTGAATTCTAATTCCCCATGTCAAAAAAACCATGCACTAATTTTCATCTGAATATTTAAAAAATATCAACATCAACCGGAGGAAGAACAATATAGAACTGTTAATACTTCGGGGAAAGTCAGATGCCAAAAGGCGAAGAGGACTCTCTCGTAACTGTTGATCTGATACTATCAGGCGTGCCCACACAGCAAAGATAGACTGACTAGAATAATTTATGGAACACAAAAGTCTGTTGAGATATTGTGAATAAGAAGAATATTTTAAAAATGCTATATAAGTAAAAAGTGTTTTTCCTTTTATTTAACGTCGGCCTTTTGACGCTATCATGGCTTGTTACCGACCCCAGGAGACAAGCTACCCCCAATCTGGAAATTTTGTCGAACTTCTTCTCTTTTTAGAAGAGAGGGGATTATTTTACTTGACTAATATTTAATAAACAACTGCTTTACATCCCCTCTGAAGGATACTACGTAATCTTCGCCTTAAACTACATATCTTCTGCATATATGCTGATATGCTAGCGAGTGGGACGAGATCGTAGATGACACCCTATATCTCTGTTAATATTAACTTTTGGATCAAGGTAAGATCAAGAGTCAATAATAATAATATAGTATATAGCAAGAAAGAACTGTATTGATATACACTTCTGTGCAATAAAATCCCGTACACCTGTTTTTCGCTGTACTAAATCATTCTATATTTATTTGTCAGTGTCAGTGTCATATTTTCGAAATGCGGAAATTAACTGAACATGAAAAAATCCTAATTCTCTCTAAAATTGAAGAGGGATGGTCTATCAGAGCAGTTACTAACCATTATCACTTGAATAAAAGTACTGTTATGAGTGTGAAGAAAAGTGGGAGGAGGAAGGTAGCGTAAAGAGAAAAGACGGTTCAGGCCGAGCGAGAAGTTCAAATCTCGTTCAAGATGAAGCACTTCTTGGCTATTTGAGGAAAAATCCGTTTCAAACAGTAGGAAACACTGTGTTCATGACAAAGTTTCCAGCATCGAGGTCAACAGCTAGCCGAAGGATAAGAAAATTGGAAATAAAAAACTGTACAAGTGCCAAGAAGACCATGTTAACAGAAGCAAGCCCGCATTATGTTTTGTTTAAATTGTGTCTATTGCCCGTTGGAGTTTTAGAACAATGTTGTGTTTACCGATGAAAAAGTTTTTCAGTCTTGTATTGACGGACATATGTACAAAATATTAGAGGTTACATTATTTACACAATAAATACAATCGCAGTTATGTGCAGTCGTATCTGTGAATTTTTCAACGTCAATTTTTGCATTTGTTATAAATCGAAATCATTCCCATCGAATGGTGTAAAAAGGTAAAAAAAAAACAAAAATACGTATGTTTTTCTTCTGGATTAATATTATTCAAATATGACATTTCACAATCAATGTCAGTTTTTTGTAACCTATATGATAATAAAAAAATCTAAATTCCAAAAAGACTGATTCACATCACTTAATATTAGTAAAAACTGGATTACTTGATTTTTCAAGTGTACGTACGGGATTTTATTGCACAGAAGTGTACATTGCATTCTATTAGGATCGTTTTCGCCCTGTATATCCAAAAATAATTCCCGGCTATATCTAGTCTAAAGACAGGGTTATATTTTGAAAAACCTTAGTATTACAATTCCTTCCAGCATTTCTATCTGTCGGAATGGAGACTCGAATCCAGGAGCGATACACATCTTAACAGTGGCTAGTATCTGACAATATGACAGAGATATAAGATGCATAATGTATATTTATTTATATTGTGGACATAAATTGATCCTCATACACACAATTGTCCATTAACTTCACAAGAAAGTAAAGTCACACACCTTGTCTTTGATTTAATAGCCGTAGTTCACAAAATAAACTATTTGAACAGCTAAAACCGAACACCCTGTGCATTATTATTAACTTCTTAAAATAGCAATTTGCCATTTTCTTCCACTTAGTTAATTGCATCTTCAATTTACTGCAGCACTTTTATCTGTGTAAAGTTCCAGACATTATTGGTGATTTTGTGTGAAGAATAACCATTTTTTGGGACATTTGGTATATTATATTCCTTCTTAAGCCCTCATCTTTTCTCAGTCACACCATTAATAAAACAGCCAATTAGAATTCTACTTGTTCCATGATAATACATTAACCAGTACACAATAAAAAATAATGAATGGCTCGTACACATGCTATTTGAATAGATTCATTTGATTTGTTAGATATTTCGAGTTCGCTGCAGCGAGAGGATCGGAGAGGATTGATTATGTTGATCAACCAATCCTAGATGAAAGTTTATCGAATCAATCAAAAAATATTTACCTCAGAACTAACAAAACAAGATGATCAATCAGAGATTACTTAAAAAGAAAACGAGTTTTACACGAAACGATGTCGACGGGTCGTGGAGAGATTATAAAGTACTCATGGTTAAAAATTAGTTTGTATTTTTACAGTGTCCAGTCATAAAATGGTATATGGAGTCAGCCAATCATTAAAAAATTAATTGTTTTATTTAGAGTGTCGTGCAACAAGTTGAAAAAGAGGAGAAACTTTATATATGAGCTTACGTAAAAAAGCCACCCTGCGCAAAATCTTTTGCTATTTATGGAAGTTATATCTACATAATCGAAGCAATAACATAAAATCTTCTTATTTGTGGTTCTATCTGTTAGCAAAGAACGTTCGGGGCATTTTTTGTACTTCCGGATCACCTAGAAACTTAAAATTCTTTCTTTGACACCTAATATTGATGAGAAAAATCACCAAACCTGGAGAATTCAATATGCCTGATCCAATATGATGGCCTTAAGGAAAATGTAAAGAGTTCATATCGTAGCAACAACCACAAACAGTCAAAAATTACTAACATATCGGGACGGAATCATAGCGGATGAATTAGTTGGGGAGCCCACCACAGCTGTACGTGCAAACCCCTCCCCCCCGATCTTAGGGGACAATGTTTTTCCTAAAGATTAAAGCCCAAGGAACAATTTTAGACATATCTCCCCCAAAAAAAAACTGGCTGTACTTTCAAAATGGCGGCCATTTATTAAAAAGAACTGTTGCCAATGTTGTTTTTGTCATTCAACACAAACACTAAAAAAATATGGACAAAAACTTTTTTCACAAAAAGCAACGTGCATGAAATTTGATACAATTTTGTTTCTATACAATATTTTGATAGGAGTTACCATTTTCCAGATAAATGAGTCTGAAATTAAGAAAACATGGAAATTCATATATCGGTAAATCATTTAGAGGAAATAACTGACAATTATTGTAAGGCGTATAATATAACTTTATATTATTAACATAACAAAAAATAAAATAAACTGAAAGAAATTAATAATAATAATAATAATAATAATATAATTTGCAGACATTTATTTCGCAAACGGTAACTCCTATCAAAACATCGCATTAAAGCAAAATTGTAGGCAATTTTATTCAAAATATTTTCTGTGCAGCAAATTTTTCTCTTTTTTAGTTTTTGTGATAAAGAACGAAAATTATATTTGTAACAGTTCTGCGATGAATGATTTTTAATATCGTGGAAATTGGTTCTATATACATCCAAGAATGTGTAAAAAAAAAATTCCGAGTGGCATCAACTTAAATTTAAATTTGATCATAGCACATCGTTGTTTGTTTACTCCTTGATCTGCTCTCACTAACTGAACTGCACTATACTGTCTACTGAACTGTATTGAACTCTCGGACTATCTGAATTGTACTGTCTACTGTGCGGCCACTCATTCTCTATTTATTCTCCTGGGTAATTCATTCTAAATCTTTCTACATCTTTCTACATATTTGAACAATGTTCCAGTAGATGTTGGCACCGCGCGCCATCTCTGAGATGATTGCCGAACTAACTAGCTAACTTAGTTTTCCGTTACTTATACATGGAACTTAGAGGGAATTCCTACAGATGTCCCTGGGGGTAAAGCTATGTAACAATATGCAATTTTGTCGTATTCTTCTTGGTTCCCTAATTCTATGATTAGGATGTGTGTTCTGAATGATATTACCATCATTACTAGAAATGCAGTGTGTTTCCTCTATATTATTATTTCTTTAGTAATATTTACCTAGTCGAGGCTTCTATAAAGTGTTGCTGCAAATTCCGTTGGAGGGACCTGCACATTATTTACAAGTCACTGACTTTGTATTGCTCGACTTTTTTAAGAGCATTTAAAAAAAATGGGTGTGGTTTCTTATGGGTCGCAAGAGGCAATGCGGTTGCTTAAGGTGGGCGGTTCGGTGAACGTAATTCGACAATGGGCTTGTTACCGATAATTTTTTTTTCGTTATATTTTTTATAGTATTCAATAGAATTCAATCATCTAGATAAGCTGTTAAAATTTGAACTTCATAAGTATATCCAATCCTCAGATATCACAGCCCCACAAAAAAAAAGTTGAAAGCAGCGAACCAGATCCATGTATTCCTATGTATTTTCGGTCGCTGAATCCGAATCTGGGATCAAAAAGAATCGTACACCCCCAAAATCATTAGCTAGAGCCAAAAAACACCCCTAAAATGGGGTAAAAAGAATATGAAGCTACGAGAATAGTTGTTACATCTTAATCAATCGAATTATACAAATTAAGGTTAGCAGCGTACATACAATATATATGAAACACATCCCCAGGGAGCGTCGAAAACTAGCCCCCATATATAAAAAAATCGATCCAAAACAGCAATGACTGCTGAAAAAGCTCAAAATGTCTAAGTTTTGTTAAAGTGATAAGAAACTGCATCAGGTCCGACGTAATCTTCATAAACTGCCCCTATAGAGTTGAGAACAACCACCTCCAAGTTTAAAGGACACGAGAAAAACAAGAAAAAACATAAAATGCAACAGGAATTCTATTTTCATGGATGCTATGATTGGCTGAAATTGCGTAGTACTCTAAAATAGAACTAGAAACTTACGTACCATCAACATTCTACAGTGTCAACTCTCAGAGAGTGTGAAAACTACCCCATATGTAAGGTTTGACTACAAAAAGTTACAGTGACTTCTATAAAAATTCTAAACACCTGCGTTGTGTCGAAGAGAGAAGAAACTAGACTATGTTCGTCTATGTGCTTGAAAACCACCTCCACGGGGTTGAGAGACGCCACCCTATATAAAAAAACTATGGAAATGAAACGAATAAGCAACAGTATAACTTTTATATAGTTTTATATTGTTTACATCCTTTCTGGGGGTGTTACTTAATAACATTTATGGACATGAATTAGGACATGAATTTCAAACTGTAAGTGTGCAACACGATTTTTGCCAATCATAGCATCCATAAAAATGTAAATCCGGTTAGTTTCTCTCTGTTTTTCCAGCATCCTACAGATATAGGGTAGTATCTCGCAACCCCGTGGGGGTGGTTTTCAAGCACATCGTCGAACATAGTCTAGTTTCTTCTCTCTTCCACACAACGCAGGTGTTTCGAATTTTTATAGAAGTCACCGAAATTTTTTAGAGTTAAATTTTACATAAGGGTAGTTTTCACACCCTCTGGGGGTTGACAGTGTAGGATGTTGATGGTACGTAAGTTTCTGGTTCTATTTTAGAGTACTGCGCAATTTCAGCCAATCATAGCCTCCATGAAAATAAAAATCCTGTTGGATTTTACGCTTTTTCTTGTTTTTCTCGTGTCCTTTGAACTCGAGGGTGGTTGTTCTCAACCCTATAGTGGCAGTTTATGAAGATTACGTCGGACCTGATGTAGTTTCTTAACACTTTAACAAAACTTAGACATTTCGAGCTTTTTCAGCAGTCATTGCTGTTTTGGATCGATTTTTTCATATATGGGGGCTAGTTTTCGCCCCTCCCTGGGGATGTGTTTCATATCTATTGTACGTACGTTGTTGTTTAACCTTAATTTGTATAATTCGATTGATTAAGAAGTAACAACTATTCTCGTAGCTTAATCTTCTTTTTATCCCATTTCAGGTGTTCTTTGGCTCTAGCTAATGATTTTGGAGGTGTACGATTTTTTTGACCCCGGATTCGGATTCAGCGACCGAAAGTACATGATACATGGTTCACTGCTTTGAACTTTTTTTTTGTGGGGCTGTGTATTCAATGCTGAAGATTGAGTTTCAGTAAAAATCGCTTCGCCGATTCGTGACGTTATTTTGCATAAACAAAAATTGAAAAAGTACGTTGTTTCTGCCATAACTTCTTTGTTTTATGCTATGGAAATAGAGAAGAAACCATTTGAAAGCCTAATTAATAGTCTCTCATTTTTGTTCTTACCGCTTTTGACGTAATTATTAAATCTCGACTGTCGCCTGGTCAGTACAGTACAAAGAGACGTCACGCGAAGCTCCGCCCTGTTTTCGCGTGGTCCAACTTTGATAATTTATTTAAGGGCTTAAACGTCCAAATAAAAACCTAAAAATTTAGAAATTGCCTTAAAAAGTGTTCTACTTTCGATTTCTAAAATAAAAAAAAATGCTGAACGGGCCTATTTCTCCTACATCCCTGAACCGATTGAAACATTTTTTTGTTGCGCTTTTAGAGACAACTTTATAGAATGGTACTAGCCTATTGAAACCTAAAGAAGGAAAAACAAATTTTTCTCGTGCGAAAATCACAAAAAAAATTTCTGTTGATTTCAATAGTCTGGTATCTATCAAGTTTTCTCTAAAAACCTATCAAAGAATTTTTTTAATTGGATCAGGGATATAGAAGAAATTGTCGAACTACGAAATCATTTTCTGAACCACGGCACCCTTAAAGAATTATGAAATATTTACTGTCTTTCAAGGTTGTGCTTTTTAGATCCAATTAAGTTTACCCTCAGTCTTTTCCTGTGTTTACCACCAATTGTGATCCGGGCCTGATAGGTCTTTGGATGAGAAGCGAATGTCCCATGTCTACATCCCCATGATATTAATAAGCGACCTATGACACAAATTAGTATAATGATGAAGGAGGGTGCGGCGCTAATGACCATCGTTGTCGATAATGTCGATGCCTTAGTGGAAAAAAAATAGACAAACCCGTTTATTCAAGTACCCTGTAGATATTGCAATCCTTTTGTTCATCTTAACCAACCAAAATTCATTAGAAATTTGTTTAAGCCGCACCCAGCATGCTCGTTTCTCCCACGCGCCGCATTACATATTGAGACACGGTGCGCTGTTAGAAGAATAATTTATCGTTTGTCGGTTTATTAGCACGATATTAAAACGGAGTTATCTTAACCTTTACAAAAATAACTACCTATTTGTGTAATTGGTTCTGATAGTGAATAATTAATGACATATTAAGCATTTAGAGGACGGTGGAATGGTAATTCTTAAATATACTTATTGACATTGACATTCCTTTTACTATCTGTTTCAACTAAGCTGGCAGCAAGAATTCGAAAATCTGTTTTTGGAAGGATCGGAAAGGAAATGATGAAGATGTGTCGCAACAGGTTAGAAAATCAATCGAAAAATGTTTTAGATATAGTTACACAGTTTGCGAAACAAAATTACTTGATTTATAAATAAAATATCTGTACAGTAAAAGAAGTTTGTTTGAACTAGAGACTTTTCGAAAAGTTAAGTAATGTAGAGGATGAACAATGCACAGTGGGAAATTTTGGACTTTTTTGGACAAAATTCGCACAACAACTGAATTCACAACGAAAGATAACATTTTTTTTTAAATTACATAGAAAGGTTGTCGTCTCAATATACTGCTAAAAAGTGACTAAAATTAAATCTGACCTCAAAATCTTAAAACAATTCCTATTAAACCTTTCAATCTAGTCAATTTTAGGTATATTTTGACGTTTTTATCAAATTGTTTCAAATAGAACATGTCTTTATTACAAAATCCAGTGAAATTATTAGGACAAAATTTCTATTGTATTAGTAATTAGCGACCCACAAAACATTAAAATTCGTTGAATTTTGAAATAAAGTTATGTTACATTTGAAATAATTTGATAAAAATGTCAAAAGTACCTGAAATTGACTAGACTGATAGGTTTAACAGGAATTATTTTAAGATTTTGCAGGTCAAATTTAATTTTAGTCACTGTTGTAACGACAACCGTTCTATGTAAATTAAAAAAAATGTTAGCGTTCGTTGTGAATTCGGTTGTCGGGCGAATTTTGACCAAAAAAAGTCCATATTTTCCCACTGTGCAACGGTGTGATTTTCATAGGAATATGTATGAAGCAATGAAATCTAAATGTATAAAGAAAATGTTTTCACAAAATAAGAAGCTCAAAATATTAACTGCTAATAATAGATCAACAAATAATAATGGTTCGCAAAGAGTCATCAACATTGTAGAAAACCATTCCTCGCAATCGTTTCATAAAAATAAACTTAGTCTCCTGAACAAGGAATTAAGGTTTGCATTACTTTCCTCTAACGGAATTTTGGAACAAATTATATAGTATGGCAACCCGTTACCAAGGTTTTCGAGTTACTTTAGCGAAGATATTTCCAGCATTTTTCATCAGTTTTGGGAGAGCTGAGAAGAAAAGTTCAGGGTGACGGAACTTTTTACCTGTCCTAAAGGGTTCAAATCGGGCTTTGAACATGTAAAGAAAAACCGGTCGTTTCTGTCTTCGCAGCGAGGCAGTTTGTTTTGTCTTCTTGTCGAGGAAAGTAAATATAATAAGGAAAAATTGAGAACGGCCCTTTTGACTGATACGCCGAGTTACAAAGACCAAAATAATGACAAATAGCCACCGGTCAAAATTCTGGTCATGCGGCGAGGCAGTTCTGCTCATTATCGAGTAGTTTCGATATCTTTTGAGCACAAAAATATTCGAACGGAACTTTTTGCTAGTTCAGTTACGGGTGGTTACATTGGCACGTTGCTTTATTTTGAGGGCTGATCAAGTCATGGCGGCGAGGCAGTTCTCCACTTCTCAGGCTATTCCAAATATCATTAAGAAGACGAAAAAAATAAGAACTGAAATTTTTCCCAGTTCACATTTGAGAAAAATGATTTCCGCCGCAACAAAAAAAAAAGAAGCCAATTAAGGTTGTTTGTAAGCACAGGCTCTCAGAGAATGTATTCAAATGGAATTGGAATTGAATTTCATACAGTAATGATAAAAGAAGGATTCAAATTGTCAGGTTTATTATTGTAGTTTTAAACATTGAATACATCGTCATCTGATAAATTTCTTGCGCTTCATGACTATCTAAGAGGCGAAGTATCTTTCTTGAAATATCGCCGTATGTGCTACCAGCATCTTTCAACGAATATAGCAAAAAAAACCATCAATGATTATAATGCCCGAAGAATCGGGGCCTTCAGAATCCACTCTCTTTTCCAACAGCCGAAGCAGAGTCGCCTTCTCGGTCTTGTGATTTGCTCTACTAGGATCACAAAAAGAAAGTACAACAGGGAATAATGACAACGTAAGAGAGCCGATTTCGGCATAAACTTTAACAAAAATATTTCATTTTTTATAATTTTTTAACATTTTACAACCGCCATTGATTCCGCCATCTTGCAGGTTGATTTATGACAATTGAAATATCAGATTCATAATCAGCGACCTCAAAAACCCCCGAGTACCAAGATTTATGTAAATTGAATAAGAAAAAAAATTTTATTTGTAAGTTTTATTAAAATTTAAATTAAAAATGACCATTCTGGCTAAGCTCAATAATTTTGATTAGCACAATTCAAAAATCGGCTCTCTTACGTTTTTTGGAAATTAAATAATGAGTATTTAAAAAAAAATTATCCCAATCGGTTGCGAAACAAGTACTCTAGATAATTTTGAACGAAGAAAATCACGATTCGTGCCACTGTGAGACGGAAAGTTGTTTGCCAACCGCCCGTATCATTTTTCGAACTTTTGTCGTATAAAAAAGTATCTTAGAATTTCATCATCTGTAGAGTTTCCCTGCGATAGAGCTCGCTGTTATGATAGGGGTTTTGGTAACGGGCTGCCGTACTAATATAGCTGGTTTTGAAAATTCAATTCAGCACCTGTCTGTTTCTTCTAAGGGGCGTGCAAAAACAAATATCGTCAAATGTTATTAATACAAAGATTCACAAAAGAGAAAAAACATGTGAGAAATATTTTTGGCGAGTGAAAGAGCAAAGATTCCTTTCCCTGGCCCGAAACTAACCTTCGGTCTGCCAAGAAGTCTGATTTAATCAGAGCTGCAAGATTGGGCTATGGCGCAGTTTGCACATTGGGCTCAGTCCTCCGGAATGAGGCAGTCGAAGCTCCATATAAAGGGGCGTCCGACTGTCTCTACCGTAAAGTGGTTGCTTGGGCACGATTGAGATGGATGGTAGACTTGATAACAGGACACTGTCCTCTGAACAAGTACCTGCATACAATGAGGTTGAAAGATGATCGTACTTGTCGGATGTGTGGAGTGGAGGATGAAGCCATCACTCACATTCTAAGCCATTGTGCATCAATAGGAAGGCAGTTTCTACAGCGGGAGGAACTACGGGATCTACCCTGGAAAGGACTGTTCTCTTTCGTGCAGAGCATTAGTTTTTTCTAGGGGATTTTAAATGTCGGGAATAGGCCGATAGGCCTGAGTACGGTGGATCTTCAGATCTGCTCTCATTGCCAATAATAATAATAATAATAAATGTGAGAAAGATTACTTTTACTTAAAAGCTTATAAAGGTAGTAAGGTTATTTTAGGTAAGATCGTTATGAAAGGAGAGATAGCCTAATTAATAATAGGCCCTATAAAGAACTCCGTAGAAATCCATTACCAAAAATTATCACTGGAGTGAGAGAAATTATATGAACCCTGTTAGACTAAACAAAAAAAATCGGTTGTATGTATCTAACCCAGATTATACCGTTGGTCAAAGATACATAAACCAGGAAAGTCGGTGGGCTCCATTGAGTTTGCAAACGAATCAACGACTTATCACCTACCAAAATGGTTATCAATAGAGTTCGGAAGTTTACCCGAACTACAATGTATATATTTTCAGTAATTCATTCCAATGACTTCATCAATAAATTTAAGAAGATATAATTGAAAGAAGATGAAATTTTGATCTGTTTTATTGTTTTTTCATTGATTCTAAGTATACCAATTCCACAGACCTTGGAGTATCTTAGTGACTTACTCAAATTAAATACTATTAGCCAATAAATAGTTACGGAATATAATGTTTTTACATGAATCAAAATTGCTTTCATATCGGTAATGTGTACTTCGAACAACACGAGGAGACTCCAAGGGGAAACTCGCCTTTTATTGTCAGCCTATTCATGAGCAGGTTGGAAACAGATATAAAGGAGGAATACCAGTATTTCCCTAGGATATGGTTGATATATATGGATGACAATTATATTTACAGCATTCCATATTAAGATTGCAGATGTTGATAACTTTGTTTCTAAATTAAATAGTCTTGCCTGGGGTGAACATACAGGCTCTTGACTGTAGGCGCATTTCGACAATGAATGAACTGAATATTTTAGGACATAAATTTATGCGCCTCATCTCCGATGTCGGCAGGTAGACCTCCCTTAGAGGCCTATACGCTCGTTGTCACGACATAACTCCACTAGCGGACTATGTCCAAGAAATCTCATAAAAATTCTAAGAGTTCAAACTGGGCGATAGTCCACTAACCCGCAACATCAGACAACATAATGCCATACTTTTCGATATCAGACACCCCCTACCATACCAGGCGTTGCCTATTTTCCAGCAATTTCCTTAGCCACACTTTCCTCTACCATAACTGAACTACTATCCTAAACTTTATCTTTCTTTAACTCTACATCTTCAATGCTTTCTATTCTCTCTCTTTTGTTCTTTTATCTTTTTTGTCTCTAAATTCCCTCTAAACCAAAAATTCCAAAAATTAAAACATTTTAAATCTTGATTTTTCTTTCCAACCACACTTTTCTGGAGGCAGAGAGGCAGTTCTCGAACGGTTTTTATTTTCGTTTAGTTTTTCCCGAGCCAACAACCAAAATTTTTTCAGTGCGCGTGTGCTACGCTAACTTACAATGTAATTTTTAATTATTTTTAAGTATTTCTATATAATATTCCATAATCAAATTGTTAATTTTAAGTCTTTTGCCTTAGACAGGAGTTTTAACTTTTTCCTTAATTGTTGTTTTAGCCGAGCCAGACCTGCCTCGCCCAACCTTATATTCACCACGGTGCGAAGCGACGTTGGTTGCGGGCAGGTTCCGGGCGCATGTGTGTAGCTATTAATTTCAAATAATCTTCTTCTATTTCAATACATACAGTAAAGCAACCTTCATCACGGTTAGTACTTGGTTGGGTGTCCCATCTGAGGAAACACGACCACCTCGTCCTACCTTCCAGCGGCTGTATATCAGCGTATACGCAGAAGCTATGTAATTTCAAGACGAGGATTACGTAGTGGATATACCATCCTTCGGAGAGGATGTAAAGCAGTCAGTCCATTGTCATTAAATGTTAGGCAAGCAAAAGATCCCTACTCTTCTTACGAGAAGAGGTTCGGCAAAATTTCCAGGTTGGAAGTAGCTCGTCTTCTGGCGTCGCACAGTGGGGCAAATAGCTCATTTTTTGGACAAGCGATAATTCCCAAGCTTGAAATTAATGAAATTTAAAAATTTTTTTTTAAACTCTTCGTTATAAAATTGCCTTTAATTCTATCGAGCCCGAATTTTGAAATTTCAAAATTAAAGAACTTAAATTTTGAAAGTAAATTAAAATTTTATCAAAAGATTGTTTAAACTCATAAAAAATTGTTACTTGGGGTTTTTTTTTGGTTTCTAATCTCATTTCTGATCCCCAAATTTTGCTATTCAAAAAACCAAGATAGCGGATCCAATATGGCGGCCATAATATTTTTTAAATGAAATGTACATGCGCAAATTGATAAAAATTATTACTTAGGGTTTTTAAGGGTTTCTGACCATGAATATGAAGTCTAAATTATGTAATATCGTAATCCAAGATGGCGGATTCAATATGGCGGATCCAATATGGCGGCCACAATATTTTTTTAAATGAAATGTACATATGCAAATTATTAAAAATTGTTATTTAGGAGTTTTAGGGTCTGCTGAACATGAATCTGAAGTCTAAATTACGTAATATCGAAATTCAAGATGGCGGATCCAATATGGTGTCCGTAAGTTAAAATAGAATGATAAATCAAGAAAGAAATTGCTAAAATTTGTTACTCAGGGGCTTAATTCGCTAATCTTCTTTCGGATATTTTAGTTTCGTCACTTTGGAAACCATAATATCGGATCCAATATAGCTGTTATAAATTTAAAAAAAATAAGACGTACATGCAAAAATCATTAAAAATTAGTTCCTAGAGGTTTCTGATTCTGCAGTTAAAATTTCGTAATTTTGAATTCTAGGGTTGCATTTCCAGTATGTGCTAAAATGAAATAATTAATCAAAAATTAACCTTAAATGTCCAATCATAGAGTAGTCAAAAGACAAATACTATTAGCTAATACTATTCTATTAGGCAAGAACTATTAACTTTAATTCTAATATTTGATCAAGTCATAAAATGACAGAAAGTAAAATATTGTAAGCCATGAACTTAAAATAACCTAATGCTTCTAGTCCTAAACAAACAGCTAGAAAAGTACGATAAGATATAAATCTAACATAATCTAATACGTAAAATGATGAACGAGTAGAATCTTCAACTTACGGACACCATATTGGACCCGCCATCTTGGATTTCGATATTACGTAATTTGGACTTTAGATTCATGATCAGCAATCTCTAAAACCCTTAAGTAACAATTTTTAACAATTTGCGCATTTACATGTCAATTAAAAAATATTATGGCCGCCATATTGGATTCGCCATTTTGGATTACGATATTACGTAATTTAGATTTCAGATTCTCGATCAGAAACCCTTAAAAGTCCTAAGTAACAATTTTTAACAGTTTGTGCATGTACATTTCATTTAAAAAAATATTATGGCCGCCATATTGGATCTGCTATCTTGGTTTTTTGAATCGCAAAATTCGGGGATCAGAAATGAGATTAGAAACCAAAAAAACCCCCCAAGTAACAATTTTTTATAATTTTAAACAATCTTTTGATAAAATTTTAATTTACTTTCAAAATTTAAGTCCTTTAATTTTGAAATTTCAAAATTCGGGCTCGATAGAATTAAAGGCAATTTTATAACGAAGAGTTTAAAAAAAAAAAATTAAATTTCATTAATTCCAGGCTTGGGAATTATCGCTTGTCCAAAAAATGAGCTATTTGCCCCACTGTGCGTCGGTGATAGGCCTTGGTAGCGGAAATAGGCCGACGTTAAATAAGTAAATAAAAAAAAATAGACGTACCACTTCAGTATTACACATAAAATAGAAGCTAATGGACAACTACTATGTTTAGATACATTAGTAATACTCCAGTCAAATAGGAAAAGTTAGAGGGAAAGAACTGATAAAAATCATCAGAAACAAAACGTCATGGATACTACCTAAAAACATAAAAACACGTTCTTTAAGGACTCACTTCAATAAAGTTGTATAATTATATAGAACAATCTACCACGATTCTTAAAATAAATTAATACATACAGCGTGATTAAAAATGAAGTAAATGGTTTCTAGGTTGATAGGGCTTTTTATAGTATTACCGAGTTTTTAAATGTACAATGTTTGTACTTGTGTGCAAGTATCGTTTTTATTTATATGTTTGTTATTCTTTTCTTTTTTATATCTACTAATTTATATGTTTCCATTTATATATGTATATTCGTTTTTGTATAATGATATTTATGTTTTTACTTTTTAAATGTGTTATTTATATCGATTAGTATTTGGTCATGAAATTTCTAATTTACAAAATTTGTTTTTTTTTTTTTTTTTGTTTATTTTATTTAATATACCATAATGTATAGGCGTATATTATATAATTATATACATTTTGTCTATCTATGCATAATCTGTGTGTATTTCTATGCACAATAACTGCTATTGCCCCTCTATAGTTTTTTTAATGACTTGTTATATCCCTACATTTTTTTTTTGTTTTTTTTTTGTTTTGGCATCTGGCCACTAGCCATACAGCCAACCGCTACCCTAAAAAAAAACATTTATTCCAATTAACCTATGTCGACAATGAAAAAATAAATATTGAAGATCAACAAAGGAGAAAAAACAGAGACACACGCTTCTCGTCCTGGGGTCTATCAGGACATTTATTTTTTTTTAAACACAAACAAAATTAGAGGACCACTATAAATTAAGGGATGTAACAGAAGAAAAACAACAGAGGATACGAAGCTAACCTACTTAACATTCACTCATAAAATTCATAATAAAATATTCGTTTCTTCCAAAAAATCGATGATACAATAAAAAATTTGCTTATTATGGAGGCTGAGGAGAGAAAGTATATTAAAAGGAGTCTGAATATTATAATTAATAAGATTGTTATGTAGTCTGTCACTTGCTGCTTTATATTTAGAACACTGGAAGAAAATATGATCCAGGTCACCTTTAATATTACAAATATCACAATTCTCTGAAGGCAGAACATTTATTTTATGTAAATGTGCTAGATAACAGGCATGTCCAAATTTGAGGCGTATTATTGTTGTGATATATTTTCTTGGATATTCATAATTTTCGTGCCAAAACTTAGATGGGAGGTCAGGATGAAAACCCTACATTTCATTCTTTATTTATTTTATTAACATGTCTTATAAAACTATAAAGATATTGTGGAAGTAAAGAAATTTTTAATCATTTATTAAAAACTGGTAATAAATTTCAAAATTTGGCGGATGCGTTAGTAATAAACACAGCCTTCATATCCGAAACTTTAACTTAGTTTTCTATTTGTTCTCAAGTCGGCGTTAAACGGAACAAAGTTTAGCAAATTACTTGATCCTCTCGGAAGACATATTTGTTAAATAAAACGAAAAATATTATACGATTGGCGGGACACATTATAATGATAATAAAGGAAAATATAAGGATATAAATTAAAATCCTACGAGCCGTCCTTGGCATAGCAAATATGAACACAGCAGCAAGTGCTTCATAAAAACTCTGAGCAGGTTAAGAATAAATCATGGACTATTTCCTTATCATTTGTGTAAAGCCGCGTTCTCACTATGCAGCAAGCTTATAAGACATTTGTCATAACATTAAAGTTTCGGGCTACTGGCGGTAAAGTAAGACTAGCCATAACATTAAAGTTTCTAGCTACTGGCGACTCATATGGGAGTTTAAGTTATCTTTTTAAAGTGACACCTTCAACAATCAGTAGCATTGTACCAGAAGTATGTGATGCTTTGATTGACACACTATAAGACTTCATAAGGGTAGTTGTTCTGTTAATTTCCTTATTTTTTTGCGGCCTCGCCAACCTCGATTCCATACTCTTCGTTCAACTCATGCCTTTTATTCCTATTTTTGTAATCTTCTTCCGTCGGATCCCACAACAATTTACGTGTCTGTTATCAAACATTTTCCCTTTAAATTTGTAACAAGTTATAAACATGTTGCATAGTGAGAACGCGGCTTAAAATTAAATGATCTGATGCTCCAAATTGCAACTGTGGAGAGTTAGTGAGTGCAGCAACGATAAAAAAATGCCTAATATGATTTTTTGTTTTTCTCCGCATATTTTGGTACTGCAGGTTGCTTTGCATTTGTAGGTGGCGAATGTTTTTCTAGTCATAAATAGATCCTAATTTATTCTATACTTGAGTAAAATTTGATTCAAATCGAAAAAAAAATAAAAGAGTTATTGGGGTGTTACCATTTCAAGTGAAACACACTATATATATTAGCAGAGGCTCTCGGCAACTCCACGGGATGCATTTGGAGCGATTGCTCCTTATTCCAATTCACTTTCGATTAGGACGCGTTAACATTTTCCTTTAGGAACCAAGATGGCGGCCATTTTCTTGAATTTTTTTTATTACAATCTCTCATATTAGCGCAAAATATACGTTTGGAGTTGATCTCTGGTTATCATATCTGGCGAATACGAATACGGTTTCTATATTCCAATAGAAAGCAATATGGTCGCTATATTTTGATTTTTTTAAGTCGAAAATATGTTATTTAGTATTGATTGATATGTATTATTGCCATGAATAAATGATTTTTATATTTTTACTTCTGACAAATCAGAAATGTTGCGTATACATTTAAAGAACTTAAAAATACCTACAATCTGATGTGCCGGACATGGCCCTTACTTCAAAAATAAAAAGATACGGACCTGGTGATAGACCAGGAGCCCGCCGACCACTAATTGTGTGTCAAAAGTTTAGTCCCAAAATGTGTGAATTGTTGTTAATTTGGGGTAGTAGAGCACAGAAATGTCCATGCCAGCTCTTTTTCTTGGTACAGAGGTGTACGGCAGACCCTCAAATGTGTAAGAAATATGACGTAAGATTTAAAAAGACAGCCACAAAAAGTCACAGGTTTACGCATGAGGATTGGAGGGATTTCTTAATTTACCCCCAAAACTCATGAATCCCAACTCCCATTCATTTTGGGTGTTACAAGGAGGCGCTACGCTCTCCCAATTTTGAAAAAAAGTCAGGCAAAAAAATGATGTTTATGAATGACAATTGGTACGAGAGCTAAGTGGCTTTTCGGACACTCATCGTTACAAGCATTTTCTATGCGCTGATTAATTCTATCGAACTTAAATAACTACAAAATAGACTTCTGACACATGTCAGCCCGTCGAGTTTGCCATGGTTCAAGATATAAAAACCAGTGAAATTATATTATCGTTACAAAGCCATTTTTTTTGTGTGTACACATTTTATGTTTAGAATGAATAAAATAAGATCGTCAGAAAGTGTGGGCCATCAGGGGCGCAACCAGAAAGGTCAAAGATGTAAAAAACGGAGTTATATAACATGATCGTTACAAACTTTTTTAAGGTTGAGCATGTTTATTTAAATGTTTTGAACACAGAAAAAAATTCCCAGAAAGAAACTCCCGTCAGCAAGGCTAGCCAGAAAGAAAATGTTTAGGATTTTTGAAGAAAATTGGATATTTTTTCGCATATTTCATCTCAGAACTCTAAACTCATCGTTACAAGTTCTAGCTCCTTTTTAAAACGTAAATATAAGCTCCTTCAACAATAGAATAGCCTCCCCGTAAAGTTTTTAGAGTCAACAAAAGTACCATAGGCTCTTAAATGTACAGGAATTTAACACTTTCGGCTAACTTGACTCCGTACCGTGACTCAGATGTATGGTATCATTATTACCTTTCTAGCTGCGCCTCCTGACGGCCCACACTTTCTGGCGATCTTATTTTATTCATTCTAAACATAAAATGTGTACACGCACAAAAATGAGCCTTGTAACGATGATATGATTTCACTGATTTTTAAGCAGTGTTCGTGACGCTCCTGACAGGAGGTGCCCCGCCAGAAGTCGATTTTATGAATCGTTATCATCCATTAAACCATAAAAATATTTCAAAGTTCATAAAACGATGAGCTGCCGAAAAAGCCACCTAGCTCCTGCTCTAAATCAGGAACTTGATAAGCATGAACCTACTGAGTGTGAAAATATATTCATAAACTTATCATTTTTATACCTGATTTTTTTTTTCAAAATTGAACGAACGTGTAGCGCCTCCTTGTACCACCCAAAACGAATGGGAGTCTGGATTCATGATTTTTGGGGGTAAATTAAGAAATCCCTCCCCATGCGTAAACCTATGAATTTTGTGTTTTTTTTAATTTTACAAGTCATATTTCTTACACATTTGGGGGCCTACCGTACGCCCCTGTAACAAAAAAAGGGCTGTCATGCTGGCATGGACATTTCTGTGCGTTACCACACCAAATTAATAATTCGACAATATTCTTGGCTATAGATGTCGGTCTCGGATGACTGGGGTCGGGCAGGACTATTGCCCTTTACCCCAATACATCGCTGTAGACCGGGGACCTGCCTCGTGCAGGGCGGGCGAACTTACTTTACGTCGGCTCCACTCACAAATGTGAGCGGTGCAGACGATTTCGACCCACCTCCCTGGGTCCTGGCTCATTGGACCTTGCTGGCTAAGGCCTCTTCTGGCGCTCTTCTGTCTTGATCTTCTTTCTTCGCCAGCTTGTCCCCCCCCCCCCCCCCCCGGGGGGTGTCATCTGTCAGTTGGGTGTTTTTGGGTTTTGGCAGGAGTGACTGCCGGTACACAGAATGTCAATTGACATCCTGTCATCCGGATCATCGGTAGGGTAAGGATGAGCTGTGTAGCTTTGGTAGCTTTGATAGCATTTTCGGTCTGCCCAGAGCTAGGTACTGGACGGTTGTTTGTCCGGTACCCGCAGGGTCTTGGGTGGGTAGTTGGGTGATCGTCCTGTCTCTTCCGTGGGGTGTCTTCATCGAACGGTGGTATGTTTTATACTCACCCGTTATCCAGTAGCTGCACCTTCGTTAATAATTCACACAGTTTGGGACACACGATTAGTGGTCGGCTGGCTCCTGGTCTATGAGTTTCAAGTGGCGAACCCTGTATACAGATAGTCAGACTATTTTATTTGATATTAAGTTCAACATGTTTTAAACTGGATTTCTGTACGAACAGTTTTTCTGCGATGATTATTCAAAATGTTTATGTGGTTATAATACACCCATTTGATTAAATCAAATAGTTATTATAATAAGTATGTTAAAAAATACACCAGTAATGAATAAATTTATAGGTTTATTTAAAAGTATCAAAAGTTACGATAAAAGTAGAGGAACGAATGACCTTAGCGAAACATTTTGTAGGTAAACCGACCATTTATAACGTTTTCACTAGTAGTAGTCATAATAAAGTATCTCGTAACCGTGATAATCTCACGATTTTCCCACATTTCCGACTTCGTGCAATAAACATCCCAGAATGAAGAAAGGTCGAAAAAGGAGGTGGAAACTGTGCATCGCATCCGAATGTGAATGAGGAGAAATTGTAAAATATAAGAATACGTGTACGCTGCATCAATAGGCTTGAATGTATGGAGATAAGATGCCCAAGTATTACATATAATGCTCGAGTGTAGTGGGCTAGAGACACAGTCTTATAGCGAGTTCTGCTGCCATATAGGCACTATTGCCGGGCAGCGGTATATAGGCAGCACATAACAACAACTTAATTACCATTTTATGTTATTATAGAGCCATTACTTGTCAGATGATTTTATAAAGCGACACGCGCTTATTTTATATCTTTTCTTACTTCTAAATGCAGATAGATCATTGTCTGGTAATTTTCGTAGCAAAAACGGCAATTAAATAATTATTATGTACTATTATGACGTAATTGCTTGTTTGTCAGCACATGCTGTCAGCGACTTGTTCTTACTAGAAATGAGTAAATGATAAGTAATGACGTTTCTAAATACACTATAATACAGTGCTCTCGTAAAAGTGTATAAATTATTTTAAAGAAAATGGCATGGGCATGCCAAAAGGCTCATAATGAATGTCATCTATGTTTTTTTTAAAAATTGGCAAGTGTTCACAAAGATTTGACGTCATCAATATTTATTTTAAATGGCAACCCCCATTTTTTGTTAAAGAGCATTTTTTACAGACAATACGGTAAAAATCGATGGAGGTTCCGTGAGCAAATTTTTATGAAAAACTATCTTGAAATTTAAAAATACCAATGAAGAATTTCAAAAATAACTAATAGTCCGGTGATTTTAGATTCAAAAATAACGATTTCTTGGAAAGTTTTGGTACAAGCCAAAAATTAGACTACCTCCTACAGAATTTCCTCAGGAATCCGAAAAAAATAGTGTTGACCACTCAAAATGGCGGCTTTAATTGTTATTCAACTTTTTGTAAACAAAATGAATTTTGCAACTTACTTGTTTGCTTATATCTTCGCTTCTAAAGGTCGTAGAAAAACGTTCGACCAATCAATTTCTTCGTTACGGGTTCCCCTATAAGGAAGGTATATGCAAAGAACGAATTTTTGATTGTTAATAACATTTTATGACAAGAAACTAAAAAAATTGGATTTTTCGATCCTCGAACTTTGAAGTACTGTAGAAACAAATATAAAATCTGCATGTTAACGATATTATGAGAAGTAGTACATATTTTTACCCTTAATGAAATGCACTTTGTTCCGTTGCAAAATATTAATTATTTTTTTTGCAATTAATTTATAAAAGAAAAAATCAAACTGTTATACTAAAAGATCGTATTAATATTTTACAGTTCTGTTTCGGTAGAAACATTGTATTTGACGTACATTTACATAATCAAAAAGAATATTTTTAAAAAAATTTAATTTGCGACTTTTTTACGCAAAAAATCAATTTTGCAACTTAAACAAATGTAAATATCTCAGTGGATTTTGAATAAAATTTATAACGGCATTTTAATTGTCATAAAAAAACACGAATTTAGGAAAAAAAAATTTTTGCTCCGATGATTTGAAGCCGAGATATGAAGATTTCACGTTTTTTGTGATTACGGCGAAATTTGAAAATATTCTTACTTGAAAATTTAACTGAACTGAACTCAGAGTGTGTGTTATCACTTACGAAAAGTGCCATGTCTATATATCTAGATGGGCCATGGAAAAAAAATCGGGAAAATTGCAACCTTGACGCTCGTGTGCACGCTAGACGCCAGATTCCCCTCCCCCTTCACTGCTAATGGCGTACTTGGACAGTTTTACTCCGGCGGCAGCTTTATTTCTCTTTTTCTCGGCTTCAAGAGTGACTAGATGGGCGTTTTTTTTACGACAGTTCGCGTATAATGGCTATTACACATTCGGATGATTTACGACACGCCTTCGTCTCGTGCCGCAAACATCACCCCCGCGAGTACTAGCCATCATTATACGCTCACTGAATAATCTACTATTCCAACGAACAGTTTTTTATTACTCGTCAAGACATATAGTACTCGGAAAATATAATGACATACAACATGGCCGATGGGCGGAAAAAGGCCATTATCTACCCTTGTCCTTTGACACATACCGCCCATGTGCTTTATTGTCGATTAAAATAATTATTTTTTTATTTAACTCGCTCCAACACAAGAATAGAATAGTGAATGGGCCTTTCCCACGTTTTTTTTTATTGAATATTTGAGAAGTTCTCTTTAAAACAGCTCACCCGTATTTTTTCTTTTTTGCGAAATTTGCTTCTTTTCTACAGAAAAATTTATTATGTTATATGAATTTAAAATTGGTGGCATTATTTCTCCATTAATGACGCATTCGGCGGACCCTTGGTAGAGGCTACATATGAGCAGATTGTACGTATAAGTGTTGTCTCTTTCTAACTTTACCGAATTGACAGACATGACATCAAGCTTTGTTAGCTCTAGTGACGTGTGACCAACGTGTGACACATTCACGACACATTCGATAATAACATAACCTCATAAAATCAGTTCGTTTTATGTAGTTTTTTTTTCTAAAGTGTTTCGTGTTTTTATTTGTGATTGTGAATCTTATTTGGACTACATATAAAAATGGTTGTGAGGCATTGTATTGTACCATTTTGTAAAAATACAAGTGTAAACGCTGGTTCTAAGTTATTTATTTCAATACCCAAAAACTCAATCATTCGAAAAGGATGGGCTATGGTGATGAATATAAGTAACATACCGGATTCAAGAAGACGTAGAGTTTGTGAAGATCATTTGAATGTAAGAATACACCTTCTTGTAAAAAAAACAATGTATACACATACACATTCTAGCATAATTATAAAAAACTAGATACGTACGATCACAACGTAAATAAGAGAACATAACCTATCTCTATTAATTATTATTTAATACCCATTTTATTTCCATCAGTGTTGCCAAGTGTCAGATATTTGTTGAGAGCCGACATATAAAGTGTATTTCTTCTGTTAATTATTATCATTTTTGTTATAGTAGGTGGTATTATTCAATGGATTTTCATTATTTTCAAATGGGTAGATAAAAAGCGGACATTCTTTAGTGAAATAATTAAAGCATTTCCTCTAACGCTAAACATTCATATACATTAGGCAAGTTTCCAGACGACATGTAAAATTCAGAAATGCCAACAGGTTCGGTTAATGTGCGTATGAAGCCGGAAATTGTTTCATTTTGATTGGAAGGTCCGCCCATGACGTAATTTGAGCGCGTTTATTTGTTTGAAATATGGAGTGAAGTAGACAATATTTTTATTTTTAAAATATCCATTTAAAATTAAAATATTATACGATATGACGTGTATATACAATATTTATTAGGTGTTAATAAATGATTTATGACATAATAAACATCAAGTTTAATTACGTGGGAAGGGCTCATTGTTCTCATATTGCGATGCGCAGTATGTTTGCTCGAGTGCAATGGATGTGCACTGGGTTTCCCCGAGTACTATCGATGCGCAGAAGTTTTCCTTGAGTGCAATAAATGCGCAGTGGGTTTCCCCGGGTACCACGGATGCGCAGTGGGTTCCCTCGAGTATACTTCCTTAGTATTGTAGGAGTACTCAGTGAGTATGTAGTACTTTTTATAGGCACAAGTTAGTATGTCAATATTCTTAATTCCACGCGAACGAAGTCCCGGGCATCTGCTAGTTCTCTATAAATTAACAGGCTGGTTTTGGTAGACCTAACCGTTTATGAGTTACAGCGCGTCAATATTATTTCGTAAACTATTTATCGTAAATTAAAATGTCAAATAGCTATCATGTAGAGCATTAACTTCTCTACACTTTATGTCGCAGACGCCATTTTGTAGGACTAAATAGTTATAAAAGAATAGTTTCTTGAAAATATCCCCCAAACTATCCATCATACACTCAAATATGTTTTATCAATTTTGTAGAGCACTAAATTCTCTACAATCTGGTGCTCTATAAGTTTGCAATTACATATTTTTATACTCAATCAATAGTTGACAAGATGTTTTAAAAAATATACTTATTTTTTATAAATTTTGCAAAAAAGTTTTAAATAAAAATTGTAGAGGACTTAATGCTCTAGAAGTTTGCAACTGCATATTTTTATTTCCGACCAATACTTAAAGAAATATTTTGAAAAACTATTTTTTTAAAACTTTTCACGGGCTCGTTAGTTCTACAAAATAGTGTTTCTGACAGAATTTTTTTAACTCTGTTATTTAACAAATTGGAAAATCTTACAAGTGGGTATTAACAATTCTTTTTCTTTTCAGGTGTCCTAATTGAAAACAATGGTTCGTTCTAGTAATAAAAAGTAAATTTTTAAGTGTGCAAAAGACAGAAACTTAGTGAAAGTGAGTAGAAGCAGATTAGAGACAATTATTCGGACAAGCAGCCAGCGAGGGGATACAGACATCGAAAATTTGGAGCAGCATCTGGAAGATGTATTCATGTGTATCAACATATACATCAAAACACATATTGCAAGAGTATTAAAGATTTGAAAAACGAGGTTTCTATAGTTTCTTTTAAGTCACTGCGAGCCACCACAGATATTCGAGCCACGGTTTTAAGACACAAACAAATCATACCATATTTGCCAATCGCACATTCTTTATCTGGTTGCGACACGGTGGCTCAGTACCATGGAATTGAAAACAAAAAGGTCATTAAATGTTTAACGGATGGTCGGATTTTAACGCATTTGGGTCAACTAAACAGCAATATTGAAGGTTTTTTCAAGAATTTCTGTAGCTTCGTGTTATGGAATAAACAATGCTAGCAAAATGACTGATGAGAGAATTTCTCCATGGGCTAAAAAAGTCGACCAAGCCCAACTAAATGCTTCGCCATTCTCTGCTCTTCCACCAACTATACTGAATGTTTTCAAGAAATCGTAAAAAAGGTACATTTTCAAATATTTTTGTGTGTTGATTTCTCTTGGCCAATTATAGATGCCACTCAATGCGAGTGGCGGGTGGACGAGGATAAAATGGAATTACATCACATACATTACGATCGCCTTATGCAGTTATATATGCAATTGTCTGCAACTAAACACAGAACATTCTTACCAGAATCCTCATACGAGAATTTCTGAAAAGGTAACTTCTGACAGTGAAGATTCCGAAGGAGATTAAATATTGATTTTAACGTTTCGTTGTTTACAGTTTTTATAATAAGAATTAAAAACAAAACAAAAAGAGAAATAAAAATTACAAAAAAGTACATAAATCATAAAAAAATATAGAATAAAAAAATATGATCCTGCCTTTCCACCCTAAAAAATGCTAAGTTTACGTTTGTTTAATTTTTTTTAAAACCTTACTTGTTTTGAGCTAGCAGGACCTTTTGAATAATGTTTTTAAAAGGTCAATCAACTTGCTCACGCATACAACTTTTAAGGATATAGTGTTATCCGTATTCTTAAAGCCTTGATTATACAACAAGCCAGGTACTAGTTTTTTTTATTCAAAAATTAATTTATTCTCCGAATCTTAACAAAGTAAATTAGCAACACTTAAAGATTGCGTCCTACACAATTTTTAACCTCAAATACTAATTCACAGACCTTTAAGAACATATAAAACGACGTGTCACACATCCATATAATGAAATATTTGTAAAAACCTGTTTTCTCACTCCAAGCCTGTCGTCATCTTGAATATCTCAAAATGCCCAAGGGTGCCAAAGTGGTATCAATCGGAGTCGTAATGTTGACCCTTTAAAGAACCAAAAACAGCCAAAAAAACCTTTACTATACCCTACTTCAGGTTAGGGTAAAAAATCTTATTTGGCACCCTAACTATTACATTATGCAGAGTTTAGCTTAGAGCAGAGTTTAGCCTACACTCAACTTTGTACTTTACAGATATTCCTTAAATAGGGTGACTTTATCTATGGAAAATTATTTTAAAAATTCAAATCGTAAAAAGCGGTGTTTTGTAATAAGTAAATAATTGCTGATATGAAATACTCTTAAATCTCGGATTTTTGTTAAATATATGAAGACGATGACTGAAAAAACGTTGAAATAAATCTACTCACAAAGGAAGTGTTTTATGGGGATAACAAAATCACAAATAAAAAAATCTATTTTTTCACGCTCTGTATCTTGGGAATAAAACGTTTTAGAATTTAATCATTGCAGTTTTTTAGGTTTTTCGGTTCGAACTGTATCGATCCTGTTTAAAATGTGAACATCATGATATAGGATATTTTACACATGTGATTTGAATTTTTAATAAATGAATCCAAAAATTATTATTACATGTGCATGGCGTTACCGCATTAGAAAAAGTTCACGCTTCCTCATATGTCCTATTTTCCAGCAGGGTAGACGCATTTATTTTATTGTCGTTAAAATAAAAGCTGTTGTGAACAGTTAAAATGGGAATATGTATTATAAATTATTTGCTACATAATACCTAACGTCCATCTACCAATTGATAATTCAATTTAGCAAAATAACAAATTATGGTTATTAGGTTATGTAATTTTATTACGTATATTAAATTAACAATATAACAATTATTAGATTACTATTGATGATGACAAAATAGCACGCAGTTATATTTCAAAATTGTGCATAAAATATATAGTAAATTTGGGGTTAATGTGAATATAATGGAAAATAATAGATAAACTGCTACTTTTGGAAATAAATAATGGAATGAACACTTTTACCTTATGATGTATTTTTTCTCATCTATTGGTACCAAAAAACTGAATACTAATATTATTAATTTAGCGAACTGATGGAAATGAGAGTGTCAAAGATATCCGCCAGGTTGCGTATATTTACTAATAAATAGTAAATGATCTATAAAAACACTCGTGTCATTCTGTCAGTATGTCATTTCACTCAGTGTGTCATTTTCAAACGTTTACAAGTTAGTTTCACGTGTAAACCTTTGAAAATTACACGCTCGGTGTCGAAACTGCAATAGCGTTGTAGTTATAAAAATAAGTGGTGAAAAATAAAGTAAAAAAGTGTTATTATATATCATAGTAACTGATTATCACAAAGTAGCGTATAGCAATATTATATGATATGCTATAGTAACAAATATAAACTGGTTCTTTCTAAAGATTTGTATTCAATTTCAAATATAAAAATTTCATAATAATATAATTTTGTTATTATTCTTATCCATGGTGATGTATGTATGTAAGTACCCTACATAGCAGCTTCCACTATTCTGTGGCAAAATATTAAGTGGATCGCAAGGACGTTGATAATACGAAATAATTTTATCACAGTTTCCGAAAGCACGTTGCTTGGTAATATCCCGACGAAGTAGGCGGAGGGATATTACCCAAAAGCAACGTGCTTGAGAAAGTTGTGATAAAATGATCAACTACTTATCAACGTTCGAGGGTCATTCGCATAGAAAATTTTTTGCAGTTTATTTTATTAATGTTTATCTAATTCATAATTTCTGGTGCCCCAAAAGTCCATAAGTTTATTCCAGATGTACTTTTTACTTTTAATTATGTAGTATGGCGTGTTTTATTCTATTATTATATTTATCAGTGCCAAATCGTAATTGGGACATTGTCAAAAATCAATTTTCGTCATTCCTCCCTAGTAAGTATACTCTAATTACATTGTTTTGTCGATCGTAAGTGACACTTTATGTACCAAATACTTGTTGTCACTGGCAACGGGTCGTTATTTTTCATAACGTTCCTAGGGAAATAAAGTAAATTTGAGAAAGTTCTCTTTTATACAATAAGTAAATGTATTAATTTTTTTGGAAGTAAATCCAGACAAGCTTTAGTTGCTATATATCTTCTATATCCGACATTATTTTCAAAAATGTTCAAAGCTATTATAATAATATGATTTAATTTATCTTAACAGTAGTTTTTATTTAAATAGAAGCCGCATCCTAAATTTATTTTATTGACGGTGACCATGGATATTTCAAGCATCGCTTCCTTTACTATTTGCTTAGCAAATATGAAACGTGACTCAAATAGTTATAGTTTTCCACTAGTTTTCTCAAATTTTTTTTCTAGTTTAATGATTCATGGTTATGACGAAAAATATAATATGCACCGCGGGTCGTACAGTGCGATTTTTTGGTCTCGAATACTTGCAAACCTCGGTTCTACGGGCCTTAGCTTGCAAACTGTATTCTCGACCAAAAAAAATGCCCTTACGACCCTTGGTACATAAATAACCATATTGAACTGTCAAATTGAATGACATAAATGATAATTGTCCTAGCGAGATTATCCTTGATAATAAACTGCAAATTTACACTAGTTATATTACCTTTTGGCAACTTAGCTTGTGAAAAAATTTTAGATAAAATTTAAAAGCACGAGTACATAAGACATATTTAATATTAAGTTTTGCCATTAACTGCCTCCAGACGTTTTCTTATAATTTTTTAGTGTTTACTGACTTTTATTTTCAATTCCATTATTTAAATCACATAAAAATGTATTTCCAAACCGACTCATATAATGAAGAACAAAGTAGATATAATTATTTAACAATCGCAGCTGTAGAAACTTAAAAGTCTACGGAATTTGCCATATTTTAAATGTAATGACAATCAATAAACCAATATACCTTGAACCATAGGTACTATAATGCATAGATTGGTGACTGGTCCAAAACTACTGAGACTCTGAGAGTCTTCATTGTAAACAGTTCTTATAGACCAGTGCTAATAGTTTAGATAAAAAAAAATTCTTATTATTATATGGTTGGTGGGAAAATTTAGGATTAATGGTACATAATTGGGAAAAATCGATTGGACCGCAACAGATAACCGGAAGTGGGGTGGGGATGCGAAAAGGTGTGTGTTTGGGGGTAAAACGTGGTTTTTTACGATTTCTGGCAAAAGTAGACCTCCTGTCGAAAAAAGTTTAATGTTGTAGATAATTGAACCATTTTTTTACATAACCTCAAAAATTTTGAGACAAACGCGAAATGAAACGAAAAACCACTTTTTTGTTTTTTTATTTTTATCTTCCACAAAAATAATTTAATTTTGATGAAATTCGGTGAAAGTGTACATTGTTATGCATCAAAAAAGCTGTAATTTTTTGAGGCGTAATATTCATTTTTTGATTTTTTTGCGAATTTAATTTGAAAAAGAGGCCTAATTTTCAATCAAAAAAGTTGATTAACAAAGTTTTGATTTTTGAAAATTTCAGGACGGTATTTTTTTCATTAAAACCTCTACTTTAAGATAGTGTAAAAAATCATACTGTTACTCTGAAAAACATTGTCAAAAATGGAAAAAACCAAAAAAATACTTTTTTCTAGATCGATTTTACCGTAAATGTCACTAATTCTCCATTGTTCATTTAAATGAAGTGTTCTAAGTTGTGCAAAACGGTAATTTCAATGTTATACGTAATAAGGGAACTTTAATTAACCGTTTAAGGTTCGGACTGCTGAGAACCGAAATGTTTGAACAATAATTTTACCTAAGAAATTGCTAAAAATTACCATTTTTAGGCAAGAAAAAACTTTTTTATGCTTTATGGGCACTCTCACATTAAAAATAATTTTATTACGTACTTTACATTAAATCAATCAACAAAACAGAAATACATAATCAAAATTTATAATAATCTCATTTTTTGGGAAGCTGCTCTACATCATCAGACTCGATACATTGTTCGGTTTCTTCAGGAACTTCGATAAGGTCTTCGACTTCATCAAGGTCCTCAAGTTCATCTATATCTTTATATTTAATATTATTTTGAACATTTGTTTCGTCACACATCTCCTCCGAATCGCTGATTTCTTCTAATGGTTGTATTTCAGAGACAGAACAGTTTTCAGCCCCGTGACAATTCGTGCACAGAATAGAGCATTTTACTTCATGCTTTCGACAGCCGCATCTTTTACTACCACAACCAGTTTCACAGCTGCAGAAGATAGATTTCAGCAAACTTTCAGGAATTAATTCTTTTTCTGTCAATTCAGGCATTATTCCGGTTAGATGGTGTTTCGATCCCCAATCCGTAGCTGTAAGTTTGTTACCAAGCCAAGTTTGAATTTGAAAATAAGCCCTGTAGCAGTGTTGTTCAGCTGTTCCCTCAGTTGGTGGTAGTTTTTCTAAATTAAATGCAGTCCTTACCGTAGTGGTTTGATATATTTCAAACCTTAATTCGTTCAGTGACATATCCTTTTTCTATAAATAGACGCTATTAGCTTCAATCCATTTTCGGCTATTGTTTGTTTGTCTGCATTTCTCCGATAAAACATTTCTGTGAGCTTTGATAAATTTTGATTAGCCAGTAATGATTTTACAAATTGTTTTTTTTTCCGGCGAAACTGGAAGTCGTGTCACATCCAGAAAAACAGTGGAGGGATGCAACAATGTTCTTTTTTGATTCATGTTTGAAGCTGTTTGAGGTGTAAAATGTATCTTTTGTATTACCTGAACCTGGTTTGTGAAAATAAATATCGGAATTATTTGAATTTAATTGGTTCAACAGAACTAGAAGATCAATATCCTGACCTACAATTATTACGATTTTTGTAGGATCTTCAGCTAATTCAATGGCTGTATTAATAATTAGGGCATCAGTATCTTCATCTGCTTGTTTACATAAAATTCGTTCCGATTGAAATTTTTCTGACAGTGTTTCTATCTTTTTTTTTTATTTTGTTCATTAGACAAAAATTGCTCTAGAGTAAATGGAATTTCTGTATGACTACGAAACTGAAATGTAGGGATACTTCCTCCAGTTTTTCTGCGTGAACGTTCGCCTTTCTTTGTACTCATTGAACTCGCTGTTGAAGCGGTTAATGTTGATGCTGTCTTTGTAATAAGTCACATCAGCTTCGTAACTGTTTGCTACGTAGTGGCTGCTTGTTTACAACGACGTGCCAGTTGTGAACGCGTGAAAAGGCAAGGACGGATGCAAGCGAGCTGGAGGAAAAGAACGAACAAGTAAAATTGAAAATTTTTAAAAACCCCCGATCAATGTATCTAGTCGTACTAGTTTCATATGACCGAATAAAAATGAGGCCTAAATCATGTTCGGCTACCATAATTGTCTGCACATTTTCAGTTTTACCTTAATCGGACAATTTCTAGAGAAGTTCAACATGGCGAATTCAAGATGGCGACCAAACATCAAAATCTAATATGGCCTATAACCTTCTCGACAAAATACTCTTTCAAATAAAAAAACTACATCAAAATCGTATCACCCGTTGAAGAGATATGAAGCCACAGACAGACAGACAGACAGACAAACAAACATACAAACATATACATCTTTTGTGGTCGGGGGTTAAAAAGAAGTGCGCGCGCACTCGAGAGCACTTAGTAGAAAAACTGCCCCGCCATAATTCAATTTCTCAACTTTGAATATTTTGAAATACGTATGTCAATAAAATTGTTTCAATGTATGTGTGCATATAAAGCATAAAAAAGTTTTTTTTTTTTCGCCTAAAAATGGTCATTTTTAACAATTTCTTAGGTAAAATTATTGTTTAAACATTTCGGTTTTCAGCAGTCCGAACCTTAAACGGTTAATTAAAGTTCCCTTATTACGTATAACATCGAAATTACCGTTTTGCACATGATACTATGAAATATAAGATACGCTCGGTACGAGTACCAGCTTTTGACCTGTTGTGCGCATAGCGTCACCCTCTAGTCAACTTCAAATAGAGTCCGCGCCCGCGCCAGTCGCGTGTCCAATATCTACTTAAAAATACATCGAAAACTGCAATATACGACCTAGAAAGCTGATTGCAGGCAATTTTACTTTTTAATATCATAGAATTCTATGACTGCTTCTGTCAGCACTTTTCATTTTGTATAAGGCCGTTGTGGATTTAAATGTTTGTGAAAACAGCTCCAAAATAATTAATGCAAGCACGTATGATCTTTTGCACCGTTGATTTTTCAACGTGTAAGCTTTTGTTTTTATTTAATATTAAATTTGAATTCATTTAATTAAACACAATAAATAGCAGTAGTAAATAATGTACTACTTTAATTAGTTTAATTATGAAATAATGCATTTATCTAACGTTATTCAGGAAAATAGACAAACAGTCAAGAATGAAAAATATTTATTCTGTTATTTCGAAATAAATTGCCGGATTCTTTAATGGACGTATCTATTATGAAAAACATTTTGCATCTGCAAAATACTGCTTTTGCAGTATGACTTATTTCAATAGCGCAGGATATATCAATGTGTTCTCTCATGGTAATTATTACAAATATTTAATAACCCTCTATTGATTTGCTGAAAAATCTCAAGAAAATCTGACTTCGATTTCATTAAACAACACTAACGTACATCATTAGTAGTGATGGGCGATATCGTGATTTTTCAATCACAACGTAAATCGTTACTGTGATTTTCTTATATCAGTGAATTTAAAACGTGATGTGATCACGACTTTCATAATACGACGTACGGGAGAAATTGTTAATTGGTCTTGGTTGAACCACGGCAAAAGGGAACGAAATACGGAAGGAAAGTCGTGATCACGTCACGCTTTTCTGCCAACTTTACTAACAGTTGTTACCTGTGATTTCTTAATATCAGTGATTAAATCACAGTTCGTGATATATCGCCCATCACTAATCATTATTAGTTCTTACACCGCATTCTCTGCGCTGCGGTATCGTTCGCGAAGGCGTTCCGTATACATAATTGCAATTTTCTCGAAAACTGTTACTCCTAGAAAAAAAAGTTTTAAATAAAAAAGTTAGCTCCACCCTTTACCTTCATACGTCCTCAATATACTTGGTATCTAATTCGAAAGATAAAAAAGTTTCTCGCATGTCATATTCGAGCCTGTAAAATTTCACAGTTTATCGACATGGTCTTAGAAAAAAAATAATATTTTCTTTACTTATTAAAATTTTATCTTCATATTAACACATTTTATTAACAGATATAGAGTCATGACTCAGTAAAAATTTGAAATTAATTCGTTGTCCCGTTTCTGAGTTAGGGCAAGTTAAACGAAAGAATAATTGTATCTATTATTTTATAATTTTCTCACATTTTTGGTTCTATCTTTTGTCTCGATCAACCAAAAAAATCGTAATTTCTTATTTCATTGAAGGATAAGCTTCCAAACACTTCGGTTAAGGTAATTCTAGTTTACATCTAAAATAAAAATTGACCGCTGAACTAGCTGACTTTTACGTGACGTAACAGCGGAGACTGCGGTAAGGGGAGGTATGCGTGAGAGCGTATCTTCTTAGTATCATGCGTTTTGCACAACTTACAACACTTCATTTAAATGAACAATGGAGAATTAGTAACATTTACGGTAAAATCGATCTTGAAAAAAGTATTTTTTTGGTTTTTTCCATTTTTGACAATGTTTTTCAGAGTAACAGTATGATTTTTTACACTATCTTAAAGTAGAGGTTTTAATGAAAAAAATACCGTCCTGAAATTTTCAAAAATCAAAACTTTGTTAATCAACTTTTTTGATTGAAAATTAGGCCATTTGTTCAAATTAAATTCGCAAAAAAATCAAAAAATGAATATTACGCCTCAAAAAAATTACAGCTTTTTTGATATATAACAATGTACATTTTCACCGAATTTCATCAAAATTAAATTATTTTTGTGGAAGATAAAAATAAAAAAACCAAAATGTGGTTTTTCGTTTCGTTTCGCGTTTTTCTCCAAATTTTTGAGGTTATGTTATGTAAAAAAAAATGGTTCAAATAACAGTTGCAGATCTCTCTATTATCTACAACTTTTACATTAAACTTTTTTCGATAGGAGGTCTACTTTTGCTAAAAATCGTAAAAAGCCACGTTTTACCCCCAAACACACACCTTTTCCCACCCCCACCCCACTTCCGGTTATCTGTTGCGGTCCAATCGATTTTTTCCCAATTATATACCATTAATCCTAAATTTCCCACCATCCATATACTGCTAAGAGTTTTTCAGACTTTCGGCCTCTGGAAACCGGTTTGGCACTGGTCTATTAGGCATGTTTCGACCAATGACATTATACATAAAGTCGGACAGAGCACTACCAATGTTTCGCCTCATGTTCTATTTTTAGTTGATCAAAGTATATGGTTCTGGTACCGCCATCTAGTAACAGTAACGCTAAACGCTACATACATTCGGCAGACAGTGTAATATACAAGAAGTATTATATAAAGTGCTTATTGATATATATATTTACTTATTTAGTTCTTATTTTCCATTTAAGGAGGGTAAAGATTAAGTTAAGGTTGTTTAGTTAAGCAAAGGGTATTTATAATATGAGAGTTAAATTGGAATAAGTTTTATTAGTGATGGATTACCATACGTAAGTACATTTATGTTTAACATGAAATAATTGACTTGCCTTATGTTATGTTTATATTATGATATATTACTACGTATATAATAGAGTAATACAATTTATGTTAACAATTAGCAACAAGCCAGAGACAAATCTATAGATAAAATTTAAAAGCAGGAGTGAACCTATTTGTGGAAAATATTTCAGGAAACAAGGCATGACATATATGTCAAAAAATTTTCGCAATATTTGTCGACGCGGCGGCATAAAAAATTAAAGCGATAATTTTTTCGTGTTGGTACTGTCAAATGCCGATCTAGGTTGGATTGCCACTAATAATGACGTTTGATTGGTGCAATGCTGTGAAGAAACGGGCTCTCATTGGCTATCGCGTTAATGAGTGAAATAATCGCTGTAATTTTATGTAAAAGTTTCACTGGGAATGCAATTTTTGCTGAAAATTTGTTCTTGACCCAAAGGGCATAGCTGGGTAAGCATGGTGTAACTGCCCCCAAGCATCTGGCGCTTATATTTGTGCAGTAGGAAGCAATCTCGGAAAGTAGCAATTTCACAAAATATTAGCCCGAAAGAGGGTTTGGGGTGAGTAAGGGAGGGTTGATTTTAGCAAAACTAATTTTTTTTCTAAGAGCATTCAATTGTTTTGTAGAAAATATATGTTAAAGACCTACTGAGAAAGTACTAAAAGTACTAAACCATTGATTGAAAAGTCCTTATAACTTTTCACGCAACGACTAAACAAAAAATCACGCTCAAATTCCGAAAACAGATACAGTAAAAAAAACATATATGTTGTTTTCAATTTTTTTTAGAGTAACTTATCCCTGGGATACCAGCCTGAAGCATGTCTGGGGACTCACTTATGTTATATTTTTTTCCCAGTCTTGTCCGAAGATTACGAATACTTAAAAAAAATGCCGAAGTGTGCAGTGCCGTATGCATATTTTGTGAACAATTAACCCCTTGCAAGTAAAGAAGGCCACACTGCAAAGTAAATATGGATACCTGAGTAGTGTATACGTACTAGTGATTAGTGATTATGGAGATGGTGAACGTTGTAAGAGAAATCAATATAAAGCTGCCACGCTGACAGTTAATTAGGTGATCAATAGAATTGAACTCTCTTCCGCCGCAAAAATCGATTTATAGCCGTAATGTTAAATATCATTAAGGGTAAAAGTCAGCGGTACTATCGAGTACCTTGTCAAAGCCTGTCATAGGGATAAGCTACCCTAAAAAAAAATTGAAAATAATATATATGTTTTTTTACTGTATCTGTTTTCGGAATTTGAGCGTGATTTTTTGTTTAGTACTTTCTTAGTAGGTCTTTAGCATATATTTTTTACAAAACGATTGAATGCGCCGTTTCTTAGAAAAAAAATAGTTTTGCTAAAACCAACCCTCTCTTACTCACCCCAAACCGGTCACTCTTTCGGGCTAATATTTTGTGAAATTGCTACTTTCCGAGATTGCTACTGCACAAATATAAGCACCAGACGCTTGGGGGCAGTTACACCATGCTTACCCGGTTATGCCCTTTTCAAAATCTTGCTATTTCATTGGTTCTTATAATGTGAGGGAAATAAGAAATATTCATTAATATAATACTTATTTTATGAAAATTGTAATAGTAAATATTTTTCTGTGGTAAATTTTCAATATTCTTAATAAAATATTAAATATTAATACTAGTTCCGAGACAACCAATAAAATAACGTATTATATGCGCTCAATATGAGGTTCTGTTATGAAAATTAGATATTTATGGGCTGTGAGGTAATTCCCAAAATCATTAAAAAATTATTTGTGTAATAGAAAGTAATTTGTCAACTTCTTCTGCAAAAATTGGCAATAGAAATTGAAGTACCCCAAGGTAGTGTCTTAAGGCCTCTTCTATTTTTTATTATATGGTACTGTTTCGAATATCTGTCATTGTGAATTTGCCAATGATATCTCATCATTAGCTAGTGACAGAAATATGGATAGTGTTATTCAATATCGTTCTGCTAATTGAAACTCACTTTTAAAGTATTTTTCCTCATCAGATTTAAAAGTGTAAAAGATATTTCCCTCACATTATAAGAACCAATGAAATGTGAACAATGACAAAATATTTTCTTTGCATTTTCATCCTTAATTTAAAAAATAATACAAGTATTGCATTAATCAAAGTAAACGGTACATCTAAACAATAAGTTAAAAGCCTTAAACTTCTTGGTTTCCATTTAGATTTATTATTGAACTGAAAAGACTACATATCGTATATTTATAATAAAACTAAACATTGTTTTGCCTTAAAAAGACCTAACCATATCACAAGCAAGCGTCTATTTTATCATTTAATCTTTGAATCGGTATTATGTTATAGTTTACAACGAAAAAAGAAAAAAATATAGAGAAACCTGTAAGCTTATCTTCATAAAATAGAAAAATAATTACTATTCCATGTTTACTCATTCTAGAATCCTAAAATTTATAAAGAATAGTAGTGGCCGCTTTAGTGTTTAAAATATTTATCATGAATATAATACAAGGGATCACAGCAGGGTTGAAAAAAAACTGTTTTTTTGTTTTAAACAGTTTTTTTCATTGTTTTAAATGGTACGTTTAAAACGTGTTTAACACAGGTTTAAAACGTTTAAAACTCTATTCAACTAAAATTAAATGGTGCCAAGTTACTGTGACTGCTACTACTACTTGATGCCAGATGGCGCTCTTAAACGGACTTCACAGCACTCTATAAATAAAATGCTCAGTTTAATGCATGTGACTACTGACTATTTGACTCATAGTGCAGGAAAAATAAATTTTGACTTTGGAAAAATTAGTACAAGCAAGGAATTTGGTAGAAATATTCCACTTACCATCCTAATGAATGTACTAAAAATCTTTTTTCCTATCTGCAACGATAAAGGATTTATATACAAGAATCTGAAAATGGGCCGCCATTTTTCAATTTGGCGGGCGTAGCACAGCTTAGATTTTAGGGCACTTTTAGTATATTCAATAAGATGATAACTGCAACATCTCCACCAAATTTCTTGCTTGTACTAATTTTTTCAAGATTCGCATACTTTTAGACTTATTTTTATTGCACTATCATAGAAGTGAGACTACAGAGGCTATTTTGTTGTGAGTGTGTTTACTGTTTATATCGGAATTATTTATCGAAATGGATCATCATCGGCACTTTTCCTGCTTTTCCACAAACTCCAAAATAATACATTTGTTTAAAACATCTCACTGAGTTTTAAACTGTAACTGTTACTTTAAACATGTTGTTTTAAACATGCCAATCCTGGATCACAGAGACTACTACGCCAAGACTTTACTTAAAATATGCGCCATTCCTAATAGTGTGATCTTCTGCATTTTCTGCGAACCAGGTAATTATTGTAGACTCTGGTCTGACCCCGCTTAACAATTCTGACAATTCCATTATTTGAGGAATAAATTGACAGTAAGAAAAAATTCTGATGACTTAGAGCTTTTCTATCATCAGATCTGGATTCAGCGCATCAAAATACATATAAAATGATATGTCTGGTCAACAGTTCAGACATTTTTTTTGTGTGCCGGTGTTATTAGGCAGTGGCACCATTTGAGATTGAAGACAAAGTAAAACGGTGGAAGAAATACGTTCAAAACTTGTTTTGTTTAATAACGAAGAACATGGAAAAGTAGCAAATAATTGCAGCGCCTTGCCACCATTTACCAAAAAGGAAATTGAGAAAACTTTTGAATAAATAAAAAAGTTGTCTTCATCCCTTACCTTTACTTCTTCTTGATATAGTGGATATCTATTTCGAAAGATAAAAAAATTTGTTTTCTATGCTTACCTCAACAAATTCTTACATTTTAACAACATAGCCTTAGAAAAAAAAATCATATTTTATAAACTTATTAAAATTTGCCCTCCATATTAACATATCTTGTAGTGATAATGTAGATGAATCCGCCACCACTCGTCTGAAGGACGTAAATAAGTTTATTTTTAACTAGGGGCGCCAAGTTGCTCCTTCTACAAAGGATGGATTATCTACTTTCAGTGTTATTTGGTGTTAAGTTTATGTGAGACACCAAAGGCCAAAGTCTTAAAATATACGGAGAAAAGGCGAAAGATATACCTACCATAAATTGCTTACGGTTCTCTCCAATCTACTTTCTGATGATGCACTTGTCTGTATCGAAACACTGCTTGTTAACTCTAATCGCTTTTTAATTTCTCAATTGCTTTTTAAAGTTCATTCCTGTTCTGATCGATGTTCTGAGGATCTAATGAGAATCCCTTTACATTCAATTGTCGACCTAACCTATGAAAACACCTAAGAGGTTACGATTAATCATTCAATCAATAAAAATTCAAGAGTTCAATAATACCATTTATTGTATATAAAGTTCAAAATGTATACAAATAAATGTGGTAAAGAGCCTATCTAGTTAATAAATTATGTCAGAGTATCTGCCTACCAAACACGGCAAGGACGTACCTGTGTCTGTTTTCAGTAGCAATATTTTTCCTTTGTTAGCCAATAACAATTTTAGAACTCAATAAAAGTTAAAATCAATCTAAAAATGGTACAATTTTTTCAAAAAGCTAAATCGATTCCTAGTAGAATCAATACAATTCGTATTTCACAATACTTTTGGTTTATCAAATTTAGAGAGCAGCCAATAACGATCTTTATTAAAGTAGGACATCAGTACCCCAAATTCGGTCGTACTCTGGGTGGCATGTCTCATAAAAGTTAAACCTTAGAAGTAGTAAAGATATCGGTCTCCACAAGAATCTAAATTACTTTGTATGCACCTATCTATTCACTCGTGTAATTTGCAAACTAAACAAAAAGTCGTTAATTGTTCATCAATGTAGGTACAACATGCAAGACACCCGGCAAGCTTAAGTAACTCGATATGATCGGTACTTTTTTAAGCAATACTGTAGGCAAGGAGCGATTAACATTTTTCTCGGCAACATCTACCAAAGTAATTTAAACCTCTGTCCGAAGCCGCCCGACTTGTTTGATATTTTGTAAACCATCGGGGTAGGTAAGTAACGTTGAAGTGATATCTGGTTTCGATATAACATACGCGGTCAGCTTAGGTCATTGTTCAAGGCTAGCAATTAATGAAAAATTATTTTAATTGCATAGGGTGTGTCGGAGGTTTGGAACATCCTTTATTCTATGAATCGCGTATAGGGAAAAACAGAGAATATGCTTGCAAGGTACAGCCCACTGATTTATACTCGTATCAGAAGTTTCAAAATTGCGTTATTTTGTAATAATAATACATTTACGGGCGAACGTTCATTAAGTGATTATAATGAAAGTTAAAAAAGTAGCCCAACCCTCCTCTAGTCAGATTTAGGATTTTGTAATGGTATTTTCTCAAAAGCAGAGAAAGGTTGATGGACAATGACAATAATTCAAGGAAGACCTTGCACTGACGAGAGCCAACAGTCTTTTTTATTTGTCTCGCTTACAGGGCGGGATTATCCAACAGCCTAACTAGGGTATAGCCTAGGGGCGCCAATGCGTGGAGGGGCGCTTCAGCAGTTCAAATCTAAGTAATTTTATCTCCCTACGGCTGACGATCGACATTCAGCGTTTACCACTGATCTGTTGGAAAATAAAATAGACAAGGAAATTATTTATTTGTCAAATGTTTTTCATCCCCCCCCCCCTCCCCCCTCCGCTCATCAATTTTCATAAAGAGGCGCTTCATAGATTTCGCAGTTCGCACACAGGCGCTGCCAAGGGTCGGCAAGCCCCTGTCTGTACCGTAGCAAAATTTTACAGAATTATATTATAGCAGAGTTTGTAAGCAAGAACTCATGAAAAAGGATATAATTTTTGTTTTTCAATCTATAATATCAATAATATAATAATAATATTTTATATGATTATGTTTAGTCAACTGGAAAATATATTGTATAATGACACTTTGTTGATTATAGCACTTCTCCAAACAAGAGGTGCGTTAACTTAACTCCTGCTAGCTTAGTGCAGGTCGGCGTTTTTTTTGTGAAGTTAGATTTTTAAGTTGTATTAGGCCTTAAGGACGCCAGCGTATTTTTAAAGGAATACTTGTTACATAACACCAACAAAATATGAGAGAAAATATATTCTTGAATGTAGTGGTGAGTAAAAATAATAACACTAGTGGATAAAATTAGAACAATTATATTACAAAAAATACTCGAGAAAGAGTTTACAATTTCCGTACAAAGATATATTAAATCACTTAATGACTAGAAAATGTATAACAAAAAATTGACAATTTAAATTAAGAGTGAAATGATAAAAATTAAAGTTAAAGAGAAAGGTTTGACTGGTTTTTTAAAGAAGTTTTCTGACCAAAACGTATGGGATGATAGTACAAATTCTTACATATTTGAGTGGCTACAGTAGGTCGATGAGGTTGGAAGCTGCCGAAAGCTCGGTAAGTGAAGGACGTATAGTTGAGATGGGATCCCTAAAATGAACCTCCTAGCTTGGAGTATAAGCTCTGTCCGCTCTCAACGGTGATGCTGTCCAAACCACCAAATTCCTTACATTAGACTGATGGATGTTGATTTGTACTGGGTCACTTCTCTTCACTTGGTCCAGGAATTTTTACATAAAAATGGGAAAAATAAGTGGTTAAAACTAGTCGGGCAAGATAGAAAAATGAAATTACGATAAAAAATTTGATAATAAGTACCATGTACTCGGATACAAAATTTCGATAAAACTAATTAACACGTTAGCTGCGATACATACCCCTACGATATGTATTGAATTATTTTGATATGCGCGCCACAAATCTGACATAACCTCCCAGCATGCGAAACAAGATTTAACTACTTATACTTTGAATTTTACCACTTTAAATACAGCTTTAGAATCGTTGGAAGTTACTGAGTTCATATCAAAAACAATACAATACATATCGCGAGGGTTATGTAATGCATATGAATAGAAAAACATAGTTCACTTGCGGTACACATCCTCGAGGATATGTACAAGTTTTAGCAAGTCGGTACGTGATTCTGAGCTGTTGTATTTATCAGCTACCGGATAATTAGACATCAGCATTGTTCTGTTATTGAAAGCCGCCGGTATGTCTAATCGTACACGGAAAATTTTAGAACTCGCCATTGAGGTTAAGCGATGAGAATATTATTCCTACCACGTGTAATCTTGCTTCGGAAACTGAAAATTTGGGTGAATATACGTCTAATCTTGCTTCAGAAACAGATAATTTGGAAGAATGTGCGTCTAATCTTGCTTCAAAAGTGGAAAATTCGGGAGATTGTGCAAGTAAAGGAAACACTGTTAGTTATAAAATTTCAAGTGATTCAGATTTCTCGGATCCTTTCGAAGGTGATGGTGAAAGGTGATGGTGAAAGATAAAACTTATCAATATTCTTCGACTGATGAAGATTCGGAGGAGGAGGAATTAGACCTTTATTTTAATAGTGGTGTTCAAACCGAAACTAATAGTGATGCTGACGAGGATGAAACTGATAACTTAGAAACACCTGTTGGTAGTGATGAGTGGGATATAATCGGTAATCTCACAAATGTTATTTTTGATTTGTATTATGAAAGAAGCACACTCAGTCCAAATGTAAATAGCATGTCCGTAAAAAGGCCCTTAGATATTTCCTTCATCCGGCCCTGCTCGCTTGCCAAAGGAAAGTAATGTAATCACTGCGAGATTTCTTAGAATTTTCATGTTTAAGATTATATATATTAAGTCAAGCTTTCAATTCCGTCGGTCTGTCTGTTAGTTGTCGTTAAATAAACTAAAGAACTATTTGATGGAGAAAAATAATATTTGGCAGGTAGTTGACTTTGTTGCCGAAGAAGAAACCTGACATACTTTTAGTGAAAAGCGAGATGAAAAGTATACGAAGTATACTTTAAGTCAAAATAGAGAGGGAAGTTTTCGATAAATACATTTGCAGATGCTTCTAAAATAGTCGAATTTTATGTCGAAGGCGTTGACACCGTTGGGCGACGTATAAATTATTAAATAAGTAAAAATTCGGCGTTCTTTCCAATGTTTTGCTTTTGGTGCTACACGTCCCCGGGGACGTGAAAAAGTCTTTTTATGTCAGATTTTATATAAATAGACCAGTGGGCTTAAAATCCAAATCGGAAATATTTGCTACATTAAGTTTTATTGTTTTAATGGCTTCAATTGTTGCCTAATATGACTATCCTAGGTTCCCCCCGCGGAGTTGTGTTTAAGTAGTGGGGGGGTAAAAATGTACCCCCCCCCAAAAGGAATATTTTTGCGGTTTTACGGTTATATCTCGTAAAGAACTCACAATATCGAAAACATAGTCCTATTAAAAGTTGTAGGGCATTAAATTCTGCATTGAATGAGATGCATATTTTTTGGACCACCCGTTCCCATACTAGTGCTCATCAAAGTTGGACAAATTTTACAGTACTATAGCACTCCATTGTACTAGTCTTGTACTTAGTAAATATATAAAATATTAAAATTGTAGAATATATAAAAATATAATATTAAAAAATGGTTTCATATAGAATATTATGAGATCCCTTCAACTGATATAAAGATGGAGACAGGATAAGAAACACAATTTTTGAAATCAATTAATGATGATTATATTTCATAACAACAAAAATTGTAGTTAAAGGTATGAAGATGAAAAGGGGAAAAATAGGTTCACAGACGTCGACGTTTGATTCTCGTTGGGCCACTCGGCTCCTCAAAGTCTGTAATTTCCGATACGGAGACCGTCGCCCCATCACTCGGCTCCTGAAAGTCTGTAATTTTCGTCGCCCCATATATGCAGTCCAGGCCTTCATCAACATCTGGTTCGTCAATTGCATCTGGTTGAAGGGACTTAGTGTAGGAGTTCCCCTTGTAGTTGGCACGAATCAATGAGCAATTAATCCCAGCCTTTCGACACCCACAACCACCCGCACACCCCTTGTTGCATTTGCATAAAATTGTGGAGAGAAGGGACTGTGGAGCTGGTTCCTTGGAGGTAGGAACGGGGTCAACACCAAACTTTGAAGCCTGCCATCCCCAGAGGAGCGGATCCATCTGGTGTCCTAACCACATTTGTACTTGTAGGTAAGTTCTCAAGTGATGTTGGTGGTAGGGATGCTAGGTTGAATTTGGATTTCACTAGGGCTTTGGAAAACAAGTCGAATCGCAATTTATCTAAAGTATCTCCTGCCCTACCTCCCTCCGTAGAGGGTTATTAAAAATCGTAGGCCAGCTTCGGCAATAGCTTCAGCTTGAGTTGTCATGCTCGAAGAAAGCAGGTTTGATATCTTCGAAAATACATTTATTTTCGACCAACAGCTTGACCACCTTCTTCTTACCCTGCCTGAAGAGTGCTGAAGTTGTGTCACATCCACTTATGGTGTGAAGAAATTTTTCATAAATATGTGAAATTTGTCCAACTTTGATGAGCACTACCTAGTATGGCAATGGGTGGTCCAAAAAAATATGCGTCTGGTTTCACTTAATGCAGAATTTAATGTCCTACAACTTTTAATAGGACTATGTTTTCGATATTGTTAGTCCTATTAATATGACCGTAAAATCTTTTGGGGGTACATTTTTACCCCCCACCACTTAAACACAACTCCGCGGGGGGGGACCTAGGATAGTCATATTAGGCAACAAATGAAGCCATTAAAACAATAAAACCTTTTGTAGCAATTATTTTCGATTCGTCTAATTTTTTGGTTTTACACTACTGGCCTAAAAGGGTACCTTTATTTTTGTGTGTGCTAGTAGCTTCAATAGACTGAATTTAAATAAACGATTTAAGTATTTTTTATTTTTTTTTTGCTTTAAAATGCTAAAAATCCTATCATGTAATTCAATACTTCGTCAGTATTAGCTAGAAGAGTAGTTGTTTTGATTGGTTCTCCAATAATGAGTCTTTTAAAGTATATTAGCGTGTCCAGATTAGGGCAACAATATAAGTGAAAGTAGTTAATTTCATAATAAATAAAGAAGTGTGTAAGTTGTGATTTGCTCAATACCTAAATGATATTCTTCAATTATTATAGTATTATAAATTTGGCTGTTTTATGCCGCGGAACGAAAGCAGCTTCCCATGTCTCGTATTGTACGCGTGGCTGTTATCTAAGGCGGTTTGTCCACTACATCCGATTCCGAGATCCGAAATGACGGACCGAAGTAGCTACCTATGTAATCAAATTGGCTGTTTGTCCACACGACGTCCGACATCAGAGATACGTCATCTCGGACTCCGAATATTCTGCTATCTCGGATACACCGCTTGATCGGATCCGAGTTATTGACGGTTCGACGCATCAAAGAGCAAAACACTGTCGTTTTTGTGTGTTGTTTATGTTTTATGAATGGTTACTAGTGGTCCGAGAACGACTGTAGTGGACAGATATCTTCCGTCACGAGCTTTCGACATCACATGTAAATGTCCGTCATCCGAGTTCGGATTTCGGAACCGGATGTAGTGGAAAAACCGCCTAAAATTTTAAATTCATACAAATTTGATTTTGCGTATATTAAGCATTTATAAATGTAAATACAGATTGCAGTTAGAATTTTCTTTGTAATGAATGTACTTTTGCAACTTTCTCTATAATTTAAATTAAACATCAGCCTTATAATTCTTTTTTGTAGTACAAAGATTCTATATAAATGGCTAGACCTTCCCCAGACACAAACAGTGATAGATAGATGAGAATAAGCTAGCGCATAGTAAACATCCATGAGTCCCCTCCTCATCTAGAGTATCTTTTAGTTGCAATATGGCAAAATATGCTTTGTTTAATTTACTACATTTACCCTGAGGTTCCCACGAGAGTGAGCTATCAATATAGATACCCAAGAATTTCGAAGTGGTGCTTATCGGTAGAGAGCTAAATGAAATAATTTTTCTCGGACTGAAATTTAGAAATACCGTTTTTTTCTCATTTAGTATTAATTTATTTCTAGTACAGCAATCATTCATTTCATCCACAACATTTTTGATAGCTTCATGTATACCATCGTTACTTGTGGCTGATACAGAAATAGTTGTGTCATCTGCGTACATAATTGTGAATCCTTTTTTTAAATGATAAGGAAGATCATTAATGTATATGTCAAATAACAAAGGCCTCAGGATTGATCCTCGGGGAACACCTGGCAAATCCCCGGCAAATTTTTGAATTTTTTTTTTTGAGTAACCACCCTGTATATTTTGTTTTATATTTTTCTTCTTCGACAGTTGTACTAACTGCATGCGAAATATTATCGTCCTCCGTCACATTTTTTTATTTTTTATTTAACGGCATTTTTTTTTTGTATTTTTCTTCTTTAATTGTATTTTTATAGGGTCCACCTTGTCCACCATATTTTTCAACGAAACTGTATCCAATTCTTCGTTGGTAGTAGCGTCAACTACCCACCAAATATTATCCTTCTCCGTCATGTGGTTTTATATATTTATAGCACCAACAGACAGACACCAGACCGACAGACAGACTAACGGAATTAAATGACTTTAATTTTCGTAATCTACGTACTCTGAAACGTGAAAATCCGGAGAAATCTCGGAAGGTGATTTTTTTACGATTACAATACTTCCCTTCAGTAAGCGAGGGAAGTACATATAGTCAATGCATTACTCTATACAAATATTGCGACGTGCGTGTTTGCCTCGAATTATTTAGAACGTTGAGATTCGTATATTCTTATCTCATTTTACAGTTAGCAGCCTCAGGTGTATAATTTTTATTACTATCTTGCGCTGTATAATTGTATAATTAACTCCATTTTCGTCTATTTATGCAACAACACAATTTAATCTTAGCAGGCTATGATTTATTTTGACGTCCGTTACGTTTATGATCCATTTCTCTTTGGACTAAATTTTAAATTATCACATTATTACAAGCAGCAAGATTTACGAGGCTGTACTCGTGAAGTTGCCTAATGACAGTATTTCTGGTTTTAATTTTTATTGTTGTTGGGATAGGTCTTATCCTTTGGTAATACGGAGTATAAATAAACAGCGAATGTTCACAGAAACACGGGCAGGGGACACTCGTCATTAATTCCTGTTCAGTGCTATTTTTTCTCACAAGTTAAGGATGACAAATTTCGAACAACAAAACACGTTAGATTATGCAACTAAAAATATAACTCTCTGGTCATTTGTGGAGATCTTAATATTGATTTGCTGGATAAGTCTCTAAATAAAAAAACACTGTGTGATATATTTGAATCTTACCAATTAATTGTTACTGCAAACGAGCCAACACGAAATTTTAAAAACGTAAATGGACACATGAGCTCACTAGATTATTTTTTACAATTAATTATTTTTTATTTATTTGCTTTTATCATGATTAGAGAATATTATTTAGGTATTATGCAAATCACAACGTACACACTTTTTATTTATTATGAAAATACCTACTTTTCATAATAAATAAAAAGTGTGTACGTTGTGATTTGCATAATACCTAAATAATATTCTCTACTCACTAGATTATCTTGTAACAAACATCAGCTCTTGCTTACAAGGTTGAGCTATATGATCCCATGATAGCTGATCAGCTGATCATCTGGCTCATATACTCTCTGAATATTGGCAAAAATGACGAAAGCAAAACGACAATTAAATATAGTGAAAAAAGGATTATAAGAACTGAAAATATACAAGAATTAAACTGGCGGTTAAACAATGTACAATGGGACTGCATCTACAGTTTAAATGTAAGAAATGCTTTCAGTTTATTTATCAAAAACATAATTTGGTGCCTAAAAGATTAGTGTACTGAAGCGCGGGACTATAAATTTTAAACGTACGCAGTTCAAATCCTACCGAATGCAAGATTTTTTTTTTTAATATGAAAAAATTGTTTCAACTTAATAAATATAGTTAAACGAGTCGTTAATATTTTGCACTCTTTTCGGCCTCAAAGATCCACCGGGTGGGGAGATTCCAGCCGCTTGCAGTAACGGCCGATTTTTTATTTTTGGTTTTGTGACAAGTAGTCATTCTTCATAAAAACCTCTAGGGGTCATCCATAAATGCCGTCACGCCAATTTTGTCACGCTGAGTTAGACCCCCCCAAAAAAATTACGTCACGCTTATAGAGACCCCCCTTATGTTTTTTCGATTCCGTTAGATATTTTTCGCCTCATGGGGGGGTGCTAATAGAAATCCAAAAAAAAAGTCCACCTCATGGGGGGAGGTGCTAGTAAAAATCAAAAAAAAAAATTTCACCTCATGGAGAGGTGCTAGTAGAAGTCCAAAAAAAAAAATTTACCACCTCGTGGGGGGGTGCTAGTAAATATCCAAAAAAAAATTTACAATATTTTTCTTTTCTTGATTCGTTCACCATTCATTACGTCACACTAAATCAGACCCCCCCCCTCCCCCCTTATCCCACTTAGTCACTTAATTACGAACCCCCTCCCCCCTCCTGGAGCGTGACGTCATTTATGGATGTCCCCTACTTATTCTGAAAAGTCCTTAACCATTCTCGGAAGTACGATTGACTATACAGGGTATAACATAATATGAAATTTTACCAAGCATAAAATATATTTCTTTTACTGAATGTGATGAAATATTATGAAGAAAGTTGTAAATAATACCATCAAAAATCCGCTATTTGCTGAGGTTAGAAAAAACCATGACGTGATAAAACAGATCAGATTCGGATTCAGTACATCAAAATATATCAAGGTAATTTTATATTTAAAAAAATAAAAATTTTAAAAATATTGAAAAAAAAACAACACTACACAACTATTGCTGACAACTACTTGACAGCTTGAATTTAATTTCAAACAAAATTGTCATAGCACAATTTTCTAAACAAAAAAACCCATTAAAATGATATTCGGACATTGGACATTATTTTAAACAATATTTCAATATATTTTAATTTTGATTAAATTTTAGACTCAAGGTTTTTGGGCAAATTCTGAACAACTTTAATAACATTTTCAGGTAAAATAATATGATTTTTTTAATTTTTCCGCTTGTTTTGGTACCGCAGGTGACTTTGCATTTGTAGGGGGCGAGTGTTTTTATGACCATAAGTAGATCCTAATTTGTTTAATAATTGGGTATTTGGTTTAAATCGAAAAAAAAAATAAGAAAGTGGTGTAATTATTTTCATGTCATTAAAAAAAACTGGTGGTGGGGAACTAAACGAACAAAAAAACCTTATATAACATGGGGTCCAACACCCATAGTTTTAGAAAAAAAAATAAACAAAAATTTCGAAAATTTTCAATAAAATTGTTTGAGAACTGCTGGAATGTTGGGATAGGCTTTTATTTTGGCGTATGTCGGCGCCTTTAACCCTCAAGTACGTTAATACGTCTTTTTCAAAGTATCGCGCTCCCTTGTACAGACCGCGCGTCGGCGAAGACACAAGTTAATAATCACACTTTTTTATGGTTTTTTTAAAAGTAGGTAAGGTAAAACTATACTCCCTCTTGTGCAATATTTTAGTTTCTGTGGACAATTCGTTAAGCACACACGTTCGTTGTTTTCGTTCTTTTTTAATTTTAGGCCACGTATTTACAGTTAAGATTTGTTTTATTGACTTACGGTTCAAGTCGTTAAGTTTTTGATTACGTACAGACACTACTTGTTCGTTCATTTTGTGTTTGTTTTGGATTTTGGACCAAGTTTTTATTTTTAATTTCTTTATTGACAATGTTAGTTAATAGTTTAGTGTGGTATTTTAATGTGCATAGAAACCATAAAAAACGATCCTAATTTACCAAATGTGTTAAACGGAGTGCGTATGTCTTTAGTTCGACGAAAAGTGTATTGATGCAGACGGAAGCCATTTCGAACAATTTATGTAAATCAACTTTATTGGTAAGATCTAGATTTATTGAATAATTTTAGTTTTCGATACCTGATCGCCAATTCGTTAAATAAATCAGATTTTTCCTAACTTAATAATTCTGTTATGCAATACCATGCAATATTTTCTCGTTTTTTAAGCTTTTAACCCAGAACACTCATTTAGGTTACAAATGATAATAAATCACATTTAAATCTGATAAATTATAAACAACAATAAGAGCTCCAATATTTTGTTCTAAATTAAAAAAACACATATGTAAAGAAATGCTGTGTTTAAACCCCTTCTACGCCTATGAATTGCTTGCAGTTCTGCAAAAAGAGATAAGGAATTATTTAAATTTTTATAATTGGTTCGGTTGAGGCGCTCATCAAAGGTACCGACCGCCGTTTGCTTTGAACTGCCGGCCGGCGACAAGTCGGTCGGTAAATTTTGCACTTTTTTATGACAATTTAAAAGTCGTAGAATTATACCTAGTGCACGTCCATTGACCCACAAAGGCAGTGGTTCTCAAATGTTTCCTACCCTAATATTTAAATTATTGACCTAGGTCAGTTTTTTTCAAAGTGCCCCTAGGGGAAAAAGTCATAAAGGTTTTTTGTTTGTCTAGTCGGTCCCCATTACCAGTTTTTTTTAATGACATGAGACTGATTACACCTTGTATAAACTTACGTGTTGGAAATGTTGAAAGCCAAAATACAATTTCATTGCTCGATGTCGAATAAATGAAAACATGATGTTATCTAGACATATCTTGGACAATTTAATCCTATTAACGATGCAATTTGATTTAACATGGTGATTATCCTGAAGATAGAGGAAATCTACAATAGAAACGTTGACCTATAATTAAAAAAATGTTATTTTAATTTAATTTTATCCAAATTACTTGTGATTTCTCCCTCCCTTGTTATTCTGAACCTGTCTAGCAAAATTACACTAATATAAATCGCCATTTTTAAAAAATGGCGACCAAAATTATTTACGTTTATAATTATCTCTCTAACGGTTTTTAAATCAAATCTCGTTGTGATAACTAAGCGTTAAGCCATAAAATTACATAGAATACTTGTTTTCTTGCTCCTCCACTATTTCCGTTTTTCTAATTTTAATTAAATTTAGATAACAATTTTTCAGCCACGCCTCTGAGGATTCGATTTAGTATTCTTATATTGTCCGCGAGACAATACTAAAAAATCAGTGTAAATCCGATTGAATTTTTTAACAATCGCTATTGTCTGCCTTTCGTTTTGGTTCAAGTACACAAAATGTAGACTTTATTTGCACAGATTCCACGCTTTGTGACATGTTAGAAGTATACCGGTGAATAGGTAAATGAATTTAAATATTGTTTCCGTCGAAATCTGCACAGAACGTACTTTAACAATAAACATCGATTCAACGTCAATACCTAATATATCAAATACGACCAAATTGCAAACTAGATGTAAACTCTTCGCTAGATTTTTGAATTTTATATATAATTGCTAAATATAGAGTGCTCTTCACATCATTTTGCAAATAAACTATTTTTTTTTTTGTATAATTCCCATATTTCTAATGTTAGTCAACTCCTTATGCTATCCAATTTGCCGATAAAAAATTGCCTAATAGTCGATCTCGAAATTTCGACCCACTCAGAGGAGCTTAGTAGGCCTTGAAAATATGAAAATTACAAATTTATCAAAATAGTCAAATAAAGCTCATCGAGCACTATATCTAAAAAAAAAAAATTAAAATCGGGCAACGCTTTCCAAAATAATGGGTGTTGCGGGTATATTGTTATATATATAGACATGTAGAAAAATATATAAGATTACACACATCATCTTAAACATTGTAGAATTTGCTGGAATGTAGTGGAAAGATCCAGAACACATAACCTAGGCTATATAAAAGAATGAACAGTTCAGTTTAGTAGACAGTTGAGTTAGTACAGTTCTAATGGTCAGTTGAATGAGAACAGTTCAAGTGAACAGAACAGATCAAGGAACTGAAGTAGTGAATTGTAGTACACAGTGTAAAATTAGTAAAGTAATCAATTGTTGTAATTAGTAAATTAATAAATTAGTGTTTAGTGTTACCCTGGTGTTATAATTTCCGAATCCACGATATAGGGTGTTTACAAAAAGGGTGTAAACGCGTATCAATATAACTAACGGATTTAAAGATTTAACTTGCAGAAAAAGAAAAAACTCGTGTTTGATAAGAATTCATCTATGGTGTAGCACTTTTTATTTAATAATAACGATTTTACAGCAGTTTTGAATTTATAAATTGTTGGTAAACTTTTTACATTTTCAGGTAAAGCATTGAAAAGCTTACATCCATTAAAAAAGAGACTTCTTTGATACAGTGCTGTTTCGTACTTATGTGGTATCAGTAGGTCTTTTTCCTAGTATTATGAAGATGTTGAGCTTTATTTTCAATAAAGGTTGCTTTATTTTTGTATACGAAATAGGAAATTTCATAAATATATACCGATATCAGGGTTAGAATATTTAATGATTTAAAGGCATCTCTGCAAGATTCATTATAACCTAAATTTGCCATGATACGTACTACTCGCTTTTGGATAAGAAAAATGCTGTGTGCATCCAGTGATGGACCCTAGTGGACTATGGCATATTTAATGCTGGAGTGAAATGGCGCAAAGTATAATTGCCTTATAATTGATGAACTGCACTGGTTTGATGTTAAAGCTAATGCATAGCATGCCTTAGAAAATTTAGTAATGACATCTTGTATGTTGCTAGACCATTTCAGATGACAATCTATCTTTAACCCTAGCATTTTCAAGTTCAGAGAGTAATTGATATTAGTTTGGCTATCCAAGACTATGCCATCATTTACATTAAGATTAGATTTTAATGTTTTAAAAACTATAATCGCTGTCTTTTCATGGTTAATGCATAATTTGTTATTCTCAACCCAGTTGCTGATTTTGGTATAAATTAAAATGGCACAGTTTTCCGTATCAGACAGGTTTTTACATTTGATTAGAATATTAGTGTCATCTGCATATGATACTATTGAACACAATGGATGTTCTAAATAATTTAACATGTCGTTAATAAAGATAATAAATAATGTTGGGCCCAATATGGATTCCTGAGGGAGTCATGGATTAACAGCAGCTAATGATGAAAGTGAATCCTTAATTTTTACCTACTGAAAGCGGCTTGACAGATAGGAATTAAACCATTCATAAGCAACCTCCTTGACTCCATATTTTTCTGATTTAGTTAATAGTAGAGAATGATCGACACAGTCGAACGCTTTAGAGAAATCTACAAAATGCCCCATGGCAATTTCTAATTTGTCTAGTGAACTCACCATTCCATTTACAAAATCACTGAGTGCCGAGTCTATACTTTTTTGTTTAGTAAACCCATAGGCTTCTTCTTCCTTTAGCTAACACTAACTTACTGCCCAAAATTCGTGCTATCAAACTTTTTTTTCTTAAGTTATCCTATTTTCATGAAACGTAATGAGCAGACAGACAGACGGGCGGACAGACACGCAGACAAAGAGACAAACGAATATTTTAAGAATTGTTCAGAATTCGATGACTAACACAATATGTTATGAAATTTTTTTCTCCACTTGATGTGTCAAAGAATGAGAGAATTCGAGAGAATACGGTGCTGTTATTTTTTTATTTGTATAGAAGTAATAAATCTGTTGTTTAAAGTCAGATTTTTATTTTTGTTTTATTCGCACAGAAAATATAACGAACTGTCACCGATTTTTTGTATGCAGAGGAATTCTTTCGTTGAAAACTGCTGTCTAAGGAATCACTATTTCCACATACCATCAAAGAGTGAATTTGATGATGGGACGAAGGTAATGGGGTGGCCGTGGCGGTGGTCGATGGCAAAATGTTTTGATAGTTTTGCTTCTCGTACATTTTATTTCTTTAGCCCATTTAATATGGGGTTGGGAGTAGCTGCAGTGGGTGATGTTAAAAAAAAATTTGAGACCTTTGGTCCATTTAAATAATATGGTGGGGATGGCTGATGCCAACAAATTTTTAAGACCTTTGTTTCTCGTACATACACTAAATCCCAATTTTATTAACTCTTACTTGTTTGCTTTGCCTATTTAACCCTATTTGTCCTCAACCCTTCGACAAAATAAGCTTAAAATATAATCTAGTTCCAGATCTCGTTACAGTACATAGATACACCATAAGTCAATATCTTAAACAGTTCCAGAGTAATTGTGCACACAAAAAAGTTACAAACAGACCTACAGACAGATTTTTGTTGTTCAAATTTAAAATTTCGTCGCAACATTCTAAACCTTTTATATAAGAAAAAAAAATTCACTTTGACAGCGTCTCTTAGGAAAATTCTACCGATTTTTTCATCTGCCGATTCGTTATTTATTGTACCACAGATAGACGAATCGAAAGACCCAAAAATTATTTTTGATCACTATAAGTTCACAGAAACTTGATTTTTGCCACTTTGACAGGCGTCTGCCATACATGTAATCTTGAGTTGTTGTATTTTGTATTTATCATTGCTTACATAATTTTTCTTGATAAATGTCGTTCATCAAAACCGGATCTGTCACTTTGACAGCGTCTGCTAGGGCGATGCTACCGATTTTTTCGTCTGTCGATTCGTTATTTATTAAACCATAAGTAGACAAATCGAAGGACGCGAAAATTAGTTTTGAACAATATAGTTCAACGAAATGTGATTTTTTGCCATTTTGAGTTGCGTCTGCTATGATAATGCTACCAGAAAAATCGTCTGCCTAGGTAGAAATGCCGTCTAGACTAACTATATTAGTCACCTCTGCAAAAATTTTTCTTGAAAAATATGGTTCACTAAAACCTAAAAATCACCCCTTTTTGAATACACCCCCCCAAGTTAATGCTTCCACTTTGAAACGGCAGACGATCGGTTTTGACATACCCAAAGACCAAAGAATGGACTGCCATCAGTGAAAATTTTAAATATTATCGTTCACCATAATGTTTGCCAGCTCTCCTACTAATCGTGATGTTACGCAGCACTTGTTGTCAAAGCGGGAAAATTAATTTGAATTAAGATTAACTTTTTCTAAGGAACAACTAGTTTTATACTCGTACATTCACCTGTTTTCTGAAGCATTTCCCGAACACCCTGTATAAAATAACAAAGTTTTAGATGTTATTTAACTAATTAAAAACAATGTACACCAATATATATTTTTATTATGTCTTGTCATCGTTGCCTTGTTGGGTGTGAATGTAGGGCAGTAAACATGTTAAATTATTTTATTTATGGTTTAGTATAATTGGAAATTCGGCTTGGCTGAAAAGTACCTAATTGCACTAATTTGATAAGAAGGTTGAATTAAAATGCTAAATTGCTGCCATTATTCTTGGGTGTTCTAGAATTACCTTCTAGGTATACCTAAGTGTCTCAAACATTTTTCACGTAAAACTACTTACAATCTTATATAATTGCATCAAAATACTAAAACTTTTACGAGAATTGGATGTAATAACCTAAAGGAAAACTAATGGCTATAATTATGTAAAAAAACTGAGTGTGAGTTTACTTTGTGCCTGTGGAATGGAGACGCTAGGTAGTTTGGCATTTATTTATATAATTTGAGTATTCTTTTACGTAAAGTTATATATAATATTAACTTTTAACCTTGTAGTGGTGTAAATTTGAAGGTCCAAGTCACCTAAAAGGGAATTGTTTTGCAATTTTATTTTTTTTAAATTTTATATTCAAGTACTTTATTAAATTTTATTTGACCCGCATTTTTTTATTTTACAATCTAAAGTCATTTTAATAGTCAAATTAATTATTTAAATTAAGAAATTTTGAATTCCCACCCATCGCCACGTCAGATGTGAGAGCATGCGCAGTTAGATAAAGGAATAATCAACGGGAGCCGTTTGCTTTGCTTATTTGCTGTTGGCGTATAGTCCAGTCGACGGGGGTTTCACATCTGAGTGCTAATGAATGGATTTTGATGAAACCTTGTGCAATGTGTTTGTAATGACGTTAATAAAAGAGTTGAAAAAATATCAGAGTAGAAAATGATCGGAAGGGGTTCCGTAACTTGTAGAATTAGATCAAAAATGAAAGAGAAACAAGAAATTCACCTTTTTTTTTTTTTTTTGGCCCAATATAAGATATTTTTACTCTTGTGAATTATTTCGAAAAATGCATATTTTTGGAGATATGGCCAAATTCTTAAAAGTGGGGGAGGGGAAATGTAATGAAAAAAAATCTGAAAAAATTCGGATGCGTTATCGAAATACGACTTTTTTTATTTCCAACTTTTCTGTGAAATGCGTTTTCACCGAGTTATTCCGGAAAAACATTATTGTTTGAAATTGTAGCGCTTTGAAAATATATATTAAAAATTTGAAAAATTCAGACGTACACATTGAGGCCTTCTAAACATTTTTTGTCTCTTGGAATTTTTTTGTAACTTGCTAATTTTCCGAGTTACAGGCAGTTTTTCACGATAAATAATGTACTATATTTTTTGCACAAAAAATATATGAGAATTCGAAAAATGAACGTCATTTATGTATATTATTATAAAAATATATAGTTATACCATTTTTAAAAGTTCAATATAATATTTAAATTTTCATGTATTTTTTAATGTGCAAAAAATGTAGTACATTAGTTATCTTGAAAAACTGCCTGTAACTCGAAAAATTAGCAAGTTAAAAAAAAATCCAAGAGACAAAAAGGCCTCAGCATACATCTGATTTTTTTTCAAGTTTTTAAATTACATATTTTTAAAACGCTAGCTACAATTTCAAAGAAAGGGGTAGTTTTTCATGTTTTTCCGGAAAAACTCTGTGAAAACGCACTTTACAGAAAAGTTGCAAATAAAAAAAAGTCTTGTATTTCGATGATACATTCACCTGAATTTTTTCAGATTTTTTTTCAACTTTTACATTTCCCCTCCCCCACTTTTACGAATTTTCCAGTGGTCATATCTCCAAAAATAAGAATTTCTCGAAAAAATTCACAATGGTAAAAACCAAAAAGGCTAAATTTATTGTTTCTTTTTCATTTTTGACCTAATTCTACAAGTTACGAAGCCCATGATAAAAGGGGTCATTTCCTACTCTAATGATTTTTTCAACTTTTTTATTAACGTTATTACAAACACATTACACAAGGTTTTATCAAAATCCATTCATTAGCACTCAAATTATAGCCCAGTCGACGTAGGTATTTACCCACAAAAAATTGCAAACTGTGTAAACATTTTTTTAATGAGTTTGTGAAAGTGTGTAGAATAATATCCTGAAAAGTTTACATTTCGCTCGGGTGCAGAACATAAAAAAAAATGTGAAAAAAAAATTTTTTTTCATCGATTTTTTCAAAATTTTGAAATTAGATCAAGCTAGAAAAAAATAAAAAATACAGATCACGTATTTATGATCAAAAAATGTGCTAATAAAATTTATCGTTAAAGCCACGGTTTTCCCGGAAAAAAATAGTCAAGTGTAACGTTATAACTCAGAGCGAGATCCATGCGTGCACGAGCTTGAATACGCATGACTGTGACACCGACGCACTGAATTACATGTCACTAAATCAGAATTTGTTAAATCTAAATGAGTGTTGGTTCATTTAAAAGATGGAAATTGCAGCTTTCTGATGCTTTTTTGTTTTAAACAATACGAGCAAATGATGGATGGGAAAAATACACTTATAGAAAAAAATAAAAGCCCTTCAAAAAAATTCTTTCTTCATTCAGAATCAGAACTGTTGAGAAGTATGTACACTTCATGATTATTATGGTTTATTACGTTGTAGTAACGAGGATTAAAAAAGAAGTACATCTCAAATCATTTTAGTTTCCTTGCTTGATGATTTTTTTTGATAAATATATGTATTGGAGGCTGCAACTTGTCGAGAAATTGACCCATTGGAAAAAATAAAATATCACTATTTCGGAAAAAATGTGTATTTTTCGAATGTTCAAACAGAAAATCGTTTACTTGTATGCATTTTTTCGAAAATATGATCAATCAGATCATGATAAGAAATTGCGATTTTCACGATCTTATCCTTATAACTATGAAAATATCTTTTTGATTGTTTTGAATACAAATTCTGGAACTTTTCCAATACATTAACAAATGTATAAGAAATCCATTGGATATAGCTGAAATGTGGATAGGTGTACCTGTAATAAATACAATACAGTAAAGGCACGTAAAAATTCATGCGAGCGATTCACCGGGTAAGTGTGGTGTCTGTGTATGCATTGATAATTATATATTTTCCCTCCATACTCACTATTTATCCTCGTATTCACTAAGAAAAATGTTTAAAACGTGTAATCAGAAAGAGAAAAAAGCTTTATTTTACTCGATAGAACAGCTAAGAATTTTTTGAGGTTCTATAGTATACATTTAACCGTGCGCTAGCCGTGCAGAGTGACAAGGTTACTTCACTATTTTTTTCCAGGAATACCGTGGCTTTAGCGAAAAATTTTATTAGGATATTTTTTGTTCAGAAACACGTGGTCTAACCACCTGTATTTTTTATTTTTTCCTACCCTGACTTAATTTAAAAATTTTGAAAAAATTGGTAAAAAAAATTTTTTTTCACTTTTTTTTTGTTCTGCATCCGAGCGGAATGTAAACTTTTCAGAATATTATTCTATATATTTTCACCAACTCATTAAAAAAAAAAATTATTCAGTTTGCAAGTTTTTGTGGGTTTCACTATAAAAATGTTCTCTGTCCTCTGGGCTATTGGAGATTTTGGTCATTTTAGCGCTCCGCTGACAGGACTAATAGATTAAAGAATATTATATGTAGCCGTTAGTGTTAGTATCGATGTGAGTCATTGTATTTTAAAGAAATACTAACCTCAAATTATTAACATTTCGAGATTCGGCACTTAAATATTTCAAATTGTCTACATAAAACTATTGTACCATATAAAAATGCACTATGGGTAAATTCTCTGAAGTACCTTTCACAAAATTAGTTTCCATTATAAACAAATATTAAACACAATGTAAACGTAAACTAAACAACAAATCAACATAGCACTACTACCAACATGATAAATGAAAACATGAAAATTCTCTAGAACTGAACTCTCATTATACAGGGTGTAACGCAACTTACCCGAAAAATTTTAACCATACATGCACCTTTAAATAAGAAGACGACCTTAAAAAAAAATTAATAAAAGTCCAACACAGAAAAAGATTAATGGAAATGTTAAAATAACCTACTATTTAAAATTAAAATTTTTAATTAATTTTTTTTTAATTTTTTTTTAGGTACTTCTTTTTTAATACAACAGTCCTTCAATTAAGTAGAGTTCAATAAATTACCATTTTCATCAATTTATAACTTTAACAATGTGTATCTTTTTCTGTGTTGAAGGAAACGGCCCCTATTGCAATTACTTCCACATCCAGTGGAAGTATAGTAACGACAAAAATTTTTTTTAAAATGTCTATTTTTCAAATAGGCTTAGAATGTCATGAAACGTCGAGATTTTAAATTTGAGCAAAAAAAATCTGTCTGTCTGTCTGTCGGTCTATCTGTCACTTTTTTTGTGCGCACGTTTACTCTGGAACCGTTTAAGATATTGACTTGAAATTTGTTATAAGTATGTATTTTAGCGAATTCTGGAACCAGATCATATCTTATTCCGTTGAAGGGTTGGAGGTAAATCAAGCAGGTAGAATTCCATAAAATTGTTATTTAATATATACAAGAGAAGCTAATGTCTCAAAAAAAATTGGCATTAGCCACCCCCATTACTACCCTCAACCTATTATAAAAGGGGGGTGAAAAAAATTGTGATTTAGTATGTGTACAAGATCCAAATGCCTCAAAATTCGTTTTACTTCATCCACCCCCATGACCACCCACCCCCCCACTATCGATGTGGCATATCGTTTTATGGGTTTTTGGGGTAGACGATTTCTTTTTTTTTAATCTTTTGTTTTACGTCGATCTATTTCCGCCACCAGGGCCTATCACAGACACCAGGAGACGAGCTACCCCCAACCTCGAAATTTGCCGAACCTCTTCTGGTAAGAAGAGTAGAGATCTTTTACTTGCCTAACATTTAATAAACAAAGGACCGCCTGCTTTACTTCCCCTTCGAAGGATGGTATATCTGCTACGTAATCCTCGTCTTGAAATTACATAGCTTCCGCGTATACGCTGATATACAAGCCGCTAGAAGGTGGGACGAGATCGCTGTGTTTCCCAAGATGGATTTCACCCATCCAAGTACTAACCGCGCTGAATGTTGTTACAGTGGAGTATCGAAAGACAGTCACACATAACACCTCTACGCTCGCCCCTTAGACGATTAAAGTTCCATAAACAACTATTTCCACGTACAATTTTTTTTCGTAGTGGGAAGTGGGAGACTTTGATAGAAAAACTGGATGTGGAAGTAGTGATTCCTTGGGCAGAGGTTTTTTTTTTGTTGGAACTTAAAAATATTACAAAAAGTGTATCAAAAAGTTTTGCGATAAATCAAATTTCCAAAATAAGATTTTGTTGTCTTAAATATCTCTGATTGAATAACTGGTATCGCAATAATAAAAAATCTAAATTCTTCGTTAAGAAGTTGCGAAGAAAACTAAACGTATTAGATCCTTTTTGGTCAATCTATTAAGTTTCAAAAAACAAACGCAACTGAGATTGGCCACTTTCAAACAAATGAAGATTAATGAATATATTTTAACGAAACTTTACAACAGAATGAAATCACCATGTCAAATTTCAAATCGAAATATTTATAATAGCACCTAAAAAACAATAACAAAATCTAAAATTGGTAGTCGAGTAAAAGTGTGTTTATTTCAATTATTGCTTAGAGGGGGGAGGGGGGGGGTATGGAGATTTTTTTATGAAAATGCAATCTATATGTTATCAGGAAGTTACAGTAAAGGTTTGTCAAATCTGGGAGGTGACTGGTTCTTGGAAGTTAAGTTTTGATTTTGAAAAAGTGTTTTGTCTCGGTTTTTTTTAACATCTCGGGCTCTGTTTATCGGATCAAGCCAAACCAAAAATGTTTGTAAATAGATTACGAATAAAACTGCACAGGTCCAAATCTGATCAGTTTCGTCAATGATATACCAATTTTGATATCCAGATCGTGCAATATTTGACAAGACAAGATGTGAAAATTATTTTTTGGCGATTTGACTTTTGACTCCAAATTGAAAGATATCCCAAAATATTTATTGCAGAAAAGTTGAACAGGGATTATTTTCTTCGTAGAAATAAACACTTCCCAAGTCATGCAACGGTAATACTGTCAATAATTCCTGTTTTTCACTTTTATTGCATCCTGTTTCGATGAATTTATTAAGTTTCCTAAATGTAGGTTCAGAAGAATATCAATATTTGATGGCATAGACTTAGGACACAAACAATATGATCCTTGAACACTCCCCCAGAATAAAAATCATGCCCACCGTTTCTTCTTGAGATTAAGTTAATTTGACACAATAAACTTCTTGGCTCTGCAAATCAATAGACAAACATAAACCAACAACAATGAGGTGTTAGTTCACAAAGGTATTTTTTATTGGATCAACAAAAAAAAGGCAAGCACAGATAGCGATTTGTATAAAAAACTTGTCTTCAAATAACTTCGTGTGACAAAAACAAAGTCTGGTGTTTTTTGCGTTATTAGCGTGTTAAGTAAACAAATCTTGTTCTATTTGCTAACTACAGAGTGCGCCAAATAAAGCTCCACTGTATATTTCGGTGGTAACAATGAACTTGAACACCTCAACAGTTAAGTACCTAGCATGGTTTGGTTATTACGGAAAGGTAATTCGTAAAAGTTTCATTTGAAACTCGAATTATAATAGTAGTTTATGCAGTGGTACTTTTTTCATGAATGGAAAGTTTGAAAAAAAAGGCATTTTGTGCATGAGTTTCATTGAATATTTTTTCTACGACAGTCCTCAATTTCCATATTTAGACAAATAAATTTCAAAATTAGCTTAAAGTCAAAACACAAATTCTTAATTTGACGTTTCTAAAGCGAGGATCGTGAGACAACTTCAATTGTTTTCAATGCACTCATGAATCCTGCTAAACATAAAAGTGAAATAATGTTACTATTTTTTCACGTATATTTTACGCATTAAAAATAATGAAAAGTTTCTTTTACAGTCGTAGAAAAAATTATTTATTAACTAATAAATAACCTCATTTTTATCAGCTCCCCATTTGGTAATGTTAATAATGTTATCGATCTTACTAGTCCTTAATATGCAAAGTACAAAATTGCATTCAGAATTTTCAAAGAGCTCTTGTGTATGAAATCAAGGATACTCAAAAATTTGTCTGCAGACACTTTCTTTCAAAAAAACACGATTCGTTTAGATTAGATTAGATTCTATATCAATTCCACAATGACATATGATATATCGTTGTATATCTAATTTAAGTTGTGATCGAATAATGAAATAATTTACAGGGTGTTTTATTTAAAAAAACACAAGTTATGTCTATATCTTGAAAACTGTGGTATACATAATTTTTTTCTTATCAGCAACAGATTCTACTCAAAAAAGTGACTCAAGGATGTGTTACTCGACTTTCGATTCGACACTTGGTAATTGAGATATAGAGGTCATCCAAAAATGCCAATTTTCCAAAAACGCTCTGTAGCCGAAAAAGATAGACATCGCGGTTTTTGCGCCATTGTTTGTTTCTCGAAAATCGACCCCAGGACACCTATATTAGTTTTTGTCTATCTGCCATAATTTTAGAGAAAACCCATCCATCAAATTTGGTCCACCCTGTACATATCAAAATTACAAGCAAAAGTATTCCTCCAATCTATAAAAACATTTATCTGCTAAATATGTTTTTAAGCGTTTCTTAAATACGAACAAATTGCTACCTTCTTTTGATGTCGAGAGGTAAAATTATTGTAGACCTTAACCCAGGCTATTAGGCAACTTATATGTAACATTCAGTCTTTCAAATGGTATATGAAAATCATTTTTTTGTCTAGCATTAATGGAGTGAACAGTTTGTTACACAAAAATTTGTCCTTATTTTTTAATATATGCAAACATAGCTCATATATAAAAAAAAGAGATGGCAATGATAAAATTATATATTTTTACAGGACTCAATATACGTCATACATCTTATAATCCGCTTTTGAACTATAAAAACATTATGATATAGTAGAGGCACCCCAGAAGCATATTAAACATCGAAGCCTAGAATAGACTTGTGCGTAATACAGTTTTATCAACTGATCAATATTTAGTACAATTCTGATACTTCTGAACTGAAAACAACAAAATTTAATTTAGAAGTAACATTTTCACAATGAACTCTCTAAGTTAGACATTCATCCACGTGTATTCCTAAAAATTTTTCGTGTTAATTCTGTATGTCTATTTTCAATTCCAGATTGCCACATGTTTTTTATTTACTGTAAAATCACAGATCATATGACAATAATTATAGTTTTAGTAGTATTAAAATGAAAATTATTTTGGCCAAACCAATCATTTAATTTCTGCAAAATTATATTACATTTAATTTTTAACGATTCTTCATTGTTATCAAATATCAAAATGACGTGTCGCTTGTATAAATAGTAAAATTTGATGAGGCTGTCAATGCATCGAAGTCATTTATGTACAGTAGGAATAGCACCGGACCTAGAATAGAGCACTGTGGAACTCCTATGTTAGTTTCTACATACTCGGAATTAACATCGATAGTTCTGGCCTTGTTAAGTAGTTACCACCCAAATACAGTCGTGAAGTGAGTAAGTCAAAAAGAAAAGAAAAAATATAGAATGTTCTATTTAAAGTACCGAATAAAGATAGAGTGTCCTGTGTAATTCTATATATTTTTGAATTATGTACAATTGGAACCGGCTAAAATAACCTACAGATAAAGAAAATTGCCATTTCAAATACGTATCGACCAAATTCAAAACTTGGCAGGGGGTGTAACAGTGAAAATTATTTACCAATGAAAATTCAAAATATAAATTTTAAATTTTAACATAATGAAAGTACAAGATCAAGCAGTACATGGCAAATAAAGGTACTCCACAGAAGAGACCTTGTATGTGAGCCTTGACAGCCTCTTTCAGCTTAGGGTGGCCCATCTTTATATAGGAAACAAAGCAAGATTCCTTCCAATAAACAAGTTTTAGATATACTTTTTTTAACCTGCGAGAAGTGAAATTGAATTTGCGTGAAAGTGCAAAACTAGTAATAAACGAAGTAATTGTTTTTTGGCACGAAGCGCGTATCCCAATACATGATGTACAACATTGCATTAAAAAAGTAGAAAGCCTATATGAAGAATTAAGAGCTCTGCAGAAAAGTTCTCACAAAGCAAGCAAAATTGCTAAACAGAAAGAAACGCGAACGTCTTTGAAATAATAAAGATATAGTACAGTAACTAGAGATTTTAACTTCGGAATAATGTCATATTGAACAGATTTCGTTCATTTTTGGCAGTATTATAGTAATGCTTCACAGAAAAGTTTCTATATTGTGCGGGGGCTTGCTAATTTATAGGGGGTGGATGCCACCCCCTCTCAGAGGGTCGTCTTAAAAAATATATATATTTATTGGAGCTGAAATAGAATCAAATTTTAAGAAGAAAACATTCTATGCAATTTTTCACATAAATTGATAGTTTTTGAGTTATAACGACTTTAGAATTGCGATTTTAGTTTAAAAAAAAAAGAATTTCCTAACGGCTTTCGTCAAGTATCTCGAAAAGTATTATTTTATTGAAAAAATGTTACAGACCAATTACAGAAAATACAAACTGGGAATTAATTATATTTTTTGTTTATTGATGTAGGATTAATAATTTCGGAGATATTTAAGTTCATATTTGGTATCCAAGTGTTTCGAAATTACCTTTAAAGTTTAAAATGCATTTCTTTCTAAAGCAAGTGCTTTAAATGAGCAAAAAAATTTGAGCATCTAAGTAATGCTACATCTTAACGAAAAACTGTGTTTGAGATAATTTTTCTTCATTACTGGCTAATTAGAGTAACAAAATGGCGACCTTTTTATATAAAAATATATAAATACGCATATTTTCTTATGCTATAGGAACGAGTAAAAAATAATTTGAAAGCGCAATTAATTGCCTTTAATTCCATTTCTTAGCATGCGTGATGTAGGTGTCACAATTTCTGAGATATTTAACATTTAAACTGCATTTTTCGTCTTATAAACGTTCGGACGCCATTTGTAAACTTTCATATCTCCGAAACTATTAAATCTATGTAAATAAATAAACAAGGGAAATTCATTATCAGATTATGAGCTTTATTTTTGGTATCTACCCATTTTTCAATAAAACTAATATTTATTGAGATATTTGGAAAAGGGAAAAAAAATACGTTTTATCGAAAATACCTTTATAGTTTAAACTGTATTTTTTTCTAAAGCAAGTGCTGTATACAAACCAAAAAATTTGAGCATCTACGTCATGCTATATATTAATGAGAAACTGTATTTGAAATTCCTTTTCTTTAATTACTTGCTAATTACAGTAACAAAATGACGACGTTGTTATTAAAAAAATGTGTAGACGCACATTGCTTCGGTCATAACTTTTTTGTTTTTTATGCTACAAAAACAAATAAAAAAACAGTTGAAAGCTTAATTAATAACCTATTATTATACCTATTAGCATCCTTGACGTAGGTGTCACAGTTTCTGAGATATTTAACTCTCACTCTAAATAATTATCTTATGAACACTTGGATGCCAAATATAAACTTAAATATCTCCGAAATTATTAATCCTACATCAATAAACAAAAAATATAATTAATTCCCAGTTTGTACTTTCTGTAATTGGTCTGTAACATTTTTTCGATAAAGTAATACTTTTCGAGATACTTGACGAAAGCCGTTTGGAAATGCCTTTTTTTAAAGCTAAAATCGCAATTTTGAAGTCGTTATAACTTAAAAACTATCAATTTATGTGAAAAATTGCATAGAACCTTTTCTTCTTAAAATTTGATTCTACTTCAGCTCCAATAAATATATATATTTTTTAAGTGCCACCCCCTGAGAGGGGGTGGCATCAACCCCCTCTAAATTAGCAAACCCCCTCACAATATAGAAACTTTTCTGTGAAGCATTTACTATTATACTGCCAAAAATGAACGAAATCCTTTCAGTATGACATTATTCCGAAGTTTTGCATATTTTTTACCTCTAGGTACTGTACTAATAGAGGAAGACAAACAATATTTACTCAATCAAAGGACAAAGGAAAGACCAGGTTTCATGTATGATATCGATAGAAAACTAACCGAACAGGAAAAAAGTGGAAAGAACTAAAACAGAAGAATCTTAAACGAATGAGGAAAAGCGCCAACATTTTTGAAAATGTAGCCGAATTAGACACTTTTGAGTCATCAAGTAGCACCTCGCATTTAAGCTCTTCCTACAAAGAATTAGACTCCGAAGTACCTGGACTCTCAGAACCAAAAAAGAAAAGATTAGTGGGAGCACGAAACATATCATATCATATCATTTATTTCACCAATTAAAATACAAAACATATATACATGGCACGTCAATTAAAAAATATAAAAAATAATATATAAAATATAGGCCTAAACCTATAAGTGAACAACATTAACAAAAGTAAAAAAAAACATCAACACATTATGTTATGTTTTTGTATCCTATACAATACAAAACAAAATATTAAAAGAGAACAGAGAAATACGTAATGAAATACAATATAAAAATAAGTGGCCGTGCAACATTATTGTTCATTCATTTTCATTTTATTAGTGATGAACCAGGTTTTGGCTTGATCAGAAATTAAAGAAGTCTGTTGATGTAAAACTTGAAGGTTACTATGGGAAGTTAGCAATGTGGTGTCATCAGCATAAGCAATACACCTATAGGGCAACATAAAATGAAATATATCATTGACATATATAATAAAGAGGAGTGGCCCCAATACAGAGCCCTGAGGCACTCCGTGCTTAACTGGATTAAGATCCGAATTTATATTATTTACACTGTTACATAAATAGGAGCGTAGTAGTTCCAATGGACTCCCACGAACCCCATAAAATTTCAACTTTTCTATGAGTAATTCATGCGAGACACAGTCAAAGGCCTTGGAAAAGTCAAGCAGTGTAATTTCTACATGCCTGCCCCGCTCAACAATGTCCCGCATCACAGTAAACACAGGTTGTGTAGTAGAGCACTTGCTACGAAAACCAAATTGACAGTTATTAAGAACGTCATTAGATTCAAAAAAGTTTAATAGTCGGTTTTTCAAAATTATTTCTAAAACCTTTGCAAAAATTGGTATGATGGAAATTGGCCGGTAGTTGTCCAAGTCATCGGAATTACCCTTTTTAAGAAGTGGTATAACTTTCGTGATCTTAAAAGTTTCTGGGAAAACACCCTCACCAAGGCAGCTGTTAATTAATAAAGTTAAAGATTGAACAATAATGTCTACTGTTTCTTTTAAAATTCTAGAATTCATTCCATAAATATCTGTACAGTTAGAATCTTTTAAAGCTTTAATGGTGTTGGAAACTTCCAGTTCTGACACGGGGTACAGAAAAAAAGAGTTATTTGTGGGTGGCAAGTCACTTAAAAAATATACTATAATAACCCCAAAGATAGTTGCGGCTTTCGACAAGTGTAAAGTGAGTGACAGAGACGCAATCTACATATTAACGGCTATTAATTGCTGAAGCATTAGGATGTGATGTACTTTCTTTGTCTGTAAGCAGGACAACTATTAAATGCTGTAGACAGAAATTGCGGAAGGAAAGAGCTGAAAAAACAATGGAACGTTTTAAAGGATCTAATTACTTCCACGTCCAGTGGAAGTATAGTAACGACAAAAAATTTTTTAAAAATTTTTATTGTCCAAATAGGCTTAAAATGTCATGAAACGTCGAGATTTTAAGTTTGAGCGAAAAAAAATTTCTGTCTGTCTGTCGGTCTGTCTGTAACTTTTTTTTGTGCGCACGTTTACTCTGAAACCGTTTAAGATATTGACTTGAAATTTGGTACACATATGTACTTTAACGAGATCTAGAACTAGATTATATTTTCATCTTGTTCCGTCGAAGAGTTGGGGGGTAAATTGGGGTAAATTTGGGGTAAATGGGTAAATCAAGCAGGTAAGAGTTCACGAAATTGGTATTTAGTATATACAAGAGAAGCTAAGGTCTCAAAAAAATTTTTGGCATTAGCCACCCCCATTACCACCCCCACCTCCTTATTAAAGGGGATGAAAAAAAATTGTGATTTAGTGTATGTACAGGAACCAGAAACCTCAAAATCTTTTTTTACTTCATCCACCCCCCACTACCACCCCCCTATCACTACCCCCACCCCACTACCGATGTGGGGTATCGTTTTATGGGTTTTTGGGGTAGAGGATTTCAAATATTATATTATTAAAGTTCCATAAACAATTATTTTCACATACAAAGTTTCTTCGTTGTGAGTGACTTGGATAGAGAATCTGGATGTGGAAGTAGTGATTCCTTGGGCAGCGGTTTTTTTGTCTCCTGTTATTCACCGGGATGGAAAAATTGTTAGCACTAACAAATACGACATAATCGCGATAATAATTACAAGTGAAGGTACAGAACAAATACTAGGCAGCGTCGGATTGTACCACCGGGAAACCGGTAAATTTCCCGGTGGGCCCTCGACTTACCAGTTTTGGGGCCCCTGGGGCCTCTGGCATCAGGAGACCGTAATATTGTTATTATTCTTTAAAAAATAATATTAAAGTTGAAACTAGAAAATATATAAAATTTGGGCCCATTTTCCCATATAAAACGTATTTTTGAAGACACGCGCAACACGGCAATAAGCTCTATTATCGCCATCGCTTGACGGGATTTCAGTTCACACTTGTATTTGCTTGGTAATGTATACCTGTTCCTAAATTGCGTTTAACATGCGTGTCTCGCTTGGTAGTGTTTAGTTGATTTTTCGCAAAGACAAAGAGCAACACTAGCAGAGTTGGATTATCCATAAGGCTAACTAGGCTACAGCCTAGGGGTGGCAATGCGTGAAGAGGAATTTTTCTTTAGATTTCTCTCACCTGCTCATCGGACGATTTTTTTTTCATATCTGTCCAGTAAAATAATATTTATAGTGACGAGTATTTGGAATATCGTAATTTTTAGACCAACCCATGTTTTCATTCCTTCGAAGGATCGATAGGATGCGAGTAAGCTTAAAGATGAGATCAGCATCAGCAATAAAGAGAAATATCTGCAATTTTTATGTTAGGTTAACCCAAAGCCATTTTGTCGCAGCACTACTCTAAAGTACAATGACTAGAAAATTCGACAAGAAGAGAGCAAGCAACTAGAGTTTATGAAGCACTATTACACTGGCAATCTACTACAAAAGCAATCCACTACTTAAGGATATTTTTATTTAGAGATGAATTTAAATTAACAGCAAAAGAAACAAAAAGCATTATTGAAATATGTATTTTTATTGTTAAAATATACGTTAAAGCCTGGTTTATAGCTCCTTCTCCACATAAAGCTCCATATAATGATCTTCAATTTACAAAAAGTCTTATGAACTATAAAAGCATTCATCCTGTTATATCTCAAAGTGTAGTTTCAAAAATTCAAAACTATTTGTGGTATTTAACTCCTGAAACTTCCTCTTTCTTTGATGATGTGTAATGAAGCATTCATAAATTCATGTTCCATTACTAAAGTTTCCGGATTTACACACGACACCAATGTGCACACGCCACGCAAATCTACCCAGCTCCCGTCTAGAGGCACGGATTTGTCACCAGTAAGCGAGGATTCTCGGATATAAAAGCCCGGCCACAAATCAACTAATTGAGTGTGGACAATTCTGCCAATCGGTCTTCAGCGTGCTGAGCTGGACATATTACAGTTTTGTGCATCTCCCCACGCAAACACGACGTAACGAATGCAATCTGACCCTGGGAATCCTTCAGCGTGTTGAGCTGCCGTCGAGTCGTTAGTCATTCCCCGACGCCGTTTCGCCGCCAGAACCAGAGTGGATGAGCCTGACCTGGAGACCTCCTACAGCGTGTTGAGCTGGGAAACTTCTTGAGTCGACGATATTCGCCCGATGCCCGATGCCACTCCAGTAGCAGCAACTAACTTCGCATCGCATCGTTACGCTCTCTCTCTCTCTCTCTCTCTCTCTCTCTGATTTAAATAGATGCTAAAAAGGACATTGTTAAGGCTTTAGCAAAATAATACTTATTTGAAGAAGGCAATAAATGATTCAAATTTAGTAATATTGATGAGATACAAAGTAAGGGAATATGTCGTTTTATTTACTCGGACACAAAAAATTTTTTGAACGATTTAACCTCTAACGAATTTCGTAATGACGATCCTCAAACCTGGGAGACTAGTCAGCAGTACAAAATCTGTTTTGAAGTTATTAAAAAGTTAAAAGGTGTAAACGAATTTGGGCCACCCTACTGGGGCTGTTGCCCCTTTACTTCCCCTAAGCCCGTCCCTGATTTCGTATTTCGTTTCATACCTTTGGAATAATTGATGCTGTTAATAATTAAATTTAAATTGAATACCTACTCCAATTTCGATTGAAACTTTTACTGGAAAATTTAGAAAAAACAAGCGCTCACATTTATTTTAATGACACCTCCTTCTGTAAACATATTTTTCACTTTTAATGCGCCCACATAATTCCGTAAAGATATCCCTATATATGATTTATTTGACCCCATTAAAATTGACAAATAATATCGAACATAAAATGCGACGGCTGCGTCCAATTTAGTGAAGTAGGAGAGATTATTTTTCTCATGACAAAGTGACCCCAAGAAGTGTAAATTTGACAAGTGTTTGCTTATGGGCCGAGAAACTGTCCTATCAATCAAGGGTTGCCACGGAAACGGGACGACGCCGACGTCAAACGCCTAAACTGCATCTCGCTCCTTAAAACCAACGCCCAGTTTTTTCTATTATAGATATAACCATGGGTGTAGCCGAAGGGTATGAGGTAATATAAAAATAATATATATTCTAGAGCTTTTTGTAGTTTGAAACAAAATAATTGTACTAACTAAAAAAAATTAGCAAATTAACACACAGTGCACTAACAAAAAATTAAGATTACCGAGAAGGTATAAAACCATTGTATAAGTTAATTAAAAGGTACAAGTATTGCTATGTTTAAAAAAAAATCTTACTATACGAATTACTAGCATTTCATTGGAATATACCATTTATTTTAAATAATAATGCAACAAAATTTTCACGGATTCAGAAAGTGCCCACCACCTTGCCCCAGACCCTTCTGAACTCTCTTTTCAATCCAAAACATTTAAAAAAAGAGAGATTGTTGATTTTTTCAATTTTCTCTGCAATTCTGGCTCGAAAATGCTCAATGCCACGCCATGAATAGGAACTTAAGAGATTGATTTTGTTTTAAAAAGGCCCCAAAAATAAGTCGAATAAAAAAATGTTATGATCTTGAAAGAAATTCATGTACAGCATTTTAATGAATTAACACTTTCTCAGCCTCGATAAGGCGAAGGTGTTACTCGGAAGAAAACCAGAACATTGTGTATTTACACTTGTTACTATATTTTGAAAAAAAATGTAGTATAGGTTTTGCATTTTTCCAGCGGACCATCGAAATCCGAAAAAAACGTCGGATCGAAATGAAAGTTATATCTATCGACTCGAGAGCGAATTTAGAAAATTCCGTCCGTCGGTCAGTCGGTCTGTCTATCAGTCTGTCTGTCGGTCTGTCTGTCGGTCTGTCGGTCTGTCGGTCTGTCTGTCTGTCGGTCTGTCTGTCTGTCGGTCTGTCTGTCTGTCTGTCACGCTCAGCCCCCCTAATCCGTTTTCAGATTTCGATGAAACTTGGGTGGTTAATAAGAGGTCTTAACGCTGGAAGCTCGGCTTCGTTCGGAAACCGATATAGACGTTTCAAGTTTTTCGGGGAAAATTGAATAACTCGGTAACGGGCAGTCGGATCGAGATATTTCAAAAAAGAGATGGTGCCGCTGGCAACGATCTACAGATAAGTATACCGGAGAAAATGTCGAAAAATAAATGGAAATTGAATTTTTTTTGCGAAAAACTGGTTTTCTCGAAATCGGGCTAAGATGCACGATAACTGTCCAGGATATTGATCGATTTTGATGGGACTTGGTGGAATCGAAGCTACACGGCCACAAATGAAGCCTATTGCTGGCGGCCCGAATCCGTTGACCGCAAGTATTTTTTGAAAGGCCGAGTATGATTTTCCAAAGAAGTTGATAACTCCCGAACCGAAGGTACGATTTTGATTTTCAAAAATGGCGATTATGGGGCTCGATTAAGTCTACTAGGTGACGTTTGTGAGAAATTTGACAAAACAAAAGCGAATCTACAAATCCTGGAAAACTTGATTTTCTTGATAGATTCTACAAATACCCAACAGTTTCCTAATAAAAATCGAAAATTAAGTATTCCGTCGATCAATCACTATAACCAGTATAAGGCACGGACCTTTCTGGGCAAGAAATCTAAAATAGAGTTTTTTCGGAAAATTAAAAATAAGCCAGTTATTTATAAAGATGCATGACCACAATGTAACCGATGCCCTTTCTGTATTTCAAAATGTAGTTATATTACTTTAGTCAATGCAAAAAGAAGAAAGAAAAATAAAACATGTCAAAATGTACTGAGTCATCCCAACAGGGATAAAAAGCATATCAAAATGTAGTTTTTAGCTTGTTATTTTATTGACACTGGCGCTGCATATCATTTTCTTTCCGAAATGTGGTGGCATGCGTATAACGTTTTTTTTTTTTTTTGTAAATTCTTGCGACTTAAGAACGTCACTTCACACATCAGGTTGATCACTATCGTAATCAACATCATCAGCAACTTTATCACCTTCATTAATTTTCACTTCATAGAAATCTTCTGGATTGCCTTCTTGATTATAATCCATCCCAGAACGAGATTCTTCAAAATTCACGTAATTGCTACTCTCTGAAGAAGATTTCCAGAAACCAGCAGTAATTGCTTGAAATTTATTTTCTGAAGAATGACACCACTATGGTTTCACTAGTTTTAACCATAAATTGCTGCTGACACCACTGTGATAACCTCAGCAACGAATGTATTAAACGATCTTGAAAAATGGCTTGCAACAATAATACAATAATACTTCGATCTCTTTATAGTGTCATGCTTGCAACATGTTTCTTGTTTCAGCTGCTGTATGTACTCGAACTCGATCTTCTTGGAAATAACCAAGAACCATGACACCAATCCATCAAGCTAATTAATGAAGGGAATTAGAATCTCTTCACGATATCGCTATTCGGTTAAATTTGCATGAAAAAAAAATTGGACGAATATTTTCATCTCCTATTAATGGCACCAAATTTCTGAGGATGAAAAATGGTTTTGGCATAAAAATTTTCTTGTTTCGAAATACTTCTTCTACTATAAGAATTAACATAACCACTAAGATGACACAAGTTTCGTCTGAGGAGAAGGTTTTGTCAAAATTGTTCAAAAGCCACTGACATAATATAGTTCTACATGGATAATAGGCTTAATGGAGTTCTTGAACGCAAGTAGGATATAATATGGAAATAAGTGCATCACAAAATTTATTGGACCATTTTCCAAGATTTCTTTTACATTTTCAGAAAACTCTGTTGTGGTGAAGATTGACAACACTAACTACGACAACTGTAAAGTTGGCAAAGGCAACAGACAGCGTTGTGTTCTGTCATCAATCCTCTTTAAAATTTATGGTGGACACATGATGCGACAAGTGCTGGGAACTGACAAAGTGGAGTAGCTGTAGGCAGAGATAAGATTTCTACTTGAGATTTGCAGATGATACCATTTTGGTTGTGGCAAGTGAAAATGAGTTCATGCACCTGCTGGATAATCTTCAAACAGCACGTTTTGAGTACGGTTTAAGTGTAAAATATAACAAATTTGACAAGAACTACGGACGACAAGATTGACATTTGAGCAAAATCTGGCGTAACATAAATATCACAAAAGTACAAAAATCAGACTCACTATAGCTTTAGTTTTCTCCATGTTTCTTTACGCTTCTGAGACATGGACCGTTATTAAGATGCAGATAGGCGGCGTATTGATGCTTCGAATATTGGAGACATTTGGTATGAATTCTTTAGACAGCCCATACACTACCAGCTCGATTCTTCAAGAAATACGTCCCCCAAAGTGACTTTCCAGCATCGAATCGTCGGAATTCTCATTTTTTGGTGTGATTAAATGGAGAGAGGAGCTTCGATGAGACCGTGCGCCTTGCAGACAACCACGACATTTGGCGTACCAGACGTGCCATACAGCAAAGGGAGGCCAACTAGAGTAAAACATTTCTCAAGACTTGAATAAGCTACGCGGACAATTGAATAGCAGACAGATGTTGCTCAAGGTTATACGGGCATATAAAATGAAGGGCTGGGTTTCTTTTGTGTTTATTTTCCCAGAATTGTACAATTTGTACGTATAAGTTACACAGACCAATATTTTTACTTGTATTACGGGTCCAGTGATGTATATAGGCACGTACTCGTGCATATTATGGATAACACAACTTTTTCAACTTTTTGAATCGCTATATCTCAGAAATGGTGATTCTTAGGAAAAAAAGTGTAAGAACAATTTTTATAGATAATTGCATGATCTACAATTTTTGTGATAAAACTTACCGTTTGGCTGAAAAATGCAAAAAAACACATATTTGCAAACTTTGACCTTGAAAAATTTTTTTTGCAGACGTGGGATCGATGAGGACTTTTCACATTTCATTTATAATGGTGTTCCCAACATTCGTACCAATTTTCAGCTCTATGCGAATTATTGTAATCTTGAATGTCTATTTGGACCAGGTTATCAGCTATTTTTGATCTTCAATTATTTTACGAATTCACTTTAACCAAAAATATTACAAAAAATTCTCGAACTACGTCTATGTTTCTATGTAAGGGAGACCGTCCGAAAATCGATAAGTTTATAAATACTTGCGAGCACTTCTGAAGAAAATATCCAATTTATATTCAAGGCTTCTATGTCAAATAACATTTCGAAATGCCACAAAAATGCATGTCCTAGAGATATGTGTCTAGTTATCTGGGTGCAAAAATATGCGAACTTTCGACCATATGCGTTGGTTGCGCCTGAGTACAGGAACGGCTTTGTTATATTGAAAGTCGAAAAAATATCAAAGAATCGTATTTACTGAACGCACCTCAAACGAAGCCAAATACAGAAAAATTGCACGAGATCTTTTTTGTAGAGCATTAAATTTTCTACCAGACACTTAACTTGCAGAAGCATACCTGTATAATTAATCGTTCAGGTGTCATGGTCAATTTAAATCCTCCCGATGTGGCTATTAGCATATACAATATGTAACGAAGAGAAAATAAATATATTAAACTACCGAAATGTGAGACTTAACGTTGAATAAAATATTTTCAGAATAGAAATATCTCACTTTTGTTTTCATTATTAAAGTGCTACTTTTACAACATCTTCACACATTTTAACCAATATATTTCCTTACCCTCCCACCATTCTCTCCCACTAAATCCCCTTTTCCACTATCTTCCCCACTTTCCCATAATCTGGTTGGCATTTACAGCAGCTTTACGAAATTTTATCAAAATATGCTGAGCCATATTCGTCAGTATTCGAGTTACGAGCAAATATTCATATAGACCGACAAGCAAAATATTCTGAAAATATATTTCAATGAAATATTTCATGAAATATTTCACACTATGTGAAATATTCCAAATATGGCTTTCTCTCGTCAAATTTGCTGTTTACTGTTTATTGCCTTATTTTCTATAAAACTAACTCAAAATATAAGTAAGTATGTCAAAGAACTCCAATAATCCAGGATCCAGGTAATATTAATTTTGTTGAACATTATATTGTGTTTATTGAAATTTAAAAACAGTAGGTATTAACCGTGGTATTAACTGTAATTTAAAATTATAAGATAAAATTAGAAATAATTATTAATTGTAGTTAAACTAGTATGTTTAGGGGAGGCCATCTTCTAATCTGAGCTGCCGCTGTCAATGTCACTGGAAGCCTCATTTTCATCATATATCATCATCATCAAATATATTGTGTCCACGGCAAAACGGTATTATAGGTGTAAATGACAATTTTTTTTTGATTACAAACGCAATTTTTTGTATTCTGCTCTTGCTTCACCCAAAAACTATTTTTAGTATCTTGGACTTAAAAAAATTTATAGAGGGCGCTAGTAACAGCTTAAAATAAAAATCGCATCAGGTAAAGTGCCTTTTCTGTGCGAAATATTGAAAAATTTTATTAGAAAAACTTGCTCAGAATTAAAAAATATGACTTACCAAATTACAGAACTAAAATTTTTTTTTTTTCTAATTTATAAAATTTTGATTTTTTTTAATATAAATGTCATAATTTAAATTAATTCATTCTACACATGTTCCTCCATTTTCAGCACACATCTCAACTTTTTAAATTCTTTATAGCTATTTTGAATGGCTTGTAGGTCAATTGAATTTATAGCATTTTTAATTCTCTCTTTCAATACATTTACATCCGTTGTTAAATCATAGGAATAAACAAACAATTTGCTTGAGATGAACCCATAAATAAAAATCGCAAATAATCAAATCAGGTGATCTGGGTGGATACGGAAAGGATCCAAATCGTCCAATACACTTTTCTGCTAAATTATTATTCAGCCAATTCCTTACTATGGAGGAACGTGTAGAATAAATGAATTTAAATTATCATTACATTTATAATATTTAAAAAAATTAAAATTTCATAAATAAAAAAATTTAGTTATGTAATTTGGTACGTCATATTTTTTAAATCTGAGTAAATTTTTCTAATAAAATCTTTCAATATTTCGTACAGAAAAGGCACTTTACCTGATGCGATTTTTATTTTTAAGCGTTACCAGCGCCCTCTATACATTTTTTAAAGTCCAAGATACTAAAAATAGTTTTTGGGTGAAGCAAGAGCAGAATACAAAAAATTGTGTGTTTGTTATCCAAAAAAAATTGTCAATACCGCTTTGCCGTGGACACATTGTATATCTTATATCAAAATATATTTTTCAAAGTGAAATATTTCGGAGCAATATTACTGAAATATTTCAAGATTTAAATATATTTCCATATTCAATATTTCAAAATATAATCGAAAAAGTGAAATATTTCAGTAATATTTCAAAATTCAAATAAATTTCAAAATGAAATATTTCCATATACATCCCTAGTGAATAGAAGGATAAATAGTGAGTATGGAGGAAAAATATATAATTATCAATGCATACACAGACACCACATATACCCGGTGAATCGCTCGCATGAATTTGTACGTGCCTTTACTGTATTGTATTTATTACAGGTACACCTATCCACATTTCAGCTATATCCAATGGATTCCTTATACATTTGTTAACGTATTGGAAAAGTTCCAGAATTTGTATTCAAAACAATCAAAGATATTTTCATAGTTATAAGGATAAGATCGTGAAAATCACAAGTTCTTATCATGATCTGATAGATCATATTTTCGAAAAAATGCATACAAGTAAACGATTTTGTGTTTGAACATTAAAAATATAGATTTTTTCCGAAATAGTGATATTTTATTTTTTCCAATGGGTCAAGTTATATCCTCCAATACATATATTTATCAAAAAAAATTATCATGCAAGGGAAATTAAAATGATTTGAGATGTACTTTTTTTTAATCCTCGTTACCACAACGTAATAAACCATAATAATCAACAGTTCTCAATGAAGAAAGAATTTTTTTGAAGGGCTTTTATTTTTTTCTATATTGTTTATTGCGACGATTGAGTTCGGGGGTGATAATATATATAAGTATATTTTTCCCATCCATCCTTTGCTTGTATTGTTTAAAACAAAAAAGCATCAGAAAGCTACAATTTCCATCTTTTAAATGAATCAACACTCATATGGATTGAACAAATTCTGATATGGTGACATGTAATTCAGTGCGTCGGTGTCACAGTCATGCGTATTCAAGCGCGTGCACGCATGGATCTCGACTTGACTATTTTTTTCCGGGAAACCGTGGCTTTAACGATAAATTTTGTTAGGACGTTTTTTGTTCATAAATACGTGATCTATCCATCTGTATTTTTTATTTTTTTCTAGCATGATTTAATTTCAAAATTTTGAAAAAATGAATGAAAAAAATTTTTTTTCCCTTTTTTTTATGTTCTGCACCCGAGCGAAACGTAAACTTTTCAGGATATTATTCTACACACTTTCACGAACTCATTAAAAAAAAGTTTACACAGTTTGCAATTTTTTGTGGGTAAATACCTACGTCGACTGGGCTAAGTTACGAGCAAATATTCATATAGACAGACAAGCAAAATATTCTGAAAATACATTTTCTGCTTTAGTATTAATAATCCAGTCAGTAGGGATAAAAATGGTCTTTGCCTTACAAAAGGTGAAGTAATAATGTTTTTGTTATATGTTGTTTTAGTCGAGGCCCTGATTAAAAACTGAAAGGTGCAAAAAAATTGTTTTCAAAATAATTCGGCAGCGCTCGATCCTACGAGAAAAATATACCAGACAAAGTTGAAGAGGCAAAATTTCCTACAATTTTTGTATATACACAATATGTAACGAGATACAGTGGTGGGAAAATGAAGTTTAACAAATTTTTTTTCAATGAGGAATATTGTAACGTTCATCTAGATACATTCACACAACATGTCGATACGAGGACTTCACGCACCACTCGAGACGACGAAGACTTGGAAAACTGTTGTATTGGTTTTCTCAGCATCCTCCTGTTCCCGAAATCGATTAGCTTTTTTCCATAAGTACTGGACTTGTTGCAGATGAACAGATAAACTGTCATTTGTCTAGAGAAAAAGGTCTTGAGGTGATGTCGAACATGGTTACCGTGTACGATGATTTCAAGCCCATTCAATTTAACAGAGACATACCATTAGCAGCAATCAATAGCAGCATAAAAGCCGGCGAAGAAAAAATTGTCATGAATCCTAATGCTATTCCAGAAAATATGCATTTTGAAGTAATCCCATGACGAGTTCAAGGATTACCTTAAATTCGAGCCCATTTCCTTTGTCTCTTTTCACAGAAGAAGGAAAAGCGCAAAGGCACGAAATCATCGTTGTATACTGTTTCGCAACAACTTCCAGAAGGCATGGAACTTGGAGATAACCAAATCAATGTTGTAGTAGGAGAATATCTTTTACATAAAATTGTTTGGCGTCGTAATAATTTTTTAGGTCAATTTCCGAGAAATACGTTCAGTATGTACGAGATCACCACGCGCCACGGTTCACATGCAATCGTCGTTGTTGATGAATATCCGATAGATGATAGGAAAAAAAATTCAAAGGCCAATCCATCTTTCTGACGCTGTATCTCTTTAAACATTAGACTTATAATAAAAATATATAAATAAAAAATGTAGGAAATTTTGTCCTCTTCAACTTTTTGAACATTTTTCTCATAAGTTCGAGCGTTATTTGCCCAATCGATCATCATCATAGATGTCGCTACAGCACTTCGTGGGCCTTGGCCTGTTTCAGAACTTCCTTCCAGCTTTCCCTGTCAAGAGCCCTCCTTCTCCATCCTCTCACTCCAGCCACGTTCAGATCTTCTTCCACATTATCTAGGTATCTAAGTTTTGGTCGTCCTCGCCTTCTTCTTTCGGCTGGTTTGTTTAGCATGGCTTTTCTAGTAGAGTGCTGTCTTCCATCCCATCTTAGGCGCTTATTTTGATGGTTTTGACGATATCTGACTCATTGAAGAGTCGGTAAAGTTCAAAGTTGTATCGTCTCCTACATAGACCATTTTCGTTGACTCCTCCGTAAATCACCCGGAGGACTTTTCTTTCGAAAATTCTTAGTAGCTCTTCGTCTCGCATTGGTAGTACCTAGGCTTCGGATACATAAATATGTGGGTATATGTTTTGTAGAGGTTGCATTTTGTTATTCTTGATATGTATCTTGATCTTAACTGAGGAGCTAGGCAAAAATAACAACGGTTAGCCATGCATATTCTCTCTCTCTCTCTCTCTCTCTCTCTCTCTCTCTCTCTCTCTCTCTCTCTCTC